>CM053582.1:342935709-342998325 GCA_028627135.1 Pseudochirops cupreus | reverse complement strand
TTTCTTGCAGCATTCTCATTTCTCTTCCCAATTTTTCCTCCACTTCTTATTTGGTTTTAAAAATCCTTCTTAAGCTGACCTATGGCTTGTAGCAGTCTTCATGTTTCTTGGAAGCTCTTGGTGCGGGAGTACTGTGTTGTCTTCCTCCAGTTCCATACTTTGATCCTTTTTGTCCCCAAAAAAGGATTCTAGAGTTCAGTTGCTGTTCTTACTTTGCTTCCTTTGCCTGCTCATGTTGCCAGTGAATTACGTGATTTTTTAGCTATGTGGAACTCTGCTTCTAGGGGGGAAAGCTCTGTCCCAAATCGCTGGGGTCTTTGCAGCTGCTGGAGTTATTAGGAGGCTGCTGCAGCCCCCACCAGCTCCGGCTCACTGAAAACACACCCCAGGACCACCAACCAAGACCACAATCCGGATCCAGGCCGCTCAACACAAGAGCACTTAGCCTCTGAACAATCTCTTGGCCCCCCTGCAGTCTGCAGGCCGGGAGCTCTGAAGCAGCCACATGGAGGCGGCTGCAGGGCGTGCTTCTGCAGCTTCCTTGCCCTGGAGGCAATTTGGCCAGACCGCTTTTCTCCCCCAAATTTAGCTGAGATCCACTGACCTTTCACTTAGTCCTTGTTTCTTATGGCTTGATAATTCTGGAAACTGCCATAGCTGCCACTGATCCACCCTCCTGAAGACTCCAGCTGTGGCTCGTCCTGGCCGCCTTGGGGCCAAGCCGTGGTTTCAGGCTGGGCTGGTTTTGGCTCTCAGTGTGCTGCGCTGAGCCCTGCATGCTGAGCTGCCTTCAGTGGGAGATGTGTTTTTCTGTATATTTCTGTGAGTTTTGGAGCCCTAAAATTTGTTTAAGGTCATATTTTATGGGTATTTGAGGTGGCTATGTGCGAGCTGCGAAACCTCGCTGCTTCTACACCGCCATCTTGGCTCTGCCCCCCCAATAGCATCTTATTAATAAAATCAGGAATATCTGATAGCTCCTAAATACTCTTCTGTTTAAACAAAGATAACTTCTGGGCAGTATTTTTGCTTCCTTAGATTTATATAATCTTTCTATCCAATGAAATTACAAATGGGCCAACACACATGCACATGTGCACACACACACGCACATACACACACTTTCTCTCCTTCTCAACAGTGCAGTATTTCAGCATCTCTCATTCTGTCCATTTTTTGGAATGCATTTATTTTTCATGCCTCCTCTAGGCTAAGTTGATCACCTGAAATCTCATGACTTCTGGAGACTTACCACCTTATCTCTTTCGGTTGCCTCTGCTTCGGTTTCAATAGACTCCTCCCAAAGCCTTCCTTTATAGAGGGCTCAGAACTTTCAAGGTAACTCCCTGCTTGCTTTGACTTCACTGAAAATCCTCCTTCCTCTCCTCCCCTTTCCTTTCATGCTTTGTCTCTACCATTCTACTGTAAGCTGTTCAAGGAGAGGAACTGGGTTTTTTTTTCCTTATTTTTTTATCCCCAGCACTTAGCACACTAACTGGCACATAGTATGAACTTAATGCAATTACCTTCCCTCACTTAATTGAAAAAAGGGATTATTTACTTGAAAATAACTCTACTAAGTTTCACATTTTAAAGAACCTCCTATCAAGTTCACAGGTAAAAAACTTGTCTTCTTCCTTTATCTTTTTCCTAAGAACTGAAAATCATTACATATTTCGGTGTTTTCCTTGCTGTAATAATTTGAAAAAAACCAATCCTTCCCTTGAACTTATTTTCTAAGTGGCAATGCTTCACTTTGCTGAAAGCTAAGAGGTCTTTCTAGGCTTTGGGGGTCCCAGCTGCCACAGAGCTCCATTAAATGCAGTGACCATTCATCAGTGGGGTTTCTCCCAAGCATTGTGATGCTCTGTCTTGGGGATACCAACCTCTGGGAAGTCTCTGAGTACTTCAGACATTTCATTTCCTCTTTCTCCACAACCCACGTAGATGATCACATCACTGTTGGAATACTTTGATAAAGACTGTGATATCACAGTTTTTCCACAGCCAAAAGCACCAGGGATAGCAGTAGTTCCTCCTTGTACACATCTGGACAAAGAAAATGGTTTCTAGATTAAAAAAACACATTTATAGAAAAAATTGTTTTTGTTAGATAGTTTTGAGGAACTTTAAAAATAGGACTGCAATGCTTTTTAGACATGATTTTTTTTTCCAGGAAATTTTACAAAGCACTCTTCTTTTGAATCTGGGAAAGAATAATTTATTTGAATACAGGACATGGTATTAAAAATTCTACTACTTGGAGATGGGACTTGGGTTTGAATCCTGTTTATGAAATTACTGTCTGTAATACCATGGACAAAAACATTTTTACCTTCCTCAGTTTCAGTTTCCTAATCTGTAAAATGAACAGCATCATCATCATCATCTACCTTCCCAAGTTCATGTGAGGATCACATGAAAATACATATATGGCATTTAGAAAACTTAAGAACTGCTATCCAAGGGTCCGCTCTTGTTAATAATAGCACGTGGAGAACCATGGCAAGATTAGTCCAAACAGCCTCACCCAGGGCAGCTCAGCATCAGCCAACACAGAGCATGCTTACGGGAAAAGGGCATCAAGGACTCTCTGGCCAGTTAACAGAGGGTGATTGGCAGGCAGCTTCTCAGTGACAGGCCGCACTTGCCGTACAGGCCACACTTGGATCATGTTGAACTTCTCCTTTACTCCCTCAAATTCAAGCTCCAAGACAACATCCTATAAAAGGGCAACAAAATTTACTATCAAACTGAATGTTTCTTATTCTAATTGTAACAAAATAATAAATTATAATATTGAACCTAAGGATCTCATATGCCTCGACAAGAGAACCACAATCAATTAGAACAACATGAAACTACAATTTTTTCAGAAAGTTTCATCTGTTATATATTCATACCATCATATGATTAAGTATATAAACAGATGAGAGGAAAGCAAGGTCTGCTAGATTCCTGTAGGAGCCGAACTTCAAGCAGGCAGAATTTAGGGAAAAATGAACGAGAAACTTCTCCTCTCTCTTAATCAAGTCAAATAAGTATATACTTTGTAACCCTTATTCCAAGACAAACCCTGCTAAAAAGTCCCAATTAAAATAATAACTACAAGAATTCTTTCTTAAGTTAAGTTTGACTTAAAGTGAGTGTTAGTTGAAGTTAAGTGTTATTTAGGAAACTGAAAAGACAAACATGATGTGAGGATAAGAATTATATTGTCCAAAATGTCTGAAAGATACTTACTGAGGCATCATAGTTGCCAGGTGGAGCAATGTATGTCACTGTACCTCGGTTGCGGGGTGGCAACATAATTTTATGTTTGATGAGGGAGTTCTCATTTACTACTGCATAAATATCACCACCAGTGATGTGACTGCCAACCTGGAGAACACACAGTTGTTTTATTAAGATTAAAACAAACGTCAATCATTTCACCTCCACTGGAATAATCCTGGGGTCTTGTCTGATTCGTAAGTACATCACTGCTACCATTTCACTGAATACGGGCGCTATTAAAAACACAAGAATATTTGATATATACTCTGTGGTTTATTTGGGATTATATTATAATCACACGGAATCTCCTAGTGTTATTCCCTTCATTCCAACCTCTCTCTCCTTTTAGCTCTAAATCTGTGCCCTTCTTTGCAGAAACACTGGAAGATCTTGGTCACTGAGCCACAACATACCCGAATAGTTTTAGAAGGTATAAAATCCCATTTGATATCTCTGCTAAGAGCAGACACATTGACTCCTCTGGGAATGTAAATGCTTTGAGTTTGATGGCTGATGTCTGACAAAGGCCTCTGAATACCATCAAAAATGGCTCCCATTATGCCAGGACCGAGCTCCACAGAGAGGGGTTTGCCAGTCCGGAGTACTGGATCACCAACAGATACACCAGCTGGAAACAATAAGCTAAGGAAAAACTTAATATAAAGGTTTTAGCAGAAATAAAGCACTACCGCTGCAACACACTGTGTATATACGAATTATGAAATGCTGAAGTGCCGTATTACAACAGAAACAAAACTATGATTGATGGACACATACTTTTAAGTTTAATATTAGTGCCTAAAGTCAAGTCCAGTTCTTAGCACTAAGTTCAAATCTCACAAACTAAAGTTATACTTAAGAATAAGAATTGGGAAGTGATTTATATGAGGAAAGAGATGAAAACCACAGAAAAATGGAGGTAAGGAGGTAAAAAATTCAGAAACTGACTGAAAACGATACTGATAAAATCCATAGATTTTACAACTCCTAGTTTCATAGCTATTTCCTATGGTGCTTTTTCTGAATCACCACACTTTGAGCTAAAATTCCTAAAAATGTATTAAATGTCTACCATTTGCAAGGCCTTTGATAAACTTCTTGTAAGACCAGAGCTGTGCCCTAGGGTTGTAAAAACAAAACAACAAAAGCAGGTCTTGGCTGCAAAAACCTTGATTCTATCTACGGGGATGCAACATGTAAACAACCATGGACGTGATCAAATGAAGAGTGAGAGTAAAACTGTAAAGAGGTTCGTAAGAGGCTTCCTATGGGAGGCAGCACACAAGCTGGATATTGAAGGAATCATTTTTTAAAGATAAGAAATGCTGTGGCCAATTAATTTCTTATAAACCCATCATATTTAGCAATTAGCTGGATCACTGGTAAACTTTAAGAGAATGGTTTCTGTAAAGTAGTGTAGCTGGAAGCCAGATTGCAGGGGGCTGTGGAATAAGTGGGTAGTGAGGAAATGGAGACTTTCTCATCTCGTTACAGAGTTAGAAGATGTAAAGAAATTGAGAGTTAAATTTTCACATGACCAAGGTATAACAGGAAGTAGTAAAGGATGAACGAGGCTTTTTTACAGGTGCCAAAATGGAATGGAGAGCAAGCAAGCTTCCTCTCCAGGAGGGAATGTTGCTTCCTGAGGCTGCTGTTAATGCTGTTCCTTTGGAGCGGTGGGAACAATTGTCTTGAAGGACTCTCTGGAGAACAGGCTACATACCATGCTGATGGGGTACTGTCCTCTGTGATGACCCCTATTTCCACAAGGCTATACTCCCCTCCAACGGACTTTTTGTACTGTCAGTGCCTCCCACCAGCCTCTGTGCTGCTGCCCTCCAAACTATTCCTTATTCCATTGCCTTCCACACTACCATCTATTCTCTCTGCAACAGACTAAGTTCCAGGTTAAATTTTAGTTAGTCATGATTAAAGGCAACGAGAAGCATCCTTTCATGGTCAATGTGACCTAACATGCTTATGATGAGCATAAGCAAACAGACCACCTACATATCAACATCCTTGTGGAAGTTGAACAAGTTGAGAAATATGATGAAGAATTTGACAAGATCCTTCAAATTAAGTCAACATATATCTTGATATGCAATTTAGCACCGTAAAAAAGCAGTGCTAAACAACAAATCTTGTACAAGTCCATGTGACCATATAAGAGAATAATGCAAAAACTTGAAGTCATCTATAGAGTTAAATACAGAAACTGGCAATCATTTCTTCTCAAATCTTTATTTCTTTCCTTTTATTAGTTTGAAAATCACAAACATATTATGTTTAAATGCAAAAATGGTGCTTCTCAAAGGTTATAGTAAATAGTCCCTTAAGCTACAATTGTCACACAGTGTTTCACTCACTGAGTTAATGACAACGAAATCGTAAGTAATCTCCAAGAGAACAAGTACTATCATTTATCACTACATTGGTGTGGTCATTGGGTTTAACTCTTTTCCTTAACAATGGCATCATGCTACATCCAGGTTTAGTATAAAACTTAAAACCAAATTTTCTCATTTTAAGAAACAGTCAATTTCTTACATTTCTGGAGAAGACAGTAACTCACTACTTCTAGGAGCTTTTTCCTTTCCCCCGTCCCCACCATCTATTTTGCTACATGTCAGAGGAAGGATGCACATGTGTGTATATTTTTAAATACCATGCTTCTGATTTTGTAAATTAAGATCTGAAAACCACGTCTGTTGCTTCTGCCTTTGGTACAAAATTCTTGATATTGTGAGAACAGCAGTGTTTTTCTATTAACAAGGATACAAGTTTCTTCATACACCTGGATAGTGGCCATCTCACCTTCCAACCGAATAATCTCCCCAACCAGTTCACTATGGCTCACTCTTACCAGTTCATACATAGCTGCACCGGCCATGTTACAGGCAGTGACCACTGCAATAAAAGAACAATTGTCACGTACTTTTATTTCAAATTAAAATACTGGAAGAGTATTTGATAGTTATAGTGAAAACCCAAGCTAAACACAACATAATTTTATTCCTTGGCAAAGCAGCCACTGTGCATCAAGGAACATTTATAATTGGACGTAAAAACTCACTTATAGGGGCATGAGGAAATGGACAAATACATTTGTTTAAAAGATCCTTTAGGTAATGTATGTGAAGGTACTTTGAAAAGTAAAAGTGAATGATACAAATGATACAAGTATAATTAGTATTATTATAGTAAATATCTGGTAACATTGGGGAAAAGGGTATTCTACTTAATGGAGATGAATTGCATTCAAGGATTGCCAATTTTCAGACAATTAAAATATGATAATAACAGAAACTGAAGCTATTCAACAGAGCTCCAGGCAGGATGCTAGACTACCCTGTTATCAACATTTGATGTGAAATAAGTCCTTCTGATTAAAGCAGCCCTCATCATAATGGCCCTATAGACACCTGGACAAAATCTGAACCCACTACCTCACAGGCAAGACAACACTGCCAAATAAATCAAATTGATAGGCTGGTTGTTTTGGGTTTTTTTGGGGGGAAGAAGGGGAGGGTAGGAGAAAGAGACCTATCTTTTTCAATCTAAACTGAAGTAAGCCTGCTTAGTGTTAGGCCTACTGGTACATTTGCTTAAAACTACATAATAGTGAATGTTCACAGAGGAATTATGGTAAAATCCAGGTTTAATATGAGCATTTTAATTAACTGTTAGGGTAGGACACTATCAGTTATGAAAATAGTCGCAGATGCTGGTAATTAGTCTAAACAGCAAGTGTGAAATCAAAAATTAAACATCAGCCTCTGTTAATCCGAACACTAATACTCTCATTATGATGAACAAGAATCATCTTTTTTTTTTTTTTACAACTAGGAACCAAAGACAAAAATTTTGATATAAAGATAAGAAAAGAGTGCTGTATGTGAACAAATGAACTTGCTAGGTAGTTTGTTTTTTAAGTGGACATTGAATTTAATGAGGTGGCAATAAAACTACCATTTTTTTGTGTCCCTCCCTCTTCAAACTTTGATTTTGTGTGATTTGTCCTTTATGGCATCTTTATCATTCTTCATTAACGCATCCTACCACTGCAATCTGCCCCCCTCCCAATAAATAAGTATTGTCCAACAAAACAAATCAACATACTGATCATATCTGATATGTGTGGGAGAAAAGTACTTCATAAAAGCAAAGCTATTTATGGGAAACGGTTTCCAGGGATGGATAGGATTATATAAAAAATTTTAAATTCATATAATAAATATAACAACTTTAAGTAACCTTATAAAAGAACATAAGCAAATTTAAAGTCAATGCTTCACCTGGTTATTAAATAAGGGCGAGGGAAGAGACACTAATGTTTCCCTATTATATACTTGGTACTGTATGTAAAAACTTTCTTTTTTCAGATCTAACTAGAAATGACAACTTAGAGCTTGAAGGAAGCTTCGAGGTCATTTGGTTCAATCCTCTCCTTGTATAAAAGAGGAAACTGAGGCTCAGAAAAGGTAAAAGACTTGGCCAAGGTCATGGCAGTAGTAACTAAGTGTCAGACACAGGGTTTGACTCTAGGCCCTCTGACCAATAAAGCCTGTGCTCTTTTTTCCACTGTGTTCCACCCTAACAACCTAAACTGGTCATTCATTTCTGCTCTTTCAGAGTCCAAAGGCATTTCCTCTTGATGAAGAAAACAGAAGCAAAGTAAGAAGTGAGTTATATCATAACTCAATATAAATCAACAACATGATTTACTTCTTCTAAATCTAATAATGCGGCCTTAAAACACTGGGGGGGTTAGCTGGACAGACTTTCCTGGAGTCAGGAAGCTCAAAACCAGGTTCAGATACTGTGAGACCTTGAGAAAGTCACTTTATTTTGGCTCCATTTCTTCAGCTGTAAAATGGGGATAACAACAGCACCCACCTCCCTGCTGTGAGGATAGAATGAGATGATCCGGAAGGGAAGGTAATACTGTAGCTAATACCCCGCTCCCCACCAATCTCCATCTCAGAACCTCCACAAGGAAGAGAGTGTCTCTACTGCAGGTCAGAGAAGGGGCTTTCCCAAACAAAATGGAAAGCCAAGAAGTCCCCTTTGGAAGGAGCTGCCAAACCGTCCTTCCAGTGTGGATGCAAAGAAATTAGAGGACAAAAAAAAAACCCTCTTACTGTGTCCATCTAGTTGTAAGGTCAATCTTCTACAGATGGCTTTCGTCTTTATCATCTGTATTCCTATAACTTAGTACAGTGCCTAACATACAGAAGTACCTAATAAATGCTTGTTGTTGGACTGGCCATCTAAGTCTTATGAATAGGTTTCTTCCTTTCTCCTTCTCTACTGGATATGAGTTACCACATAATCAATTAATATGAGAGGCATTTGTCACCACACAGAGGAAATGAAGTAGGTAGAAGAAAACCTACTAAAATTTCTTTATTTCAAAACTTCTCAAACTCATATGGCCCTAATTCCAATTGCTGTGATAAGTGAGCCTCATTTTAACAGCTGAGTAATTTTGAAGGTCCTAATTTTTATTAAGTATCTATTACATGTAAAATTTTAGGAGGAAAAAAACCCTAAACTTTGGTTTCAATCCTCAAAGAAATTTCAACTTTTGTTGTGAAGTCAAGAATTAAATAAGCAAATAATTAAAAAGCTAAAAGAACAGTTCAAGACAACAGAAAGAGGTCCTGAGTGTCCATAATTATGGCCATAAAAGTTCAGGGGAAGGAGAGATCACTGAAGGCTAAGGTGGTCAGGGAAAGACTGACAAAAGCAAAGCTACACGCTGGTTCCTGAAAGACTGACAGGACCTCAACCGATAGAGAGGATGCCAAATATATCTATGTGTGAGTGGCCCCTGCATTTATGTGAGAACAAACTCACCAATGAAATGAAGCAGCAGCACTTACCAGGTCCTGAGACTCCATACACATAGCCAAAAACACTTTCTTGGTCTTCATCACGGATTTTGGGTAGTTTGGAGAAATCCATCTTGTTAATTTACCTATACAGCAAAACAAATAGGATTTAGAGTTGAAAGGCTCTGAGACATCACCCAGTTAAATGCCTCTTTTCACAGATGGGGAAACTAAGGCTCATAGTAGTGAAGTCATTTGCCCAATGCCACCAGAGAGGTAAGAAACAGACTGAAGATTTAAACCCAGGTCCCCAAGGCCCAAATGTTTTCACCAGAACACCAATGTCTCCTATAAGCAACATTTATCTTCAGATTCCCCTTCTCTGTTATTACTTTCTTTAAAATTTAAGAACAAAGCTGGGCTCTTAAAAGTTAAAACTGCTCATTTCCTGACACAGATTTTTTCACAGCCACTTCTCATGATGTCATGATGAAAACTACTCCACTGCACATGACACAGTTTTTTAATTACCAACACTTGTGTGGATTTTGTTTTTTTGTTTACATCAAGGCAATTTCTCAGTCACCTCCTACCTGGGCGAACCTCACAGAACCTCTTTCCCTCTCAGTTTCTTCATCTGTAACATAGGGATAACAATAGCATGTACCTTACAGGGCTGTGATAAGGATCAAATGATAAGAAATATAAAATACTACATATGTGTGTGCGTGCATGCGTGTGTGTGCATCAATAGATAAAAGCTCTACTCTGATGCTACTGCCCCACCCAGGATACTTCCTGGTAAAAAGAAAAACAAGACTAATTAAGCAAAACAGATACCAATTCTAACTTCCCACTTCTCTATCCCAAAAAGGTGTACTTCATTCGCCCTTCTCTGGGGTCACAGTGACTTATTACAATTAAAGTCATGGTTGGTGCTCTCTTTGTACAGAATTCTCCCCTTGTTTCTCTGATTTTTTCACAGCCACTTCTCATGATCTCATGATGAAAACTACTCCACTGCACATGACAAATTTATTCAGGAAATCCTCAATTAACATGCACCTAACTTTGTCAACCTTTTTTCCTTTCTGCTATTTCAAAGTATTGCTATGAATATTTTGCTTTACATGGGATTCTTCTTGTCATCAAATGTACTTACGTAACACCGTATTCTAATGTTAACAGTAATTTTAGTAATAGATACCACAGCATTCTTCTGTTAACAAGGTAAAGTATTAAATGAAAACTCCTGACCTGAAATTTGTCTAAAGTATATACTACAGGGATAGAGGCTGGATTCGTGATTTCATCGATATAAACTCCCTCTACCAAAGCAAGTCAGTCTTTTCCCTGCAACCAGCCGCATCCAGCATTGAGAAATTAAGTGACTTGTCCAAGGTCACAGAGCCAGCCTCTTATGTCAGAAGTGGGACTTAAACCAAGTCCTCCTAACTCTCTTCACTGCAGCACGGCTGCCTCTAAAATAAAAATACTTGGTTACATTTTACCAGCGTCTGCCCACTGACCTCGTCATCTGTACAGCACCATGCTCCAATGCCACAGACTCTGAAGTACATCACACAGTCTCTATCCTCTAGAAAGAAGGCTAGAGACCTAGGGAAACCTCCTCATTTTACACGTGAGAAAATCATGATTTGGAGAATGAGAGATTTTGGAGCTTAGGAAAAGCTTCATGGATGAGCTGTGATCAGTATAGTAAAGCTCTGAAAGAAATTTCAACCAACTGCGAGGAATCTTATTCTAGGTATGACAACTGTGACTAGTATAGGCAAATGTAGAAGTCAGAGAGGCAGGATAAGACTCGGAAAATGTTAAGCCGTTTACTTCGGGTGAAACACAGTTGTGCGTGATGGCAAAATCATAGAATCTCCCAATTTAAAGGCATCTCAGAGGTCAGAGTCTAACATTCACTGGTGTACTACCAAGACTCCAAAACAAGTCTTAACTATTTGGAGGATTTTCCTTACATTAGTCTTACTAAATCTGTCTCTCTACATTGCTCTCTGGGTCAAGAAAGAAACATATGACAAAATGCCAGGTGAATGGTACAGACAATAAATATTTTAACTTCACAACAGTTGAGAGATCAGGTTAGCACTGTCGGGGAGAACTCAAGGAAGAGGTATAAACCGAATTGGACCTGAAGGATATTTCTTCATTTTTTAGTAAGTGTGACAGCATGCCTTCTAGGTTGATTCTAGAACAAAGGCATTCTGGGTTAGGAGAGAGGAATGAACAGAACCACAGTAACAAGAAAAAGCATGGAACATATGGGGCAAAGTAAATAGTCGGCAGTAGAAGATTTAGAAGGAAATACAGAGAGATAAGAAATCTGGAGAAGTAAGCTGGCATGAGACTTCATTGGGTCCAGAAGGCTAAACTGTGTATGGCCTTTATCTTGCAGGCAACTGGGGGCCATTGAAGTTATTTTTTTAAGTTAAAATTTATTTTTTTTCTCTGATCAGCAAAAATCTACTTACCTTCCCTTCCTTCTCCCTCCATTTTTTTTAAATGAGGGGGAAAAAAGAACCAGCTCCTATTACAGACATATATAGTCGGGCAAAAACAAAATTTCACAAATATCTGTATGACTGTTGTCACTGTACAAACTGTTTTCCCAGTTCTGCTCACTTCACAGTTCATGCAAGTTTTCCTAGGTTTTTTTGAAATCATTCTCTTCATCATTTCTTAGAGCATAGTGGTATTCTATTCACTGAAAAAAGAGCTATAAACTCGTTTCAACATTCTTAGTTAGGAGTTTGCTATGCTTAGAACTACTCCCTCTTTAATTTATTTGTCTGTCATTATGCCTTCTCCTTTTTCTTATGCTGTTTCCCTGTTTAATGTAAAATGTATCTCTGCATCTAACAGCCTGCATTTTATATTCTTCACTCCTTTGCACAGGTCAGATGAGAGTGAAGTCCACGTGTCAGCGGCACTGCTCCCCCTCCTCCTTGTTCCACTCAAAGTTATTTTGATCTGTCATTTTTTTCTAAGAGTTAATCACTCCATCTCATGTATACCCAGGGATGGTCATACTATCTGATCTCGTTAACACCCACCAATGTTCCACACCCACAATACGTAGCTCTAAAATTCCTTTTGGCCATAATCTCCTGTCCTTCTAGCTGTCCCCAGACTCACTGGATAAACCTCCTTTCTGTCCTTACAGCACCAAGTATTCATTCCATTCCGGGCTCAGCCTCATAATCCTCCCTCCAAAATCTCTGTTAGCGGGCCATTTCAGCTTTACACTGTCCTTCAGCCCTTGAAGCTCCTGCCTCACTGTTCTATCCCTTTCCAAATTCCGATGTTAGATTAGTTCCATTATGTGCCTTCTTCCCTCCTATCAGTATGCCCTTAGGAAATGCTTCATACCTCATTCTTTCCTTAGCTATAGTCTCAGGACATAGTGCCATGTCTCCTTGTCAACACCAATTCCTCAGGCTGTAGCCCTAATCTCACTTTTTAACGTCTGCATGATGAACTTGCCCCTTTGGACATCCGATCTACCTTCTCTTTCTCCCCTCCTCTCTCACTCCTTATGCACTGGATCCTTTTCTTATTGTTTGCACCAATGCCTACATCTCCTTACCATACACTTAACTTTCACTTCATCTTATGAGTCTTTCAAAACATATTCCAAATATTGATGAAACTCAATAAAAAACAAAAACACTCCTTGTAAACTTTCTACCTTCACCTCCTCATACTATTCCCTTCTCAAGCCCTTACAACGCGGCTCCTGTCCCTATCACACCCGAAATTTTTCTCTCTGAAATCACCAATTATCTCTATTAATAAATCTAATGGCTTTTTCTTGGTCCTCATAGTAACATTACTGACCACCCCCTCCACCCTGGGCATTCAGGATTCAGTTTGGCTGAAGATAATCCTCCTATCCGACCCACACAATAACAATACAACAACGGGCTCCTACAATGTATAGAGACACACGCTAATCACCTCACAAACACTGTCTGGTTTGATCCTCACAAAAACTCTCATCTATGCAATCACTGCTTTACAGTTGAGGAAACTGAGGCAGAGGTTAAGTGATCTGCCCAAGGTCAAGTACCTGGTAACAGATTTGAATTCAAGTGCTGCTCACTTCAGGCCCAGCCTTTTCTGCCCATTACCTACCTACCTATCTCGATCTCCCAGCAGGCTACTTATCCATATCCCCAGAGTATTGTGTACCCTTGGACTCCGGATTGTCTTCTCTTTA
Source organism: Pseudochirops cupreus (assembly GCA_028627135.1). Taxonomy (NCBI): domain Eukaryota; kingdom Metazoa; phylum Chordata; class Mammalia; order Diprotodontia; family Pseudocheiridae; genus Pseudochirops; species Pseudochirops cupreus. The sequence continues at coordinate 342,984,960 of CM053582.1, read as the reverse complement.
CTCCAGATGATCTGATCAGATCTCACAGTTTTAACTACCACTCCTGTGCAAATAAGTAAAATTTACACTCCAGCACTCATGTCTCTTCTGGTCTTCCTTCTAAGAATTCAAACTACTGACCAGTTTTCTCCACCTGGCTGTTCCACATACATTTCAAAATTAACAGGTCCAAAAGAAAACTCGTTATCTTTCCCCCATAACGGCCGTCTCCTAACTGCCCCTATTCTGCTCAAGACAATACCATTTTTCTAGTCACCTAGGTTCAAAAACTCAACCATCTTCAGTTCTTCATTCTCCCTAACTTCCCCCTCACCCACCAGCTGCCAAGTCTCATCTATTCTATCTCAACATCTTGCACATCCATTCTTTTCCACTCTACTTACACCACAAACACCTGATTTCAGGATCTCATCCTCTTTTCTGCTAGGACTGTTTTGATGGCTCCTAATTAGTTTTTGTACCTCCAGTCTCTTCCTTTTTCAAGTCATCTTCCACACAATGGCCAAATTTACACTTCCCTCTAGACGCATGGCTTAGTTTTGTTCTTACCATTAACACCTTATCCGATCTACAATATTCCATTTCCAGTCTTCGTCTTCACAGAGGCTGCCTCCATGCCTCCAATGGTCTCCCTTCTCATCTCCAGCTCTGGGAAGCCCTTGTTTCTTTTAATGGCCAGCTCCAATACTACCTCCTTCAAAAGGCCTTTCCTCCCCAGTCCCAAGTTACTATGTGTTTATTTTCTATATGTCTGTTGATACTGTGAGAAACACATTTTGGGGGATCACAGGACTTCCCAGGCAGGGTCAGGGAGATAGCCTGGATGAGCTTCCAGGTCTACTGCTTCCTTGGGGGTCCTTAGGATGTCCCTTAATGCGGCTGTGGGGAGGATCAGAGGACTTCCAGGTAGAATCAGGGAGTCAGCCTGGGACAAGCTTCTGCTGCCTACTGTTTCCCTTTTTTGGGGACCCTTAGGAAGATCCACGTGATGTACCCCTTAAAACAATAAACCCCTTCTCATTAAAAGAACTCAGAAACAGAGTGTGCAGAAAAGGGTGTTTATTTACATTTCCAGCAAAGAGGCGGATGTGGTACTCACTAGGGACAACCCATAGTCATACAGAGGCAGGAGTGAGGGTCTGTAAGTTCTCTCCTTCCTGGCAGACTTAGACTTAGTTAAATTCCTCAAATGCCCTACTTTATTCCTCTCTCTTTCTCATATTCCCTTTCTCTCTATAAATGCAAATGACCTATACTCACCTTGTTTCCCTCTATAGTCTACATTCCCTAGATATGCAGATGATATGTAGATTACAGAGGCGCGGTAGTGAGGCGTGACTTGGACCTGACCTCTTCTAAGGTCAGAGTTGTACACCACACTCCCACCTTTCTAGTTCCCTTTGGCCATTGACAGGAAGGCCAGGGTTTTAGTAAAGGAAGATAAGCAAGAGCTTCCCCACAGCTATTGATTATCTCTTCCAATAACTTTCATGGGAGCAAAACAAGATTCCATCATATCCCCTCTTACAATACCCTGTATTTACCAGTAGAGTGTAAGCTCCCTGATGGTAGGGCTTGTCTTATTTCTGTATTTGCCTCCCCAAACATCCAGCAAAATGTTTCTAGCACTCGGTGTGATTCTAATAAATGTTTGCTGATTGACTGGTAGTGTATGGATAGATTTGGTAATTGGGGGGTTGGGAAAGGGACCGAAGAAAACATGGTTAATTCAGAGAGAGAACTCGTTTAGAGAGGTAAAGATGATGTTTGGTTTTAGACAGCAAGTTCAAAGTGATGACGGCAAGACATACACGAACTCTTTAGTAAGAATTTTAAAAATACATTTTTCAAGATCACACAGCACCTTCACAAAATTGATCACAGTCTTAGGGCTCAAGTCTTTGAATTATTAACTAAAACTATTGACAAATAATTGAGTTAACTTATTTGCTTTCATCTTTCCTTAGGGGAACAGTGAGTTATAGCTTACTGGCTAGAATGTTTTTTTAGCAGCCATCAGCTTTGTAGCCTTCTTTCCTTCTCTAAATCCAATAATGTGGCCTACCCATTGTGTGGGGATTTGGGGTGGAGAAGAGAGAGATGGGGATCATGAGAAAGAAACGAGTCACTTCCTTTCTCTTATTTCCAGGTTTTGCTACATAGTTGTAGCCTTACTTCCAGGAATAAAATGCTAGTCTCACGGTAACTCCTCATAAAGCCCTCGATCAAAGAGAAGAGAAAGAAAACCACTGCATTCAAACAATCTGCTTTGCTTCTTTTCTGAATGGTTCAGCCTGCTGCTCTACTCCCTGAACTTACATAGATGTGATAACTCACAAAGCGATCCTGAGATTTATTTATGAAAAGGTTTCATTAGTTTCAGGTTTCAACCCACTCCCTGACAACATGGGATCTCAAAAAACGAACGACCAAGCCCAAATCATGGGTGCTGTTCTGGCTAAGCCAGATGGTGACCAAAGAAAAGAGCAAAATTAAATTCGGGACTCATGCGCTGCCAAAGCACCAGTTAAAAAGGCTTCAAAGTAGTCAACAACACTGGAAAATCTACAGGTGGCAAAACACTGTCGTGTGCTAAGTTCCTAAGAAATTATACACAGAAACAATTTTGAAATACCTCACTCATACCTACTCTGAATCAATTTATTCAGTATTATCAAGAATTTACTAAGTGCTTATTACCTGCCAAAGGGGAGGGAGGGAAGCAACACTCCTTGTCCTCAAGGAGGGATTTTTTGGGGGGAGAGAGGAAGATAACATTTACATAATAAGTATAAAGAAAATAAATACCAGGTACTTTTGTCCCGTAGGGGGAACAGAGAAAGTTACTAGCAGCAGTAGTGGTCTCAGACACTTACTACCTCTGTCTGCCTCAACTTACCTCAACTGTAAAATGGGGACACTAACAGCACCTACCTTCCAGGGTGGTTGTGAGGACCAAATGAGGGAATACTTAAAATGCCCCTAGCACAGTGCTGGGCACACAGTAGGCACTTATATACGTATGGTATTTGATAACTTCTACTTGATGTATAAGTACTATAGGCTTTCAAGCTAAAAAAAAAAAGTGCTGCATCTTTAAAGCCTTTGTTCTAACAAGAAGCCAAAAGCCGTGAGTGTGACACATAACTCTGCAGGGATAGCCAACTGGCAATCATAAAAGAAATGATTCCTGCCCTGTCTAGGAGAGAAAAAATGAATTCCAACTTCACCAAACCCAACCCAACAACAGATCAAACTCGATTCCACCCAGTCACAAATAACTGTTATTTTCCCATTTGGAAAGAGATTTTAAAAGCCTGCTGCAGAAGGGAGACTTCAGCCTTACAACATCGAGGATCACCTGATCTAACGAGTGAGTCATCAGTCTCACCCTCACAAAACCCGATAAACTCTGACATGACAAATCACTGAGTCAGAGGTTCACTTTATTCCCATTTTGCCATGTCTGCTCCAGAATTTGGAAGCACTATGTCCTCCCTAACTCAGTGGTGTCAAACTTAAATAGAAAGGCCCCCTAGTCACTTAGTGACTCAGAAAACCACAAATTCACCTTATCTATGTTATATTGTGCCCATTTATTTTGTTAAAACATTTCCAAATTACATTTTAATCTAGTTTGGGAGTTTTGTGGGTTGCAATTTGATTCCTGGAACAGACCCTTTCTAGATACATCCTCATGGGCAAATGCTCAGATGACGTGGCCTGTAGGACAAAAAGATACTGGCATGGTATGACGGAAAGATCACATTGGACTTAAATCACCAAAGGATAAAGACGCCACTGATCTGTTTACCAGAACATAATTTACCTTTCCAGGCTGCTTCTCTCGTATTTGAAACGAAGATAACTCCTTCCAGTACCAATTTCACAAGATTGTAGTGAGGAACAAAAGTGATAATAACTGAATGCAAGCTGCTTGGTAAGCTTCAAAGCTCAAGTAAATTTCATTTATTAAAATAATAAACGTTTGACACAAATGTCCCTAACACAGATCATCTATTCACCCACAAAATCCACGGTAAAGCAGTTTAAATAAATTGTCACATTTAAAATTAACATTTACTTTAAAAGACCGTTTTCTTAACAGTCTGAAGAGACTGTAAGCCAGTCAGTAAACACTGTCTACTATGTGCCAGCCAAGAAAGGCAAGAGAGCCTCTGCCCTCCGAGAGCTTCCCACTCAGAACAGGAAGCTGGGGGGCAGCGGTGAAGGGGGACAGACAGATGAGGACATGACACTGTCCAGCCTGGTGGGAAATGCCGAGATGGCTGCCCAGTGTGCTCCAGTTACATGTAGGATCTGGGAGGAACTCTGGAAGTCTCCAGTCGGAGGGAGGGCGAGGGTGGGGTGGGTGCTGACCAGACGGATTTCAGAACTGATGAAATCTTGGTGGAAGATGAGTTACTGACAGGAGACAAGGATGAAGTCAGGAGACTGGCCCAATGAGAAACGAAAGGTGGAGAAGCTCAATCCTGGGGAAAGAATGCTAGATCTAGCATTGGAGGACAGGATGGGGCCCAAGTCCCACCTCTCTCACTCACTACCTACTAAACTGTCAAGTGGAAGAGGGATTTGACTTTTTTCCCCTTTGGCCTCAGATGTTGTGAGGAACCAAATTTACCTTTCTTTTTTTGGGGGGGTGGGAAGGGGACAGAAAAACAACCAAACAGAAAACCCCAACTAACACCAGAGTTGGCTTAATTAGAGGCCCAGAGGGGATGCAAACAGCACTTGTGTGATGCCAAGCACAGCAGTTTTGTGGGTTTCTAAATTCAATTAAATTCAACAAGTATTTGTTAAGTACACAGCACGTGCCAGACACTTGAGATATAAAATGCAAAAAAATCCCACCCCAAACAGTTTAGTTCCGTAAGGAACAGACAGATATTCTATTGGGGGCGGGATGTAGAATACAACACACACAGAGATAGAAGTACAAAACACAGACAAAATAAATGTAGGATGTGTGTGTGGGGGGGGAGAGAGGGTGCATGCATGCACGCACGCATGCACACACGCACACATGCACTAACAATCTGAAGCAATCAGGAAAGGCCTCTTTTAGGAGCTAGTGCTTGGGGGAACCAGGGGCTCTAAGGGCATTCAGGAATTCCTGTATTAAATAAAGCAAAGGAAGCTAATTTGGAATGACTAGAGTGTGTGAGGAAGAGTTAAAAGCATAGAAAAACAGGACAACGCCAGACTAAGGGGGGCTTTAAATGCCAAAAATGATCCAGGGCTGAGGATTAGCAAGGGCATAGTTAAGTAATGGTCATATAACACCAAAGACAACATTAATAAAGGAGAATGCTTCCAACTGACTATTGCACAAACTGCACTAAAGCAAAAGGAATCCTTGCACTGAGTAAAACTATTATCTAGAATACCTCAAGGGATGGCACCAGCAAATCCCTCGGATTCCCTTTATAATTTATGTGCGGTTTCTGACCCTTCAAATACTGCAAAGCAGCACAGTAAAACAGAAATTATGCTGTATGTAAAAGAGTCAGTTAAGGCTGGGCTTCAAATTCTAACCCATTACATATAAAAGCAAGTCACCTGACTACGAGTCAGCCAGTTTCCTCTTCTATAAATCAGGGATAGTAGTACCCATTTCACAGGGCTGCTGCTGGAATCAAATGCGGTAATAGACTTGGCAACCCTAAAAACGATACACTAAATGGAAGTAGAAAACTGGAAACTGCAAAAATGGAAGCAAGAAAACAGATGAACCTACATCATCTTACATTTTTAATCACACTTTAACTTTTTAACAGTGCAAAACCAGAAGAATCTAGATGAATTCTGTGGGGACTCAGGACAACCTCTGCATTCTTTTTGAAAACAGCTCTTCACACACACATATGCACACATATAGAGAAACTGATGCAGAAATACATCAAATTCAGCAGACATTTTTTGCAGAGGTTTGCAGTGATCCAAATTATTTACAGTTTTTAGAGAGTACCAGTGTGAACTCGGTTATAACTTTGTCATCTACACCTCACTCTCAGGGAAGAGGCAGGATCCCACGACAAAGAAGGGCTATGGCACTAAAGGTCAGTGAAAACACCAGATTTTCCTGGTAAAAATGTTCAGAACTAGTTTATCATTCGATCCCCACTCTGCTATACCTGGCACAGCAGGAAGGAGCACTGGCTTTAGAGCTAAAGGTCTTGTGCTCTGCTAGAATGAACAAATAGCCAGCTTCCTTGCAAATAAATGATACTAAGACAAGGTCAAACAAGGTCAAACAGAAAGGGATCCCTAAAGACTGCGTATTAACTCAGAAAACCACAAATTAACGTTATCTAAGCTGTATTAGATTTTATTCTCATTTATTTTGTTAAACATCCTTCAATTAGATTTTACTCTGGTTCAGGCAGCCCTTGGGAATTTTGTGGACCTTGAGTTTGAGGCCTGCAGAGGACCTCTCAAGTCCCTTCTTCGGCTACATCTAAGATCCTATTAAGGCAGCAGCTGAAGAAAAACAGGATGTACCATCAAGACCTCATGACTAGATGCAGAACCTGCAAGTCATTCAGATGATGAATTTCCAAACTCTTAACTTCCTTTTCCAATAACTTACAAGCATTCAGAGTCTAGAGGAATATATGAGTTTTAAGGCTATACTCATTCTCCCTCCATATATATGTGTTTAGTGATTTAAAATATAAATATAGACATTTCAGTTAGAATTGCATACCAGAAAAATTACCTGAGGGGAATACAAGTATAGAAAATAAATGAACAATATTGGCAATTTATCACAAATAGCTCAAAATGCTTTCTAGATTTCTAAAATTCTTGGGAGGTAAAGAAGCAGAAGACTGTGTTTTGGGGAAAGTTTAAGTTAGAAAGGTCATTGCCAAGGATCACTTAACAATTAAAAACTGGGTATAGAGAAATTCAAATTGAACTCTGAGTGAGGAGACCTACTAGGGTCCAGTGGGTTATAGGGCCTGATAAGACTGTGCTCCATGCATTTCATTTTGTAGTGTCTGTCTGACCTGTGTTCTCTATGACTTCCCTTTTTATATGTTTAAGGCTCTAACTATGCTTTTCAGAATTCTGTAACTGCAAGTGCTATCCTTCATCCTAAGGAGCAGAAATGATTCAATATTGTTTGCTGTGGAATATATGCACAGATTTATATATAAATATATTGATAAGGTCCTAATCCCTCGTCAGAATACTTGTGTATTAAAATTTTATTCATGGTCTCCTATGGAACCTGAATATTTCACTTGTATTATCATTTCACATATAGAATACCAAGGTGGGAAGAGAGAGGAGAAATCATAAACACCTCTGAGGCCTCTGATCCCTAGCTTGAGATAATAAACTAAAGGCAGTACAGATATTTCCCAGAAAGTTTAAGACAATGGTGTTAAAATCCAGGCATGCTGACTTAGAAAACCACAAAATAACGCTATCTACACAGTACTGAATTCTATTTATTTTGTTTAAACATTTACCAAATACATGTTACTCTGGATCACACCGCACTCACTAAACCACAACGAGGGCTCCTGAATTTGTAAGCTATTGGGATTTTTTACCGTACTAACCCCCAGGCCCACCCTCTTGGTAAAACTGGATTTAAAAAAGTTTTGTAAAGTCTTTCATCGCTATGACAAACATTTATTGAACAACTAATGTGTTAAGTTATGGGATTATGCTACCCGGCTCATCTAAAGGCTATTTTCTATAAGTAACTGGATTCAACAATCATTTATTAAGTTCCTACTATGTGCCAGAAATCACACCAGGGGTTGGAGATACACATTTTTAAAAAAGTAACAAACAATCTCTATTAGAAGGACCATGACACTTTAATAAATTCTGACAGTATACACTGACATTGTTTATTTTAGAGGGATTATTAATCATCTCGAAAGCTGATTTATAGCAATGTTGACATTTACCCTTAATTGAAATGCTATGCAGAGATTATATTTTAACTTTCTACAGATATTAACCATTTACACAGCTCTACTTTTATTGCCTGTCCTAAATATAGGAGATTGGGGGCTGGACCTGTGATTTCACTGTCAAAGTGAATTCCTAGATGAAGAAACTTCCTTTACCAATAGCAGACTCTGCAACGTGGAGCATTTAGACAGAGTATCCAGCTATCTGAGCAATGAGAGTGTAAGGGATGTGCCCAGGGTTCTACCAGCAGTGTGTGTCCGCAGAGGGCTCTAGTTCAGGTTCCGCCCCACTCCAGCTTCGAGGCTGACTCTTCGTGGCTCATACCTCCAAATGTACGTAATGAAAGTTGAACTCAAAGGGCTGACTACCCAACGACTCTTCACAGCCTGTTCCTGACGCCAACTGGCATTCTTCATACCCTTAGTTGTTTTTCTTTACAGACTACTGAATAGTCAAGAGAGAGTCGGCTGGACTGCATCTGTGAAACTTTGCAGCGAATTTAATGAACCTACCAGGAAAAACACCGATCTTTTAAAATGTAAGTATTGTCCAAGCGATGTCATATTGCTACGAGTCTTAGACCACCACAATCTCTGAGGAATCAGGGTTGTATCAATGGTGGCTCAGAGTGAACTATAGCAAGTTTTCAAGGATGACCTGTGGAGCAGGTCATCAAAAAGGTGTGCCAGTCACATAAGGAGGAAGAGAAAAAAGCTTCCAAAGAAGGGGTGAAGTAGCCCAAGGCCAAAACGGAGCAGGTCAAACCTCCCATGATAATCAGGAGGAGGGTTAGGCTGTTTCTACTGCGCTCCTAGACTGGTAAAAAGATCCAGTGTCTCTCCCTTCAGCCCCTTAAAAAAAAAAGTTTACTGGGCAACAAAAGGTTTCGTTTCTTAAGGTAGGCTGCTTTAATTTTTACAAAAAGGTTAAAGAGAAAAAAAGTGTAATGTTGAATAGATGAGTAATTACCATGCTAGGTCATACATAATACATTTATAGAAAGAAAAAAGACCTTTTCAATACTGATAAAAATGCCAAAAACTCAGGCCTATCTACAGAAATGCAGTTCTCAAGCCGGAAAACAGAAATGAGTCAAGAAACTCAGAGGGTTAAACAGCACCTTTGAGACTGCTACACACTTCAGAGAGGCACAGTCAATGCTGTCTAAGAAGAAATATTTGTTTTTATTGCAAAAGAATATTCAGCAAGGAAACTCATTAAAGTACAACACAAAAAAGAATTCTGTCCCCAAAACCCAAAAAACTAGTCAGTTTCCACTTTAGCAGTAGATTTCAATGAATTAAATGAAGTTATTAATTGCCACCACAATCTTTGAACAAAACCATTATATCAGAATGAAACAGTAATCTACAAGAAGTTATTTAGTAGTATGGCTATTCTTACAACTCTTAATTTTGCAATGCTTTTTTTAAAAAAAGGATGAAATAATATATTAAGTAATTGATTTTCCTTTTTTCTAAATAGATTCTTATTTGAAACCATACTTAATTTGAGGGAAACAAGCCTATAATTCAGTTTTACAAGTTTATAGAAATTTTACATTTCACATTTCCTGACGTGAATCCTGTCATATGATTAGGAGTCAGGTGACCTAGGTCAAACTTGTGCAACAGTCTTTATACCTCAAAGGCAGAGACCATTTCTCAATGGCTTACCAGACTTAAAAACTTAAACTTAACAATCTTTTAAGTTCATGGACCCAAGTTAAGAACCCTTGGACTAGATTAACTCCAAGGTCCCTTCCAACTCTAACGCTATGATTCAACCAACTTAAAAAAAATATATTATCTGGTATTTGTTTTAATTTCTTCTGGCATCTTAAGTGGTAAAATACTACTAACCTAAGATTGTATTTACGTATACAAAACAAAGTAGAGAATCCATGTAATTATCTGGATGATTTTTTTTAAAACTCAGAAAGCTTGAAATAACCAAATGACTGTAAAAAGATTAAACGGAGACCATTCATCAAGTGTCTAATTTTATATGTTAGAGCAACTTGAGAGAGCCTGAGACTCTCTACCAAGTGTAGTGGACAGACTGACCCTGGAGTTTCTGAAAGATCTGAGTTTGTCTTACTTCTGATACATTATTAAATCAATGAGTACTAATTGCTAATCTACTATGTGCCGTACACTGGTTACCAATACAACAAAACGAAACCGTACTTACTTGCCCAAACCTCACAAGCTAAAGGGGAAACTGACCAAGGTGAGGTACATCACTTCACTTCCCAGGCAAACAATTTTCTAAATTAAGTTACAGAAGAATTCCCTGTGCCCCTGAAACTACAGGTCAAGACCCGATGAAGCAAAACCAACATAGTTTATGAATTGATCATTCTGGACAGAAATTGTCATGGGTATTTGCTGAACCTACAATTTCATCCTATGGGGAATTATCTGTGTAGAAACTCTTGACTCACACAGACTGTAGTTCTCTTTCACATCTTAAAAGTCTGGACAGGTCAAATTTGGGGGGGGGGGGTAGGAGCTGTAGATACGGAGCCAATTAAAGAGATCGTAGCTGGAGACAGATTTAGGTGTCAACTCCCAAAAGAAGTGAGGGAGAGAGAGAGGGAGAGAGAGAGGGACAGAGACAGAGACAGAGAGAGAGAGAGAAAAAGAGAAAGAGAGAGAGAGAGAAAGAGAGAGAGAGAGAAAGAGAGAGAGAGGGAGAGAGACAGAGAGAGAGAGAGAGAGAGAGAGAGAGAGGGAGAGGCCCAGTGCTTGGCAGAGAATAAATTAGGCAATAATGGGACAAGAAAAGAAAAACATTTTCAGAGAACCTAATCCAACTCCTCATTTTTCACCTAAGGAAAATGAAATCCAGTGAGGGAGTATTACCTACATAATGAATTCATAATAGTGAATTAATGGCAGAATTTGCACTTAAACTCCTAACATTCAGTTCACACTGGCACTAAATTCCCTCAGAATCTGCAACATATCAGGGGACTGCAAAAGAGGTCACCTTGATTTTGGCAAAAGATAAAATATTTTATACTATTCTTGTGAAAAAGATAGATAAGGCTTAGATAATATTAGGTGGATTCAGGATTGGCTTATCTCATTTGTTCTCAATGCTTTAAGGTTACCTCTACTGAAAAGTTCCAGCAGAAAGTTCTGTATCTAAACTAGTTAACATACCCAAAGAGACACACAAGGTGATTGCTTAACAAATCTGCAGATGAATACAATGCAGACAAACAATCCAAAAGATTTAGGTAGCTGAGAACACTGATTCTGATAAAATAAAATTTGACAGCATATGTTAAATAAATAAAATTTACACTTGGCTGAAAAAAACTATTTCACAAGTACATGACAGGTGGGGAATGGTTAGACAGCAGTTTGTCTGAAAAAGATCTGAGAGGTTTTAATGGACCAAATTGAGTCAGCAGTGCGATGTCACAGTCAAAAATGCTAACCATTTATGTATTTGTGGGAATAGTTTCAAGGAATAGGGAGGTGATAATCCCTTTGTACCCTGCCCTGGTCAGACTACAGAGGAAGCACTGTATTCAGGTTTGAGCAACACAGTTCAAGGAGGACAATCACGAGCTGTAGTGAGTGCATCTAGAGAAGAGCACCCATGATGGGTGAAGGGAAAGCATATAGAGAACCAGGGGTGTGGGGGTGGAAGGGTGTTTACCTTGGACTAGAATCAAGGGGGAAGGGGTCAGGTTAATACATATCTGAAGAGCTGTCATGTAGAAGTGGGGATTTGATTCATGCTCCTTATACTGGACAGAACTACAAGTAACTGGTAGAAGTTGCAAAGGGTCAAATTTCACCTTAATGCTGAGGAAAACTTTTTCACAATTAGAATCAGCAGTTCTCAACCTGTGGGTTCTGTTCAGTTTGTAACAATGAAAATATATCCCTCCCGCATGTCAGATTCACACATTACGATTCATAACAGTAGCAAAATGACAGTTAGGAAGTAGCAACGGAAATAATGTTATGGTTGGGGGTCACCACAGCATGAGGAGCTGCATTAAAGGGTCGCAGCATGAGGAAGGTTGAGAACCACTGAATTAAATGCTGTCATCAGGCAGCAGCTGGTTACCTCCTCCTAGCTGGGTGGTGAGGTACATAGAATGCTGGACCAGGAATCTGGCAGACTGATTCAAATTATGCCTTTGGCACTTATTAGCCGTGTGACCCTGGGCTAACTCACTAAAAACTCCTCAGGGCTTCAGTTTCCTCATCAGTGAAATGGGAATAAAAATAGTAGCTACTTCCCAGGGTAGAGGTGAGCACCAAATGACCCTATGTCTAAGTAAAGAGCTTCTTAAATCTAACAGAAACATCAGTACGATTTATATCATAAAGATGACAATTAACCCTTGGAACCTCCCTTAGAGTTTTCAATGGGCACAGCACACAACAGCCACTTAGCAAATGCTTGTTGAATGAACTGTGTCTAATTGTCTAATGAACTAAGACTTATGGCCCGTGCTCTTCTTTTAGCAATCTGAAGCAGCAAAGAGTCACAGAGTCAGAGTTGGAAGGAGCCTTGGAGACAATCTAGTCCAAGGGTCTTAACCTGGGATCCACGAACTTAAAACTTAAAACACTGTTAATAATGATACTTCAACAAAAGTTTCCTTTATAAATCCTAACTATTTCATGCATTCAAAAACATTTTTTTCTGAGAAAGGGCTCCCATAGGCTTCACCAGACTGCTCGGGCCACAAGAAAGCTGAAGAGTCTTTGTTCTGGTCCAACCTCAGCACTGTCCAGCAAAGGCAACTGAGGCCCAGGGAGGCTGGATCACTTGCCCACCATCACACGGGTAGGAAGTAGTACCTGTTACCTCATATTGCTATTTATCAGTTTGGTAACTTAGTCTGGGTCTCACACTTACAGTAATAACAGCATTTATAGCTTATCTAGCACCTACAATGTGTCTGGCACTGTGCAAAGGGCTTTACAAACAGCTCATCTGACCCTCACAACAACCCTAGGAGGTGCTATTATTCTTCTCATTTCACAATTGAGGAAACTGAGGCAAACAGCGGTTAAGTGACTCACCCAAAGTCACACAGCCATTAAGGGTATGAAGCCAGATCTGAACTGGGCCTAGGGCTCTATCCTTTGCTGCCTTCCTACCCAACAACGCTTTGTACCAACAGCGCACTGAACAATCCATACCACTCTGCTGAGTCTGTGAAAAATGAGGAGTCACATTTGATGGGGACAATGACTTGGCCTGATCAGTTATCTTTTCAGTATATGACTTATTGTCTCCAACTAGACAGTAAGGTCCATGAAGGAAGAGAAGCTCCTTTACTCTCCTCAACTCTGTAAATCCTAACATGGTTGTTTGGTGTTACAGGAACTTAGGAAAGTCACTGATCTGATTTTCTGAAAAGGAACTCTTTTAATTAAATGAGATGCACAGATAGGGAGAGGGACTGGAACTAGAATTTCTTTAGTACAGGGATCCCAATCCAAAGAGGAAACTCCCTCACCCAAAGAAGGCCCACAACTTCCCTACAACTTGGAATCTCAGGGAGGGAGGTACCTTGGGTACTAAGAAGTGAAATGACTTGTCCAGGGCAAATTGTGATCTCTTAGGTGTCAGAGGCAGCTTCTCTACACCTAGCTGCCTCTCAATATACAGTTATTGCTTTAAAAAATTATACTGTAATGACATTATTTGTTGAAAAACAAATACTTTTGAAATAAAACATAACATTATCCAATATTCCCGAGTAACCTGCATTCTCATCAACGGAATCATTATTTCTCTTTTATTGACGGGAAAATTGGAGATAAAAGAAGGTGAGGAGCCCAAGTGGGAAGAGCTAGTTTTTAGGGTGAGATGAAGCCTTGGAGGCTATTGAATCTAGACCATTGAACTCACAGATACAAGGAAATGAAGCTTACAGAGTTTGGTGACTTCTGAGGTCACACAACTGGTGAGGGTCTGAAAGGCGAGTCAAACAGGGGGCTATCCTCCTTTGCCTTCTGAAGCAGAGACAGTGCCTCTCTATCCACTGTGACCTTGACCTGCCTCTGAATACCTGTTTCTTTCCATGTAAAAATTGGGTTAAACTAGATCATCTTCAAGGTTCTCTTTTAACTTGGACATTTTCCAATTCTTGAAGTACAGCAGCAGTTAAGAGATGGCCGATGTAGCCAAAATGCTTCCCGGGTACATGAGGCAGAAACTGGAGTTAGAAGAATGAAGAGAATTTGGAAAGACAGAGGGAAAGAAGGAAGACGTATCTGAGACACAAAGAACTATGAAAGCCATAGTTCACGGCTACAGCCTGGGCATGGGACAAGTGAATGGACCAGCTCATTGGGAAAGAAGTTACATACTGGAAAATATAAGGAAGTAGTACTAGATTGGTTTTCTGGGAACAAATTACAGAGCCTAGAAATCCAGAAAGCCAAATGCCTGATGCCATTAAAAAATGCTGGATTCTCTGCCTCTTACTACTTGTGCCTTTCTTATGTCATCTGTAAAATGGGTATAATACTTGTATTCATTTGACAACACTGTTTTGAGGAACAAATGAGATATTACACAAAAGCATCCTCCCACCTTTAAAACACCAATCAAATTCCAACTATTATTCTAGAGCTCGTTGAAGAGGAGTGAAATGATGAAAGTGACATGTTAGGAAGAATAGTCTGATCACAATATGCATAATGCATTCATAAAAGCTATGATTATAAAATAGTAAGACTATGGTCACTTCAAAACATTTTAGGATGTGGATAATTCAAGTCAACAAAAGTTCAAATTCCTATTACATAAATGCACTGGGTTATTCTTGGGGGAGTAAAGATTTTTAAAAGATAAGTTCCTGCCTTTAAGGGGCTTCAGCTCTCTTGAGGATGGTGGTGGAGAGTTCTGACAAAAAAGCATAATACAAAGTAGGGAGATCATGAGAAGCAAAAATAGGCATCGAAATAAGGCTCTAGAAAAATCTGGGAAAGGAATGTGAAATAGTCTAGGTGAGCCTGCCTATTATTTTTATTTTAATGCTATTCATCAAAGTTAGTTTATAATGAAAAAGGGGCATCTTCCTAAAACTAAGGAGTAATTTTGAAACTTTCCATTAGTTAGGAATGAAGGATGAGTCCAAGCTAAGAAACACATTCTAGATGAAAAAGATTTTCAATAATACTGATAGAGATTTGTCTAAGGTCATTTGCCCAGATCCACTGACTCCAAACGTAGCCTTCTCTCTCCCTGTCCCCTACAGAAAGTTGCCATGTTCTTCTCCCCTTGATTTTTAAACCTCTCAGTTCCCTTAGGTCAGTGGTTCTCAACCTTCCTAATGCCTCGACCCTTTAATACAGTTCCTCATGTTGTGGTGACCCCCAACCATAAAATTATTTTCGTTGCTCCTTCATAACTGTAATTTTGCTACTGTTATGATTTGTAATGTAAATATCTGATATGCAGGATGTATTTTCATTGTTACAAATTGAACATAACTCACAGGTTGAGAACCGCTGCCTTTGGCTCAGCTCAAGCGCCAATTCTTACGCAAAGCTGTTTCTGAGGCTTCCCACTCGCCAGGATCCCTCTACTCCAATATATTATTTTATATACTATTGTGTATTTTGTTATCTGCATACATGCTGTTTTCCCCAGACGAATTATCAATTCCTGGAGAGTAAGTTATCCCCTTAATTTCTGCCTACCATAGTAAATGCTTAATGTTTGTCTAAAAGGTAACAACACTAAAGACAGAATACCAAAAATCTTTCTTTAATTAGAATAAATTACTAATACGTTTCTCAAGAGTACAGTAAAACAAACATGTGACGGTTCAGTTTAAGCCAACTTTTGATGGAAATTCAAAAATTTTCCAAGCCAAAAAACAAAAAATGCAGGCAGACTAATTCTTTTTCAGGAAATGGAAAAATCTACTTGGGGTCAAGTATTTAATTTTCCTTACGTGTCTAACTCATGGCGGTTGTGAGGATAAAAATGGGATTTTAAAAATGCCTTATGAGATAATAAATTTTAACTTAAACTTTGTATCTTTCTCACTGTGTAACAGAGGGCTTAGAATACATAGCGCCTCCAAAAATTAGAGACCCACTTTTGAAAAATGTCCAGCTAGCAATTATCAAATCTATCCAGAAAACTCGTTTTACATAGACATTCCTCAGGTTTTTTGCTTTTTCCCTTTAGCTCCTTTGCTTGATATATATAAACAAAGGAGGGAATTCATGCAAAAGTCCATATACAAGTACTTCCCCCACCTCTCTTCCCTCCAGTGGTTTAATTCCAAATTCTTCAATGACTCAGTATTCAAGGAAAAGATAAACCATTAACAGTTGAAGATCATGACTTTCCTTTGAGATCATGCCCATTTTTCAGCTTCAGAGAACACTAAAATGCCACCATCAAATATACATGAGTACGGGTGACTCAGCCTTCCAAGTGATAATGACCAATATTAACACAACACTTTAAAGTTTACTAAATACTTTCCACACATTATTTGATTTGGTCCCCAAATATAATATTCTCCATTTTACAGATGAGGAGACGAGGCTCAAAAAAGTCAAAAGTGAATTGTCTGAGAGCACATGTAAGCATAGCTCCATTCAAACTCAGGTCTCTTGATTTCAAGTCCCATGTGTTCTTTGCACTATCCATCTACTTCCCCCAAACAAATAGCCTGATAATTTGAAATTTTTTAATGAGGTTATTTTCGTTTGAATAATATGTATAAAATCTTTTTTATTTTTTGAATAATTCCCCCAGCCCTGTCTCAAACAGCAGCACAGATTGTATTGTAGATTTTCAAAACGTTTCTACTAAGCTCCCTCAAGAGTCAATCAATATTTGGTAGTACTCTTAATTGATAGCAAATAGCAAAACATCCAGAAAGTTCTACTAGCTCTGACCTAGCATATTTTAGAATTCTTTTCTAAAGCATTTCCAGGTTCAAGCTGATATATCTGTGGGCTAATAGCTGGTATATAGTCTTTAGTGTTTTATCCTCCAATTATATGTGTAATTGTTTTAATTAGCTACTATATACCTTCTGTATCTATCATAAAAAGTGTATCACACAATCATGACTACCATTATTGTTAGAAATAACCAACTTGGTTTTTCTTATACAATTGCTTTACAAAGCAAGCTATTTATTATTACAAGGTGAGAAAAGGTTGATGGTTCAAGTCTACACTTTTAGAAAATCAAGTCAAACCACCCCTCCCAAACACACAGTCAGCACAGCTACACCACCTGTTAATGTTAATTCTAATACTTGGTTGTTCACCTCATGTATATTTCTCCTGAGACACTTTGTATGTGACCTTGGGCAAGTCATAATTCCTCCAAGTCACAATTATTTCATCTGTTGAGGAAGGAGAAAATAAGATACCTTCTAACTCTGAATCTCAAAGAGTCACACACTGATCGATCAAATGAACAACCACAAACTCTAAATCCATGATCCTAGCAATAGTATTGAATAACTATAGAACTGGCTCACCAAAATCCGTCCAAATGGATCCCAACGGGGTCACACAGAACTTTACTGGAAGAAACATTCTGTGTGTGAATGCGTGCATCTATATAAATACTTCTCCTAGTATAACTCTTATCACCTGAAATGTACCATTTAGTCACAATACAAAACCCTACGTAGCCATGTGTATCATGGGATTTAGTTAGCCATATCCTCAGGGGTTCAGGGATGATACCCTCAGATTACATAAATGCTGGTCTATAAAAACAGCTGTATGGCTGGGTGTGGTGGTATACACTAGCAATCTCTGCTAGCTGGGCAGCTGAGGCTGGAGGAACCCTTTAACCCAGGAATTCTCAGCCACATTGGGTTAATCATGCTGATTTAAAATCCTTTCCTTTATTTCTCTATCCTAATTAAATTTAACACAACAAGCATCATATATAATACTAATGACATCAGCCAGACTGAAATGGTTTTCCTGGTTATTCTGCTTTTGTCTTACTCAGTCTGCACTGTCTCTGACCTTTCAGAAACCTTCCTTTTTTGGTGGAGATTCAACCGGGCAATGAAGTAACACTTCCTTGGATATGAAGGGATTTTTTGTCCTCTATTTAGAGGTCAGGGGAGACTCTCTAATTGGTAGGATCTATCTCTTGCACATACCAGAAGAGGCCTTTTCATACCTGTGGGAAGTTTGGTTATAGAAGTCAGGGCACTAATTTTACTTGTCAGTACATGTTATCAAACTGAAAGGGAGTTTGCCATTATGGATGGAGGACTGATATCTCCTAATATGAAGAACACTTGTACTCAAGTCCCATTGCTAACACTTAACTAGAGATGTGGCCACAGTCAAATAACTTAATCTTTTGGAGTCCTAGGTAACTCTCAAACTCCATCCATATTAGCTTCACTTAGTGATCTCAGCTCCCATGGATTTAACTATCATCTCTATTTATCCAGATCCACCTTCTCCACTGACCTTGAGTCTAGCATTTCCACCTGCCTTTCAGACATCTTGAACTTGACTATGTATCTGAAATTCAACATGTTTAAAACCGAGCTCATCATTTTCCCCCTAAACACTCCCTCCATCCTCACTTCCCTATTACTGTCAGGTAAGCTCACTTTCTCCATTTCCCAGAGGCTCACATCTTGGGCATCACCCTTGACTCTCTCTTGCTGCACCTTACATCCAAGCTGTTGCCAAGGCTGGGGGATTTCATCTTTGCAACGTTATCTCCAATATCCCCCCTTCTCTCCTCTAACTCTACCACTAATCCAGCAAAGGACTTCATCTCCTACTATCTCAGACCTGGACAAATGCAATAATAGCCTGTAATTGTAGATCAATTACAAGTTTTTCTCCAAACCAATCTATCCTCCAGTTGCTAAATTCAGGCTGACCATGTCACTGCCATACTCAATAAACTCTAGTGGCTCCCAATCACCTCAAGGATCAAATGCAAAATTCTGTATTTGACATTCAAAGCCCTTCATAACTTAGCATTCCAGTCTTCTTATACTTCACACCTCCTCAAGTATGAACTCTTTGATCCAATGACAATAGTCTTTTAGTTGTTCCTCAAACAAGATAATTCATCTCCCAGTTCCCAGGCATTTTCTCTGGCTTTCCCAAATGCCTGGAATTCTAGCCCTCATCTAAGCCTCCTGGTTTCCTTTAAGTCCCAACTAAAACCCTACTTTCTATAAGAAGCCTTTCCCTGACCTTCTTAATTCTAGTATCTACCCTCTGTAAATTATTTCCTATTTATCTTGTATGTAACTTGTTTGTATATATGTTTGCTTGCGGTCTCCTCTAGCAGACTGTGAGCTCCTGGAGGGCAGGGGCTGTTTTTTGTCTCTCTTTGCATCCCCTGTGCTTTGCACAGGCGCTTAATAAATGCATTACTGACTGAGAGCTGGCCACCTAAATTGGTGGAGGAAGTTTCCTCTCCAGAAGTTCCCCACATTTTTGGGATTATAGGTCTAATCTAACAATGTGTCAGGCACACAACTGGAGAATACAAAGATCTGAAAACTTGGGGGAGAGATGGGACCAGGTCGGATTTTTCAACAAATCCAGTAAAAAAACCCAAATGAACAAACCAGCAAATGTCATTTTACTAGAGTTGGTCCAACATTCTAACCTTTTTATATCATGATTCTACCATGAGTGATTTTAGTTTCCAATCTAGCTTTGTGTCGTTTGTGAACCTGACAAACAGCCACCTACCTCTTTATCCATCATTTGTAAAAATGTTCTGTAACACAGGACCAAGCACAGATCCCCAAGGGAAGTAGTTGGTATATAGAGTTCTGGACTTGGAATTTGGAAGATCTGAGTTTAAACCCTGACTCAGATACTTACTAGCTTTGTGACTCTAGACAAATGCTGCCTTCCTCAGTTTCCTCAACATGGCAAGTTTTTTCTTCTTTTTGATCTAATAAAACTGTATTTATCCAACTCAAATTCTCTCTATATTTTTTCCTGTTTTCTTGTAATCTGTTCTTAGATTACATTTAAATGATAGACTTAACTGATATATAACAGTTATATTAAAAAAAATGAATCATGTTTTAAATTTCAAAATCAAATTGGTAACTTTCATTGCACAGTTTATGTTGGGAAGATTGGAGGAAATTCAAGGTATGGTCTAAGTTTGCCACATATAATGGACATAGTTTATCCCCAAACTAAAACACACCTACTTCTAAGGTAGCACTGTTTGGGGAATAACATATTTCAAACAAAGCAGCACAAAATTCCTAGCCATTCAGAAATGACGGTTGCTCGTGTTTTATAAATAAAATGCTTTGAATTTCTGTAGCTTTACAAAACACCAACCCTGATAACCAAACCAAATCTCCTGGAATTTTACTGCTAGGAAATCCAAAAGAAAGGTGACTGAGGTTATATACAAATTACAGAAACAAAAAAAACCACCTCCCCCCCAAAACCCAACCGATCCTAAATCCGATTGCTTTATCATTATTCGATAATGGTTAGGAGCTGCTAGTAAGGTCTGGATCAAATCCTGCTTTCCTTCAAGTCCCAACTGTGGCCACAGTCAAGTAACTTAATCTTTTGGAGGTCTAGAGGGAGGAGGGGGAAAAAAACACCTGTAAAAATGTCTAGGAACTTAAAAAGCCAACACACCAGAAGGGCCCCAGATAGAATGAAAGCAACATAGGCATTATCCTAAAATTAAGGTACAAAACTGTTTAATAAATATTTTGTTGATATTCTAATCCTCTCCCCAGCAAACGAGTATTGCTTTCCTTTTCCGATCGGAGACAAATCAATGGCAATCCACTGCCCCGTGGGTTAGTGCGTGGGCCTCCTACAGACTAAGATGCTGCAATACCATGTTCTCCAACTCCTCCCCATCCCATCTGGACTGACGCATCACTACCTATTTGAGGATGCAGTTTAATACATATCATGTATAACGTATGTGATATACACATATGCAGACTTACACACGTACATATGCATAGAAATACACACAAATTATGCTCTAGTTTTCAAGGCAGTGAAATAAAAGGTTTGCATTTTAAACGACTTCACGTTCTGCCCTTCCCCGCAGTTCCAGACGACCTGAAAATGCCTAAATACTCTCTCTCCTCGACTTTCAGATGCGGGGTTAAAGCCTTAGGACAGCATCGGGGACGGAGCAGTCCCCGGCCACTCCCAGGCCAGGTGACTCTCCCAGCGGCAGACCCCCCTCCCCCAAGCCGCAGAGCTGCAGCCGGGGTAGGAGCTCGTCGGGAGGGCAGGGGGCAGAGCCAACCCCACGCTCCCAAGGCTCTGCGGGTCCTCAACGAAGGCTCATAACGGCCGGCCGCGCTCGCCGCCGCCCCGAGGGAAGAGCCCGATACCGTGACCGGCCCGAGCAGGGATGCGGCGGCCACGGGAGGAGGACTCGCTGCGCGGCTGAAGGAG
The DNA here is from genome assembly GCA_028627135.1 of Pseudochirops cupreus. Taxonomy (NCBI): domain Eukaryota; kingdom Metazoa; phylum Chordata; class Mammalia; order Diprotodontia; family Pseudocheiridae; genus Pseudochirops; species Pseudochirops cupreus. Next base: position 342,963,571 of record CM053582.1, on the reverse strand, counting down.
AAGCCCCTCGCTCGTGCGGAACGGCGTCTCCCTCCGGTGCCGACCCGGCCAAGGCCACGCTCGACACGTCTGCCCGCCCGCCCTCCCTCCGCCCGGTGCTCACCTACTGCGGCGCGAGCTGCCGAGGACTGGGCGAGCGGTCGGGGAGAGAGGAAGCCCTTCAGCTCTGTCACTGCGGACCTCGGCGACACTAGCAGCAGAGGTAGAGGGGGCGGGACTTCGCGAGTCAAATGACTCCTCTAAGCCCCGCCCTTTCTTCTCCTAACCCGCCTCCCCGAGGCGCATTGCATCTTGGGAGTTTCTCTTTTAATGAAGGTGGTTTTTTTTTTTTTGTTTGTTTGTTTTTTTAGCTGCTCACTTTCTTGCTGTTTGGGTCCACTTATTGTTTTTAGCTGTTCAGAAAGATACACGTCGTAAGCAAAGGAAAACAATCTCTCTCCATTTATAGGGTGTGAGAGCGATGGGAACTAGGTCAAAGGGTATTGCCAAGGAAATGACGTTTTTTTCTGATGAACGGAAATGGCGACGGGGATTCCATCCCATCGGTTCTGGTTTTAATAACCCCGTCCTGGAGGGGAGGGGGTGGTGGTGATGGTGGTGCACAGACCACGTGACCGAAAAAGCTCGGGTTGGGGGCAGGCAAGGTATCAGAATGTAATGTTTTTATTAACTTTTTTAAAAGGTCCTCGTTATTTCGCGTTAACTATAATCTTATAATAGAAGAACAGTGGCAAATAGAGCATTTGGAGCGATGTTAAAGTTCGAAGGTCACCCTAGGAGGCGGAATAATCCAAAAGCCCGGGAAAAGCAGGGGTGGGCTAGATTGATCCAGTCTCAGAAGGAGCAGAAAAAAGGAAAGGTAGAGGGAGGAGCAGAGAGATCCGGATTCTACCGCTCCAAGCACGGCGGGCCAGCCCACCGAAAGGCGTCAGAGGGGGTAAAGGGAAGGAGCGATGACTACAGATGGTACAATCCAGGAGGTGGACGGTTTCCTAAGAGATCTAGGCTGGGGAGGGGGGGAGGAAGGCGAGGGAGCAGGAGGAGGCGGGAGCAGCGAAGTTGCGTGCGCACCGGCGCGCGCCGACGAGGCGGGGTGAAAGGTCACGGCGGCGCGGCGGCGGGTCTTGGCTGGCTGGCGGGCAGGCGGGCTGGAGTGCTGCGTGCGGCCCCGTGTGCACATGTGGAGGAGCGGCGGCAGCCCCAGCCCCAGGGCAGCGGCCTGAGACGCCCTCGAAAGGCCGCGGCGGTCCCTAGCGAATCGTGCCCGGCCTCCAGCCCGGAGGCGGTGGCGGCAACGGCTGAGGAGGCGGAGGCCGGTGTGTGGAGTAGGGTCGCGCCCGGGCTCGGGGCGCGGCGGCGGCGACGGCGGCGGGATCGGCGGTAAAGACGGCCACGGCAGGCGGGGAAGATGAAAGGGTGAGGCAGGGGCGCCGGGGGGGGGGGGGAGAGGAAGGCGGCGAGGAGGAGGAGGAGAGCGGCGAGTGCGAGACGTGCCTCGCTTTCCGGGCCGAGGGAGGCACCCTCGATGGCGGGGAGGGAGGGAAGGCGGCCTGGTCCCGGCAGCCAGAGTAGTCCCGGGCGCGGGGCTGGGGGAGACTAGAGGCCGAAGCGGGGAGCGGAGCCTGGGCCTGGGCAGAGGCCGGGCCTCGGGGGCGCGCTGTTGGGGCGCCCTGGGAGGAAGGGGTCGCTGGCTGTTTTCCTGGCGGAGGCAGGCGAGCGAGCCGTGGCCGCTTCCTCCGGGTCTTGGCACGGGCCCCGGCCGGTCGGCGTTGCCGGCCCGCATGTGCCCGGACCCCGGGCAGCCGAGAAGCAGTTGTGGGCGATGGCCCACCCGGCAAAGAACTTGGGCAGGAAGGGGAGCTCGTGGCTTGACCGGAGATTCGGGTGTCAGAGGCGGGCGGGCGGGCGGGCGGGGGGAGGAGAGCCCGGCAGGCGGGGGAGGAGTGCCAAGTACTTGAGGAAGTGAGCGGGTGCTTCAGTAGGTGGAGCTCTTACCTCTCGCTGGCTGACCACCCGGGGGCCGGGGGCCGGGGGCACCGGCTTTGTCTGGGCACCTACCGAAGTTCGCCGCTTGTCCTGCGGCTGCCTGGGATGGCTCCAGTACTTGCAGTTGGACAAAATGTTTCTCTTCTTATTTTGTCCTAATTAAAATGTTACTGTGGTTATTTTAAAAAGCAAAAAACCGAAACCCCAATCAAACCCTAAACCAAAAAAAAAAACCCAAAACCATTTTTTTAAATGTTGAATTAAGTCCTTCCTTGGAAGTAAAATCCCAAGATGGACTTTAGTAAAATGAAAGTTTGTGCTCATTATTCGCTTCAAGATTGTGAATATATGGTTTTTGGATAAAAGCAGCCTGGTCAAAATTTATGGTCAAGATGAGGTGGTAACTTTAATTTTTTTAGTAAACTAAGCAGGTTGGTCACAGTTCATAGTTAGGAAGAGGTGCTAACCTTTTAAACCTTGTTGAAATTGGCTACTTTGATTACCATAAAGTTCAGTGATTTAATTTGGCTTCAGTTTTGCTACACTTCCTTTTTTTTTTTAAAAAATTTTAAGTCTGAAATTTGTTACGATGGTGATTTGTTAATTTTGAATCAACTTGTATAACAAAGTTAACAAACATTTTGAACTTAGGCAGTAATGTTTCCTAGGGTGTTCTACACCACCTCTACCTCTGCCTCCTGCTGTTGTCCTTTTTATCAGCGTAAGTCAAATGGGATAAGATAGATGTAAAGCATTTTTCAAACCTTAGATGTTATGATTAATCAGGCAGCTACATTCTTGAGAGATTGCCTTAACAGCACATTTATTGGTGCTCATGAAAATTTAACAAAAGGACATGGTGATGGTGAGATGGGACTACTAATATCATTTATCCTAAAAGGTGTGTGGTTTTTTTTTCCAGAGTCTGAAACCACTAGTTAGCATGAAAAGTGTGGGAAAGGTAGTGAACTTGTATATTCTTTGGCATTTGAATTTCCTTTACCTATGAGTGACATAGGAACTATGTATAGTCATCAGTCATATTTGGATTATTATCACAGCATCAGATTTAGAGTGGAAACAGATTTTGAGGACCTTCAGGTCCAAATTATTTTGTAGATGAATCAACAAGCCTAGAGAAGATTGTGGATTGCAGAACCAGGATGTGAATTCTTGACTCCAAATCCTTTTCTTTGCTGTCTCTCCATTTAGGATCATAGGTTTATACCTAGAAAGGGACTTTAAATAGCAGTTCTTAACTTCTCTGTGTGTCAGCAACCCCTTTGTCAGTTTTGTCCCTTTCAGAATAATGTTTGTTACCCACACATAACTGATGGAAACCCTACATTTCAGTTAGAAGTTAATAAAAAATAAAGATGTAATTTTTTTACCCATCAAAGTTCACACACCCTCTGAAATTGATCCATTTACTTGTGGACCCTGACTTAAGAATCACAACCTAGTCCAACTCTGGTTGGTTCCTGGTTGGTTCCTCCCAGCTACTAGTGCCTCTTGTGTATATGTGTATGTGTAAAGTCTCTTTCCTATTCTCATATAAACTCTTAGGTTTCAATTTTGTCTTTGTGTGTCCAGGACCAGCACACTACCTACCTGGTGGATGGTAGGTACTTAATAATTGCTTGTTGATTGACAGAATCAAATTCAACAAGTGTTTGTTAACCCTTTCCGTATGAGGTAGGGTGATGGGAATAGGAAATACAGAGACAGAAATGAAACAGCCTGCTCTCAAGGAGCAGGTAGGTACATAGGGAGGAAGGTATGTAGACCCAGGTGAGTGCAAAGTAATTGAGCACTAATGGGAAGACCTAATGTAAGAGACAGAACTTGGACTAAGGTCCATAGAAGTTAAGTGACTGGCCCAAGGTTCCACAAGTAGTGACACAGGTGGCATGGGAACCAAGTCCTTTGACCCTAAATTCAGTGTCAGAAAGTGCTATTTCAGTTGTATTGTGCTGCCTCATAGGAATTATGTCTACAGCTTTACAAAGAATAAGACTTTGTTCTAGATATCGGATTCATCTGATCTTTAACAAAAGAGGGTCTGGAAAGTTCCCATTAAATAAGTATATAGGAGCAGTGTTTCAAGATTGTTTAGATTTTCATATGTCAGATTTGTGCCCAGTTGTGACAAATACATATACTAGATACACTTTCTTATACCTTTCTTTTTCTTCCCCTTCCCTTAAGTCCTTTCTTAGCAACCTATCACCCAATCCCAGCTCAGGAAAAATGTTGAATACCACTTGTGACATTCAGCTGTGTTGCAAACCTCCTGTTTTGTTGTTCATTTGTTTCAGTCTGTGGCCAGCTCTTTGTGACTCCATATGGGGTTTTCTTGGCAAAGATATTGACGTGGTTTGCTGTTTCTTTCTCCAGTGGATAAAGGCAAACAGGTTAAGTGACTTGGCCAGGGTCATATAGTAAGTGTCAGAAATCTGATATGTACTAAGTTCTTCCTGATTCCGGGCCCAGCAAGCTATCCACTGAGCCACCTAGCTGTTTGTCATTTCCTTCTCTAGCTTATTTTACAGATGAGGAAACTGAGGTGCATAGAGTTAAGTGACTTATCCAGGGTCACACAGTGAGAGTATCTGAGGGCAGATTTGTACTTAGGGTCTCCTGACTTAAGGGCCAGCACTCTAACCACTGCGCCAGCTACCTGTACCAAATCTGCTATACCCAATAGAATAGTAGTTCATACATAAAACTCTTACTCACTTTAGATCAGTTTTTTCCTGACCTAGTATTTCACTTCTGAGACTCTCAGGCCTGATCATAGCTGTGTATCACTGTCACTCTCTTCATGAAGCAAGAGTAAATAATGTCTCCATAGCACAGCCTGAGCCAGTGTTGCTCATGGGGATTCAGTCATGTTTGTGCAAAATACCTGTAGTGCTAAGAAAGGGAACTGAAATAATATCACTTATTGGAAAGGGGTGTATAACTCACCCAAACGTACCTTATATTCTGTGTCCAACGTAATGATTAGGGAAGCAATGATATTTCTTTGATTTTTAAAAATCCTGCTTCTGAAAAGATGTTTTTGTTCTAGATGCAATAAGAGAAATGAGTATCTTTTTGTAGTATACTTAGTGCGTTTGCATATCTGTTTGTGCCCCAACCCTTATGCCCATACTGACACTAAAATAAGGAGAAATGTTATTCTCACCCCAACACACTTAATTTCTCCTGAAACAACCTTAATGCCATCAGACTTTTCCAAGCAGAGCATACTGTGTTTTTACTAGAGCAAAAAGGGTTAAATTAAAGAAGTAGGTTTTGGGAAAGTGAGAACCAGTTGTCCTTCTGTCTTCACTGTTTCTCACTCTTTCCTCCTTTGATCTTTGGGGGCAGACTTGAGAAGTGGACTTGACTATGAATTTAGACTATATATTTTCAGGTTCCTTATGTGAAAAATAAAATGATTAATGCCCCCTCTCTGTCACTTAGAGAGATCATGTTCTTGTACTTAAGTGTCTGTTTTATAAAATGTTTGCTAAGGGTTTGAAAGACTAGGTTGAGAGTTGGTAAATTGTAATGAAAAATCTCAGATTTAATGGTAAACTTCTTGGAACATAGTTGCCATTTTCTAACCCTCCCCAAACAAGATATACAGAAATGCAGCTCAGCATATATGTGTCCTCACCTCCCCGTTGCTGTTCTTAATCCTTGCCAAGTGAGCTAAAAGCAACCTAAAGAGCCTAGAAAAACTTTATAAAATATAATGTTGAATTCAGTGCAGACAATAATTCCTAAATATGTAGTGATATAAATGCGATCTCCATACGCCAAAACCCTGTTTCTGCAGTGCAGTTCAAGAAAGTATTTTGCCAAAAAGGTAGTTTTCTCCCACCCTCTTAGGAAACACTCTGAAATAGATATTGTAGAAAGTGATGAACAGAAAGGAGATAACCAATGTTTTTTCATCCCAAATGGCTTTTTCTCCTTTGTTTACTGAGTAGAGAGAATAATTCAATATTTAGCACTTATTTAACTAAGATATATTAGTCTAACTAAGAGCTACATTTATTTTTCCCTTGCACACACTTAAGACTTCTTTTCTATCTATTTCTAGTGTTCAGAAATAGATTGTATACACAGCTATTGTAGCTTCTTTTCCTTGTCTACTCAGTGTATGGGCCCAAAATGTGTTTTACTGTAATGGGCTGTTGATCCTTAGTGGATCATTCTTAGGAAATTTTGATTTTGAGAGTGGGGTAGGCAGGTGATGTAGATACTGAGTAGTGGGAATGGGTAGGAGCAGGGTGCTAACATTTCTTCTATCATCTATTACAATTAATTGGAACCTAAAAATAGTATTAAATGTCAGGAGTTCTAAAACTTCCTTATGGAAAAAAATTGTTAAAAGCAAGTTAAAGCAGAGACTCGTCACACATTATGTTAAAAGGAAATCTGAGAATAATTTTCATGTAGATTCATATGAAAACTGGACAGATAAAGAAATTTTACATTGTTAATAAAAGCTAAGAAAATGTTTTATTAGCCATTTATGCTTGTCACTCTGTTCATATGCAGAGAGAGCTAATTTTCTTGGCTCAAACAACTTTAACTTTTGATATGTCTATAGTTTCATTCAACTTTAACTTTTGATATGTCTGTAGTTGGTGGAGAGGAGCAAAGACACAGCCCTTTTGGTTCATTACAAAGTGAATATAAAGAAGTATAGTTGATATTTCCAACAAAACTGCTTGGGGTTTTTTACCCTAATTTCAGGGACATCCATGAGGGAAAAGATACTAAAAGTATAGGCTTTATCACTACTAAATTTAAGGATTGAATTGTAGGAATTTAGGATGGAAAAGACCTTAGAAATGATATAGTGCAGGCCTTTCATTTTTATAGATGAGACTAGTGTAGGGAAAGTGACTTGGCATTTCATTTTATTTTTTATTGGGATGGCAGTGTGAAGGTGAGATAATAAATACTTGCACAGATACGGGGAGAGTATTTCAGTTACTTCTATTGCTTTGGTTCAGTTGGGGAGGTTACCTTTATTTACTAAATGATACACCACGGTTTTCCTCATGGGGGAGAAATTATAGGTGCTAAGCACTGAACAAGATAGTCTTCCATGGTTTATGCCATTGCCGCCATGATTTTGGTTTTTCTGTTGCCTGAAGACAGGACAATCTTAAGTTTCTTAGGAGACACAGTGTATGGTGCCACATAAATCAGAATCGAACTCAAGGTAATCTAGTTAGATGGGAAAAGAAAGGTGAATATTGTAAGGGGGCTTAAGAATATATAAGCATCACTAGTTTGGGTCATACGTTAGTACTTAGAAATGTTCTAGTCCTTTGCTATGTGATGTGCCACTTTATGAAGCAGCTTATTTCCTGGAAGTGTACACTGTCGCATTTTATCATGGGATCAGAGATCTAGAGTTGGAAGAGACCTCAGGCCTAGATCTAGTGCAGCCTCCTCATTTAACAGATGAGGATACTGAAGTCCTTCAGAAGTGACTTGCCCAAGGCAGCTAAGTCAGAGGTGGAATTTGAGTCCAAGTTCTCCGACTCCCAAACCACGGTTTTTTTCTCACTTTATCACACTACCTCTTACATATTTTTGGTTAGTGTTAAAATAGCTTTCTTTACGCATTTTATTTTTTCTTGAAATTGTTCTTAAACAAGGGAATATGCTATGGACAAGTATACTTAAGGGTCTTTGATTCCTTGATGGTGATGAAAAATGTGGATTGACCAAAACCAAAAAAGCAGACTGACAGCCATTTGCTCTTTCAGTCTTAGTGGAGATGGGTTGAAGTCAATTGAAGTTAGGCCCTTAGTTGAAGGTATGAATACAGGTACAAACAATAAAAGGGGAAACACAAAATAGTACAGCTGTTACTATCAACAAAACTTAGATTAAATGCTAAACTGCCCCCCCCTTTTTTTTGGACTCCCATGTATCTACATTGAGCTATAGTAAACTCTTGTTTAAAGACTATTTTAGTGATTGAAGTATATTAATAGAGACTACCCAGCAACACTGCAGTTAATCAGTTTTCTTTTGTTTTTTCTGTGCTAGGTGCTCTAATGATAGGTTTGAAGCCATTATTAGTGACGCATGTTTGTTTCTATGACATATCTCTTTAGAACCAGTTAACCTCAAATATGGCTTTGATCTGCAGGGGGTAAGATCTTTTTTTCCTTGTATGGCGTGGGTAGGTTTCAAACTTAGCGATGTTGTTCTGTACATATCTGGTGTGGTGAACTGAACTTAGAACAGAAATTGTTGAATGGGGGAGAGAGAGTTGCAATATCAGGAGCACTTGGAAAGATGGGGGGAAAACTTGCAATTACTTTCTTGGGCCTCTTAAAGCAATTGAGTCTCATAGTTTTAGAATACTCTAGATTGGTCATCTAAGCAAAGTCAGAGATTTGCAGTCTAGAGGAAAAAGAGATCTCATTGGACCCAGGGGGCTTTTGATGTTACTCATTTTTGATCTATGCTTTCTCAGACTGAAAATTCCATACTATTTTATTTGGACTATCCTGTACACTTATATTTTAGTTTATGGTGTGTATTATTGTCTTAAGTAATTAGATTATGTGCTTCTTGAAGCCAGATTACTGTCTTTCATCTTTGTATCTATCCTTAGTGCAGTATGTATCGTATATCACCTAATAAGTATAAAATTAATTCAGTTCTTGTCAGGGCATTTATTGTTCTTGTTACTTATGATAAGCATTTAACATGTGCCATGAACACATAATAACATATTTTTATAACAACCTAAACGTTCCAGTATTTAAGCTCTAAATGAAGAAGTGTAATCTTAACACCTTTGAGTGACTTGCAGTTTATCATCCTTTCTCAGATTAGTAGAAACAGCCAGGGAATGTGAAATCAGATCAGGCAGGACAAATACTTTATTTTTCCATCTGCCAGTGAGTAAAAAAGGGAGGAGTAGGAGGTTGGGAAAGTATAATCCAGGTAAATAGAGAATATATTGACCTTGTTAATAGGGAAAGGATCTCAAGCCTTTTCTATAAAAATTTAAAATTTATTTCTAGTCTTTCAGGAAAAAATATATTTGAATACAAAAAAAGGTGTGTGTGTGTGTTTGAGTGACTTTTCTTGGGTAGAACTGTAGTCAACTGCAGTGTGCATTCAAGAAAAATCTCACATGTAAGACATTTTAAAGCTTCAGAACATTCCTTTTACTGTTACTACTTTTAACTCTTACAGGGGTTGAAAAATTTTCCACTGAGCTCACTTTGGAACTAAAATTTGTTAGAAAAATTACTTCTGTTTGGTACATTACCAGTGTAGGAAAAAAACTAATGATAAATTACTTATTACTTTTTAATAAATCTAAATAGGTTTGCGTAATTGTAATTGAATTTAAACAAAATAAAATTGTGTTGCTTTCGTGTAGTGTTTTAGTCTGTCTTTCAGGTTCACTAGGTGAATTACAACAAAGTGTCTGCAGTACTATATGTGCAAGACATAACAAAACAATATAAAAAATGTACTTTGAGTTTAATCTTTATTTGGACTCTATTCATACATCAATGTTTGCAGTGAAGAGTAACATGGTTCAGCATTTACCAAGTAAAGTAAAGGTGTTTTATTGTAAAGTACAACACTCCTCTGTAACCCCGAGTTAATAACTTTGTCTTTTTTCTTTTTGGAGAGGAGGAAGGCAGGGCAATTGGGGTTAAGTGACTTGCCCAAGTTCACATGGCTAGTAAATGTTAAGTGTCTGAGGCCTGAGCTCAGGTCCTTCTGACTCCAGGGCCCTTGTTCTATTCACTTTGCCACCTAGTTGCCTTGAGTTAAGAGCTCTTAAGATTGTTACAGATTCTATTTGCTAAATAAGCAATCCACAGCACTTCAAAACCTCTATTTCTGAATTATGTAATAGATTTCACTGGGCATATGCAGCAGTCCTGTAACCCAGAGGGGTCAGACTTGTGGCCTTAGGCCACTGCAACTACCCAGAGCTGTGGGAACCAGATTAAAGTGTAACGGTTTAACAAAGTAAATAAAAACAAAATGCAGCATAGATAATATTAATTTGTGGTTTTCTAATTACACTGCTCAGCGGATCCTTCGGGGGGAGTGCTTGACAACACTCTTGTAGCTCAATTGTTTTTTGTTTTAAATCAGACCTGTGATTTTATTGGTTTGGGAAACTCCTGTAATGCAGCTTGGCACTTCTGAAAATTTAGTCTTAAGAGAGATTGTCTGGGACACAGAGAGGTTAAGTGACTTGCCTGGAGTCAGGCTGCCAGTATGTGGCCAAAGCAAGACTTAAACCCATACCTATTTGACTCTCTATCCACTGTGAGCACTGTCTTACTTTTTATTTAAAATGATTACAGACTTGCTTCCCAAGTTTATCTTGGAATCATCATTGTGAAACATTAAAAAAACCCAGAATCTCTGAATAGTTGTCTTTCAACTTTGATGAAGTTGCCTATGTGTCACAATCCCTACCATTTTGGGAAATGTGGGCAGATGGCTTTTGTTCTTATTCTCTTTCTTTTTGGGTACCTTTGATATTGCTTCTAAATTTATCTAGTAGCTTTTCCTTTGTGATTTCTAAACTTGCCCAGGCTTCCTAATTATTCCAAGTTAAGTCAACAAACATTTATTAGGAGTCCTATTATGCCTTTTCTAGGGCCTCATCATCTCGTTGTCTGATTGCATTTTGGCTAACCTTACCTTTAGTCAGTTCTGTCTTAATTCCCTTTTCTCTTGAGAAATCAAGGATTTGATTTAAAACTCTTCATTTGAAACTAGCATTAATTCTGAGTTTTCCCCCAGCCTCCCATCTAGTATGCTTTTTTACCTAAATGAGCCCTGGTGCAGTTGATGTGGTATATCCCAAGGTTTAATTCACAATGATGGCCTTGGGCATAGTAAACACTAAAACTGTGACTTAACTGGTTTTCATTTCTGCTGATAATTTGCATCCCTAGACTTTATGGCTCTCCTTGGGTGCTGATCCTAGATTCCAGATTTTCTGTTGCAGAAGTGGCAGGCATGTAGCTGGGAACAGCATTCTGGCCAGAACACTCCCAAGGATAGCCTGAACTCATGACTTTAATGTTAGTAAATGTATCATTTGTTTTCTAAATCCGTATGCAGTACACACAGCCTTGTGTACAGTTTAATGGCCCTCTTTCCATTTGAGTTTGATACCACTTTGATACCACCTCAGACTCAACCTACAGTTAGCTGCTTCCCTGATTCCCATCCCTTCTCCTCAGCTCTTTTTGGTCCAGCCTATATGCTGGCATTAAAATACTCACTGTGCCTCTTAATTTTTTGTGTGATCTTAGGCTAGTTCCTTAACCTCTAGGACTTAGTTTCCTTATATAATAATAATATTGATAATAACTTGACATTTGTCTACTACTTTATATACACATTTGCATTTTGGTCCTTGTAACAACTCCAAGATACAGAGCACAAATATTTATCTTCCTGTTACAGAGGAAACTTAGGCCAAGGTTAAATGACTTGCCCAAGGTCCTAGAGCTAAGCAAAAACTTGAGCCCAGTTTGTCTTTTTTCTGGTTCACTGCTCTTTTCGTCATAACAAGGGTGCCCACCAAATAAAGGAGAAGGGCAAAATTAACCATGTCTCTTAGCCTGTGAATAATCTTAAGTTTCATCATGTCATTTTCACATCTTAGGCTTATCCGCTTTTAACTTACAGTGTGCATTCTTCACCTCTGGTCAGAGTGATTTCCTCTAGCTGGAAAATCAAGCTTAGCGTGCTGAGGATATGGATAGCATTGTGCTTCTTATATACTATAGAGTGATGTGTACAAGGAGACCTGCCAATTTGAGGGCAGATCTAGGACAGTGTGACTATTTCAAACAGTGTAGTATAAGGCCTAAAGAGTGGCTTTATTTGGAAAGGATTCACATAGGCAAAAAATTTAGAGAAAGGGGTTCAAGGATGGGAGAAACTACATGAGCAAAGGGGGAAATGTTTGTGGGGTGAGATTAGTGAAAATATATCCTTGGGAGAAGAAAGTTGGAAGGATAAGTTAAGGATAAGACTTATTGACCTTAACTTCCAACATAAAGCTTTAATTTTGTCTTTTTGGTGAAATCTACTTTTATTAAGTCTTATTCTCCAAATCATAGATTTAGAGGTGCAAGGGACCTTAGAGATAGATTACTTATCTCACATCATTTATGTGAAGCTCAAATAACAGTATGTAAACTTTATAAATTTAAAAAAATTCTTTTCCATAAAAAAGCTTTTTTTCCCTGCCTCATCTCTCCACCCCTTAAGAAAAAAACAATAAAAACCTTTATTTTAAAAATTCATAAGCAAAACAAATTCTGACATTTGGCCATGTTCAAGAATATACTTATGCTGCATGTTGACTCCATCTTTGTCATGAGTTGGGGAACTTGCATCATCATTAGTTTTCTGGAATTATGGTTGGACACTGCATTCATCTGAATTCTTTCAGAGTTGTTAGTTTTTACAGTCTTGTAACTGAGTAAATTGTTCTACTGGTTCTAACAATTTCACTATCAGTTCATCCAAGTCTTCCAATTTTCTCTGAAAAGATCCTCTTGATTTCTTACAGCACTGTAGTATTCCATTATGTTCATAATATCATAAATTGTTTGTTCCCCAATTGATGGGCATCCCTTAGTTTGCAGTTCTTTGTTACTACAAAAAAAGAGCTGCTATAAATACTTTTGTAGATGTGAGTATCTTAATCTTTGCACTCTTTGAGATATGTTCCTAGTGGTATCACTGGGACAGAGGGTTTAATTTTTATGGAATATTATCAAGATCTTGTAGCCTTTTAAATTATTGTTGCTAAAGACCTTAAATAAATGTATTATCCCAATAGTAATTGAGATTACAAATTAATACTTGCTTGCTCCACAAGTTGAGAACTTAAGGTTCTTCATTTTTGTTCTATACTCTATTGAAAGAGTTCATCAGTACTCTCTGTATCATGTTTTTCACTTGAGGCTGATAAATGCTCTTCAGGACAGAAATAGTCATAGATATAGACAGTTTAGTTTTCTAATAAGACAGATCTCATTGTCTTTTTCTCAGTATTTAGACAAATTAAAGAATTTAATCTTCTGATACAATTGTTGATCTCTTTAAATTTTTACCAAATATAGTTCTTACCCACTACTAAATAAAACTTCTTTGTGTTGGATAAATTCTGATAGGCTGCTAAAGGATAAGATTATCATATGTGAGTTAAATTTTTATTAAGAATTGATTTTTATGCTATATTACAGTACTTTTTATTGAATATATCTTGAAATAAGAGACTCATTAGGTTAGAAACAAACATTTAACTAAACATTTTTATTGTAATTTATTTTTCCCGTACTTAGGAATACCATCAGAATTTTAATCTTTTTTTAGTCATAAAATTTCCAGTGCTACACTTTTGAAAAGGGACAGGGTCAAAGTAGAAAATAGAGGAAGTGGGGGGCAGGATAGGAGGCAGGGAAATATAGTTAGTCCTTCACAATGTATCTACTATGAAAATGTTTTGCTTAACTACACATGTACAACCTATATTGAATTGCTTATCTTCCCAGTGGGGGTGGGTAAGGAGGGAACAGGGAAAGAATCTAGAAATCAAAGTTTTAAAAACAAATGTTATTTTTTTAAAAATTGGTTTTTTACATGCAGTTGGGAAATGAGATAAGCTAATATCCTTACAAATAATAAAGTTATCATGTAAAAAAAAATTCCAGTGCTAATTGAGCTAGGCTGTAATAGTTCAATTCACCAGCAGAGGTTGCACTGTAATATTTTACTGTTCTAGGGATTCTTAAATTTGAAGATTCTTACTACTTAAAAAGTAGTTAAGTAATTGAATGCTTAGGGAAAATCTAGTTTGCAGATCATAAGAAATCATTTTTTACATAGCTTTGTGTCCTTTTCTGCATCTGCTCTTGTGTATAATGTACTTCTTAATTCCTGAATCAGAATCCAGTTTATTTCTAGCCTTTGTGCTACATTCTGTATTCCTATAGTGTTAGAGCCAAATCACCGTTGTTGCCCTCTTTGCTGCCACTCACTTTTTCCTATCCCATAGAATGTTAGAGTTAAGGGGATGGAGGAGTGTTCTGATGTAGCTTTCCACCTCCAATGTACCATTATACTAAGGAAACTGAGATAAAGAGAAGTTATGACATGTGGAAGGTCACAAAGTAGTTTAATTGTGGAGCTTAATTAGAACCAAAGTCTCTTGGTTCCTGATCTAATGTAGTTAACAGCATACTGTATACAGACATTTTTCATCAGGAAAGAAACCAAATGGAAGAGTGTTAGTTAAGGATAGAGCAAATTGAAAAGGACTTAACTAAAAAGTAACTTTTAGCAAATGAATTAAATGCTTAATTTGAACTATAAACAGCACGCTTTAAAGGTCTCCTTTTTCCTATTTAAAGTCCCTATCTTTAGTTCCTCAGTTGTCAGTGTGTTGGAACACTTTAAAATACCAAAACATGTTCTGGGATTTGAAAGTTCAAGGAGCATTGTGCAGTTACTTATATATGAAATGAATACATACATAATTTTTGTGAAAATGCTTGTTGTATCTCATAAATCCAAGAAATAAATAACCTTTCTTTCACAGAGTTTTAGACAATATAAAATAAATAAAAAATACTTTTACCTTATCAGAAAATGGGGTAAGTGGTATGGTATCTCCATGTAGAAATAATTCCTTGCCCCCCTGTGGAGTATGTGTGTTGATCTTTCTAGCTACTAAACAGGTTATTTATGTAACAAATTTGGTCTTTCCTGCTGTGTAGGCAAGAATACCTCCCCATGTCTTCCTAGCTTTGTACATTCCTCTTTTAAGTGATTATAGATCTCATTTAGGAGTCTAGAGTATTCTATAAAAATTAGGAAAGAGGCATTATATTGATTGGTAGTTATTATGTTTCTGTTTTAATGAAGTATATTATCATTTCCCCTGAAAATATCTTTTATTCTGTGCTCTTAGAAATATTGAAAATCGATCCTTCAGTACCCTCCCAGTTGTCTTCTACAGCACAAAACTATGTATATGAAGTTTAATCCCACTGTTCTTCCGGTCTGATCTTCTTGAGTGTCATTTGTTTTTCCTTGTAGATAGACACAGGAGCTGGGAGTGATGGCGCACCCAGACCACTGGTCCTGCTTCCAGCCCAGCTTTCAACGGTCATTTTTTCTGGGGGTCAGCTCCTATGGAGAAGGGGGCCAGCCATCCCCACCAACTGCCACCCATGAGACAGGCAAACCAGTCTCAGTGAAGCTGTAGGACAGCTTGAGAGACACTGGAGAGGCAGTGTGAAGCAAGTCAGGCCATCACAACTACCTTGACGACTATCTCCTGTGGGAGCTTGATTGAGACAGTGAAGGATGGTAAACCTAAGACTTGGGAATACCAGTGCTTCTAGCTCAGCCATCATCCTGGGAAACAACCCCTGGGGAGATGTAGTCTGGCAGTTGTTTAGTAGGGTGCTCCATCTGAAGCTACCAAAGACTTAGAAAAGAAAGTTTTTGTTACCAAAGTCCTTGGCAGTATTTAATGGTTCAACATCTGAAACCGATTTTATTTTATTGGTGGAGATGACATTAAAGAAGAGACATTACCATCTGCTTTGCTGCTGTACCCTTAGACACGTGGGATCTTTCCGTCCAACTTGCTGCTTAAACCTTCGTTTGTGTTGTCTCCCTCATTAGAATGTGAGTTCCTTGAGAGTAGGGACTAGTTGTCTTATTTTTCTGTTTGTGTCCCCAGCATTTTAAATTTAGCTGGTGCTTTACTTGTTTATGATACTTTGTTGATTTATTGATAACATTTCAGGGACTGTGATGTTAAAAATCCACATATAAACTGAAAAGAAGTGATTGACAGTTTGTCTGTTTTTCCTCCCAGTCTCACTCTTTACTGTCCCCTTACTTACCTTAGTTGAGTCTCTAATCAAACTTCTACAGATTTTTCCCTTTCCCGTGATAGTATTTTAAGGAGATGTTGAATATAATCTTCCACGGCTCTCTTCCGTGAGATTCTACAGACAGGCTTAAATCCTGAGCCGGTGTTGTCCCAGGCTTTCAGATCTTTATGCTTCCCAAGGGCCAGGTGTTTGGCTATCAGGAGTTCCTATTTGGTCTCTTCACGAGAGTTATTGATTTATATTAGTTAAGCTTTTTTAGGAAATGGTAATAGTCTGTGTTAGTGTATCTTCTTTCATCCATTTTGCACTTTTCTCCACTGGTAGTTTATTTAAAATGCTTAAATTATATGCCACATCTGGTTGCTTTTTTTCCCTACTTTGGTGTTAATCTTGATTTTGAAATCAGCAGCACGTCAGGTAATTAAATAAGTGACTCCTACATCAGTAGCCATTCATTTCTTGTCTTGAAATAGTGTCAATTTTTATTTTTTTAGTGTTGTTTGTTGCTAATTTTGTTGAACCTCTCCTGACACACTTCTTGAATGAAAATATTCTGTATGTATTCTATGTAGGAGGTTTCTTTGTAATTTTTAAGCCTTTGGGCTTTGTTTTCTTTTCTCCTAAGCTATATATTTTTTGCTGTTCCCCTCTACGCTCACTTAGAGCATTTAAGTTACTGAGAATTAAAGTATTTGTGGATTTTTGTTTGGAGTGTCTTAATGAATTATTTTTACAATATCCTTACCTCATCTATCTCTGTAACAAATGCTTGGTCATAAACGAGAATAATCCTTATGATGGTGTGGTCTTTTTACTAATGAACGTGAGTAGTGCTTCAGTAGGAGGTGGCAAAGTATCTCATGAAATGATGTTTCTTCTTGCCTTTGAAAGCACATTAAAAACTAATCCAACTGACTTCTTATGTGTTTCTACATGAAATATCAGCAGATTTTCAATTTAGGTGCAAATTCTTTTTGTTATAGTACAAATAACAATCGATTCAGCTCCTTTAATAAAATGTTCATTTGGTCAGTGGCCACGATCGCAGGTTTATGGTACCAACAATTAAGGTGATGTATGTAAGCGGTCTAAAAACCGATACTTAAGCACTCCTCGCCCCTTTTCTTTGACTCGGCTAAACTGGATGAGGGGTTAACCCAGGACCAGAGGCCATCTTTATTTCTTTAATGTTTGTTACGAGGGTTGTCATGGCCAAAGAGTTCATTATTTAGTGACCTGTGTTGTGTTGATAAATCCCTCTGTTCTGAACTAGGCTGGTCCTTGAAAAGGAGATCACCTATTGCTTAGACTGTACTAAAACCTTTCTGGTATTTTAGATCGCAAGAGAGTTTGCACGTGACCTACAATAGCCTTAGAAAACTTAGTCACCTCTATCCTGTGAGCCATCAGAGTAGGACTTTGTGAAGCATTCAGATATCACAGTTACGCTATGCTAAATAAATGGCTTTGGGGAAGTGGTAGGCATGAATCCAACAGGCTTCTTCAGTATGAGGGTCAGATTTCAGACTAGATTATATCTGCTGTTAATAATTCCAGAAGAACAGAAAGAGGAGAGGGGCAGTGGGAGGCAACCCACACATTCTAATCTTTCTCATTCATATATCATTGGGGACAGTGACGTTTTCAGCTCCTTGGACTTTCAGCCCCTTGTAGTAAATTTAAACACAATTTGGTAATCCTAATCTAGAAGTTTAGGTATTTTTATTTCTAGATTGTCAGTGTTCCAAAGAGTTACTTCTGTGTGTTTTCACAGATGTCTCCAGAAGATAAGATTGTGTAAAGTCATTTCAAAGACACGTTTACTGGTATAATCTATAATGCTTTGTGCATTAATCTGGATTCTTAGCAATTCTGAATTAGAAAGCGTAGCCAGTGAAATCTTTTGGTTGCTTATTGCCAGATAATGCTTTCCTAAAATTATTTTCAGGCTTCTTGTTTGCCTCCTGATTTGTGCCTTTAATGTAGCATGATCTATTTATTTACTAAGGTATATTTACAAGTTGATGATACTGCTCTGCTATATTTAAAATACCCACAGGCTTAAATTTGAGCCAAGTGATCAGTTACAGAAGTATCTATTTCAATCAGACCTCACTCTAAGGGAACTATATTTGAAGTTGAATTTTGCTGACGAGATCCAGTGTAATAAGCACGTCTGAATAGTCTCTGGTATTCTAGCAATGATAAAGCTTTATACTGTCTACTTTCTACAAAAATCTGTTCTACAGCAGTTAAACATTATCCTATGTTCAGGGTTACTTTTTCCTTTCTGCTCAACTTCCTGTCTAGCTTTCACTGATGTTTTTAATCACTCTACCTGTCAAGAAGTTCTAAAACTAAACTATTCTTGTTGTAATATAAACTGCTTCCTATTCCCCAAATCTCTCAGTGAAGGTGGAGAATAGCTAGTCTGGTCTTTCTCTGTAAATATTTCATCTACTTAAAGGCTAGTTAGGTATGTATTGGTCAACCTCACAATGGGACTGTGACTTTTACTTATTTCTTTTGAGTCATAATGGTAGTAAGAAGAAAGTCATGGGCACAAAGCAATATATTTTTTGTTAGAAGAGCCCTAGGTTCAGATGCTAGCTTAGCTTTGTGACTGTGAGCAAGGCCTGTGACCGCTTTGAATTTGTTTCCTCCTTACCTCATAGGATTATGAGTCTTAAGGCTGTACATAAATGTACGTTTTGGAAAAAATAAAGTAGTGAAAAATGAACTGGGGGCAGAGTCGTCATTAACGGGTCAGTGTCATCTGGAGGAGAGGTGTTGCCTTGCCAGGGGGCTGCCCCCCTCATGCTGAATCTTTTATCAGTGCGTACAGCACTGGGGGGCCGTTGTGGTGCGGCACGCCCAGGCAGAACAAAGTCATCCTGCTTTGGCGACTCCCCATTTGTCAGAGAGTTCGTGCCAGGCAGAGACATGGATGTGACGCACGTACAGATCATCAGAAGATAACAAAATTAGACATAATCGCTAGCATTTGTTTTCATTTTAAGTTTTTTAAAGTTCTTTACAGATATCTTGTTTTACAATAACTAGGAAACTGAGGCGGACAAGGTTAAGTGACGTGTTAAGCCCAGGGATGTATGTGTAGTGAGTGTCTGAGTCCGGATGACTAACAAACATTAGGTAACAAAATCAGGATCTGAGATTTTGACATAAGATGAAATTTAATAGAAATAAATATTCAAAAGTGGAGTGGTTTACTTCAAAAGGTAGTATTTGATTAATAAAAACAATGTCATTAATCAAATCCTATTTGGAATTCACCAGAAGAAATGCTTAAAATAAGTTAGGGGAGAGATAAGGTGGAGACTTTCATTCTTCTGAAAGAAAAAGAGGATATTCCTTACTCCTTGCCTGGCAACAATTTTCTGACCAGATTTGCCTCTTCTGGAAAGTTAGAGGGGAAGGTAGAAAAGATGAGTACAACAAGGTTTTTGTAGCAGTGTATTCATGTTACTGGTATGAGGCAACATTTTGTTGTGATATGTCTGTACATAATAAATTTTGTCAAAGCATGTTTAAGAGGATTGCAAATTCTAGAAGAATCTACTGTGCTGGAGCTTTGAGTATAGTCTTAGCAACAATTTTTCTGTTTTTAGAACTCCATCCTAGTGTAAAGAGACTTAGTACCAGTTGGTTGATCATTTGGTGATTTATTTTTTGACCATGGTACCCTCAAAAAAAAATACAAAATGACTGCCATATTCTGTGCAACGATTATCTGTTTCTGCAATGATGACAGGTTGAACAAATTAATATATAATTAACTAGCTTTAAATGCTGGGGCATATTAAGGTTCTTAATAAGCTCATAAAATAACCTTATAATGAGAATTTAATGTTATATCATCATTTGTTATTTTGAAATGCTTACTTTTCAGTTGTCTTTTGGAGTTACTCTTCAAGAAAGGTTCCCCCACCCCCTTGGACCTTATTCTTAGTATTCAAAAACTCAGTAACTATATTCAAGTAAAAGGCAATTTTGGGGGCGGGGTTAAAGTGGAGGGAGTGAGGAGTAGAGAAAAGTTCAGTGTGGTTTCTGTAATCTGTGTTCCTTGTCATATGAACTATGATTATAGACTAAGAATGAGAAAAGGATTTCAGAGGTTATCTAGTCCAAACTCTCTTTGCCACCTTTTACTGATAGGAAAATCAGACACAGAAGTGAAGAGAATTGTCTAAATGTATTAAGCATGTAGATAGCTGCCACTTTTACTACACTTTGCATTTTGCCACCCATTTTTTCATTATTACCTAATGTTGCTAGCTTTTGAAAGATTATGAACACAGGAATGACATGATGGGATTTGTGCATAAGGCAGATTACTTAGTGCCCTACTGTGAAGGATGGATTGGAGGCAGGAGAGGATAAAAGTAAGGACCTTTTAAGTTATTGCAGTAATACAGGAGAGTTGTAATGAAGACCTACAGTAGTGTGTTGTAAAGAATTTAAGGACATAAGAGATATTTGAAAAGGTAGAATAAACAGATCTTCATAATATTTAAATTATGAGGGAAAAGGAACTACTAAGGTGAAGATAATGATATCAAGGTTTAGGGAGATTGGGTGAATGGTGGTACCACTAAAGTCAGATTGGGGGGCAGGGGAAGATATGCTTAGATTTAGATAAGTGTTAGGCCAGTAAACTTTATGTGAAAGGAAATTTTTTTTAAAGCAAAATCTGTTCATTTGGGATCCATTCAGAATTTTTTGTAGAGCTAAAGGTTGTCCAAAGTATGTTTCTCTTTGAAAGGTCATTTTGTTGTGATATTTGAAATATGTTGATGTTCACTTTTTTGTAACTTTATTTGCATTTAGGAGCAAAGGTGACACCACTAGGTGAAGGTACAAAAGGCAATTTTTGATACCAAAAAAAAATTATAAAATTTTTGAGTAGAAAAGACCTTAGAGGTTATCTAATCCAACCCCCTTCCAAATTTAAGAATTTCTTTTACAGCAGTCTATGTTCATCCATCCTGTGATTCCAGTTGAGCAATCTCTTGTCCAGTGCCCTGTTGGGCAACTCTGATTTTCATAGCGATCTTATCTTTACTTCTGAATTTACCAGCCATTGGTACTTCCTGGATACTTCAGTCTACTGATCTAAAAGCTCTTAAGGAATTACCTTAGCACATTTTTTATAAAGTCTATTAGTACATATTGTACTATTGGTGTGTATATTTTTTCATATTTTTAATCATTTTTTAGGGCAAGTAGGTGTCAGTGGATAATTTGCTGGACCTGGAGTCACAAAGACTGGAGTTCAAATTCTTCCTTAGACACTTAAGCTATGTGACTCTGGGCAAGTCATTTAATCCCGTTTGCTTCAGTTTCCTCAATTGTAAAATGAGCTGGGGAAGGAAATGGCAAAACACTCCAGCACCTTCCCAGAAAAACCCCAAAAAGAATCATGAAGAGTTGGACATGACTGAAACCACTGAATAGCAACAAAAATCAGTATTTCAGCATTGTTTTTCCCTAGGGCCCATCGCCTGCTTGGCTGCCAGGTAACACTTTTTTTTGGCCACAGCAACTCTCAGAGACCATATCCTAAATTGTAAAGGGGTTATGGGCTACACTATTAGGAGAAACTGTGTTGCATAGACAAAATATTAAAACACCCCTTCCTGACTTTTGTGTTCACTTGGTACCTGAAAGTTGCATCTTTATTCGTTGACTTCTACATTTTGTTTTCAGCTGTATTATTTTGTTCACTTCTTTTAGATGAATTTTCTTGTAACAGTAGCAACCTTGTGAAGTGAATGAATATTCTGTTATTTTGTCTTAGATTTAAAATATGGTGTGTCATTTTAGCTAATTGTGCCCTGAACAATATTTGTCTTATTATAATATCATTATATAATTATACTTTTCCGGGACAGTTCTTATTATTTACCATGACTACTTGCAAAAAGATTTAATGTTGAATAATTTAATTCTAATGGAGGAAAATAGGAATGTAAGTTCATTATTCATATAGAATTCAGGCCTTTTTGGCGTGGTATTGAAGTGGTACCAATAATTGTCATTTGTGGGGGTATTGAGCACATTTTGGTTTGTTCCAGTAGCCGGATCGAGCTGGGAGACGTGACACCACACAACATTAAGCAGTTGAAGAGGTTAAACCAGGTCATCTTTCCAGTTAGCTATAATGACAAGTTCTACAAGGATGTGCTGGAGGTTGGCGAACTAGCAAAACTTGGTATGTGGCTTATGTCTTATTGATATTTCTGACATGGAAATATTAAGATTGTGTACTTTTCTACAGATAAAATCCTTCGTGATTTGGTTTAACAAAGATTAACTTTGATAACAAAGAGGCAGTATGGTTTAATAGGTAAGGAGAACCTTGGAGTCAGGAAGGACCTGGCTTCAAATGCTCTCTGATGACATCTGCTGTCATCATGGTTCTAACCAAGGAAACCAAAGAACTACTGATAGGGGAAGGGGACCAAGTAATATTTGTTTAACATTGTCTGTTGAGCCTCAAACCTTTGTTTGTGTCCTTTCGTGCAGCTTATTTCAATGATATTGCAGTGGGTGCAGTGTGCTGTAGGGTTGATCATTCGCAGAATCAGAAGAGACTTTACATCATGACACTAGGATGTCTGGCACCTTACCGAAGGCTAGGAATAGGTAATTTTTTTCCCCCATTCTCCTGAAAGAAACTTGAACATATTGCCTTCTTTTGGCTGACACATCTTGGTATGGGGGTGGGACAGGACTTGTAAATAAATTTTTTTCTTCTCCTTTGGGAAAATTTTCAGAGAGAATACTGGCCTGTGTTGTAGGTCGGAGTAAGATAATTAGTATTAACCTGCAACTTTAATTAAGTCTTAATGCTTTGTGTTATGCTCTTAAAATTCACATTCATAGGATCTCATCTGAAGTTGTAGCTTAATTCTTTCAGCTGATTATACATTTCATTCAATTCTGAATGGAAATTTTTCTATTGGAGAAATGGCTATAATATCTCATACATCACTTGAGCTTATATTACTTCTTTCTCCTTTATTTCTTTTTCTCATGGTTCTCCATGAGGAGGGAGACCTGTAGAAAATTGTACTCATAGCTCTTTAATGTACTTAGTCCCCATGGATGCAAATCTAAGATCCTAGAACATAAATGTCTGCAGCATTTTTCTTAAAAATGTAGGTGTCTAATTAATTTCATTAGAAGACATTTTTTTATACCTGTATAGTAGAAAACCTAGAGAACCACTACTGATCTCTTGAACTCTTAAGGTTAATATTGTTCAGGATTTGGGGATTGTTAGCTAAAATGTGATTAGTTTTTGAGGGAGCTAACACATTTAAGAGGAGAGTCAAGACTGGAATTCAAACCTTGAGCCCTCAAAATCTGGGGTAAATATTAGTCTTCCAGTTTCCCAAAGTGAAGCTGTTTAATATGCATTAGGGTGTACGATACAAGGGGTGAAACTGGTTTTGTTTCAATAAATAGATTTTAAAATGTCTTTTACTTATTTACAGGAACTAAAATGTTGAATCATGTGTTAAACATCTGTGAAAAAGATGGCACTTTTGACAACATCTATCTGTAAGTAAATTATTTACATATTCTTGTTTAAATACCATGTTGGAAATAATAGCTTAATATTTATGTAATGATTTTTATATCTTAAAAGTTCTTTTACATATGTTATCTCTAATTCTTGTTTAATAGATGAGGGAACTGAGACAATAAAAAAGCTCTATAGATTGTGCTAGAGTGGTATACTTTATGTTTAATTCAAGATTATCACTGACCATAAAGTATTAATGATCAAAGATTTAAGGATATTCAGCTGATTGGGGATATTTTGTTAAGAGTCATCATGTTTTAGAAAGTCAAGGCTGGATGGAACTGCTTGTTAACACATTAAAGACAAGAGCAGATGGAACTTGCCCAGAGACCTGTCATAGCCTGTTTGTGAAATAAAATTTTCCTTACTTGCAGCTTTTTATTATGAAGCTATTCAATATATATTCAGTAGGGGAAAGGGAAAGGAAATAATTGGGTTTTTTACCCCCATGAAATAGATGTTTTACCAAAAGAAGAATAAAGATTTAAGAGCTTGAGGACTCAGTTTACTTCTTTCCCCAGGTCCTAGTTTTCTTGTTCTTATTAATGAGGTTATAGCCTTTGTGAACCAGCTAGTTCTGCCCTTTTCCATGACTGTACTCTTTTTAAATTTTTTAAAAATTTAATGTATTTAATATCATATATAATTTATTATAAATACAAAATTTATGTATAATTTATATTTATAAACTAAAAATGAATATTTATTTATATATATCAATTTTTTAAATTTTTGAAAAAAGATTTTGAAAAAATGCTATCACTTCCCAGTACCCTTCCTTTGTAATGAATTTTTTTAATGTTACTTTTGAACTTTTTATATCACTTTTATTTCAGAATGTTTTCCTCTCCCATCCCCTATCACCCATCTCTTGTTTAAAAAAATTTTTTTTCCCAAGGCAGTTTTTTTAGAGGGTAAAAGTCAGGTAGGTAAAACTAATTGAAAAATTGACCAAGTCTGATAGTGTATGAAACATTCCAAGGCCTCTGCAAAGAAGGAAGAGGTACATTTTGTTTTTTCTTTGGAGTCACATTGTTGTCACTAAGTATGCAGTTTGCTTGGTTCTGCTTATGTTACTCTGCATCAGTTCACATAAAATCTTCCCAGAATTCTCCAAATCCATCATCATCTTTTCGTACAATTTAGTAATATTCCTATGCAGTTTTGTACTCAATTTGTTTAGCAGTTCCTATGTTGAGGGGATACTCATTTGTTTCCAGTCAGTACTACAAAAGGTGTTGTTAATGAATATTTTGCTGTACATTGTGTCTCTTCCCCCCCCACACACACATTTGATCACCTTGAATTATATGCCTAGCAGTGAAAAACAGGACATTAGCACTTTTTTTTTAAAACCATAACTCCAAAATGCTTTCCACAATTGTTGGTCAAATTCACAGCAACATTGTTATCTTGTTACATTCCTGGCACACTCATTGTCAGGGTTGAATTCTAGACCCCCTTCTTAAAGATCCTAAAATTTCCTCAAGGATTCCCCTGACTTTTGTTCACTTCAGAATAAAGATTTTATTGAACTCTCCCCCTCCCAGCCCAAACAAGCCTTTGAAGGTAGTAAGTGTAGATTCACAATCACTATAATAAAAAAAGTAGACTTAAGTCTTACTAATGGTGTAATATTGGTATGAATACTTAATAATTTGTAAGATTCTGGTTGTGTCAACTCCATTTTTTACCTGTTTGACAGTTGTATAGACGTCTGTGGGCAAGAAGACAATACTGCTCATGGAATCTGTAATTATAAGTATTTTTCATGATATGCTTTTATACTTTAGGCATGTCCAGATCAGCAATGAGTCAGCGATTGACTTCTACAGGAAATTTGGCTTTGAGATCATTGAGACGAAGAAAAACTATTATAAGAGGATAGAGCCAGCGGATGCTCATGTGCTACAGAAAAACCTCAAAGTTCCTTCTCTTGGCCAGAATGCAGACGTGCAAAAGACCGACAACTGAACAAATTATGAATGAACTTTCTTGCACTTGCTTGTCGCCAAATAAAAGAGAGGCCCTTTGATTTCTCTTCCCTCCCCCTTTTAGAAACTTTCCCCCCCTCTTTAACCTTATTTCTCTTCCTCCAAAATTTTAATACTTCTTCCAAGAACTGTAAAATTAATCATGTTTGGGTTTTTTGTTTGAGGTTTTTTTTTTTTTTTGTTTTGTTTTGGTATTTTGTGAGGGTGGGGTGGATAAAGGGTGGAAGGAGGTGTCTTATCTCTTTAGTTTTACAGTTGGAGGGTATAGGTGGTCCTAAAAAATTGGATGTCATAATTTCAGATTTCCTTTTGAGTGATTTTTATGTCCTGCTTTCACATTGAAGGGCAGATATTAACAAATTGTTTGTGTATTTCTCTTTTCTCCTTCCCCACCCCCCCAAAAATAGCAATATCTTGTCCTCTAATTCACAGACAAGTTTTGTGTGTTTGTGGTGTTTGGGATTTAAAAAAAAATCTGTGGGATACTTAATCCCCTAAAACATTGCCTTGCACTCCACCTTTCAACCCTTCTGAGATATTTCTCAGGAGTTTGGAGCATTGTTAACCCTGTAAGAAATACTAAGCTTGATCTTTTTTTTTCTTTTAAAGCAAATATTTCCCCCAGTCTTTGAAAGGGGGTGAAAAGTGTTACGTCCTTTGGTCTCAGTATTTTTGAGTTAAGCTTCTCTGCTTTTGCTGATGAGGGGACTGGTTGTCTTGCAGGCTTATCTTACCTGCTGCTGATTGTTACTAGTGGCATTAATTATTTTTGGTGTATGTGGGCTGGTAAGATGTTGATGAAGTCCTTATATCCCAGCTAGTACTATGTTCCTTAATTGACCTGATAGGTTTGGTGTGATTTACTTTCCTCCTATTTTCTGCAAACACCTCGTCTGCTTTTGGAATCCTTGCCAGTGGTCAGTCCCAGCTTTGCAATTGAGTGGACATCCATATTTGTCAATTCTCCTAAATTAACCTGGTTGCAGGTACTTGGGCTTTTAAGGGACTGCTTGTCACTTTATTCAGAATATCTGAAGGGAGGTTTAGATGGGCATATGCATGATGATTTGTGCATTTGTCAGCTTTTCCCCCCTATTCTTAAAATTCAGCTGATGCAGACTCCTAAATCTGTGGCCACTGAGATTTAAGGTGCAGGGCAAAGAATGTGTGCAAATTATTGTTCTGAAAATTATAACACAGGGATCCTATGCTTACCCATAACCTACCAGGAAACATCCCAAATTTGCTTACACCATGTGCCTGCCTTGTTTTTGTTACAGGACATTAGGGAATGGAGGTGTAAACATGTTTCTGCTCTTGAAAATTGTTTTTCCAGAAGGTGTTAAAGAATGCATATGTCACTGTGACTGCCTCTGCCCACTGAACTGGTTTTTATGCCATATTTTATGGCATGTAAAAAGATGGTATTGACTGGATGACAATAATACAGTACTTTTTGTGCAAACCAAGAGCTATAAGAAATAGGTCTATGAAAGTTAGAAATGCACATGATTTCATGCTTCCCTCTCATGATCCTACCCCCTGTATATTTTAATTTTGAGTTGCCAATGTTGATGCCTAATAATGCAAATGTTATTATTTAGATTCTTGGAGATACCATACCTAGGGTTTGAACTGTCTGTCCTTTGTTTTTAAGGATACATTCGAATTATATTTTTCTCCTTTTATGTAAAGTTTTTACACATTTGAAGAGGTGACAGATTCCACAGGTCCTTTGTCACACATTTCATAGCCATTTTACTTTTCAAGAGATACTGTATGAAATCATAACTGTCTTCATCTAGGATCATCTTGGGTGCCATAATTAAGTGCTACCAAAAAGGGAGGTCCTTAGTGTATGTGGTGATTCTGGTCATTGACCACACTGGATATATACAAATGAGTTCTTCTGTCTACAGTGACTTAAAGCTAAACTGTGTATAAAAGAGGCCCTAATTTTCATATGTAGATGAAATTCAGATTATGGTTATTAAGAAAACTGTTGAGTTAAAAAAACATATTCAGATAGCAGAACTTCAGGATTTTTGTAAGCTTCCAGAATTCAGTATAGGTTGTAATATGTATGACTAATCTGAGATCACTTTACTTCCCATTTCTAAAACCATTTACAGTAAACTCTCATTACTCCTGTGAATGTGTCCCTAAAAGTGGTATTGAAAGATTATATCAAAGAGTAGCTATCTCACTGTGAACCACAAGTACATATTATATAAGGGGGAAGAAAAAAAAAACAGTTAAGTAAGTATGTGGGTAATCTCTTGTAGGGACACAGTGTTGTGGTCTGGTTCTCTCTTCCCCGG
>CM053582.1:342903611-342927266 GCA_028627135.1 Pseudochirops cupreus | reverse complement strand
ACACCCCCCCCCCACACACACACACCCCCTCACCCAGTCGTCCGCCGGGGATCATGGCCGGGGCTGGGGCAGCTGCTGCTGCGGCCAGGAGCGCCCTGCCGGCCGGTGAGTGTGCCAGGGGAAGCACCGCTGTCAGCTGCCGCCGCCCCCAGGACAGCGCCAAGCGGCTCTGGTCCCCGCTCCACCCCTCCCCTGCCTCCTTCCAGGCGGTGCTCGAGTGCGGAGGGGAGAAGCAAAGTGCGGTCCTCCCCGGGGCACGGGGGCGGGGGCAGGGGAGGAGACCCTGGGCTGGGGGGGAGGGGGGCGCGTTGGGGCGCCTTTTTCCTCCCTTCCTGCCCCTCGTCCTTTTCTGCATCCCATCCCTCCCCATCGCCTGCTTCCTTTTCTGGGAGAAAGATAAATTTCAGCCACCCCGTTGACGTGCCCCCACCCCCACCCCACCCGGCTTCCATCTCTCGGCCCTACCGCACCCAGCTCGCCTTTCTTTCCGAGAGGCTTTAGATGGGCTGGTTCCCCCCTCCCGCCCTAGCCGCCTTGAGACCGGCTCTGGACGGCCTTAGCCTCTCTCGAAACCTACTTTGAAGTCTTTGCTCGATTTCCTACTTTCCTGCGGGCTCCCCCCCCCCCTCCCCACTTGAGCCTAAGTTCAAGGTTTGCTCTTTGACTCCCCGGGTCCCTTCCTCCAGAGAGTCATCTAGCTCCTGAAACTGAACTCCTGTGTGTGTAAGTCAGTCAACAGGCATTCACGAGGCTCCTGCCTGGGCCAGGCACTGTACTAAGCTCTGGGCATACAAAGATAGGCAAAACAAGAAAAACTCCAAAATTGAATTCCAGTTAATTCCACTGGTTTACTCAAACGGATCTCTGATCTCAAATGTGGCTGTTGCCTTTCTGCTCATCCTTGCGCCTCCTTATCCTGTGGGACTCCTTATGCCCATCTTTATCTATTGACTATATTGCTCTTTAAGCATCTTGGCGTCCTAAGTGCCACATAGAACACAAGAAGGACAAACTTGGCCAATATGTAGTCTGAATGAGAAAGTCGGCTGATTTGGTTTTTTTTTTTATGTGTGTGTGTGTGTGTGTGTGTGTGTGTGTGTGTGTGTGTGTGTGTGTGTATGGTAGTTGAAACAGGGGACAGAGTTCATAAATTTAGATTTTGTATTGAAATAAGT
This sequence comes from Pseudochirops cupreus, assembly GCA_028627135.1. NCBI lineage: Eukaryota > Metazoa > Chordata > Mammalia > Diprotodontia > Pseudocheiridae > Pseudochirops > Pseudochirops cupreus. The sequence goes on along the minus strand of CM053582.1, from coordinate 342,926,091 downwards.
AGATAAGACAACTTACTGCTAATACAACAGCTTTCTTCTAAGAAGAAAAACTGACATTTTTTTAAGTGATAAATTAAGCAATCTGATCTAATTTTCAAATACCCTGTTGAATTTTTTTTCAGCTAAACGTCATACTTTATATCAGTGGTTCTCAACCTTCCTAATGCCAGGACCCTTTAATACAGTTCCTCATGTTGTGGTGACCCCCAACCATAAAATTATTTTCGTTGCTACTTCATAACTGTAATTTTGCTACTGTTATGAATCGTAATGTAAATATCTGATATGCAGGATGTATTTTCATTGTTACAAACTGAACATAACCCACAGGTTGAGAACCGCTGCTTTAAATGATAACCAGTTGTAGTATGGGAGAGGTCACAAACAAGAGCATCTTGATTTTAGTATCGCTTTATTTTTTCAAAATGCTTTAAAGACATTTTTAAATAACAGTTCACCTCTTAATAATAGGCTCATTGACTGACTTTGAATGTTTTGTTGGAATGGATTTATAGATCTCATATCTTACTCTAGTCAAGGAACATGCATTCTTGAATACTAAATTTTCTCAGTATTCAAAGGAAGCATAAAAAACTGGACTTTTATGTCTGGCTCATACTTGTTTACTGTATAGGAAAATCACTGACAGATTTATCCACCATAGTTCTGAAATAGCAATTTTTGGTTACTTGTCAAAAACCTGCCTTGAAAATAGCAATTCTGAAATTGTACACTATGCAATCAGTGAACCAATCATGTAAAAAGAATTGACAACTTTTTTCTGTTCCCAGAGCTTAGTATTGTTTTCTGTATTTGAGTATTTCCAAAGATCAGTGATTTCATCTATGTGGATTCTTCCCTGATAAAGATTACACAGCCATCACGTTTAGGAGATGACATGAGTTGGTACCAAGGAAAAATTCATCACCTGGTAGGTAGCCAGTGCTCTACTGATGCACCTCTTCAAATTTATATAGGTTAATCCTGACCAACAGACATTTAGCCTGTCACTGAAATAAAGGTCTATTAGGTATAGTTTGGATAAGGAGAAAAAGCTACTTTAGTACAAGAGAAAAAATATCTAAGCTTTACACTGTCATAAGAATAAGTGGGTAACCATTTCAGCGTGACTGAGTATGAGGAGAGGCTCAAACTTAGTTCGTAAATTACTGTTAAAACTGCTTTCCCAACCTTGCTTGTATCATTTCCCTTTTTTGGAATACTTTTCCTTTCTTTTCTTTGTTTAGCTTTTCCCCCTTTCTTAAAAGCTCATCCTTAAAATCCTTACTTCTCTGTTGAGAAGTCTTCCTAGAACACTGGAGTCCACAGTCCTTTCCTCCCTTACTCTAGCTCATAGAATTTTAGAGTTGAAAGGGATTTTAAAGACAGACCAACCCCCTAATTTTGCAGATAGGGCCACTAAAACTCTGAGAAGTAAGGTGTTTTACCAGTGTTGCACATCTAGTTATTAAGGAAGAATTGGAGCTAAAATTGAATTTTCTTGACTTTTAGTACACAAGTGCTTCTCTAGCTCTTGTCTGTACCATTCTTTTCTTGAACATTGTTATGTAACTTTTCATGTACTTCCTAATTCTCTAACTAGATCAGTTGGAGAGGATGGAATACATCTAATAATTTTGTGTTTTAGCTCCAAAGCTTTTAGCACCTGTTTTGTTCATGGTACACAGTTCTTCTTTTTTGATTATTTGAAGTAATTTGATTCAAATATATTTTTGACATTCTAATTTTATTCAGGTTCAGTAGTTTTATGAAATACATAGATTTTGTTCCATTTTCAATCTGTTTGCCATTATTGGGATTTTATTTTGGTTGAAATTACACTTTTGGCTTCGTATGTTTAAGGTGTCCTTAGAGTTCTTTGGATAATTCTTTAGTTTTTAGTTCGATTCATAAAAGATGTATCACATGCTCTCTAAATGCTAGGCACTGTGCTAGATGCAGGGGATAAAAAACAAAAGCAAAAAGAAAACAACCAAATGAATCCCTCCTAGCCCTCATAGAGTTACTTTCTATTCAGAAGCAACATGTACAAAGACAATTGGATACAAAATATATACATAGTAATTCTTAGGATGAGGGCATATGTTTAATGTGGAGAGCAGTTTGTTAACAGTGGAGGTGAGGAGGTGACGGTAAGTTCATTTCAGGCATCACAATGGAAGGATACCATAAAGTGAGATTGGGACACAGACAGGATGAGACCTACGTGGATGGGTATGAAGGAAAAGGGAATAGCGGCAGGGAAGGGAGTTGTGCCCAAGGCATCCTAGTACCCTCAGTGCAACAGAATAGCATAAGGAGGTTGTTGTTGATTTGATTGTCAGTCCTTGAGAGAGAGATTTGTAGAGTGTAGGGTGAGGAATGTATCAGTGGCAGGGCAGTCTGGTTCTCCCTGAAGGAAAGGGATCTTTGGAGTCCAGGGTTCTGACAGGTCATAAAAGTGTAAGACACATCTGAATTGAGATGTGGGTAATTGGAATCTTCTCTACTCTGTAATCACCTTCAGGGCTAGAGTAACTAAAAATAAATTTTGTGTTTGGGACACAATTTTTATTGAGGTTTTTGTCAGTGATACCTGTATAGCTTTCAAATAACTAACAGAGATAGTACAATTAGTTCATCCCCTTTTAAAAAAAGTATTCAGCACTTAATTTTGCAATTGCTGGGCTAAGTGTACAAAGAGTCCTTCAGAAAACACATTCCTGCCCTCTGGCATGAGTTAAGAATAGCAAGATAGCTTAGTGTTAGCTGGCATGGGCAGTGAAATAGTCTTATGATGTCCCTTCCTTCCAGTTGTGCTATGATAGGGGATTAAGCCATAGGATAATGACAGACCCCCTCTGTTCTGTTGTCTCCTTTCCCACTCTACCCGTATATATACCTTGAATCTTTCACGCAGAGTTCCAGAGATTGGCTCTTGTAATCAGTAAAGAGCTTGTGGAATGTCTCCTAAGAGTTAGGCTATTAACTGTCCAGTTGGATGATTATTTCTTTTCTCATTACATTTTACGTATGGTTGCAGTTGCATTGCCTCAAAGGCCTAATCTTCTAATTATAATGGTAGTCTGTGATAAGTAGCTGCTATTAATGCCAATGTAGTGTATGTTTTAAATTTAATTCTGCAAATATTTATGGAACACATACTTAGAACTGCTGGTTGCTATAGATATGAAAAAAATGGCATGAGAGCCTGTCTTTCAAGGCATTTACAGGCTGATTGTGGAGGTAAGGAAGATATGCATGAAACAGTGAAAGAACAAGACGTATCTGTAAGGGATAGTGACCACATTGTGTAGTAAGGTGTTATAGGTGCTGAGAAAAATAACAAATCAGTATAAGTTAGAATTGTTGAGGAGGGCTTAGTGGAGGAGATAGGATTTGGATAAACTGCCATAGAAAGAGCATTCTAATCAGGGAGCATAAATACAGGAATAGAAAAGGTTTGTAAGAATATTGCTCTCAATGAGGAAGAGGATACTTAGTGGGAAGTTGTGGGCGTAAGATTGGGAAGGAGGGGCCAGTGGATGTACCATTTTGTTCTCCAGAATGAGCATCATCAGCTTTGATCCAACAGGCAGTAGGAGGGGAAAGAGTTTTTGTTTTGTTGTGTTGTTTTAGCAAGGGTAGTGACATGATGGGAAATTGTGTTTTAGCAGAATTGTGATGAGAGAGTATAGACTTTTGTTTTCCCCAAGAGAAGAGACCTTGGAAGCAGAGACTGTAAACTCTTTCAGTAATGTAGACATGCTGCGAGTAGCCCCTGGGCCAAATTGGTGGAAGGGAGTGGGAAAGAGGGACCTGAGGAAGCGCGGGAGGGGAGAATTGTCAGGAATTGGCGAGAGAGAAATTGAAGATAAAGCCGGGTAAATCAGAAAATGGTGGTGTGGACCAAAAATGGGGAAACTGAGAGCAAGAGTAGTTTAGAAGGGAAGATGATCTCAGCTTGGGACATACTGAGTTTGAGACAGTTACCTGGGGTCCAAGTCGAAACGCTTTGAAGACAAAACCAGCGTTAACAGTTAGGTTGGAGAAGACCAGAACTAGAGAGAGAGATTTGGATGTCATTCAGTTGAACAAATATTTATCTAATTATTATTTTTAAACTGCCATGGTAGGTTCTAGGGAGAAAAGGGTAAAAATGAAACCATTCCTGGGTTGATCCAATGTGTGCACAAATGTGATATGAAGCACATTGAAGAGAGAGAACACTAATCGCTATAGCTTGGCAGAGAGGGAAGGTTTTCTTGGAGGAGGTGGCACTCAGCTAAGCCTGGAGGGAGGAAAGGGTTCTGAGAAGTGACTGGAAGATCATCCTAGACGTGGGAACAGCACATGTGAATGTATAGAAGTCAGGCATGGAGAGTCAAGTTCAGAGGAACCATGGGGTGCCTAAGAAGAGACAGATACAGCAAGAGACTGGAAAGATAGGCAAAGATGGCTGAAATGCCTAGCTGGGGAGTTTTTGTTTTATCGTAGAGCACTGCTTCTCAACCTGTGGGTCACAGGAGTCGCCTAAGACCATTGGAAAACACACATTTCCGATGGTCTTAGGAACCCAGACACCGCTCCTCTATCCGTCTCCTGGTGGTCCGCCCACATATGCATTTAAAGGGTGGCAGCATTAGGAAGGTTGAGAACCACTGTCCTAGAGCCAAAAGAAAGCCATGGAAGGCTTTTGAGCAAAGGAGTGATATGGTAAGATGTGTGCCCTAGGAAGTGTATTTTAGCAGTTGTGTAGAGGACAAATGGCACAGGGAATAATTGACCGGAAGCAGGGAAGACAGTTGGGTTGTTTTAATTGACCAAGCAAATGGGCTCCAGTTAGGGTGGTGGTGTTGTTCAGGCCCCTCATTTTGCGTATGAAGAAACTAAGGCTAACAAAGGTTAAGTGAGTTACCCAGGGTTACACAACTAGCAAGTGACAGAGGCAGGATTTGAACCAAGGTCCTATGACTCCAAGGCCACAACTTTTTCACTCCACCAGGAGTTTGGCTGTGAGAGAAGGAAGACATCCAGGGTATGGCAATGCCAAGTGAGGGTTGGGTGTTTTGTTTTTTCTCCTCGAACTGGGGAGACCTGGAGCCCCTGAGGAAGGAACCAGTAGATAAAGAGGAATTGACAATGAAAGAAATAGGCAATGAGGAACCATCAGATATCATCACTATTTATTCAGCATTTACTTATTAAGGCCCTGCTGTGTACCTGTGCTCAGCATTAGGGGAATACTATCCAGGTAATCACTGAAGTCATAAATTAATGTTCTTATAGAAGGACCTAAGATTTTAGACTGAGAGCTGGAAGGAATCTGGAGGTCACAGAGTCCAACTCTCCTCATATATTTGCTCAAGGTCACACAAGTAGTAACAGAACTAGGGTTCAAACTTTGGTCTTTGGATCTAGATCAAATACTCTTTTTTCGTATACCATGCTGCTTCCAAGGGGAATATTGAATATGTATGGAGATAGAAGGGAGAAAACAAAATCATGGAGTGGTTAGATATAGAAGAACCAGCATAGTAGATAACAGAAATGAAAGGAGATTTTTTTTAAAAAGTGAGTTATTCCTACAAAGTTTTTGTAGAAAAAAAGACAAAAATGTCTCACAGATTTTGTGAGAAGGAAGTCTTTGTTGATCTCTAAGGAATTTGCTTCCACTGAGTAGAGATTCTGAATGTAAATTTCAGTGAGTGAAATGGTGAGGGAGTACATACTATATATATATATATATATGTATGTGTGTGTGTATGTGTGTGTGTGTGTGTGTGTGTGTATTACATATAGTATGCCTTTGAGAAATCTGACAGCAAAGTGAAGGAGAAAGGACAATAGCTAAAGAAGGTAATAGAGTTAAGTACTATAAGAGAGAAATGTGGGGCAAAGGGCACTGGTGGAGGAGTCAGTGTTAGAAAGTAGTAAGGATTCTCTTATTCTTAAGACTGTAAGGGAAGAATGAGAAAATAGATGGAATCAGATGTGTTAAAGTGAACAGGAAGGCACATGACCACCATCAGTATAAGATCATGTGCTGAGAATGGGGAGGAAGGGAAATGAGGGAGTTTGTTAGGCCTGCACAGCAGGTGCTTTATGAAGTTTCTAGAGTTAGAGGGTCATGGGATTTAAAAGGACCATAGAGATGATTTGGCCGAATGCTCTGATTTTACAGATGAGAGATAGGAGACCTAGAGACTTTGCTATTTCCTCATGGTCTACAGATAATAAGTGGCAGAACCAGGATCATAACCCAAGCCTCCTGACTCTGAGGCCAATGTTCTTTTCTCTATACTGTAATCAAATTAGTAAATCCTTGCTAATGCTCAGGCAGCCTTACTAATTGATAGTTGGACAATTTAATTACACAGTTGGCTAAATCAGTATAGTTCTAGCAGCAGTTGAGAACCTGAGGAAAAAAAAGATGGTGAAAGTGATTCAAGGATAGGGATGACACTGGCGTGACAACCAGCTGTGCAGTTGAGGTTGGTGGTAAGGGAAGGAGGTCACTACAGAGAAGAGGACTTAGTGTTGAAGAATGAAAAGTATGTTCTTCCTTTAAGACTGGAGGAGAAGATGAGAGAATAAATATAGAGTTGGGAATGTGTTTAAGCATAAGTGATCCTGTTAGGACAGCTAGGAAAACAATGATACTGTAAATGAAATAATAGGAAAGAGTGAGGTAGCATCTTAAACGGGTCTGGGAAAGATGACGTTGTCAGAGGGGGAGTATCAAGGTAGACATCTCTTCCAAGTGTCTTATAATGAGGCCCCACATGGAGCCGCACCATTTAGGAGAAGACGTATAGTTGGGAGACCACCAAGAGGATATTCCAGAAGTACGCTGCGACCAGCCATCTGAGGCCGTGTTGACATTTGTCATTTATTATCCGTTTTGTTGTATGCATTTTGGGGTCTTTAGGGTTCATTGAAACCAAGAGGTCAAAACTGCAATTAATTGGAATAGAATTTGGTTCTGGCGATTTTCAAAATAAATAAGCATTAAGTTACTGGTGCTTAATTCAGATTCACTAACTTTAAAGAAATACTCCTTTTACTTCATTTTGTAACTTTTAGCAGAATATATATGTGTGTATATGTGTGTTTTGCAACCCCATTTGGGGTTTTCTTGGGAAAGATACTGGAGTCATTTGCCATTTTCTCACTTTACAAAAGAAGAAATGGAGGCAAACAAGGTTAAGTGATTTGCTCAGGGTCACACAGCTAGTATACGTCAGAGGCTGGATTTGAATTCTGGTCTTCCTAATTCGAGGCTTGGTGCTTGCTACTGTGCCCCCTAGCTGCCCATTCAGTCATTAGCAGTGATAACATTTCACAGGTTTGATAAAATGAAGTCAAAATTCAGTTACTTTTTTTTTTTGGGAGGTAGTCTGGGTTAAGTGACTTGCCCAGGGTCACATAGCTAGTAAATGTCAAGTGTCTTAAGTTTAGATTTGAACTCAGGTCCTCCTGACTCCAGGGCCCGTGCTTTATCCACTGCCCTGCCTAGCTGCCCCTAAAATTCATAGTATCTTTAAAAGGTTCTTTTTTTTGTTTTTATTTTTGCTTTTTTTTTGGAGGGGGGAAAGCGGGGCAGTTGGGGTTAAGTGACTTGCCTAAGGTCACACAGCTAATAAATGTTAAGTGTCTGAGGCTGGATTTGAACTCAAGTCCTCCTGACTCCAGAGCTGGTGCTCTATTCACTGTGCGACCTAGCTGCCACCCAGAAAGTTCTTATACCTATCAAAATCACAGGTCTAGTTTTTATTTTTTGTTCTGTATATATTTCCATATATGTACATATATGACCGTCTGTGCAGTTTTTTCCACAAATAAAACCTTTGCCATGGGCAAAAATGTGTAAAATCCAATGTTACTTGAATTGTAGTTTTCTAATTTGAAAGAGTTGTAATGCAGATGTGGAATCAGAGAGAGTTACATATTTAGTTAGATTTTGTCTCTCCAGTTGTATCATGGCTCACCTCTGTGTAACAAAAGGACCTTTTTTTTTTAACTTCATGAACTCACTTGTGATAATGTTCTGACTAAGACTTTAAGGATGACTTTATAGAGAGAAATACTATTCAGGTTGTATGTATAACCAAGTACAACTATCCAGAAATGTCGGGGTTGCTCAAGTGATTGTGATAAGGCAAATAAAATTATGGTTTCATAGAAAGGGAACTTTTGATCAATGTTTTGTAGAAGAGGAGGGATTTGATTTGTCAGAATGAATCAGGGAAGGAGTTTTAAATAAGGAAGAAATGATCCAATGACCAAAATCTCACAAGGGGAAATCAGGCAAATTATTTGTGGTAATTGTAACACTTACAGGGTATGTACTGGATTGTAGGAGAAACTGGAGGGCATAAGGAGAAGGGGAGCCAGATGGTAAAGAGACTTGAAACCAAGAATTAAGAGTTTTAATTAGACCTGAGAGCTTTTGAGAATCAGTGGTATGATCAAAGTGATGTTCTGAGCAAAATGATTTTCTAAGTGTAAGATAAAGTGGAGGTGGAAAGGCTGGAAATCAGTTATGCAGTGGCATATTTATAATCAGATAGGATTTAGACCACAGTTTTGAGTTTAGTTATGATATAATTTCAGTAGCCACTTGATAAAAAAAAAAGTTATGGGTTTGTTTGTAGTTTTGGAAATAGAGGTGACCTGAAAAATGTTACAGAGAAATTAGTATCAGCACTTGATAATGGACTAAGTGTGAAAGGTTAAGGAGATTAAAAAAAATACTTGATGGTTCTGGGTCAGATCTTTGCTGATCTTGCAGTGAATGATACCTTGAATTTACATTGTAATCAACTTTGTACCCATTTCATAGGTATTCTTATGTGTACCTCTTGTTTTCCTCAATAGAATACAAGCATCTTGAGGTGAGGGACTGTTTAATTTTTGTCTCTGTATTCCTAGTGCCTACCACAAAACCAGAAAATAGTTGGCCTTCATACATGCTTGATTGATTCATTGATTTGGGGAAGATGGGTACATTAAAATTTATTAATGAAGATAGCAAATACAGAAAACTGGTTAGATATATGTAACCTAAAGTAACATCAGCTCTTTTATAAAGTTATTGCTAATAATTGTGAAAATTTAAAACTTTACAAAAGATAGTCATTGTAAGCACCAAATTAGAAATTACTTTATACATAGTGAGTTTAGAAAGTCTTCCTTAAGTTATAGGAAAAAATCATGTAAAGCAAAATTAGCAGGCTTTAAGATACTTGCAGTTAAGGATATTCAGGTTAATTTTTTAATAGAATCACAAACCATTAAAGTTGGAAGGGACATTCAAGATCATCTGGTGCAACTTCCTCATTTTATAAATGAGGAAACTGAGTTGCAAGAGAGGAAATGATTTGCTCAAGGCCACATGGCTGGTGAGTGGTGGAGTGGACCTAGAACTGCATCCATGATTTTAAGGGTCTGCCAAGTTTATGTCTGTATTGCTCCTATAACATACATATCTGCAGGCAGAAGATGGTATAACTTTTGTTCTTTACATTTAGAAACTGGCCCTTGCTATGACTTCTTAAGTGCAGATAACAAAGCAGTGATCCATGGGAAAGTCTTGGAAAGGAAGAGTTTTCATTTGCTCAAACCAAAATACCTCAAGGGTGGAAGAGTTCATCTTCTTGACTTTAGGCAAATACTTTCTCTTTTTGAATTTTGGTTTGCTCATCTATAAAATGAGGTCTAGACCGGGGCTTCTAACCTTTTTTGTGTCATGGAACCCTTTGACAGTCTGGTGAAGCTCGTGGACTCTTCTAGATTATGTTTTTAAGTGCATAGAATGAAATACATAGGATTACAGAGGAAAGCAAAGTTTAATGAAAATAAACATGTACTTTTTTTCCTGTCCAAGTGCACGGACCTCCCTGAAATATGTCCATAGACCTCCAAGGGGTCCATGGACCTCAGGTAAAGAATTCTTGGATTTCGTATACTCTGAGGTCCCTCCCAGCTTCAAATTTTCTACACTCTAAATCTCAGTCTTCCATATCCCCATCTTATTTTCAAGTAGTAGTTAATGATCTATATTTAGATACTTCAAAGATTAACTAAACGAACTCTTTTTATAAAGGAGAGAATCTTTTGATAATTAAACATCTTCCTCCCTCACCCGCATTTATCCAGTATTGGCTTATAAATATATTTTTTTAAATATGCACAATAGCACAGTGTTTAGTTAACAGTTTTTCACAGTGCAGTTCCCCAACTAATGCTCTCTTACCACTTCTTATTGGACAAGGGGAAAATAAAAAAGGCACCAAAACTAAGTGTTAGAAACCTGCCTAAGAGAAACAAACTTGGCCAAGGTATCCAGAAGCAAATTAGCACTCAAAAGAATTTGACTTGACTGTCTTCACAAAAAAACAAACAACCAAATGAAGAATCCCAGTTGTCCAGACTGTGACATGTAGCCCATAGAACTGGTCCATCAATACTTAGCTCTTGAACAGATGCTGCAGATGAGCAGTGAACTGGACTGAGGATTGAATAGGACCTAGAAAATGGATTCAACTGCTTTTAATGGATAATACTTTTAATGATGGTAATATTTCTTTCTAAAATAAAGAGCCGTGTTTTCTGTACCAATATTCTTGGTGATGAGATATCAATGTGCTTTTTTTTACATGGCTTTGAACCATTAAATACTATAACGTGGGTCACCTATGGGCTAATTGGGAGACACATGGTGAACCCAAGTAGGCAGCAGTGTATGACCAATGGAGAATTGCTCACAAGAAGTGGCATAAAAGTTGCGTGAAGAAGATAGATGACCAGAGAACAAGATAATAGTTTGCTGTGCATATATTGTCAAGAGACCTCGAGAAATGCTCCCTGTTTATTGGCTACGGTCTCAGTGATGGATATGGAGGTGAAGAGCTATATTTTGAGGGGAATTTCTATGCAAGTATGATTGCAGATCAGTTGAAATATCGAAGTATTCTGTAGAATGAGGCACACCTCTGTGGTTTATCATTTTGTCTTTACCTCATTGAACTAAACTGTAGGTTAAATATATTGTATTGGTTAAAGTATATGGATTGGTTAAAATGTAGTCATACCTGTATTCAAGGTGAGTGTTTGGTTAATGACATAACAGGTAGGCCACATTTATTTAAGCACTTTAAGGTTTACAAAGTGATTGCATCCTTTGGGCTCAACCTCTTTGTCTGTTTCTTATGTTTAGTGAGTATTTACGCCCCTTCAGCGATCTGGTTTAACTTTTTAATTTTATACAAGCTAGAACTTAGGACTTCTCCTGTCGTCATCGTAACATCCCTTAATTGAAGTCTGTCAGTCTTTCACAAATGACATATTAAGATTCTGATTCCTTTTCTTATAGCTTTCTAGGGAGGTTATCAGTGAACAGATACCAATGCTCAGAACGTGTAGGGGAATATGTGCTGACTGTTGCTAGAAAATACAGGGTAGGATGGTGAGGTAGAAAGTCTAGCTTTAGCCCTAGACGGAGTAGTATGATTTGGGGGGAGATGGTCTTTGGAAGGTCTCTCAGGCTATTCTGCCTATAATTCTCCTTTTCACTTTGTCACACCGCCTGAAATCCCACCAATTTGAGAATTGTTTCAGTTTGAAAGAAGCCTTTTAAAAATGCGGATGTTTCTGAGGAAGACTTTCATTTAGTGATTTAACGGCCATTTATTTAGTGCCTACTCTGTATAGTATGTGTACTGTACTAGGTATGTTAGCTCTCTTCAAGGCAAAAATAAAAAAAGATGTGGACCTGCCCTCAAGAAACTTCATTGTGGACAGTGTGTAATTTGTTTGTCTGTTTTTTTTTTTCTTCCAACCATTTTACCTGAATTTATTTTCACTGAGGGAATAGTTTTAATTGGGGTAGAATTATGAGGTTTTGAGATTACTAGGTACTTAAGGGACAGGAGAGAATGCCTTTCAGGAAAGGATATTGTGGGAGGATACCAAAGATCTCTTTATTAGGATAATCAGCTGGGGAGAACTTTGACCTTGTTTCTGAAGAGGGATGATGTTACTCAAAGGGCATCAGCATCTCCCAAGCAGTAAGGAAGCCTGCATGTCATCTTGGCACATGTATACTAACCCTTATCCTATATTTTTCTGTCAGAGACCCAGGAACTATAAACATTCTTTTATTTTTCCTCTTGATAGTAAGAAGAAATTATAATATATAGACAATCTCCTGGCAGAAGATGATACATATGGATCAGAAACAGAAGTAAGAAGTTGGAAACCAGGAATCCAAAGTGAAGAACTTTTGTGAGCCTTTGGATGAGAAAGGTGATCAAGTATCCTTAAATGCCAGGCATTATGATTCTTGGGTTTTCTACCAATGCATTGTTTTTAGGTGATTAGTATCTTAACAAGTTTCTGGTTGGAGCTGTAATAAGCTTCTGGAAGTGGTTCTTGAACACACCCTTGTCCCTGGGCTGGTTTACCTATTTAACCTTATTGTCATTTAATTCAATTGTGTCCGACTCTTCATGGCCCCATTTGGGATTTACTTGGCAAAGTGGTTTGCCATTTCCTTTTCCAGCTCATTGTACAGATGAAGAAACTGAGGCAAACAGGGTTAAGTGACTTGCCCACGGTCATACAGCTAGTAAGTATCTGAGGACAAATTTGAATTTAGGAAGATGAGTCTTCTTGACTCCACACCTAGTACTCTATTCACTGTACCAACTAGATGCTCAAACCGTCTGAATTCAAGTTTCACTTTCTTCAAGTGTCCAAGCTCAGAGAGATTTCTCCCTTCTCTGAATTCCTCTAGGACTTAATGATACTTCATTTTGGAAGGTGGGGAGTGGATCTCACTCATTTTTTGCTCTTAGGACTATTTTCCTCCTTTAAATACATCTTTACTTTATTCCTCTTTTATCCACAAATCTAAGCCAGAACTTGAAATGTGTGAGAGAGAAAACATAGAAAAGTTTTTTTTTCCATTTTTATATTATTAAGCATTTGTTTGAAAATTTGAATTGTAAAGCTGTAATGGGAACGGGACTGCGATTTTAGCTTACGCGGTACCCAGGAGAATGTCACAAGCAATATATAATGTTTTCTCCTCTCTCTTTCTCTCTCTCCTTCTAGCTTTCAGTTTCTGTCTTCTCTTTGTCTTTTTGTCTCTCTTTCTCTCATCTAAACCTACTTGTCTTTCAAGGCTCAGTTTCACCCTCTATGTAAAGATTTTTTTCAGCTGATCTATCCCATAGAAATCTCTGCTTCTGAGCTCTTCTAGTCCTTGTTGCCTTTACTCTTCATTTCACACTTAGCATATGTTACCTTGTATTTTTCTGTTTATATCATATTTTTCTGACTAAGCCATAAGCTCCTTAAATGTATTGGAAGCACTTGGCATAGTTCCTTCCCCAGAATAGGCATACGGTAAACACTGCTATTCCAATTCCAGTCAATTTTCTGTGTAGTGAAGTTCTGGAAAGTTTTTAATTGTCAGTGTATCTCTTCATATCCTTCCAGGTCCTCCTCTTTATAACCATGCCAGAGATGACAGAAAATGAAACTCCTACAAAGAAGCAGCACCGGTGAGAAACTAGGACAGAGGCGGCGTAGCGACACGTCAGGCCAGCAGTCTGGCTCTTTTTAGCTGCATTTATTCTATTTCTCATTTCACATTCCTTTTTATTCTTGTCACTTGTTTATGTACTACCCATTTTTCCTTGATTTTTCCCTCCTCGGGCTATTGAACTCTTGCTTGTAACAAAGAAAAATATTTAAGCCAAGTCACCTGACGAAGTAATTGTATCTGACAGTGTAGACCACATTCTGTGTCCGTAGTTCCCCCATCCTTACCATCCCTACCAAGAGGTGGGAGGTGTTTAATAAACATTTGTCTAATTAAGTTTTCATTTAATCTGTTTAATAAATTTAATTTACTCTGTAATGCTCTGTGCTAGGTGCTAGTGACAAAAAAGACAGAAACAAGACAGTCTTCAAACTCAAGGAGCTTACATTTTATTAGAAGGTTTATAATATGTGCTAAATAAGTAAGTATTAAATAATGGAGAATAACATGAACTAACAGAGAACACTAACATTTAGAAGTGGTAGAGAAAGCTTTATAGAACAGGTTGCACTTGAACTAAACCTTGAATGAAGATAAGGATTCAGAGAGATAGAGATTAGGAGGGAGCACATTTGCAGCATGGGAGACAGACAGCTTGTGCAAATACACAGGGATGGGAAATGGAAGGAAGGGCTAGTTCAGGGAACATAGAGCAGTCCCGTTTGACTGGAACGTAGATTTGTGAAGTGATATAAATAAGGGCAAAAGAATAGGTTGGAACAGGATTGTACAAAGCCTGAGAAGTCAAACAAGAGAGTTTGTATTTGATCCTAAAAGAAATAGGAGCCACTGAGGGGTTCTGAGCAGGCCCAGCAAAGGAGGCAGAGAGCCTGACTTATAGACGTGGCCGTGTGAGTGAAGACAAGCAGACAGGAGGAGTGTGATGATGGTAGAACCAACAGCACTCGACAGTATTGGGTATGGAGGGTAAAGGAGAGAGAGCACTCAGGATTGGCCCTGGGCTATGAGAAGGAAGGAATCTGCAGGAGGACAATAGATTTGGTTTTGAACACGTTGAGTTTGAAATGCCCGTCGTCTCCAGGTGAAGATGTTCAGAAAGCTGTTGGTGATCCAGGACAAGGATCTGAGAGGGAGATTGCAGTTGATCTGTCGATTTCATAGTCATCTACATATGAGGAGTAATGATGACATCACTTGGGAGAAAGAGAAGCAGGAAGTTCCAGGTTAGGGGAGGTGTAAATCAGCTGCTATTTTACAATTCTTATTTGTGGACATTGATTTTTATAATATGAAACCTGTTCATTTTGATGACATGAAAACCATCAAATTTTGAGGGGGGGAATTTTTATGAACACAAATGGAATAACAGAAATGGATAGATGGCAACATTTTTACCCACTTTATTCTTATTCATAGCCTTGTCTTTGTATCAAATGATAGTGAGCATCGGTATAACAGTACTATATCTTATGTTTACTTTTTATTTAGATCTTTACTTGTGTATAGACCAGGCTCTTTTTGACTCTGTCTGATTTCTTTTTAGGTCTTAGGCAATATGTGCTGATTTGGATGGTTTATATAGATATTTTATCATAGTACAGCCAGTTTTTGCTTCTTAGAATAAGAACAAAATATTTTTCTTAAATTCTTCTTGGTTTTGAATTTCCTGTGCCATTTTTCTGCCTAGAAATAAAATGCAGATGATGTTATTAACATTTTTCTCTTTTTGATCAACTAGCAAGATATGTGTTAATATAGTAGGTGTTGTATAGCAAAAGGAGGTATCCAGTCCTTAAGTTATTTGGCTTCAAACCTAGAGTGGCAACTTGTGACATTCATGTTGGGGTGGCACGAGGATCTTTGATGAATGACAGACCCATAAACTGGGCATTGCTGTTGTGCTCATCATATTCTTCTCCCTCCTTATCCCTCTCCTACCTTAGCCTCCTCCAAAGACTAGATGCTTATATACAAATGAATGCCTTCATTCTTTCCTGACACTCACCAGAAGCACAGGCATTCTGAATTTGTGACTAATCCCTCAATTCCCTTCCCTGTGGATTCTTGAGGTGTGAGAATAAAGAATGTCAACTTTTTTTGGTGTGTCTCTTCCCTTCTTCCCCCCACCCCCAACATTGTGGCTTCTAATTCACATTGAAATATCTACAGTTGGGAGTATCCAGACCACAATACTTGCTAGGGAAATTGATCTTCATTTTAATTTCTTCCTTACTTGACAAATCAGATGTTCATTTATATGATTTGCTAAAGATCTTTGCCTATTATTTTTATGCAACCTATTTTATACCTTTTGTTACAGAAAGAAAAACCGGGAGACACACAATGCAGGTAAGAATATAAGAGTTTAACTTTTATATTTGGCATTCTCATGCTCAGAATCAAGTTTATGGCTTTGGAAGGCAAGTTTTTTTATACTCAGACCTGGAAGAATTATTCATTTAGTCGTGGAAAAGTACAGTTTTTCTGTGTTTTATTATTATAAGGCCCCTGTAATAAGCCCTGTATACTAATTAAGTTATTATAAGACGTCCCTTTGCAGCATTTAATTATTATAAGGGACTCTAGAGTGTCAAGGAAGAAAAAAGACTTTGCTTAACCTGCTTCTGACTCACCGTTTCTTTAAATACTGAAATCCAAAAAAAAATACTGAAGCCTCAGAATCCATCATTTCCAGTGACTTAGATGAATAAAATAATTGAGAAAATGCCAGAGTAATTGAAAGGCACATACGTAGGAGGAGGGAGAGGAGTGTTGCAAAATATATATCGTAAGCGTTCTTTCAGATCTTGAATGGAGAATTCTGAGTTTATCAGTTTTTACCCCAAGGAAGAAAAAACCTCAGAATTTTATTTATATCAGGTAATTTTAGTATATTTTTCACTTTGTTGAGTTTGACCATTCTGAAAGAGTAAGAAGAACAGGAATTATTTGTGCTTATACTTACTATGCTTCAAGCTAAGTAACTTTTTATTTATATCAATGTACAGAGCCAGAAGAAGCTTCCTTTTCTTAAGGGTCCCCTCATTATTCCATTGAAGGCCCAGGAAAAAACTGAGCTATTTCCCTACTGATGCAGGGAAATGTGTCAGTGGCCCAGTAGGAGATTAGTGCTCTCCAGGCAGAAAAATATCTTTAGTGTTAAAACCTTTGGACTTAAATTATGAGTTCTGGTATTGTTTGGTTTTTTTTTTAAAGCTATGTCTGAAACTAAGGGGTGGGGAGAGGAATGAACATTTCTCATTCTTTCCTTCACCTCATCAAAAGAAAGACAATGTGTGGTAGATAGAGAGCCAGCCTTGAAACAGGGAAACCTGGGTCTGAGACCTGCTGTCCTGGTTCTGTGACTTAGGACAAGTCACTGAACATCTCAGGGTCTTGGGCAATGCTCCAGACAGCCAGCAAGCATTTACTGAACACCTTCTCTGTGCCACTGGTGACACAAACGAAGGTAAAAGACAGTCCCTTCCTCTAATGGGGGAAGTAACATTCAGACAGCTACATGTAAACAATATATGTACAGGAGACATGACCACTGCATGGAGGATTTTATGTGTGATCCTGGAGCTCCTAAGGAGCCACCTCAATCTACGCAATAGGGTAAGACTTATACGTTAGGAAGAGGGAGAAGGAATAGACATTTCTGTAGTGCCTGTTGCTGTTCATTCTTTGTTCTCAAAGAACATCAGTGACATGATGATGTGGAGGTCAGGCTTAGAGTGTCTGACTGTGGTTGACCAGTCCAGTACAAGCTCAGAAGGCTCTGTCACAGGTTGGGCACAAGTAGTCCATTAGGACATTTGGGATGGAGATGTCTCTAAATTTGCTGATCTTATGTTTGCTTTGTGCTCCTGTGATTTTGCTTGGCTCATAGAGCACAGGGCCTTCTCTGATGTGGGCACCCTGCTGGGCAGTTCTGGGCCAGTGTCTCCCATGTCTCACAATTGATACTCAAGTTCTTCAGAGAGTCCTTGTAGTGCTGCTTCTCTGATGTCTGTGTGAGTTCCTGCCTCGTGCGAGTTCTCTGTTAAATAGTCTTTTAGGTAAATGTGCATTTGGCATTCGGGCTATGAAGCCAGCCCATCTCAGTTGTGTTCTGTGCAGTAGAGTTTGAATGCTTGGCAGTTTAGCTCAGGAGAGGACCCCAGTGATCTTGGGGATCTTCCCAGGACAGTTCAGGTGTAAGCAGTTCATTTTCTGGCATGGCGCTGGTAGACTGTCCAGGTTTCACAGGCACACAGCAGTGAGGTCAGCACCGTGGCTCTGCAGGCTTTCAGGAAGGTAGACAGCCTAATATCTCTTCTCTTTTGGAGCCTCTTAGACTGAGCCGATTCTGGAAATGTGAGCATCAGCCTCATGGACATCCCTAGAAGCTGTACCACCTGATATGCCCCAGGCACTGTGCTAAGCAAGTTACAGATATTATTTCATTTGATCCTTACTAAAACCCTGGAAGACAGGTCTTGTTTATTATCCTCATTTTACAGCTAAGGAAACTGAGGCAAACAGGCTAAGTGACTTGTATAGGGTCACTTAACTTGTAAGTGTCTGAGGTCAGATTTGAAGTCAGGTCTTCCTCCATCTAGGTCTCTGTCCACTGTGCCGCCTAATTGCTTCATCAGCTTGTCTGATCACGTTGACAGCTGAGTGGAGGATGGAGTGGAATGGAAATAGACTGGAAGGGACGAGACCAGGCAGTTGACTGTTTTGGTAGTTGTAGGCCTGAGATGATGAGGTCCTGAGCTAGTAGTGGCAGCATTAGAGCAGAGGAGGGGGTGCTATGAAGAGAGAATTTACAGGATTGTAAAGTGGTCACTGATGGGATACGAACGGGTGAGAGGGAAGAGCTGAGAGTCAAAGCCAGTTGTGAGCCCACATGACTGGCACAGTGGTGGTGCCCTTGACAGTAACAGGGAAGTTTGGGGGAAGGATAACGAGCTCAGTTTTCAGCAGTTGAGTTTAAGAAGTCTATTGGACTTCTAGTTCAGGATATCCAATAAGCATTGGAGATACAAAATTGGAAGGCGAGAGAGGCTGGATGCCACCTACATTGTTAGAGGGAGTTTTCCTCAACTGGAGTTTCCTGTATCTTGAAACTGTAGGTCCAGTCCTTACCTTAGCCCTTTATCAAAAACATTTTCCTAAATATTTTCTGTGCATCTGTTGCCAGGGAATTTGGGGGAAATCAAGGGAAGGCTTCATTTATGCTGTGTGGCTTTGATTTACAGCTTTGTAAATTTATTCCAGTTGGAAGGGTTACAGGTGGAGCTGCCTAACTCTAACAGCGGCCAATTATGGGGAAGTAATTAGAAGCCAGCTAATAAATGATGTTCTCAGCTGAAGGTCAGGAGGCAACAAAAGTATCTACTATAAAACAGGTGTAGTTACCTATTAGGATAGGACCAATGTTTTCTTGACTTAGTGTCCCTGAGTTCTGGACTTCACTGACTTCATTGACTTCTTCCTCCCATGTAGCTTGATTGGCCCCTGCTTCCCTGGTGCAGCTTTCTAGCCTGGGGGCATAAAAAGGGCTTCTCAGACTTGGTGGTTGCCTAAGACCATGAGTCGCCATACCCTGATGTTGTACTGACCAGATGTGTTTGTCCAGGACAGAAGGGGGACCACATCCAGAGAAGTTAGATGTCTCGGTGTCCTGGCTGTATATCCTTACTGTGACACAGTCAGCTTTGTTCAGTGAACACCTCATTTCATCCTTACGTTGAATCCGAACTAAGAGAGGGCAGGCTTTAGAGCCATGACTATAGAGCCTGTGCTCTGGTTTTAAAGAACAAGTTCTTAGAAACATCATTATTAAAGAAGTGCATTTTATGAAAGGTATTGCCAAAAACTGATAGATATTTGTGAAGTCACGTCTCTGAATTTTAATACAATTAAAGAAATTCAGGGTTTCTGTTAAGAAATGAGTGTTATAGCTTCTCGTATATTTTCCTCCTTCCTTGCAGCCTTGAAAGACACAATTTTTCTATATTCTCATATGATGGTATCTTAAATCAGTGACAGAAATAACAGGTCACAAAATTTTGTATGGAAGTGGTGAGGATCTTGCAGGCTTTGAGAGGGCAGGCAGCCTTGACCTCACAAAGAAGGGACGAGTCTAGAAGCAGAAATTGATTGTTTTAAGCCATGTGCAATAAGCATTCTCCCACCTCACCAGCTCTCTAGCCTCCCTGAAAAGCTTTTCAACATCTTTTATCCAGGTTGTCAGGTCTAGCATGGCAGCTGACAGTTAAGATGGTTTAAAGTTTGTGTCCCTTGGTAAACCTATGCAAATTCCTGATACCTTACTTTGGTTGTGGGCTCTTGAGATTCATCATTTGTTAAAGTGTCTAGTAATTGGGTTTTTAAAAAATAAAATGCTGCATAATAATAGACTAACAAATATAGAATATCAACACAGCCATTCCTTATTTTTGTAATTTTTGTCTGTCATTTCAGTCTTCTACCATGCCTTGATGTGCTTGAGCTTCTTAAAGATCCCATAAAAAACAGTAGCTGTACTTCTGTTTGTCCGACATTGATCTTAAAACATCACAGACTCTTTAAAAGTTCAGAGGGCTCTCGGAGGCTCCCTAGTCCAACTAGTGCCTGACCAAGTGCCTTCTATGTTGGGTAGTAAGAACACTAGACTTGAACTTCAGAGACCCGAGTTTGCATCCTGACTCTGATGGTAATTGTGCAACTCTATTAATTAGCCTCTCAAAGCCCCAGTTTCCTTATGGGTTAAAAAAAATGAAGATAATCATACTTGTACTCCCTGTTTGATAGGTTTGTTATGAAGGAAAAGCTCTTTGTAAACCTTTGACTAGTATAAACATGTCTTAATAGTCATTTCTTTGAAATTTCTTTATCAAGATAGGAAAAGAGGTTAGATAGCACCTAAATATGGAATAGATGTGACATTTCATTAGTTCTGTGATTGCCTTTCTTCTATTCAGTGGAGAGGCATCGCAAGAAGAAAATTAATGCTGGGATCAACCGAATTGGAGAACTCATCCCATGTTCACCTGCACTGAAGCAGGTAAACAGTCCCTTATGCTTATGTGCGCTGCTTAGGAAAACCTTCTGTTGTTCCTTTCCACTTTGGACCATTTCTTATCATTAGAATGTGTCCACTTCCCCTAAAGATAATAATGTTTGAGATATTTGAATAGTTTGATTATTTCTTACCATTTATAGAAACAAAACATCCAGAGTTTTGTCTTGAGTTATCAATTTCCATGACCGTATCCCTCTTCACCACCTAAGTATTTTGCCTTGTATTAATTTGAACTTGTACACATTGTTTACGGTTATCTTTAGTTGTCTTGTGCATATGTTCTGTCACCCTAATTATAAGTTTGAGGGAAAGCATTATGTCCTCTTATTCCTTTTTTTCTCTACACAGTACACAGGAAATTTGTTGAATGCTCCCTCATATGGTTTCTGTCCCGTCAGGTCCTGGTCTAGGTATTCAGCTCTTGGCTGTCCCCAAGGGCAGGTGCAAGGGAGGAACTAGGACCCTGCTTCTCTCTCCCCTCCCACCCCCAATCCTCTAAATTCCAAAGGGAATCCAGTCTTTGGCACCTGAAAGCAGGAGTGGATAAATCCTGGAATCATTATGGAGAAGAGCTGTAGATGCCTTCCAGATGGCTCCTTGTCTCATTTTGGACTCTCCACTCCTGCTACATGCAGGCAGTTCTTGCAAACTTATTTGTGGTGTAGAAACTGGTGAGCATTCAACCAGAGGGGATGGCAGGTAAACTTCATTAATTGTTTGTGTGCCTAATTGCATAGCAGCCTTGTAAAATAAAACAGCATGATTTCCCCCATCTTATAGTAAAAGGATATTGTTTAGGATCGTATAGCAAGCCTCTGCTATGGCTCATTATTAAAATTTTAATGTACTTAGCTTGAGTCAAGACAAATCCCTCTTTGTCTAAGAGTACTTACTGTGTCACACATATTTCTAAAATCCAAGATTCAACTTTGGGTGAAATGGGGCATAGAAAAGTACTTTTCACCTATGTAACAAGTAATCTAATTAGCTCATCACAATCACTTTGAAATATAATACAGGACATCTGTATTACTGTATTATAAGTCTTGGTGCAGCTTTAAGCTTAATAGTTTACGTCATTTTAAACTAAAAACTTTAAACAACTTAAAATTTCACTGAGACTATAGTACAAATATTACTGTCTTTTTTACAAATAATGAAATTGGAGCTCAGAGAAGCTAGATGATTTGCCCAAATTCACTTGGCTGGGAGGAGGCTGAGCCAGAACTAGCAATCCTGTTTTCTGATGCTGCTCAGTGCTCTCTCCACCACATGGTAGTGTATTTAATAACCATGAATTGCCTGCTACGTACTGTATCTTGTGCTAAAGATGAAACAAGACGTAGTCTCTATCCTTATTGAGAGGTTCTTGTAGTGGCATTGAGGTACTGAAACATAATTAATGCTTATCAGAATATGTCAACACTTCAAGAAATTTTGGTTTAAAATACAGTGGTCCCGAATTAATCTAGGCATAGAGAAGGTTAGGGTATGACACTAAAACTCTTCAGTGAAACTTTTTCTTAGTCTATTAGATAATAAATTTATAATTATGGCTACACAGATATAACAACATGAAATGTGTTTTAGGATGGCATGTTTTAAAGCTGTGAATAGACTAAATTTTCACAAATTCTTGTTGAGAACAAATGTGAGTCTACTTTTAGAATTTTGTGGCTATTTCTTACCATTTAATGAAATTTTTTTAAACTTGGGTTTCTTTGGCAGAGCAAGAATATGATCCTGGATCAAGCCTTTAAGTACATAACAGAATTAAAAAGGCAAAATGATGAGCTCTTACTCAATGGAGGAAACCATGAACAAGGTAAATA
>CM053582.1:342836992-342903111 GCA_028627135.1 Pseudochirops cupreus | reverse complement strand
ATTCTCTAGTTTTCAGAAAATTTTATTTTATTTTATTTTATTTTATTTATTTTTCTCTGAACTGGAATTTATTTTATTCTTTTTACTTTATTAATTAATTTGTTTTTCGTTTTCAACATTCACTTCCACAAGATTTTGAGTTCCAAATTTTCTCCCCATCTCTCCCCTCCCCCCACCCCAAGACAGCATATGTCCTGATTACCCCTTTCTCTAATCTGTTCTCCCTTTTATCATCCCCTACCCCTTCTCTCATCCCCTTCCCTTCTGTTTTCCTGTAGGGTAAGATAGAGTTCTATACCCATTACCTGTATATCTTATTTCCAAGTCGCATGGAGAAACAATTTTTAACATTTGTTTTTAAAACTTTGAGTTCCACATTCTCTCCCTTTCTCCCTCCACACTCACCCTCATTGAGAAGGCAAGCAATTCATGCAAAACACTTCCATAACAGTCATTTTGTGAAAGACTAACTATATTTACCTCTGTCCTATCCCACCCCCCATTTATTTTATTCTCTCCTATGACCCTGGTCCTTCTCAAAAGTATGCTTCTGATTACCCCCTACTCCCATTTGCCCCCCCTTTTATCATCCTCCCCCTCTTATCTGCTTCCCCCCAACTTTCCTGTAAGGTAAGATAGATTTTCATACCCAATTGAGTGTGTATGTTATTCCTTCCTTAAGCCAAATCTGATGAGAGTAAAGTTCATTCATTCCCTCTCACCTCTCCCCTCTTCCCCTCCATAGTAAAAACTTTTTCTTGCTTCTTTTATGTGAGATAATTTATCCCATTCTACCTCTCCCTTTCTCCTTCTCCCAGTTCATTTCCCTCTCTCACCTTAATTTTGTTTTTTGGATATCATACTTTCATATTCAACTCACCGTGTGCCCTCTATGTGTTTGTGTGTGTGTGTTGTGTGTGTGTGTGTGTGTGTGTTTATACATATATGTTACAAATATCATCTTTCCATGGAGGAATGTAAACAGTTCAACTTTAATAAGTTCCTTATGATTTCTCTTTCCTGTTTACCTTTTCATGCTTCTCTTGATTTCTTGTATTTGAAAGTCAGATTTTCTATTCAGCTCTGGTCTTTTCATCAAGAATGCTTGAAAATCTTATATTTCATTGAATGTCTATTTTTTCCCCTGAAGTATTATACTCAGTTTTCCTGGGCAGGTGATTCTTGGTTTTAATCTAGCTCCTTTGACCTCCTGAATATCATATTACAAGCCCTCCAATCCCTTAATAGAGAAACCTCTAAATCTTATGTTATCCTGGTCGTGTTTCCACAATACTTGAATTGTTTCATTCTGGTTGCTTGCAATATTTTCTCCTTGACCTGGAAATTCTGGAATTTGGCTAGGAGTTTTCCTTTTGGGATCTCTTTCAGGAGGTGATCAGGGGATTCTTGCAATATCTGTTTTGTTCTTTGATTCTAGAATATCAAGGCAGTTTTCCTTCATAATGTCTTGAAAGATGTTGTCTGGGCTCTTTTTTGATTATGGCTTTCAGGTAGTCCAATAATTTTTAAATTATATCTGCTTGATCTATTTTCCAGGTCAGTTGTTTTTTTTCCAGTGAGATATTTCACATTGTCTTCTATTTTTTCATTCTTTTTGGTTTTGTTTATAATTAATAAACAATATAAATTGTTTATAATTCTTGATTTCTCATAAAGTCATTAGCTTCCATTTGCTCCATTCTAATTTTTAAGGAATTATTTTCTTTAGTGAACTTTTGGATCTCCTTTTCCATTTGGCCAATTCTGCTTTTTTAAGGCATTCTTTTCTTCATTGCTTTTTTGGATCTCTTGCAGTTTAGATTATTCTATTTTTTTTGGTGTTATTTTCTTTAGCATTTCTCCTTTAGCAAGTCATTTTTCATGATTTTCTTGCATCACTTTAATTTCTCTTCCCAATTTTTCTTCTACTTCTCTTATTTAATTTTCTAAATCCTTTTTGAGCTCTTCCCTGGCCTACGACCAATTCATATTTTTCTTGGAGGCTTTGAATGTAGGAACTTTAACTTTGTTGTCTTCTTGTTATATGTTTTGATCTTTCTTGTCATCAAAGTAAGATACTATCATCTGATTTTTTTATCTGCTATTTGCTCATTTTCCTAGCCAATTACTGACTATTTAGCTCTTTGTTAGGGTATTTCTTTGGTTGCAGTGTGGAGGATGTACTATCCCAAGCTTCAGGGGTTTTGTGCAGCTATTTTCAAAGATATTTCTAGGGATCTGTAAATTTTCAGTTCTTCCAGGGTTGTGTGATCAAAGGAGAGGTATTTACTCATCTCCTGGTCTGTGCTGTGGTCTGTGAGTGACCACAAGCACTCTTTTTCTCCTTGGGAACTGTGAGGAGGATTCTCTCTCCAACACTACCACAAGATCCTCCATGCCAGTGCTCTTTCTTGCCTCAGGACAACTACCCAGATCCAAGCAGGACAAAGGAAGAGACTCCTGCCTCAGTGTCACCAAAGAGATCCCTGCAATCCACCTCTGATCAGTTGCTGGATCCCCTCACTGGCTGTGGGTTGAGAGCTCCTGAAGCAGCCACTGCCACTGCCCTGGGGCTGGGGCCAGACCTTGTTCCTCTCTCACCCAGGTCTGATAGACCTTTCCTGCTGACTAAGTTGTCTTTAGTGTTTGTGGGTTGAGAAGTCTGGAAATTGCCACTGCTGCCAGTGATTCAGTGTCCTGAGGCCTGGTGTGGCCTTGTCTGTACTGGCCACAGCCCACTTTGGACTGCACATCTCTCCCAGCCTAGTGTGATTGACCTTTCCTGTTGATCTTCCAGCTTGTCTTGGGCTGGAAATTTGTTTCACTGTCATTTTGTGGGTTCTTCTGCTCTAGAATTTGTTTAGAGTCATTTTTTACAGGTATCTGGAGGAGTTTGGGGGAGAGCTCAAGCAGGCCCCTGCTTTTAGTCTGCCATCTTGGTTCTGCCTCTGCAAATTTTATTAAGTAGTGATACCAGGAATACTTATTTCTTTGTCTTATGGCTGTATCTTCCAGTTAGGGCAACATCAAAAGGTTATAGGGCAGAATTCTGCTTAGTTTAAGTTGAAACCAGAATCAGTTTTTATGGCTATGCCCATTCATATCTCCTCATGTTACTGTTAGGAACAGAAATAACTGATGCCTCGTGATGATGTGGCAGTGACCAGTGGTTTTCACAGCTCATACCGGCAGAGCGCAAGCTCTCTCTGCTCTCTGTAAAGGCTTCAGGGTTGAGCCTGGCAGTGGGTTGTGTGACTATTAAGAAGACCAGCATAGTGACGTGTGATGAGGCTCGTTATCGAAAGGAGCTTATTAAGTGATTTAATTATTGTGTTTGCAAGAAATGTGATACTTACTGCCTGGCTTTTGAAGTAGAGGTGATTTTTACTATTACAAAGCAATTTCAGTTTATCCACAGGGAAAACTTGTTTGTGGCGACTAAAACAACTTTCCTGGGAAAGGGAAGGTCAGCGTGGCAGAAAAGCTTAGATTGTACCTATATTTGTAGCTTTGGTGGGAGCAAAAAGGAAGCCTCTTTTGGTTGCAACCAGCACAGTAGGCCAGCTATTAATTTAGATGGGAACAGAAGAGAGAGTTTATCCAGTGGGGTAAATGTGATGTTGGACTTTTAAACAAGTTTTAGTACCTCTCCTGGGAGATGTGAGATCAAACCCCAGGTTTACAACAGAGGCTAATCGTGAAGTGTTGAATAGGAAGTGTCAAATGGAGTGATTTTTTTTTAATTCTTCCAGGAAACCAGTCACACATAATAGGCAGAATTTACATGGAACCTTTCAGCTTACAAAGTGGTTTTCATTGCACTGACCCAGCAAAATAGTAAATATCATCATGCACATTTTGCAAATTAGAAAATTGAAGCACAGAAAGGTAGCAGGACAGCAATTTCTCTGTAGCGAATCCTAAACTTGAACCCAGGTTCTTTAATTTTTAGGTTCCTTGCTTTCTACTTTCCAGCAGAGCATTTTGCTACGTAATTCTCAAATTTCATATCCTCTTTTTCACTTGGTCAGCAGTTTGTCCCTGTCTTTTTGTAAGTTTTCTGGATAGCATCTGCTCAGTGCACTAGAACATTGAACCACCTCCTTTTGCGCTCCTGCTGTTTCATTTATACCAGTGCAGCAGTCAGCTTGTCTACCTATTATCTCTTTACTGCGATACTGCCTTTTGGCTATATATACAGCATACTCTCTAGGAATTTCATTTACTGTAAGTACAAAGGTGAGAGAACATCAAGTTTAGTACAGTATTTGACCAAGATAAAGGTAGAGGAAGTTGCTGAGTAAGATTATATTTTATTGTATGCCTATGTCGTCCGCCAGAAAATAGCTAAACTTCCATAAATATCCATACGTTGATCCTCTTAGGGCAAAGTTAGTGATAATTTCTCCAGCCTTATGTATCTTTCCTTCTTTTGTGCTGGTAGGGCTATTTCAAACCTACTCTAGCAATCAGATAATTCAGTTAAGCAAGCAAATACTAAGTGCCTGCTACGTTTAAGGTACTATGCTAGGCTCTGAGACTACAATGCTTTTGGCGTTAAAAAAATGGTCCCTGTTATTGAGGAGTCTGATTCCCTATCATTTATGAAATTAAGTAAATACAATATCAGTTAAGGAGGTAGATGAGGAAGACAGATAAGGCTCTTCTGAGGAAGTGGCACCTCAAAGACAAGGCTTCAGAGAGGGAGAGGGTGGCGGCGGGGGAATCAATGCTGAGTGTGTGCAGATGCTGCAGGGTCTTTTTCAGGAAAGTCTCTACTCTAGTTTGACTGGATTATAGATTGTGTGAAGGGAAATTTTGTGAAAGAAGACTAGAAAAGTAGGTTGGACGCTGCGAACTTCAAATGCAAGGCTAAGGAGTTCGTATGTTCTTCTTTGGACAGTAACTTTATGAAAGATTGTTTGGAGAGGAGAGAATTTGGAAGCAGGGAGACCAATTAGGAGGTTATTAAATAGTCTGAGATATGATGAGGGCCTGAACTAGGACTATCATTTTTTCAGAGAAATGGAGGTAACTGCAAAGGATAGCAGGGCAATAGAATCTATAAGTCTTAGTAACTGATTAGATAAGGAAGATGGAGGGGCAAGAATTGAGGTTGACTGCATGAGTGTGAAAATAGAGAATCACTTCAGGAGAGAGATCGAGGCTGGGGATAGAAACACAAGAGACAGACAGACAGACATTGAGATTCAGGAATCGTCTGTATAGAAATGAGGATTGAAATCCATGGAGTACAGCTATTCCACAGCCAGGTCTGTATCCCAAAGAGATCATAAAAAAGGGGGAAAGGCCCTATGGGAAGAGGGGAGGTCTTTACATATATTTGGAAAAGAAATAATACAACTAAAGAAAGAAATTCCTGGAGCAGTAATAGCTGACACACAGCATGCTCAAGTTTGCAAAGCACTCTGTAACTATTACCTCCTTTTTTAGCCTCTTAACAACTATGTGAGTGGGGTATTATATTTTCATTTTCAGATGAAGATATGGAAATTCAGAGAAGTCGAGTGACTTGTTCTGGTCGTACAACTCTGGAGTGTTAGGGCAAGATTTGGACCTAGAACAAATTAAGCAGCAATGATAGCCTTTTAAACTGCGGCAAATTATTTTCTTGTCAAGTATTAAACTTTAAAGATGTAGACTGAGGGAAATTGGCATATTCCTGAAGTGGTAAATGACTTGCTATCATTTAACCCGTGATGGCTTCAGAGGAGCATCAATTTAGAGCTGGAAGGAACCTTATAAGTTCCTTTCATCCAACATCCTCATTTTATAGGTGAAGAAACAGTCTCCTAAAGGTTACATGACTTGTCAGAGGTCAAACAAATAATAAGTGGCAGAGGCTGAGTTCGAATCCCAGTCCTCTGCTGCCGGATCCCGCCCACGAGCCTGTCTTAGAAAAGAGCTTGAGATTCCCAGTACCGTGGTGAGGAATTTAGAGCAATTTACATTGGCGGTTTCACTATTTGTGTTTTGCCTTCCTAAGATTATCTTAAGTGGACATTCATTATTTATTCTTACAATTTTTTTAAAATTTTGCAGCTGAAGAAATAAAAAAACTACGGAAACAGCTGGAAGAAACTCAAAGGGAAAATGGCCGATACATTGAATTACTGAAAGCCAATGACATTTGCCTGTATGATGACCCTACAATCCACTGGAAAGGAAATCTCAAAAATGCAAAAGTTTCTGTCGTTATTCCTAGTGATCAGATTCAGAAGAACATCATCGTCTATTCAAATGGAAGTCAGCCTGGTGGAAACAACCCAGGGACAGCTGTTCAGGGAATTACATTTAATGTTGGTCATAATTTACAAAAGCAGACAGCTAATGTGGTGCCAGTACAAAGGACTTGCAATCTGGTGACTCCCGTGTCCATTTCTGGAGTTTATCCCCCTGAAAATAAGCCATGGCATCAGACAGTTTCCTCCTTGGCTGCTAGCCAGTCTGTTCCTCTTTGTCTTCCTGCTACCATTCCTGCTCAGAACATTCTTGAAATTTCCACCTCAGAAAGTGAGTCAAGTGTGCTTAGTTCTAACAGCTCACAGATCACCATTCCATCTGGATCTGAATCCCACCAACAAAGTTCATCAAATATGCCGCTAAGTGGTCAGAATGCTTCTGAAAGCAAAAATGGACAAGAGAGCCCCAAGTTACCCAAGAGACCTGTGTCCTGTGCTACCAGCATTCCCCCCAGCACTTCTGTACTTTCCTTTCAAGTGCAACATGGAAACAAATCCTGTCTAAGCTTACAGGATTTTAGAAGTGATTGTCAGGACAGCTTTGGGGCACCACTTGCTGATAGATCTTGCTCCCAACCTCTGAGACCTTCAGTCCCTAGGAATTCTTCTCCAGTGACCATTAGTAAGAACACAGGCTTAACAAGCAGTACTGGTGTAGAGGCACCTTCTGTAGCTCTGGCAGTCAAGGCTGCAGCTGCTATAAGCACGGTCTCTACAAGCCATCTAGACAGTGGCTGGTCTCTTCCTTGCTCTTTGCCTTCTTCAAGTGTTAGTGCTTCTGATTTGAAAAACATAAGCAGCCTTACTCGCATCCCCTCATCTGGAAACACACAAACAACATGGACTACATTGCAACTGGCAGGAAACACTGTTCAGCCGTTAAGCCAGACGCCATCCACTATTGTGACCCCAATATTAAATGAGCCGGGCACTGGTACCTCAGTTACCAACCACAACAGACACACGGCTACATGTGTCTTGAATGGCTTAAATGGCTCATTTCCTACAGATGGGCAGCAGATTGAGCAAGTAGTTGTGACTTTGCCTTCTTGTCCATCTTTACCTATGCAGCCATTAATTGCTCAACCACCAATTAAAACTCAGCCTCCCCCAAATATACTCCCATTTAATTCAGCCATGCAAGTAATTCAGATGGCTCAGCCCGTTGGGTCAGCTGTTAATGCAGGTCCAGCTAATCAAAATGTTATCATTCTTCAGCCACCTCATACCACACCATGCCCAGGGGTTATGAGAGCAGAAGTCCCCAATCAAACGGTCGGTCAGCAGATAGTGATTATACAGGCGGCTAATCAGAATCCTTTGCCACTCCTCTCGGCTCCACCTCCCGGTTCTGTTCGTGTCCCTGTTAATGGAGCCAACCCTGCAGTCGTGTCTAATCATTCAGTGCAAAATGTTTCAGCTCCACAAACATTTGGAGGAAAACACCTTGTCCATATATTACCGAGGCCTTCATCATCATCATCATCATCATCATCATCATCATCATCTAATTCTGCACAAACTTTTTCTGTTACAATGTCAAACCAACAGCAGCCTCAGACTATTTCTTTAAATGGACAGTTATTTGCTTTGCAGCCTATAATGTCCTCATCAGGAGCTACAAATCAAACCCCTATGCAAATTATTCAACCCACCACCAGCGAAGATCCAAATACCAACGTTGCCCTGAATACATTTGGTGCTTTGGCCAGCCTCAATCAAAGCATTTCACAGATGGCTGGGCAAAGCTGCGTACAACTGGCTATCAGCCAGCCTGCCAATCCTCCACCTGCTACTAATAGTAGGATCACCCCAGTTAACTGTGTTTCATTACCAACTACTGTGGCATCACCTGTAACTACTGATAACATGGCAGTACTACCCAACACTGCTAATCAAATGAACACTTCTCCAGTGAAAGCTCCAGCTAGTTTGCCTTCTAATGTGAAATCAAAAAGGGTGAATAAGAAGCCAGGCCCCAAAAAACATGTAGCTAACAAATCAGCATGTCCAGTAAATCCTGTTAGGGATTCAGGGAAATTAGATTGTGCCAACACAGAAGGATCAACTCAGCAGTCATGTGCTGATGGGCTGCTAGAAAGCCTACCTGTGGTATTAACTCCTGCTGTTGAATCTCAAAGAAACAGTGTGAATGTTTCTGATTCTCATTCCTTTGAGGGTGTAAATTCTGAACCTATAGTCTCAGAGTCTAATTCGTTAGAGGTGTCCCACGAACCTGTAGCAAGTGAACATTTTGTATTGGCACCATCTGATTCCAGAGATTCTGTGTCCACTTTGCAGTCAGGGAGATCTCAAAGCAAGCCAATGACCAGTCCTGAGTTGTCAGACTCTTCCAAGTCCTGCATTTCATCTGGTATCTTGATTCCCTCTCCAAATGATCCACATATTTTGGTTTCTCAGGTTCCTGGTTCCTCATCAACCCAAAGCACTACAAGTACCAATGGTGCTTCAGAGGTGGAAATTATTGCCGAGCCATGTAGACAAGACTCATCAGCTGCAGTGCAAACCACGGGTTTATTAAAGGGACATGGTTTAACTGCATTGCTCTCTGACCTTACTAAAGAAAAAGAGGGTCAGAAAACCCCTCTTTCAGCCCAAGTGGACGATCCTAACTTTCCTTCAGAGAACTCTAAAATCGTTGGATCTAGTATTGATTTGCCTCAGAAACAGGAGCTATTACTGATAAATGGTGAAGGTGGGAATTTACCACAGCATCATTCCTGTATCCCAGATCAAGAGACCATTAATAGTTCTTTGCTTGCCAGCAGGCAGACAGACTCCCCCATGTCAACTAGCTCTGGTAGTAGTCGTGGTTTCTCAGTTGCGTCCATGCTTCCTGATAATACTAGAGAAGATGTTACCAACAGTACACCAACAAATACGTGTGACAGCTGTACCTTTGCAGAACCAACTGATATAGTAGCACTTGCAGCAAGAGCCATTTTTGATCAAGAGAACCTTGAGAAGGGAGGAGTTGGTGTCCGGACCGATACCCAGGAAACAACTCCAAAGCCATCTGAAGCTTCATCTTTAGAGGGAGACCAATCTTTCAAAACCCAGGCAGCAAAAGAGAGCACCACAGGACAGGTAGAAACAACAACAAATGAATTTAGTTCCCAGGGTTCAGTTCAAGCAAATGTGGATAGGTCTCTTGAAAAATCAAGTTGTTCGGTATCAGCTGGAACATCCAATGCCTCTATACAGGTTTCAACTTCTCAGTCACCAAGCATTTCCAGTTTAAGTGTTAATAATCTTATCCATCAGAGCAGCATCAGCCATCCGCTAGTAAGCTGCTCAGATCAACCAGCTATTCCTGCAACGGTGAATCTATCAGTTTCATCTAGTTCCTATGCCAGTCAGCCTCCTGAAGCATCTCTAATGACTGAATATCCCCAAGACCAGCTAAGTACCATGACTAATAACATACCAAATTCACAAATTCAAGAATCACACTTAAAGTCAAGTCATGAAAGTCGTAAAGATCCTGCCAAGCGTCCTGTTCAAGATGATCTTTTACTTTCTACGGCCAAAAGGCAAAAACATTGTCAGCCAGCACCCCTCAGACTTGAAGGCATGTCCCTGATGAGCCGGACACCTGACAGCATTGCTGATCAAACTCAAATGATGGTTGGTCAGATCCCTCCTAACTCTTCAAACTCAGTGGTAGCCGTTAGCAACCCAGGGCATGTGGATGACCTTTCTCGGTTATTCCCACCCAGCAACAACTTTGTCACACCTGCTTTGAGACAACCTGAAGTTCAGTGTAATTCACAGCCTTCAATGACTGAGCAGCAACAAAGCCAGGCGGGAAGTCAGCATCTGCAGCCCTTGCAGCAGCATGTACCTTCTGCTCAAGGCATATCTCACCTTCATAATAACCATCCATACTTAAAGCAGCAACAGCAAGCAGGACAATTAAGAGAGAGACATCACTTATATCAACTTCAGCATCATGTGCCTCATGCAGACAGCTCTATTCATTCACAGCCCCACAGTGTACATCAGCAAAGGACTATTCAGCAGGAAGTCCAAATGCAAAAGAAGAGGAATCTTGTCCAGGGAACTCAAGCCCCTCAACTTTCCATACAGCAGAAGCATCATGGAAGTGACCAGTCACGACCCAAGGGTGGACAGCCTCACCCCCACCATCAGCAGATACAGCAACAGATGCAACAGCATTTTGGAGGTTCCCAATCAGAAAAAAGCTGTGAGAACCCTTCAGCAAGCCGGACCCACCATAACCACCCCCAAAACCATCTAAATCAAGATATTATGCATCAGCAACAGGATGTTGGAAGTAGACAGCAAGGTTCAGGAGTTTCTTCTGAGCATGTAACTGTGCACAATCCAATGCAAAGACTTATGCCACCTAGAGGTTTAGAGCAACAAATGGTATCCCAGCCAAGTATTGTAACTAGGTCTTCAGATATGACCTGCACACCACACAGACCAGAAAGAAATAGAGTTTCAAGTTATTCTGCAGAGGCACTCATTGGGAAAACATCCTCTAATTCAGAGCAGAGAATGGGCATATCAGTTCAGGGTCCTAGAGTTGCAGATCAGCTTGAAATGAGAAGTTATCTTGATGTTCCAAGAAATAAAAGTTTAGCCATTCATAACATGCAGAATCGTGTAGATCATACTTCAGAGGTTCGTCTTTCTGACTGTCAGACATTTAAGCCGAGTGGAGCTAGCCAACAGCCCCAGAGCAATTTTGAAGTACAGTCCTCAAGAAACAATGAAATAGGTAACCCTGTGTCATCACTGAGAGGCATGCAATCCCAGGCCTTTCGAATTAGTCAAAATAGTGGTCCACCTATTGACCGACAAAAGAGATTACCTTATCCACCAGTTCAGAGCCTTCCAGCTGGAAATGCCATTCCCCCAAGAGACAATGAAAATGCATGTCACCAGAGCTTTATGCAGAGTTTGCTTGCCCCTCACCTTGGTGATCAAGTCATTGGGAGCCAACGATCAATCTCAGAACATCAGAGGAATACACAGTGTGGCCCGTCTTCTACAATTGAATATAACTGTCCCCCAGCCCATGACAGCATCCATATTCGAAGAGAGAGTGAGACTCAGAATAGAGAAAGCTGTGATATGTCTTTGGGTGCTATCAACACCAGGAACAGTACTTTGAACATCCCTTTTTCAAGCTCTTCTTCCTCAGGGGATATTCAGGGTCGAAACACAAGCCCCAATGTTTCTGTACAAAAGTCTAATCCCATGAGAATGACTGAAAGTCATGGAACCAAGGGCCACATGAATCCCCCAGTTACTCCTAATATTCATGGGGTAGCACGGCCCACTCTGCCTCATCCAGCTGTGTCTCATGGGAGTGCTGATCAAGGACCTCCTTCAGTTCGTCAGCCTAATTCTTCAGTTACCCAGCGATCCAGGCATCCCCTACAGGACAGCAGCGGTGGTTCTAAAATCCGTCAACCTGAAAGAAACCGTTCTGGAAACCAAAGACATAATAATGTCTTTGATCCTAGTCTTCCCCACCTCCCTCTGTCAACCAGTGGTAGTATGATTATTGGACGTCAGCAGTCCTCTGCAGAGAAGAGAGGAAGTATTGTTCGTTTTATGCCTGATAGTCCACAGGTGTCTAATGAGAGTACAGCCCCAGACCAACATACTTTGTCCCAAAATTTTGGATTCCCATTTATTCCAGAGGGTGGTATGAATCCCCCAATAAATGCCAATACTTCTTTCATCCCACAGGTCACTCAGCCCAGCGCCGCTAGGACCCCGGCGCTCATCCCGGTCGATGCCCAGAATACCTTGCCTTCCTTCTATCCACCTTACTCCCCTGCTCACCCTACACTGTCCAATGATATTTCAATCCCTTATTTTTCCAATCAAATGTTCCCAAATCCTAGCACAGAAAAGGTAAACAGTGGAGGTTTAAATAACCGATTTGGAACAATATTATCTCCTCCCAGGCCTGTTGGATTTGCTCAACCCAGTTTTCCTCTTCTCCCTGATATGCCCCCAATGCACATGACCAACTCTCATTTGTCCAATTTTAACATGACATCTTTGTTTCCAGAGATAGCCACGGCTCTTCCTGATGGCTCAGCAATGTCTCCTTTGCTCACAATAGCAAATTCCTCAGCGTCTGACTCTTCCAAGCAGACCTCAAACAGACCTGCCCACAACATAAGCCATATTCTAGGTCATGATTGCAGTTCAGCAGTCTAAACACTGATAGAAACTAAATGTGATGGGTGAGATTATATATTTGTGTATATGTATATATGTGTATATATATTCATGTTTGCATGTGTGTATAGTCCATTTTCTGTTATATACAGTAGGGAAGCAACAGCAGAGATAATCCAAAAAAGAAAAGTGGCTTACTGAAAGAAATTACACTTAATCTTGAAATGCACTATGACTTTGCCTCTAGTGGGTGACCCCAAGTTTCATTTTGGGGGCTTTGAATTTCTTGGGTACAAATCAACTGGTATTAGACATAGGCTAGCCTTGTATTGGGTGGTAAGTAAGAGGGAGCCCAGTGTCAAAACCTATTTTTATAGATAATCCATAGAGAGTAAAAACATGGTCAATGACCAAATTCTGGCTACTGTTCATAATGAAAGCAGAAAAATGAACAAATATGTGAATTGTGTTTATTTAATTCTTTCTTCCCTCTACCCCCCAATAATTGGTTTGCTTAGGAAAAGGTTATTGCCTTGATTTATAAAGTTCCAGTAAATTCAAAAATCATTTGAATTTCACAAGTATTGCATTTCAAAGCAGGGAGCCAAATCCAATAGACACATTTTTAATGTTTTTAATCCTGAAGTCAAATGCCTTTGCTTAGGCATCATTAACCTCAGCAATAGGATAGCCTTAGAGCTAGAAGAAACTTTATAGATCGTCACTCTAAACCAACCCCTTCATTTATAGGAGAAGAAGCTAAGGCCCATGAACTTTCCCAGAGAGATTTTTTAAAAATCCGTGTTTGAATTTGCTAATTGTTCTTCCTTTTTGGAAAGTAGAACTATTCTTTAAAGGCATAAATACTCAGTAAATGCTTAACTAACTAATTAGGCTCACTGTATTTGAACTAATTCCCTGTGTATTTATTCATCATTGGTTCCTGTCAATGATGATACTGAATTTCACAAGATTGAGTTTTTCATTTCTCAACAGAGATGTTTTAACAT
Organism: Pseudochirops cupreus; assembly: GCA_028627135.1. NCBI lineage: Eukaryota > Metazoa > Chordata > Mammalia > Diprotodontia > Pseudocheiridae > Pseudochirops > Pseudochirops cupreus. The sequence goes on along the minus strand of CM053582.1, from coordinate 342,889,649 downwards.
TACGTAATAAGTAGAGAGAGAGAGTCAGCCTTGAAGACAGAAGGACCTGGATTCAGATCTCTCCTCTGACACATACTGTGTGACCATTGGCAAGGCACTTAACCTCTCAATGCTCTAGGCAGCTCTCGTAAGACTTGTTTGAAAGTTACTGATGTGCATTAGAAGAGGAAGTTATCTCATCTATTAGTATGCTGTATGATTAAAATCACAGGTGTAACCTGTTGATTCATAGTCTGCCCCTATCCTTATTGATTTGTCTAAAAAATGCTGTATTTTACAGTGGAACTACACAGAATTCTCTTACAGGAATTTTTTAACTATTCTTCTCTGCTGCAGATATTAAGGAGCTTAATCCTCATTTGGAAAGACCATAATCTTTATATTTGGGAGGAAGATATATATATATATACATGTACACATACACAGAACTGGCTCATTGACAGGTCTGCCTCCATACAAATCTGTAGGTGGAACCTGCTAAAGGAAATGAGAGAAACCTTTTTAAAAAGTTAATTGGATAAAGAAATGTCTATTTCTGAAACCTAATTTTATATAGTTAGTTAACAGAGATATTACCACGTTCACTCGTGATTTCCCTGACCTTTTTAGCAGGTATTTTACTTCCACAAGGTGAACTGGTGTTGGTGAGTGATTTGTGTTAATTATTCCCACTGCTTTGCTAATGGGCTGAAGCCAAGGGACCTCAGCTTCTACAGCACAATTTTCCCCCCACGGTAGAATCTCTGAAGTTTTGGTCAGGGCAGTTTACCCCTGTTAATACCTCTTCTAAAGACTCTTTCATCAATAGGGTCATTTGTGCCTCTTTAGCTGCTCTGACCAAGCTCAACTGCTTTTGCCACCCAGGAAAGCAGCCTCCTGGGCTTGGGGGAGGTTGTAGTTGTTGTGAAGATTAAATGTTTGTGAAGCTTTTTGTAAACTTACATAAATGCAAGCTATTAATTTCCATCCCCTCAGTCCTATATTTTCCTCATAATTTAGGAGTGGGGTGTCTGTGAATTATTGAAGGGACAGTGGGTAGGTGATGAATATAGTAAACCATAACAGGAGGGAGGGCAAGACAAACTTTTATGAGGTCCCATTGGCCAGTTTGAGAGTAAGCAGGTTTTTGGAATATAAACCATATGCACTTCTGTAGAACCATTTGTGACCATTCAGAGCCTGAAAGCTAAGCAGAATAGACATGAGCTTAAGTAGGAAGTAGTTAAGCTGCCTTTTTCTGAAAAGTCCTCAAAACCTAAAGGTTTCCCAAGTACCTTCCAATCAGCTTACTGCTTTATTCTGCTCTGGTCTAGCTAGACATAGTTACTCATTTTCATTATCCTTACCTTTATGTATGTAGACATCTTGATTTTTGAATGCCCCTAAATGATACTCCCTATTTGGTGAAGGACCATCCTTTCCCCAACTATCTCAAAGATGGTGTGGCTTTGAGGGGAGGGGAGAGGTCCTCCCTGCCATAGGCTGTTATATTTATGTGCTTACATATATGTCATTACTAAGGGGAGTATTCCAAATGAGGCCTCAAATAGCAAAGTAAATTGTGTATTTAACTTATGTGTCAGTGTACATGCTCGTATTTGGATTTGAAAACATCAGTGCCTATGGTAATGTACCCTAGCAGTATTAAATATGTGATATACAAATCCTGGCAACTGATTCCATGATGATGAGTGATCTGGTATTAGCCAATTGTCTGCAATTGTCTATAGTTTTTGGGCAAAGGAATATGAGGAATGGGTTATTTTTACGGAAAAAAAAATAAGTTCACAGTTGGTTTGCTAATTCAGGGTTGGAGATTGAAGCCAATTCTGGAGATGATTTTATAATCTCCTGATTATTCATGGTTAACTAACTCCAAGTCGGTATAGTTGCCTAGGGAGAATCAATGATTATCCTTTAATTCATGAATTTTTTTTTTGTCTTTGCTTCAATATTGGTTTAGAATTTGGTTACGGAAAAAAGTAACATTGAAACATTTCGTTTCTCTGAGGTACAGCACTGTCATGTTCAGATTTGATACCATCATTGGCGTTGCCACACGACCAGTTGATGGAGGTGGAGGGAGGATGATCTTTCGTGATGATCATGTTTTCTCAGTGTCTCTTTTCTCTTTTGTGGGTGATTTGCGAGAATGAGACCTGTCCCTGTTTTTCAAAATAATGAGTGAAAGGTCGGTGATGGATTTGCTTTGCAAAACTCAATAAACCTGAACTGTGGAAGAAGGAAGAGTTGGAGGCTGGAGTTGGGCAGGGGCAGAGGCAGAGCAGTCCTTTGCCGGCAAGCCTCGGCCGCGTGACGGTGCTTATGCTGAGCCGGGGCCAGCGTTAGCCCTTTAAGTCGTCTTACCTGAATATACAAAACATATATGCATTTTAAGGGAGCTACTATTTGTCTTCAATGTTTTAGCTACTTGCTTATCCCTTCTTAGCTGTTTCTATAAAGTAGATGAGACTAGAACCCAACTTTAATAATATGATAATACAATGGAATTTGAGTGCAGTCTAAAACAGTGGTGAAAACAGAAACTCTAAAGATGTTTCTGTCCATCTTTGCCCTTTCTGTCCTGATGCGTTGGTACACATACTTTTTTTTCTTCTGTCACTCCATGTCAAGCGGATGGCAGTCAGTCAGCCTAGGCATTCTCAGCGGAATGAAGCCTTCCTTTGCCATGAAAAGACTATTGTCCTGAATAGAAGGTGGTGTGCTGTATTCCTAGATCAGTGATTCCTAATCCCTGGTATTGTTGATGCAGCTTGTCTACAGTTATTTCATAGGGCTGTCAAGGAATTCTCAAAACCAAGTTAAAATTGATTTAACCTTTTTTTAAAAGTGTCATCTTGCACTACATTGTTTTAGAGATGGTAGAATTGGGCAGGGAGAAGAAGGGGTAGGAAAAGTGGAGAAGGGAGGCCACGAACTCAACAGGAACTTTTGAGTGTAACTCCAAAAGGTTGGGAATCTCTTTTCGAGTTGATTGATTTACAAACACATGTAAATCTCATCTTTGTACCCAGTTGAAAGGCACTTAGGGCTCTGTACCTCCGGAGGGCAACAGTGACATCCAATGGCCAGTTGAGACTATTGGAGTTAATATCTCTGATGGGTCTCATGATAATTCATCTGAAATAAAGGTTACAGCTCCCCCTGAAGATGTCTGTTTTGCTGAATGTTGCTTTTCCTTTCCTGTTCCAAAATTAAAATGACCACTTTCCTTTTTGGGTACCTTCCATTCTGTCTTCTAAACTTCTTATGTGGATCTTGAAAGAATACTGGAGTCTATGTAGGGTGATTTCAAGATCAGCCTGAGGCAACCCAGTTCAACGTATAGAAAATGAAGATCTTCCCAAGGATACAATGTCTAACTCCATGCATCCCCCTGCAACAGTACTGCACTTTAACTGAAACTGTGCCTCTGGTCCTTAGACCTCCTGTTGAAACATATCACCCACCCAGTCGTTTAGAATAAGCAAAGGAACAGCCAGAGGGATATCTACCATATCATTGAACGCTTTTCCCCCACCAAAAGAAGTCCAGCTCTTGTTTCTCACTGTTGCCTTATCTTACTGAGCCATCTTTGATACTGTTCTTGTCAGAAACAGTTAATGGTAGCAAAACTTTAAACTGAGAGATTGTTTGTGATGGCATTTCAAATTATTGGCTATAGGTTTAAGTGGAACCCCATCCACATTGATCTTCCTCTTTCCGTGGCCCATAGACCCTGTGTAAAGAAGGTGAGAGTGGTCAGATACATCTTATTCAATGAATCAAACCTTTTTTAAAATGAATTTTATAATATGGAAATGTCATATATAATGTGCAATGCATCATTGTAGATGATGTGATCCTGTAGATGGAGAATTTGGAGGGCATATCTCCATTTATAGTTTTAACACATACTTCAAAATAGGTGGCCTTTATTTTATAGATCCTTTTGTTCTGTATAACTGGACACTTTCGACTGTGTCCTAGAAACTTGAAGTTTTCACTACTTTGCTTTTAAAGATCCCATTGTTTCCTCAAGTCTTAAAAAAAATCATTTTTCATATGTGGAGTCATTAAGGCACTGGACTACTTTGGTGAATTCTCTTTAGGGGAAGTTGAATTACTTCTTTTCCAAGTAGGATGGGACCATACAGTGTTGTTTAAGATGCTGCTGCTGTTTGAGTGTGAAGGAGAATGGCTTGGCTTCCACCTTTCGCACAAAAGATGTCTCACTTTGGTAACAGGGTGGAGGACGGTGAGGTAGAAATAAGTTACCTTCACAGATTTTTACAGGCACTGCCTGGGACGATGAATACCAGGCAGTCACCAAGAGAAATTGAATGCATTTCTTTCAATGGTGTAATTATTTGTAGCTATACTACGCCAGCAGGATCTGCTGTGCAACGTGTCCTATACCTGTAAATTACCTGCTTTATAATTCTAATGGAAATTCTAGTTTCCTTTTTCTAATGGAATCCAGAACAGAAGTGTATCATACGATCAGGAACGTCACACAGTTGTAAATAAGATTGTGTCCTGTTTATTTTGACATCTTTTTATAGACACATTGCATTAGGGTGTGAATATTCTAAACCATGCTCTTGTTTAAAGTTTTGAAATTTTTATTGTTAAATGTAACACTTTAATGGTTGTAATAATTATTTGTATAGATATGAATATAGTATTTTATTTAAGAAAATAAACTTTGCATTTTTTGCATTGTAAAGTCTCTCCAGTTCTGATTGCTAGTTGTGTCTCCCAAACTGAAATTGCCCTTGAAGTTTGCTTACAGGCCGGCTCCACATTTTGTCACGTTGTGTTCTTGGAAACTATGTTGTAAACCATGTCACAACTGGTGGTTGTGTGTCTGGCATCAAATAAATCACAAATAAGGCCAACAATGTGTCATAAAAGCAAAGGTAAAAGAACCACATGCTACAATAAATTAAAGAGTAACGTTATATTCTGTTCATAGAATTTTACGGTTGTAAAACATAGAGACCATCTAGTCCACCATTTTATTCCTAAATAAATAGAGGCCTGGGAAGATGAAGGGACTGGCCCAGAGTCATCCCAGCTAAGGCCTAGGTCCAACCCCCAGACCGTGTTCTTTCTGCTCTAGTCAAAATCCTATAAAAATGATTCAAAGCTTATTGCGTACTTATATTTTCTATTATAGTTACATTTTGTTAACACTTTTGAGTTTTGTGAGGTAAAATATATGATTTATTTAAGCTTTCTGTCTCGTCCCAATACCTAGCAAAGTGTTCTGCAGCACAGCAGTAGGCCGTTCCATATATATTTTCCTTATGTATACAAGGGACTCTAGAATATTACAAAGTGTGTATGTGACATAAAAAACGTAACTTCATAGACTTCACATACTCACTAGCTACAGATAATTATCTTGCTCGTCTTAAGATTTGGAAGAACACGAGTGGATTATTTAGATGGCCTTTGTTTCTTTAAAAATAGGGAAGTTTGAACTGATACCTTCCTTTCAGATTTCCTGAGTATCAAGGTGAGATCAGCTCCCATGTATTCAATTATATGAAGACAATTCTGAGATCTACCCTTTTTCCTGGCCTCTAGCATCTCCAAATATCTTGTACACCTTGAACTCAACTTTTTCCAAACAGCCATGTTTACTAGGTCTGGAGACCATATTTCTTTCGTGTTAGTATTTTCCCTGTCAATTGATTTATCTGCTTATGTTCAAGGTCCTTTGAGTTTTTTTCTTCTTGAGATCTTTGGTAATTTCAGGTTCTTCCCCCCCTACCTTATTTTTCCCTGTTATTCACTGTCTGATTCCCTCCCCTCTGATGGTGGTTTCCATGAGAGATGAATCCTAAAGTTTCTCAGCCTCCTTCCACACTGGCCACCAGCTTACTTCTGTGTCCCAAGCGACTTTTGGCAGGACTGGCCAGGCTTCTGCTAGATTTTAACTAAGCTCTTTGCCTCAGGCTTAGTGGAGTGCTGCGCGGCCCTCTCTAGCCCTACCCCACCACTCACCCCCATAGTGGGGACACCGTCCTAGCCTGCTCCCTCTGTTCCTATTTTCTGGCCTAGAACCAGAAAGTTGGAGAGTTGCCATGTTGGTGCAGTGAGTTGATTTCTGTAGTTCAGGGTCTCCAGGGCTCTGTGAGGAAGGTAGGATGACAGGTAGTTTTGAATTCTATTTCAAAGCCCGACAGGAGTCCTGCCCTTTCCTTCTGTTCCGGGCTCCCCTGCAGAGATCTTCTGCAACACCGACCCTTCCCGACCCCCACCCACCCACCCCCCAGCTTCGATTCCACCCCCCTTAGCAAGCTTCTGCCCCTAGAGCTGTAGCAGGGCTGGCTGGCTTTTGAGGCCTGAGCAGACTTCCAAATCGCAGAGCTGAGATCTCCCCAACTCCAGAGACGGGTGGGGGACTAGGGTGTGCGTTTGGCTTTTATTGAGAGCTCGTGTTGGATCCTTGGTTCAGATCCTTGGATAGGCTACGTGCAGCTTTGATGCCGGTTCTGTGGGGCTTTGGGGGGGGGCTACTCAATGAACTCAGCGTAGAAGCCAGTTCATGGTTTGTTTGGTTTTAAAAAAATATTTTGAATTCTGAGTGTCCTAAATCATGGAGACATCTTTGTCTTTGGCGCACAGTTTCTATTTTGGAGAGGTTTGTGAGCTCAGGGGATCGGAGAAAATGTCTAGTTCTCCATGTTACTGGTCACATATCAAAAGCGAGATTGCCTAAACTGAACTCGTCTTTCCTCCCAAATCCTCCTTCTTCCCAGCCCCTTGATTACTAGAAGCACCGCCATCCTCCGAGGTGCTGTCCTCAGAGCCGCGCTCTTACCCCTTCCCCACATCCAGTTAGTTGCTGAGTCTATTGATTCTACCTTTGTAACATCTCATATTTGTCTCCTCTCCTCTGATACTGTCACCATCCCGGTACAATCCCTCATCACCTTCTGCCTGGGACTGCTGGTTTCCCTGCCAAGTCTCTCCCCACTCAGCTGCCAAAGTGATCTACCTAAAGCTCCAGTGTGACGTACCTTCCCTACCCCAATGGCTCCCTCTCACCTCCTGTTTGGCCGACACTTTTCCTCCCTTTCCAGCCTTCTTACACGCTGTACTCTGATTTAGTGACACCGTCCTTTTTTCTGTTTCTCCCCCAAGACACTGCATTTTGTTCACTGCCCTGAGTGCTCTCTCTCCTCACCTCTCTGCCTACTGGCTTCCTGCAATGCTCAGCTCAGATCCCACCTAATACATTAAAGAAGGCTTTCCGGCTCTCTCTCGATGCCAGTACTTTTTGCCTTTGAGATTACCTTCAATTTATCCCATACATGTCTTGTCTGTACATAGTTGTTTGCATGTTCTCTCTTCCATTCACATGTGAGCTCCTTTTATTTTTGCCTTTCTATCTCTAGTACTTAATGCAGTACCTGGCCCAGAATAAGCACTTGAATGCTTATTCACTTGACTGGCAAGGAAAAGCATTCAAAATGACCACAACATTGATTTTCAAGAGTAGCCATTGTAGTACTTTGTAGTGGAGAGAGCACTGAACCTGGGAGTCAAAACACCGGGGTTCTAGGGCTAGATTTGGTTCCGAATAACAGTGTATCCTTGACCAAGTCCTTCTTCTGGGCAACACTTCTCTCATTTGTAAAATGAAGCCCTTGGATAAGATGATTGCTAAGATCCCTTCTGTGATTGGAACTTTAGCTGTTTTGGTTTAGGTTTCTAGTTCAAACTCTTTGTGCATCACCCCGACCCCAAGAAAGTTACACTAATGGAATGATCTGGTATATGTTTAAATATTGTTACTAAAGGCAGCTGTTTTTCTCTCCCCAACACACACACACACACACACACACACACACACACACACACACGTATATTTTAAAATTAATTTTATTTTTTTAAGTAAAGAAAAATTCATTTCCTCCCCTTCCCACATTGAAAAACAAAAAACAAGACCTTTGTAACACATATGCATAGAAAAGAAAAAACAGATCCTTTCATTGGTCATGTTTGAAAAATATATAACTCAATCTGCATCTTGAGTACATTAGCTTTCTGTCAGGAGGTGTCGAGTATATTTCATCATGGGTCTCTGGATCCCTGTAAACATATACACACATATGTATATATATATATATATTTTTTTTTGTTTTGTTTTGTTTTGTTTTTGTGATTTTTCTTTGCAAGGCAATCAGGGTTAAGTGACTTGCTCAGGGTCACACAGCTAGTGTCAAGTGTCTGAGGCAAGATTTGAACTCAGGTCCTCCTGACTACAGGGCTGATGCTCTATCCACTGGGCCACCTCGCTGCCCCAAACCCTTATATTTTTAAAGAAAGTGAAGATGACAGCTTCCAGGAGCTTTGAAAAACTCCAGTACTACATTTAGGATTTAGATATAAACTTTTAGCCACAGAACATTGGTCTAGCAGGTCAGGCAATGTGTTAATTTTGCTGCACCTCATCTTTAAGAGTGACCTGGCGTCAAGCATACCAAGAGAAAGTAAGCTACCCAGGTTTTAACCAAGTCTGCTGTGTGTGGCTGTTTGTGGGCGTCTTTCCTAAATTGCTTAATCTGATTCAGATCAGCAGTTTGGAAGGACCTCAAGCAGAGCTGGCTCTGATTAGTTCCCTAACAGGCCACTTGTGGTGGTGAAGAGTGTCCTGCTTCAATGCTTGAAGGGCAAATAGGAACTCAGATGCTTCGATGAGGTTAAAGCCTGTGTTTATCATTTTAGGGTTTGCAAAGCGCTACACATAGACGATTTTACTGATGATTTGATCACATCTGATTCCCACAACAGCCCTGTGGAAGTGCTGTCATTATCACCATTTTACAGAGGGGGAAACACTAATAGTAGGCAAGTGACTTGCTCAGGGTAATACAGCTAGTGTCTGAGGGAGGCAAACTGAGACCTGGGAAAGACCTTAGCTTAGAAAAGGTTCCCCAGCTGCATCTGGGGCCACTGCCAATCATCCTGACCAATGCCTTGCCACCGGACTCAGACACTCTGGAGGAGGAGTGAGGCTGGTGACTTTGCACAACCCTGCCTCGCTTAAATCCAATTCACTTGCAAGTCAAGACATCATCCTCCCAATGTCAGTCCTCTTCAAGAATGAAGAATGAAAGAAGAAGAAGAGCAAACAGCAGTCTGAGGCAGGACACTTTGGACTTGGTCCCACTAATTCTAGATCCAGCATCCTGACTCACTGAACTACCCAGCTGCCTCTAAATACCATTCTGTGAATATTGTCACGTTGAGTGTCGGAATTGAACACGTGTGTTGTACAAATTTAAGGATTAAGCCAAAGAGCCCTTTGAACAGCTCCATTACATAGAAGGAAAAATTTCACAGGCTGTCAGTTTTTTAAAACCAGCTGTTTCATTTGTGTCTCACGTCCCTCGAGAACTTGCTCCCAGAGAGACAATCACACTTCCAAATACTTATTACCATTATCCTTGTGCCCCCCAAATGAGGGACTGAAGTTAGTGTTTCAGGGTAGGCAGGTTCTGTCTGAATTTGCCGGAGGATGAAATCACTACCTGTTGGAAAGGTTGGGCCCCGTGGCATAAATGAGGAAGGACAATGACTGTTCTGTCTTTAATCTGAGTGGCTGATCCTGTTTTCTCCATCTGGCTGGCACAGCCAGTCTTAAAGGTAGCTTGGAAAGAGGCCTGGAGTGAAAACTAAAAAAAACAAAAAGCAAAAAACTCTAAAATGGAATCTCTCTGACTATTGACAATGTCTCAAGTCTGGGAATATTCTTCAGGAACTGAAAACACACCAGGGCCCACTGCCTTCCCTCCACTATTTCCTTTGCTTTCTGTGCAGGGGAAACCTGACACCTTATGCTGTGCATGTTTTAATTTTAAAAATGAATCTGAATCCTCAGCCACTGCCAAGTGCAATAATTGAATCTGTGTAAAAGGCCTTGGCTTTTGATTTTACAGGCTTTGAGTCTGATGGAACAGCTTTCATTGGAATCCAGCTGTTCCTGCTTAGTGGCCAAAGCTTTCAATAGCTGCTCTCTTATTGGTTGATTTTCCCTTGAACACAGTAGGTTTCATTGTTACTCTGGATTGACAGAACAGCCACACCTCTTCTTAATTTTTAGAAAGCGCCTTTCTTTCCACTAACAGCAAGCAGGGAACCTTATGGTATGGGAAGAGCCATGAAAGGTTGCCTAGATTCAGGAATGGATGGACATCAACACTGGCACAGACAAGCTGTGTCACCTCGGCAACTCATTCCATCTCTACCGACTTCAGTCTCCTCATCTCTAGAATAAAGGCTTTAAAATTGTGAATGCATGTGTTTAAGGAATTTTTATAATTCTAGGCTGTGCTTTTTACACATAGACATATGGCCCCAGACAGGCTTAGTTTACTCTCTGAATGAAGTATGTGTTTGCCAGCTGGGGTAGGGGACCCTTAGCCCAGTGGTTCTCAACCTTCCTAATGCCGTGACCCTTTAATACAGTTCCTCATGTTGTGGTGACCCCCAACCATAACACTATTTTTGTTGCTACTTCATAACTGTAATTTTGCTGCTGTTAGGAATCGTAATGTAAATATCTGATATGCAGGATGTATTTAAATTGAACATAACCCACAGGTTGAGAAACGCCGCCTCAGCCCCTGCGTGACTGGAGCTCTGCTTTCTCATCCCAAAAAGAAGAATGTCTGACTGTGTAACCCTTGAGGTTGTTTCTGGCATCATGATTATCACCGATCCGGAGACTGGAGGTGGGTGCAGTGGGCCAGGAGTATGAGCAAGGGGGACAGATTATTTGTTCAACATTTCACTAGATCTCTTTCCATGGCAGAGCACAGCCCATCTACTGCTGAACATTCCGAGTAATCCGGTCCATGTCTCCCCATAAATCCAACACAGAGGATCCACAGAGGATTTCCTGAAGCATACAAGACCTATGGCAAATTGGTGGTGTGGGGCTGGCAATCCCCTTCTTAATTTGCAGTACCCACGGCTGTGGTGAATGGAAAGGAGGGGTCAACCACAGTGCAAGGAAGGCTTTCCTGTGAGTCTTGTAATCGTTCACTGTGCAGCACTCAGGCCCTCCCACTGGTATTCCTCACTAGCCCACCTCTTTTTCCAAATAACGTTTCCTTTATAAAAAGCTGTTGCAACTCGGAAAGAAAAGTTAGCAGTGACTACCCGAGGAAAAGGGGGCTGTTTCTGCGTCTCTTCAAAGATGGGTTAAAATTCTTCTTTTCCTCCCTACAGCAAAGACGCTGTTCCTGGCTGGCAGGGACTCAAACGGAACAGGAATTCTTTTCCAGTTAGCTCCAGGTATGGCTTAAGCACTGGCAGGACCCCCCTAATTCAAGATCCAGGCTTCCTTCCCCTTTCTTTTTTATCTAGGAAATTCGAGGCTCTTCTGGATGCTTGGCTGTCTTCTGTTACCTGGGGAAGAAGGTAACTGTTCCTTCTTGAGTGGGCACAGTCCAGACATCCAGAGCCCCTGGAGCCTTTAAATCCAGAGAAAGAAACCTCAGATGGGTTCCCGGCTCCATTACGTCCTCTGGCCCGCCCCTCTCAGTTACTATACAGCACCGAGTACATTTCCTTCTGTCTCTTCTCAATCCCGCCCCTCCCTCCCCTTACTATTGCTCGGTCCCTCAGACTTTTGTTCCTTCTGCTCTGAGTCCAAGAGGACACCCCCTTGTAATGGGAATGGGGATTTGAAGATCTTCCCTGCTTTGAAAGTCAACTCTGCCCCCTGATAGGCTGAATGTGGTCACATGGAGACTGTGGTGGGAGGAGTTTGCTGAAGGGAAGCAGAGCCCACAGGAAGCTTCCCTGCTGTGAAGATAAACTCTGCCCTCTGATAGGCTGAATTGGTCACATGGAACCTGTGGTGGGAGGAGTTTGCAGAAGGGTGGAGCAGAACCCACAGGAAGCTTCCGTGCTGTGAAGATAAACTCTGCCCCCTAATAGGCTGAATGTGGTCACATGGAGACTGTGGTGGGAGGAGTTTGCTGAAGGGAAGCAGAGCCCACAGGAAGCTTCCCTGCTGTGAGGATAAGCTCTGCCCCCTGATAGGCTGAATGTAGTCATATGGGGTCTGTGGTGGGAGAATTTTGCTGAAGGGAAGCAGAGTTCCCAGGAAGCTGGGAGTCAGAGCCAGAAAGACCGTGGTAGAAAGAAGTGCTCAGGCAAGGAGAGAAAGAGGCTTGTGAGTAAATATTGATCTTGTATTGGTTGTGGGAAGGCTGAAGGATGGCATGGCTCTCTGTGTTATCATGGCTTCTCAATATCTTTGGTACTGTGATGGAATCAGCTTACTGGTTTGGGGATTCAGTTTTCTGGTGTTTAAATAAATGCTTCAGTTCTGTCCTCTACCTGGAGAGTCTGGTATATTTTATGATTGAACATCATGTGGTATTTATAGTCACGGTCTTTATCATGATTGTGGGTGCTGTAAATATTGCATTGGCACTACCCCTCCCCAATGGAATCCATTGGATTCTCCGTGTTCTAACAGGTTTCTTCACCCGTGGCTAATTATTGTTGCTTCTACATCTAGTTTAATTCCGTATTTATTGAAGGCATTCTTCAAAAAATCCCAAGTATTCCTAACTTGCCCTGCCATGTAAAGTTATGGTTTCCTCTACTGGAGGAGAGGGAGTCACAGCAGCCAAATGGTCGATTGCTTCTGCCCCATGTGTTCCTAAAATTTAACTGCTCAGAATTTCTGTAATAGCTGGTCAAGCTACAGCTGGAAATCTTAGCTACTGGAGTACTTAGGGGGCCTCGTGGATAGAGTACTAGCCCTGGAGTCAGGAGGACCTGAGTTCAAGTCAGGATGCAGATACTTAAAACTAGCTGTATGACCCTGGGCAAGTCACTTAACCCTGACTGCCTTGCCCTCCCCCCCCCCCCCAAAAAAAGGAAATCTTAGATTCTTAGCAGCAGTTTGGTATAGTAGAAAGAATACTTTTTTTATGTGATCTGGGCTGGTTTCCTTCCAAGGAGATGGAGAAGCCGTTCCTGAGATTACCTGAGTTAGGTTTCCTTGTTTTCCTGAGGCATGAAAGACCTGTGGCAAACGGGTGGTGTGGTGCTGGCAGCGGCCCCCTGATTACTGTCCCGCCTGAGGTAGTGAATGGGAAGGATGGGGGTGGGAGGAGGGTGGTCACTACTTTACCTTAATTTGTATCTTTTTAACCCAAAGAATTGTGTCCTTTGTCACCAGTACCGAAGTTTTTGCTGTTTTTCTGATTTTGTATTTTATGGTCCCTAAGTGCCTCATTGCATTCTTTTTATTTTAATTTTAATTTTTTTAGGTTTTTATTAAAAAATTTTTTTTAGTAATTTGTTTGTTTACTTTTAGTTTACAAGATTCAGTTCCACAATTTCAATTTTCTCCCCTCCCCCTCCCCCACCCATGGCGGGGTACAGTCAAGTATAGGATCTGCAAATACTTTCACATTGGACATTAGTCTGGTTGTAACCGGTGGAATGAACAAGCCTCATTGCATTCTAACTCTGAGCCTGAACCACAGAACTGGCTTGAATTGAGCCTGGCAGCTCGGTGGGACAGTGAATAGAGCACTGGGCCTGGAGTCAGGAAGATCTGAGTTCAAATTTGACCTCAGACACTTACTATGTGACCCTGGTCAAGTCACTTAACCCCTACTTGCCTAGAGTCACATAGAGTCAGGCATGACTCAATAAGAAACCTGTTCCAGAATTGTTCCTCCTCAAACTTGTCATCTTTGACAGCACAAGTTCTTTTTACCCTTCTCACTAGCAATTTTGTTTCCCTGACTCAGTGGGACTGGGGATGGTGGCTTCTTATTGCCTGGATTGAGGGGACAGGATGCCCCTCTTTGAGAAGGTCACAGTCTGTAGCAATCTCACCTTCAGACGTTGGGGTTACCATTAAACATGGTGTCATCTACAAATAGGAGCATTTGCAAACCCTCTCCATCAAGAAGGAATTCAGTTCTTTTAAAAAAAATTTATTTATTTCCTTTTAGTTTACAACACTGAGTTCCACAATCCTTTGAGTTCCGAATTTTCTCCTCCCTCCTCCCCGCCATGGCGACATGTAATCCGATATAGGTTTTACAAATACCTTCACATTGAACATTAGTCAAGTTGTAAAGAAGAATTATAACCAACGGAGTGAACAATGAGAAAGAAGGAATGAAACAAAACAAAGCACAAAAGAGAGGGAGCAAGTAGCTTGCTTCCATCGGCATTCAGACTCCGTAGTTCTTTCTCTGGATGTGGAGAGCCCTTTCCGTCATGAGTCTGTTGGAGACGTCTTGTAGCCTTGCACTGCTGAGGGGAGCCCAGTCTATCAGAGTTAGCTGTCACAGATACAGCGTGTCTGTAATCGTGTCCAGTGTTCTCCTGGTTCTGCTCTCCTCACTCAACAAGGGAATCTAAATCTTTTATTTGCATAGGGCATCTTCCATCACATGGGCTGACACTGTAGGTGAGCATGTATTTTCAGTATGAATGCCAATTTGAATTTGAATTTGAATGCCAATACTCTATTAAACAAAATTATGTCCATAATACCATCTGTTTTAGAGGTTTCTATAAATTTAACACGTGGGACACTTTTTGAGATGGGCTAAGACTATGTTTTGCTCTGGAAAGATGAATGCTTTAAAAAATAATCAAGGGAAACTAGGTAGTGCAGTGAATCGAGTACCAGCCCTGGAGTCAAGAGGACCTGAGTTCAAATCCAGCCTCAGACACTTACCACTTACTAGCTGTGTGACCTTGGGCAAGTCACTTAACCCTAGTTGCCCTCTTTCTCTCCAAAAAGACAAAAAAAAGAAACAACAAAAGGATAGCATAGCAAGAATTGATATTCTCTGAATTTTTGTCAGTTATATGACCATAAAGACATTGGCTGCTGTAGAAGTCTCTTTTGAGAGACTGCCTTTTTCCATCTCACTTTTTTTTTATCAAGAATGTGTGTATGTGTGTGTTTATGTATGTGTGCACATATGTGTATGCATGTGTATGTGTGTGTGTACCTGTTATTTCATTGGTGTGAGGCACACCAGGTAATGAAACTCCTCCTACCAGTGCAGAGAAGTGACTCTTGCCATTTTTTGAGCCTGCAGTCTTAGAGATTTGACCAATTCCTAGAGGAATTAAGTGACTTACCCAGAATCCCCCAGCTTATATGGATCAGAGGCAGTAACTGAATGCAACACTCTAGTCATGCTGCTAATCAAAGATACCCTGGAATAAAGCAAAGTCCTAAAAAAAAGAAAGAGAGAAAGGAAGAAAAGAAAAAGACCTGACAGAGGGGGGAAAAGTGTCATTTTGATGACTCTTGCCCCTGCTTGAAGACCCTCCACTATTTAAGCCCAAGTTACTTTCCCAATCATGTTTATAAGGATGGAACAGGCACTGGGGAACCCACGATTCATCCTCCCTGATGCTGGAATGTGATGTGCCAGTCATCTGAAAGACAGAACTATACTTAGTGTGAGAGAATCTGGCTTCTGGGCTCCACTTTGCCATTTACCAGCTACGGGACCTTAACCTGCATAAGCCTCAGTTTCTCCTGTGGGGAAAATAATGTCTCACCATGTCACCAAGTTGTGAGAATCAAATGAGATGATATGTGCAAGGCATTGTGAAAATAGAGCTGCCATTATTAGAATTCCCATAGTGGAGGGGATGGAAGGTTTTTTTTAACCTCTCTGATGAAGCACGAAGGCAGTGTATCAGCAGGGCAGCAATTCCTAACCCTTTTGGAATTAGGATCACAGTTTGGAATTGTAAGGTAATTAAAGCAGCCTGTGCTTGTTGGGCACATTTCTTGTTTGTTTGTTTTGTTGTTGTTGTTGCTTTTTTTGGAGGGGGAAGGCTGGGCAGTTGGGGTTAAGTGACTTGCCCAAGGTCACATTGCTAGTAAGTGTTAAGTGTCTGAGGCCGGATTTGAACTCAGGTCTTCCTGACTCCAGGGCCAGTGCTCTCTTCACTGTGCCACCTAGCTGCCCTTGTTGGGCACATTTCTGCCCTCCTCCTTGTAAGCACCTTAACTCCACTTCCCCTCCCCACACTCCACTGTGTTTTTACTCACAGAATCACAGTCGTCTACTCCCCTCTCCAAGGTGCCTGACACGTGACTGGTCACTCTTAGCTTCTCTCACCAGCTTTTGACTCCTTTTGAACTTGACAGTCTTGGCCCATTCTTACAGGATTGTGCCGCGCTTTTATATTTATCCCATTACTTGCCCTTGCTTTCATTTTATGCACATTTCTTAGAAGTCCAAGTTGTAAGTTGTGGTAATATGGATGTAATGGAATGCTATTATGCTATAAGAAATGATGAACAGGCAGATTTCAGGAAAACCTGGAAAGATTTACGTGAACTGATGCTGAGTAAAATAAGCAGAACCAGGAGAACATTGTACAAAGTAGTAGCAACATTGTGCAATGATCAAATATGAACAACTTAGCTCTTCTCAGCAATGCAGTGACCTAAGACAGTTACAAAGGACTCATGACAGAAAATGCTTTCCACATCCAGAGAAAGAACTGATGGATTCTGAATGCAGATCAAAGCATATTGTTTTCACTTTCTTTAGTTTTGTGTGTGTATATGTGTGTGTGTGTGTGTGTTTTCCTTTTGGTTTCTTTTTTTTTTACAACTATGACTGGTATAGAAATGTTTTACATGATTGAACATATATACCTGTATTAAATTGCTTGCCATTGTAGGGAGGGAGGAGGAAAGGAAGGGGAAGAAAAATTTGGAGCTCAAAAAAAAAAAGAATATTAAAATTGTCTTTACACATAATTGGAAAAGACAAGTGCTATTTAGGAATTTTTTTAAAAGTCCATGTTGATTGATAAATTCCCTATTTTGTTCCTCTTGTTCTCTCTAGACCAATGGTAGGTCTCCAGACTTTGTTGATCACATGCCCCTAACAGTAAAGAAAATTTGAGTACATGTTTCGCAATACATATGTACTTATTTATAGATTATATGCATGTATAACTGTACTAATAATTATTTTACATTATAAAAACTTGCACAAAAATAGAAATTTTAAAAGGACAAGATAAAGATGAAATAATATTTGATTCTTGAGTCAATAGAAAGACAGTTGAATATTTTGAATAGGGTAGTGACTTGGTTAGTCCTGCACTTTAAGAAAATCACTTTAATAGCTGTGTGAGTATGGGCTGGAGTTGGGAAGAAGATTTGGGGCAAAAGCAACAGTTAGGAGATTACTGCAATGGTCCAGGCAAGAGTTGATATGGGTCTGAACTAGAGTCTTTGCCAGGTGAGGGTAGGGAAGTGTACAGATGTGAGATGTGCAATTCTGTGATCTCTGATCCAGTGTGGGAGTAGAACTAACAAGATTTGGCAACTGAATGGATATGGTGGGGTGAAAGAAAGTGAGAAGTTGGAAGTGACACTGAGGTTGTGAATTGGGACTGGTCAGGATCAGGGAAGTCTGGAAGATGGGTGGGTTTGGGGGGAGTGATATCTGTGCCCCAGATCACAATCCGTCCACATCTGTTCGTCTTGTGATTTCTGTTCCACCAAAAATGAAAAGGGGAATATAGGACCTTATCCTACTGGTCATTGCCCCCAAGTCCAGACCTTATCTTTTGAGAGGTGTGGCATGTCTGGTGCCATCATGAGATGATCTAGGGGTAGAATTTTCTCAGTGGCACCTGCTCAGCTGCTGTAGCTGCCCTGAGAGGTCAATCCCCAGCTTAGAAGATAGCTTGCTCAGCACAGAGAGGACGTGGGAGATTGAAGGAATGCCGGAGTGTGATGGTAGATGGGCTATATTGTGTTGGAGACAGGTCACCATGGCAATGCTATTGCAGTGATGCCTAGAACAGATACTACTGGTCTTTACCTCCTCCATTGGCTGATCATGTATCTTTTGGTGTCAGGCCACCACTCCACCTTGGAGGCCACTGCTCTGGACAATTCTCTTTTTTCCCTTTCTCATTGAATGATTTTTTTCTTTATCTCTTCAGAATTTCACGTCTGAGAGCTTTTCATTGTTTTTGACTTCTCCTACTGTAGAATACTGGGCCATGGAATCATGCCTGTCCTTTCTCTGAGTGACAAAGTTGGAAAGGACCTTGGTCTTTAATCTAACTCCTTTCCCTTATAGATAAGGGAAACTGAGGCCTAGAGCAGTGGTTCTCAACCTTCCTAATGCTGCGACCCTTTAATGCTCGTATGTGGGCATATCTGTATGTGGGTGGACCCGCTTGGAGACAGATAGAGGAGCAGTGTCCCAGTTCCTAAGACCATCGGAAATATGTGTTTTCCGATGGTCTTAGGTGACTCCTGTGAAAGGGTCATTTGACCCCCAAAGGGGTTAAGACCCACAGGTTGAGAACTGCTGGCCTCAAGGAATGACATCATTTGTCTGGGGTTACACAAAGGCTATGGCTTCTCATGGCACTTGAAGCAGAAACTCTAGAGTGGAATGAATTTCCTGCCTGTTGCTATTAAGTAGTCAGAGATGTACAGGTCAGTAATCAAGCTGGTGTTAGAACAGAGTATGCTGCACTGGAGTCTCACCCTTGTTGATATTGGAATTTTGGGGGTACATTTGTAGAGGCTGAAGATTTCAAAAAGCATTTCTGCTTAAAGGATAGAGATTAGCTATTGTCCATCTTTAACGAAGGCAAGAAGAGAAGGATAAATTCTGCAAGAACTAATGTTCTGCTAGAGGCTTAGCAAACAGCTCGCATGGGTTTCGGAGAAAGTTCATGATCCCTCATCTAAGATATCTTTAAGAAGAGGACAGATTTAAATCAAAACAACTCTGAGGTACCACATCTCACCTGTCCAATTAGCTAACATGACAAAACAGGAAAATGATAAATGCTGGAGAAGATGTGGGAAAATTGGAACACTAATGCATTGTTGGTGGAGTTGTGAACTGATCCAACCATTCTGGAGAGCAATTTGGAACCATACTCAAAGGGCTATAAAAATGTTCATACCCTTTGA
Source organism: Pseudochirops cupreus (assembly GCA_028627135.1). Lineage (NCBI taxonomy): Eukaryota > Metazoa > Chordata > Mammalia > Diprotodontia > Pseudocheiridae > Pseudochirops > Pseudochirops cupreus. Next base: position 342,870,646 of record CM053582.1, on the reverse strand, counting down.
CCCAGTAATACCACTTCTAGGGCTGTATCTCAAAAAGATCACACAAGTGGGAAAAGGACCCGTATGTACAAAAACATTTATAGCAGCTCTTTTTGCGGTGGCAAAGAATTAGGAATCAAGGGGATGCCCATCAGTTGAGGAATGGCTAAACAAGTAGTGGTATATGAATGTAATGCAGTATGAGGGGCAGACAGACTTCGTAATAACCTGGAGAGACTTACATAAACTGATGCTGAGTGAGGAGAGCAGAACCAGGAGAACACTGTACATAATTACTGACGCGTTGTATCTGTGATGGCTAACTCTGATAGACTGGGCTCCCCTCAGCAATGCAAGATTATCAGACACCTCTGAAGGACTCCTGATTGAAAAGGCTATCGACATCCAGAGAAAGAACTAGAGTCTGAGTGCAGGTTGAAGCCAACTACTTACCCTCTCTCTCTTTTGTGTTTTGTTTTGTTTCTTCTTTATTGTTACTCATTCCATTGGTTGTAATTCTTCTTTACAACTTGACTAATATTTAATGTGAAGGTGTATGTAGAACCTATATCAGATTGTATGCCACCAATGGCGGGGGCAGGGGGGAGAAAATTTGGAACTCAAAAACTTGTGGCACCGAATGTTGTAAACTAATGGTAAATAATTTTTTTTTTAAAAAGAGGGCAGTTTTCCACTTCTCTGGCATAATATGGTGGTTGGGTGATATGGAGTGCTAGACTTGGAGTCAGGAAGATTTGAGTTCGAATCCTGTCTCACATGCTTCCTAGCTGGGCAAGTCATTTTCTCAGCCTCAGTTTTCCCATCTCTTCAACAGGAATAATGACTACACCTACTTCACGGTGTTCTTGTGAGGAACAATTGGGACAACATAGCGATGACAATGATAGTGATGATGATGTAGCTGCGTTAGCCCTTAGTCCTATTTTAATGCCTTTTGGTGGTGTGGAGGTAACTTGGGTTTTTGAAGGGCAGGGCAGGGAGCAAAAGCTCCTTGTTGGTCCTGTGGGATTTTCAGCATGGTCTGACACCATCCAAGTGTAGATTGGCTTAAATAAATGCAGAGAGGCTGAAGGTTAGCCATCACGCAATTTCATTCATTCATTCATTTTTTGGGGCAGGGGGAGTTGTTTTTGTTAGAGCACCGCATTTAAACCATCTATTAAGCCACAAAGGCATCTGAGAAGAGCCACATGCATGAAGTCGCAGTTGTTTTTTTAAGGGACTGGAACACCACAATCAGGATTTTCTAGATGTAAAGGAGTGATTAAGTCCCAATTTCTTGACATATAAATGAGAACAGCAGTGCCTCACTTCTGGGGGGAGGGCAAGAGAGGCATTGTATAATTTAATAAATTCAGAATTGTTTAAAATACTTAACTTTTAAGAGTAAAGCTCTGTCTTTACTTAGTGGTCACAGGATAGGGGTTTGATAATGAACGATGCATTGGAACGGTGACTCTTCCCCAACTTACCTACTAAATCTTGAGGCTTTCTGAGCACCTGCCCCTTTACCCTGGTGGGACCATAAATTGAGATGCAAGCAAATTATTTCCTAGATGGGATTAAACCAACAAACCATATCCTAGGCAGCATCATTATGGAGATTTATTCTGCAGCAACGGGTTTCTAAGTTGCTCTTAGGGAAAAAGCCATTTTTCTTTGCACTCTTATAGTGGTTTTACCAAGGGCATTAGGGCCAGGGTCAAATGTTACACCTCTTCTGGCTGTAGCCTATTTCATTGCCATTTACCTGAGGGCTTTCTCCCAGGCCTGCCAGGGGAAGCAAGGGCCAACGTGTGCTGGCTTGGTAGACAAAGGACTTGGGTTCCGATCTTGATTCTGTCGCTTACTTGATGTGATCTTGGGCAAATCACTTTACCTCTACGGGCTCTAGTTTCCTCAACTGTAAAATGAAAGAAGGGAGAGGTTGGGCTAGCTGGCCTTCCATGTCCCCTCTGGATCTAATTCAAAGATCCCATCACTGAGGGCCGTCCTCCAGAAGATTCCATGATGTTATCATGCAAAAAGCATTCCTTATGGTACAGTTAGAAGAGTTGCTTGGGTTGGGCTTTCTCCCTGAGATATCCAAAGAGAAAGGGCTAATGAGGTGTGATACTTCCCAGGGATTTTTCCTGCTTCGACAACTCTTGTCTTCCAAAGCTATATCTCTCTGAGTTCTGGCAGGGATTAGGAAGGCCAGGGTCAGGCCTTTACAGTGGGCTAATAGTGGCCAAGTCATTCAGGATCAGACAGGCCCTGTCCAAGCTATTCAGCAGCTGGAACTAACGGGGTGGGGTCCCCGGGGTGGGGGGAAGCTAATTCCAGCTGCAGGCATAACCTTCTTTGATGATGGTCATGACATTTGAATGAGGGTCGGGGGACCTAGCTTAAGAAACTTGGGCCACTTCCTGTGAATCCTGTATGAAAAAATGTTACTATTCGGAGATTCAGTCTGCCTTCCTGAAGAGAATAATACCAATTCCCTACCTACAGATATTTGAAAATAAGTGTCTAGTGCATGTCCTTTCTAAACATCTGTCTTTCCATGGCCATGGCATAGATGTTATAGCATAGCATGCCTTATAGCATTGTAGAAGACAGAATCGTTTTTGTCCTGAATGACCTCCCTGTTTATTTTCCTGAACCTTGGAAAGTCCCTTCCCTAAATGAGCAAAGCCTTTTCATGGAGTCTCTCTTTACGGCTAAAATAAAACAGCAGCTAATCTTTCAGCAATCCCTAGCAAACAGGTGGGGCTCCATTCACAGCAGTCTGCCCGAGGGCCCAAGTGGGCCATTTTGATGTGCCCATGCAATTTCCCCCTCCCTCCAAGGTTGATGCCCTACCCGGCTTAACTGCTCTGGTTACTTATCTTTGTCCTGCTGACAGCTCCTCGCTTTGGCTTTCCCATCTACTGAATTCATGACTTACCCTTCCCTCCTCCTTTAAAGAAATAGGCCAGGGATTACTTTAGATTTCAGTTTCCCAGCCAGAAGCACATAATTTTTAATTTGGTCTCTGCAGACCAAGGACTGCTTTAAGTTACGTGGGTGCTACCCCTTACCTTGGGGGTGCTCCCAAGAAGCTTATGCTTCAGCATCTTTCTGGATACAATTGTATAAAACTTGAGCAACAATCACTTGGGTCTCAGTATTGATTTTTATCACCGTAGGGTTGTTCTGGGTTTACAATCCTGCTGCATAGAACAAAATCCACAATAATCAGGGACTTTACAGCACAAAGTAGACATCAGAATAATGCTCAACAGTACAGTGTTATAATAACCATCCTGATCTCTCCTGGCCACCTCTCACCCTCTGGTTCTACTGACTTATTTTCCAAGGAAGATAACAGAATTGGAAATGGACCTTACAGCTTGTTCAGATTAGGCCATGGTGCTGGTTGGATGGATTTTTTTTGGTCTTATTTTTCCTTAGTGGGGCTTATAAACAAAAAAAAGAATTCATGGATTACAGTCTAGAGAGTGCCAGGTGCAGTTAAACAGACTTTGGACTTAGTTTTATGGTTTAAGATGAGTATATAATTAATAGCCTCCATGTGGCTGTAATTATAAAAATGAGTCTTTCTAAGAATGAAGAAAAACAGAATGCTATTAAACCCATTTTGGCTGTTCAGAAATTTTTCACAAAATATTTCACTGCAAGCATCTCTGTGCATGTGCACATGTTTTGAAAGCAAGAAAAGGCTTGCCAAATAAAACTTCCAAAATGTATTTTTTAAATCCTATGCAAATATTTTAAAGTAAGGATAATGCTAAAAATCAGGTTTTTTAAAATTAAAATTCATCTCTTTGAGGGTCTTGGTCAAAAAAATATTGGCAACATACATTTCACCCCAAATTCAGTTTTCCTCTCCCATCCAATGCCAAGATAAGAACAGAGGCTCCCAGCCTCACAGAGGCGAGCCTGCCCCATGTAAGATTCTAAGCTTTTCCACACCTTTTTTGGGGAAGAAAAAGACTATCAGATATTACCAAAAGAGATAATTAAAATCCATAGAATTCTCTGTAGCTAGGATCCTAAAGGGTGTTTAAAAACAGCTCAAGGCAGGAGAGTCTGATCCTACTGACAAAGAGATGAGCCAAGGGATAGGCCTCCTGCGAGTGTCGGAGCCCATTAGAGTACATTGCCAAGTCTCCCCTCTCGCTGATGTTCTAGGTGCACCATTTAGCTGTTTGGGTAGAAGAACAGAGTGAGCACTTTTACTTTGGGGCATTTGCACCAAAGTCTCGGATCTTCTAAGATTGGGCCCCTCAGAGTGAGGCAGATTATATTTAATCCTGAAGTTGCTGATGATCTTGCCAACTGGAATGTTGGGTTGACTTCACTTGCTGGATATTATTATGCTGGTAGTTGGGGTTTTCCTGGCCCGGAGCATGCTTTGAGAGAGTGCCTGTCACACCAGGAGCTGGCAGGAGGATTAAGGAGCCGGGCCTCTCCAGGAAGGTTAAACTGAAGTATGGAGTCAACAGAAGAGCAGTGGAGATGCAGACACGCGTGCTTGAGAGGCAGAAGGATAGTTAAGAGTATGAGTATTCTGAACCAGTTGACTGTCATAGGAACAAGGGCTCTATCAGAAGGAACACCCAACAAAAGTCCCATTCTGAGGACCCAGCAACCTATACAAAAATATACAGCTTTCCTTCCAAAGAGTGTGCCATGCTGGTGCTCATGATACCATCCCTGACTGAAGGGAGGCTTTGACACATGCCACCTGGTTTATATACTGCACACCAAAGGGTGACTGTCACCACCAAGGCCAAGAAGATGCAAACTGAAACTTTGGCTTGTCCAGGAGTAGAAGAGTTTATAGAATCAAGTGACTGAAGCCAAAGTCTCTCACGTGAAGTCAATTTTCACTCTTACTGGGCACTGAGATTAAGGGAAAGCAGGCACCATCCGTTTGCTACTGCTGTGCAATTCTAGGAGGGGAGGGTTTCTAAGACAATGCCATGTAAATGGTATCTATACTTCTTGTTCACATCTCACTTGCAGAGCGGCAAATGGAAGAAGAACTCAAGGTGTATCATTGGCCTTTGGAGTTGGCCGTGATTCACTGTCCCTTTCCAGGGGGGAGGATCTTTCCATTTCCCCCTCCTCCTCTCACATGCTCACTATTTGGATGCAGACAGGTTTGTCCTCTTGGCAGATGACCAGGGAAAATCTGGCAGTGGCTGCTCTGATGTAGGCATTGCATGATCTATGGAGCAGCACCAAGAGTGGCCACTTTCTCTCACATCACACATAGCCCTCACTCAGAAGACAGGGATCTGGTCTCTCCGTACAACATCCAGGTCATCATCTAAAGTTAACAATACCTGAAATGAGAGAGAGGGACAAATAGGGAAAGAACAGAGAGCCATATTTAGTACCTATTCTCCATCTTTCAATCTGAAGGACTGAAAACAGGGTGATAACTGCACAAAATATGGCAGATCCTGTCATGTAAGAGATACGTTTTTCCACCTTTATTTCCTCCAGTGTCCCCTCCTCACAATCCTTGCTTTTGTTTTGATGATCTTACTGAATGTTATTGAAAGTTGCTAATTTATATAAACAAATACTGTAAGGGCAAGCAAGGTGGGGTTTTTGTTGTTTTCTTTTTGGAGTTCAGTTCCCCAGGCTCAGGCTAAATTGTAAATATCTGAAGGATTAATTGCCTCTGAACCTTGATAATTCACAGCTGTGCTGAGTCAAATAGGTTTCCTGCCTTCTGGCTCTGAGACCATCAGGGGCTTTGTCTTTGTTATATATTTTGGGAGTTTAGAATTTTGCTTTGAGGGTTCGCTTATGAGAAGGATCTTTTGCTTTCCTGGTTGAGATTCTGAGTAGCCCTAAGTTCAGGCCCCTCCACCCCAACTGCTTAGATGTCTGTGCCCCCTCAATCCAATCATGTATGTGAAGTGTCTAGCAATACTGCTGTGTTCAGACAGCTGGAGTCTTGTCTGTTGGTCTTTGTGCTAATTTTTTTCTGCTTGTATTTTCTATACTCACTTCTTTCTCTGTAATTAAAGTAGGATTACTAACCCTTTTAAAGCTGTCTTTCCTTTAAAAGAAGACCAAAGAACCTGTGCTAGCAGGCCATCTTTGGCATGCTAGGGTGCTTGCTATTACAAATACCCAAAGAGAAAGTAAGATAGCCGATCGAGTTGCCTTTTCTTGAGGAATTGGTGTGGCTTAAACTTTCCAAATTAGACTCTAGGGCTCTGTTTACATAACTGTACAATGTGTCTAGTGATTGGTAGAAGTTTGATGGAGAGCTATTGTGACTTGAATCATAAGGCCACCATTTAGGGCAGATAATTTAAGATAACATTGGAAAGGCAGTGATGCTGTCTGCTTATAATAATTGGGGACTGTTACAAATATACCTGTGAGACATCAGTATCACTTTCAAGAAGGTCAGGGCAGTTTAGATAAAAGATGAAGCTAATTTAGGAAGATCCCAGAAGAAAAAATTCTGTATTGAGGCAGGGGGAGGAAATAAAAGGACCCTATTTGTGAGGATGAGTCTACTAACTGGCTAATAAACAAAGCAGTGGGAATATAAAATGGTTGGGGGAAATGATCTCTAAGGTCCCTTTTCTGTTCTAAATTCTGTGAGCCCAAGAGAGGACTGGGCATTAACTGGAAGGATAGCCTAATGCTACTTAGTAAAAGGGGAAAAAAATCCATTGTGGAAAGCAACTTGAATCCTGTAGTTGTAAGGACTAGTTTGACTTTTGTCTATATGGGCCATGTGACTTAGTCAATCATTTAGCCTTCTTATGCCTGAGGGTCCAGTGATGGAAAAGGGAAATGTAAATGTAGTATCAAAGACACATAACCGGTAATTTTTGTGCTCAAGACAAATTGTATAAACTGGTGCCTCAGTTCACTGAGAGAGAGAGAAGATCCTTAGTAAGATCTCATGCTGCTACTGCTGGGGAACCAAAATAGAATAGGGATAAAACCCAGAGAAAGGGGAGAGGGAGAAGAAAAAAAGGCACAGAAAATGTTGGCAGGGTGGGCTAGAGAAAGAGAATAGGATGGTAAGAAGGGAAAAACTGAAAAACTCACCAAGAATGAGAAAAACAAGGCAGTCGCAGAAAGGAAGTGCCAGACATCATGGTCATCAAAGAATTCCAGCAGGATGCAGTCCCGATTCTTCTCTCGGGATTCTGCCGGGGTTTCCTGGGGGGAGATAAGCCAGTGCCACGTTCCAGTGAATTTACCTGGTTACTCATTAAATGCCTCCTGATGAGGGAGATGATTTCCGAGGCATGGGGAAAAGTACAGAAGGCAGTGCTTACAGCCATCACTATCTAGTAGCGGGTTGGAGATGCAACACATGCACAAGTAACTTTGAGACAAAATAGGATTTAAATGCACAAGATAAGTACAAGCCAACTGCTATACACAATTTCTACAGTTGTAATGCATCTGAGTGATAGGTGACTTGTGTGGAAGTGGCAAAAATACTGCTGGGGGACCTTGATAAAGCATCTAGAAGCACTTGTTGAGAAGATGCTGGTGCTGGTGGAGTTTCATATGGTTAGACAAAGTGAGACAGTAGCCTAGGGTTGGGATGGGGTAGGAAGGACCTAGGAAGAAGCCAGATCCTATTTGAGTCAAGAGAGCTGGGTCTTCCATTTCAGTGCCTTGCTCAGCAGGGGTGGGGTGTGTGTGTGTGTGTGTGTGTGTGTGTGTGTGTGTGAGAGATAGGGTGGGGGCAGTTCAGGTACATCATCTCCATTCACTAAGCTCCAGCTTTCTAATCTATAAAATGGGGGAATGTAATACCTGCCTGTTAGCTACCTAAAGTGGGTAGGGAGGGATAGAGGAGGGGGATAGTAGTGAGAGTCATGAGGATAAAGTGAATAATGCTCTCTGAACAATGCCCGCCTCCTTATTTATTTATTTATTTATTTATTTATTTAGGGGGAAGGCAAGGCAGTTGGGGTTAAGTGACTTCTCCAAGGTCACACAGTTAGTTAAATGTCAAATGTCTGTGGCCGGATTTGAACTCAGGTCCTCCTGACTCCAGGGCCAGTGCTGTATTCACTGTGCCACCTAGCTGACCCCTGTTTTATTATTTAACAGAAGAGAAGTAGCTTGGCATCAAATTCAAATAGAAAAGGGGGGGCATTAATCTGTAGATAAGGATCCCTGTATTTTGCATATTAACATTTTTATTGATGTCTTCTGTATCTTACATTATCGTAGTTATCCCAAGTATCCCTCCCTCTCTCTCTTCAAGAGAGACATTCCATATAACAAATAGTATTTTTAAGAGAGGGGGAAAAATTAGTACAACTGATCAATACGTCTAAAAAGAGAGAAAATGTGTGCAGTGTGTAATATTTGTGGTGGACCTCTTGCCTCCACAAAGGGGTGGGTGGGGCGGCCTCTCATATTTCTTTGAGTCCTGCTTGATCTTTACAATTTTGTTACATTTACTTTTGATTTTTAGGTACGTGAAGGTTCTTTCCATTTACACTGTTGTGGTTACTGTGTATGTGGCTTTCTTGGTGCTGCTTATTTCATTCTGCATCAGCTCGTGTAAGTCTTTTCATGCTTCTTTGTATTCATCACATACAACACTTCTTACAGAGCAGTAATATTCTATTACATACGTGCACCACAGTTTGTTTAGCCATTCCCCAAATAATGGACATCTACCTTGTTCCCAATTCTTAATTATCACAAAAAGTGCTGCTATAGATGTTTTGGAATATACTTGTTGTTCAGTCGTTTCAGACACGTCCAACTTTCTGTGACCCCATCTGGGGTTTCCTTGGCAAAGATACAGGAGTGGTTTGCCATTTCCTTCTCTAGCTCATTACAGATGAGGAACTGAGGCAGACATGGTTAAGTGACTTGCCTACGGTCACACAGCTAGGAGGCGTCTAAGGTCAGATTTGAACTCAGGAATATGTCTTCCTGACTTCAGGCATGGCACTCTGTCCACTGTGTCACCGAGCTGGAATATGCGGAGACTTTATTTTTCATCAGTGGCGTCCTTGGGATACGTGGCCAGTCATGGAGTCTCTGGTTCAAAAGGCACAGATGTTTTTGTTCCTTTATTTGTATAATTTCAAATTGCTTCTCGGAATGTTAACGCCGTTTCACGGTTCTGCCCACAGCGTGTTAGTGTGCCTGTCATCCCACAACCTGCCGAGCGTCGACGATTGCTGCTTTTTTGTAATTTTTGCCAGCTGGTGAAGAATCAGGTGAAGCCTCAGAGTTATTATAATTTGCATTTCTCTTATTGTTACTTAAAGTATTCTTTCACGTGCTTGTGAACACATTGCAGTTCTTTCGAGAACTGCACGCTCGTGTCCTTTGTGACTATTAGTCTCGTATATAATTGTTATATATCTTGGATACCAAGTCCTTACTAGAGAAATTAGATACAAAGATTTTTTTTACCTATTTGATCATTTCAATCTTTATCCTCTGTGCATTAATTTTGTCTGTGCAGAAGCATCTCGGTTTTGTCATTGCCTCCGTCTCATTTGGTTAAGAATCCATTTTCTACCCACGGCTGTGAGAGGTGCGGGGTCTGGTTTTCTTCTAATTTTTTGATAGTACAATCCTGAATGTTAAGGTTGTGTATCCGTTTAGAATGTTTTATGAAGTGTAGTATAAGACGTTGGTCTAAGTCTGATTTTTGCCAGACTGGTTTTCCCAGCAGTTTTTATCAAATAAGGAGTTTGTCCCTAGGTAACTTTTATTTTCTACTCTGTCAAACACCAGGTTATTGAATTCTGTTGTTTCTGTTCTGTTGACCTATGTCTGTATTTTTTTAAACCAATAACCGATGGTTTTGATGATTGTTTCTTTAGTAATATAGTTTGAGGACTTAAAATGCTATTTCCCCTTTGTTTCTACATCTTTTCATCATTTACCTTAATATTCTAGATGTTATGTTTTTCAAATAAAATTTATTATTATTTTATCAAGCTTTATGATGTGTCTCCTTGGTAATTTGATTAGTATAGCATTAAAAGTGTAGATTTTGGTAGTACTATCATTTTATTATATTGGCACAGCCTAGCCATAAACACTGGATATTCCTGCAGCTATTTTTTTTCACGTCTGACCCCGTAATTTTGTTTGCTTTGGTTTGCCACTCTCCATAAGTGACATCTATCCATCCTGGCTTTAGCCTTTCCATCCTCATCCTTATCTTAGCCTCCCACTTCTCTTTGGGCATGAAAATCAATTCGATGCCTTTCCTGAGACAACAACAGGACTCAGTAGGGCAAAATATCTTCCAGTTGAGGTCTTGACTTTCCTTCTTTACATATAAAAAATGAGGAGAGGTGGGCATAGGACGAGACGAAACCCTCTGAGAAGTTTCTAGGGGTTTGTTGGGCAAGATTCAGGCCTCAGGATGGCAAGGTAGGGTCTAGGCCAGGTTTTGCCTACTTGAGCATGCTCGAGGCTAGTTAATGTCTATTCTGCCAAGACTTTGAAGTGAAGGTATTTAAGCTAAACTAAGCAATAAATGTTGGAGAAGAGGGTCCCATAGGACCCTCTGGGGGGTTTTGGGCTCTGGCACAGACAGGACCATCCAGTCTGATTTGGGCCTTTGTAGGCTTGACAAACATTCTCCTCCAAACAGTGGTGATGACTGTATCCTCACTTGGTGATGCCGCTGAAATTGAAGGTGGTGATTCCGTATATTATGGATAGCACATATTGCCTGTATCCCTTTTCTTTCTCTATGGGGTTCCCATGGAGGGTCAAGTGCCAAAACTCGGAAAGTTTTGACAGTTTATCTACTTCTGTCAGGTGCTGGATGCAGTTGCACTAGAGATAAAAGACACTAAGGTTGAAGACAATGGTCAGCATGTGGTCAATGTTGGGGAGGTCACTGAAGGACAAGTCAATCCAAGCCAGGCTCTGGGGATGCTCCAGCAGCTGTGACATGGTTTGACTGAAGTTGCTGAAGTCATTGAACACATTGTTTTTAATGCACAGGGCTGGGTCAGTGACTTACCCTGCTTAGAGCATTTTATTGGCTGGAGACCAATCCTGGGCTTCTGACTTATAAGGCCTTGGATGAAGTTTATACTTTTGAAAGAAAAACTGAGGGGGTGGCTCCTATGTCAAAATCTTCACATAATCCCAATGTTCAGTTGTAGTTCAGGTCATTATGGGGTTGGCCATTATGTTCAGGTCATTATGGGTATGGAAAAAGCCTCAGGCTCTGGGCTGTTGTATCAGCTAGCTCTGTCTCCTCTAGCTTTTGCTTTCCCAAACACAGGGACAGACTTAGCACAGTGCCATGGTAACCACCATCATCACAGCCTCCCAAACCCTGGACCTTCTTCCTGCTATTTCAGTTCTTCATCTCTTTAAGGAACACTTTGTAATCAAACCTATACAGGTCTTTCCTATGTTTTGGTAGGATGATCTCTAGATATTTTGTACATTTTGTAGTTATTTGAGTATTATGGGAATCGGAAGATCTTCCCTGCCCCTAGGCCCTTTGATAGGCTTAAGTGACTCTGAGAACCTTCCCTGATTTGAAAATATATTCTGCCCCCTAATAGGCTGAATGTGGTCACATAGAGTCTGTGGCGGGAGGCTTGTTCTTTGGGAATTCCCACACTTTATTACTTTGTGGTTGGGCAGTGGGTCAAGAGGGCTGTGACATTCTCTGAGCCAAGAGAAGGCTATATATACCCTGATGTGAGTTTTTGCTTTGGGGCTCACTTTAGAAAGAGTTGTGTAATTTGGCCAGACGAGACTCTGGGCAGCCATTGAGGCCCCTGGCTTTGAAAACCCAGATGTTGGTGCTTCCCTCTCTGGTAACTGACTAGGTTTGGATGTAATGGTCAGACGGCTGGAAGCCCTGTCTGCTGATCTCTTTCTATGTCTGCTTGTAACTTCTGTTTGTATTCTCTGAAGTTCAGCATGCTGACTTTTTCCCCTGAACTAGGTAAATGATATATGTTTGATTAAAGTAAGACTGTTCACCCATTTTGAGTTGCTTTCCTTTAGAAAAGCAGATCTAAGAACCTGTGCTAGCAGCCACCCTGGGTGTGCTGGGGTGCTTGCTGATACGTTGGGCTGGGATTTCCCTTTCTATTATTATTTCTTGTGTTTTATTATTATTATGTAGAAGTGCTGTTGGTTTTTGAGGATTTACTTGGTAATCTGCAACTTTGCTAAAGCTATTGTCTCACTTAGTATTTTTGCTGATTCCCTTGGATTTTCCAAATAGGCCAAATATCATCAGTAAACAGGAATATTTTTACCTCCTATTTGCCTCTTATTCCTTTCTTTGTCTTCTCTTATAGCTGTTGTTAGTATTTCCAGATGTACATCAAATAATAGTGGAGAGAGTGGGCATCCTCGATTCACTCTTATATTTATTGGAAAAGTTTTTAGTCTATCCCCATTGCAAATTATGGTTGCTTTTGGTTTTAGTTAGATGCTTTTTAGGATATTAAAAAAGATCCCTCTATGCCTCTGCTTTGTAGGGTTTTTAGCATAAGAGAGTGCTATACTTTGTTTTTTGTTTTCTTTTACTTTTTTTTGTGTGTGTGCTTTTTGGAGGGAGGAAGGTAGGGCAATTGGGGTTAAGTGAATTGCCCAAAGTCACACCACTAGTTTTGTGTTAAGTTTCTAAGACCAGATGTGAACTCAGGTCCTCCTGGTTCCATGGCCAGTGCTCTATTCACTGTGCCACCTAGCTGCCCTGCTGCGCTTTGTTAAAGGGTTGGTTTTTTTTTTTCTACATCTATTGAGATGATCATATAGTTTTGGGTGTTTTAGTTTTTAACATGATTAATTATACTGATTGTTCTCCTAATGTTGAGCTATCCTTGCATCTTGGTATAAATTCCACTTGGTCATAATGAATGATTCCTTAGGTAAATCACTGTAGTTTGTTTGACAGGACTTTGTTCACAGTTTTTTAGTCCATATTCATTAGTGATACTGACCTATAGTTGTCTTTCTTTTCTGTGTTTTATCTTTCTCTGGTTTAGGTATTAGGACTGTATTTGTCTAATAAAAAGGATTCTGGTTGGGTGTTCAATTTTGGAGAATAATTTTGAAATATGATACTGTTTTCTAAAAGTTTAATGGATTTCTCCATCAGGAGAATACATCAAGACTGGATGTTTTTTCCACTTTGGTACTTCCTTTACAGCTAGATCTACTTCCTTTTCTGAGATTGAGTTATCTCAATTATGTTTTAATTGGGTTTAGCAATATTTAGATGCATCATGGACCACATCGGCAGCATGTTTGACAAGCTGGTGCATCAGATGAAATGCTGGGCTTAGAATCTGAAAAGCAAAGTTCAAATTGGCCTAACATAATTACAAAGGCAAGTCATATAACATCTTTCATCCTTAATTTCTTTTTTTTTTTAACCTTTTTTTTGGAGGGGGGAAGGCAAGGTAATTGGGGTTAAGTGACTTGTCCAAGCTCATACAGCTAGTACGTATGTCAAGTTTCTGAGGCCATATTTGAACTTCGGTTCCCCTGACTGGCTGGTGCTCTATTCACTGTGCCACTTAGCTTCCCCTCCCCTGAATTATTTCAGTAGGTTTAATATAGTCTCCTTGTCTTCAGTGTCTTTTTCTTCCAGTCCATCACTGTTTATGTCACTCTCAAAATATTTAAGTAGCTCCCTATTCTCTGATAATACAGGTTGAAGTTCTTACTTTGCCACAGTCGGGTTTGAGATAACTTTCTAGGTTTATTTTTCATCATTTCTTCTCACAAACTTGATGCTTCACACTACTTTCCCTCCCTCAGACATGGCCTGGGCTTTCTTTGCTCTGTGCCTTTGTGCCTACTATTCCCTGTGCTTCGAATGTACTTCTTCGCTTCGCCATTTGTTGAAATCCTACACATCCCTCAAAGTCCGACCCAACTACCACTCCTTCTGCAGAGGCTTTCAACCCACCGTGATCCCCTTTGTCTGAACTCACAGTGTTTTGTACCTTACTTAAGTAGCTATCATGGCCTATGTTGGGGTTGTCATTATTTATGTGGCATTTTTATCCCTCTCCCCCAGTGCGTGCACGTCCATGTGAGCACACACACACACACACACACAGAGTAAGGTATGATATATGTTTCTCTCCCAAACTGTAAGCAATGTATCACACAAAGTAGGTGTTGCATAACTGTTGAATGAACATCATGTGGAGCAAATGCAGATGATTCATGTGAAGTGCTCTATGCAGCAAGATACAGAAATGAAACAGCTCTCGTTCGAAAGGAACTTTCTCCCTGAAGATGTCAGAGACAAGTGTATATAGCAACAAGCACATAAAACAGAGAAGGGGAATATCAAAGAAAAGGGCAAAAAGACAAAATCCCTAATCACAGATTTTTAGAGAAAGGGTCCTGGGGGCCATCTCTCCCAGTGCATCCCTATAAAGGAATTCCCATTGCAATACATCTGACAAGTGGTCTGCCAGCCTCTGCTTAAAGGCTTCCAATGAGGGGAAACTCACTGTGCCCTGAGGTACACCATTCAGCTTATGGACAGCTTGAATTCTTAGGAAGTTTTCTCTAAGATCAAGCCTAAATTTTCCCCTTTGTAATTTACACACAGTGTAGAAACCAGGAGCAAACCGAACTAATGACAAAGATGGAGAGAGAATGACTCCTTGTAATGGAAGGTGTTCTCTTACCTCCCAGCTGCTAAGATTCTGGAAGAAAAAGTAAAGGGCTGCTGCCCACACCACAGCCGTGGCAACGATGCAGAACAGTGGGATGGGGAGGACCTTCTCGGAGCTGCGGAGCTATGACGAGAGAGATGAGGTTAGGGCCCAAGGCAAAGCCCAGGTTATTAGCCTAACTTCTGCCCAGAAGTTTGGGTGTCTATGAAATCAGCCCTGCCCCCATGCAAACCCTTACCTTCATGATGATATAAAAGGCCAGGTAGAGCAGCAGGTTACAGATAAAAATCCCCAACATGTAGGAAGCAAAGTCCCTGGGCCGATACACCAGGCCAAAGAGGGCACTAAAGGATGCAAGGGGGGAGAAGACAAGGTTGGCTTAAATGTTTTAGACCTGGGAAAGTAGATTTATGATAACATAATTTCAAGGTTCATGACAACTTCATTCAGTATGATTTTAGGGGAAGACGATCTCTTCAGGGAGAAGTACCTACCCTGAAGATGCAATTATCAGTGTTTCACCAGTCTCCATCTCTAACCATCATCATCCTCTTTGATTCAGTTAGAAGAACCAGCTGGCTAAGAAGACTGAGGTTTCCCCGTGCTTCACCCCACCCACAACTCTGCTCTGTTTGTATGAGGAGCCTGAAAGAGGGGAAGGAGCAAGGGACTGTAGGGTGATGGCCTTTCTTTGGTATTTATTAATAAGAAGTTAAAAAAAAGTTCCCTGGGCAAGTTATATTTTCCTCCAGGTTGCTACATTCCCAGATTCAGTAACAGTTACTGAGGGCAACCTTATCTTGAAATGATTATGAAATAATAATACATAGGGGTCAAGGCAAGACGATCAGTCTTAGAGAATTATGTCTTCGATATCTAAGGCATCAGAAACAAAGGGGGCAAGGTTGCTTTGGACAAGCAACTCTATCCCTGAGGTAATCGCCAGGACAGCGGTTCTCAACCTGTGGGTCGCAACCCCGTTGGGGGTCAAATGACCCTTTCACAGGGGTCACAGTGGTCGCCTAAGACCATTGGAAAACACATATTTCAGATGGTCTTAGGAACCCAGACACCGCTCCTCTATCTGTCTCCAGGCGGGTCCGCCCACATGCAGATATGCCCACATGCGAGTATTAAAGGGTCGCGGCATTAGGAAGGTTGAGAACCACTGCTCTATGTGGTGGCATTATGAAAAGGTTCCTCCAAAGACAGACGGCTCCCAAAATCCAATTCATAGGACCTTAGCTTCATAGATTTAGAGTTAGAAGATGCCTTAGAGATCTTTTAAACTGATTCCCTTATTTTATAGCTGAGATCACTAAGGCCTAAGGAATTGCTTAAGGTTGACTTGCTTAAGGTTGCCCAGGTATTAAGTGCACAATTTGAACCCAGGTCCTCTGACTCCAAGATCCCTTTTAAGTTGCCAGGAAAGCTCTCAGTGACTGGATTATGGTTTTCCTCATGCCCTTGCATGGTTCACTGCAGACCAGGAATGGGGAATTTAGGAATAGGGATAGAGACTGGATCTGTGATTTTATTGGTAGAGGGAATTCCCCAGGTAGGGGACCTTCCTTATCAGTGGAGGATGGTACCTTCTCTACAACATATAGTCTTGGAAAGTTGCCTAGACTGCCAAGAAGTTAAGTGGATTGTTCAGGAGTATGTGAGGCATTTAAATCCAATTCCTGGTTCCAAGACCAACTCTCTGTCTACAATACCATACTGCCTCTACTACTTCATAGGGAGTAAATCCAGCTAGATTCACAACAACAACAGCAAGTTTATTTAAGACTCTTCTTTTTTCCTTTTCTTTTCAGGAAGAATTAAAAAGTACTCTTTTCTACTCATTTGATTATAAATTAAGAACAAGGAACATTGAACTCAACCAAAGGAATAGACAGTGAGAGGCAGAGAAGGGCGTGGAGAAAGAAGAGACAGAGAAAGATTGTAGATAACTCTAGATGAAATGGGAAAGACAGAGGAAAAGAAAGGAAAACAGAGGTGGGCCTCTCAAATATAGAAAATGAGATACATAAACACACAGATAAAATACACACACACATACAGAGAGACAAAGCTACGGGAAGAGAGAGGCAAAATCCATGGAATAATGTGCACATCGTAGCGCCTTTTAGAATATGGCTCCTAAAGATTTTTAAAGTCACATTGAATTTCAGGGCTATTGGGACTTGCCACAGAGATCAGAAAACATGTGAAGAATCAAGCAAAAGAGGCAACTCTTCCTATATAACAGGTCTAGAGGGAAGTCCACTGAAGTCTCATTGTAATGCTTTGCTGTGGCACGGATGTGGCCATGTATTCATGAAAGTTATTTCATTAGCAAATTCTGACATAGTCTATCATGTTGGAAAGGCTTTCAGTATTAGTTGAGTTACTCAGCCTTGCTGAGGTCAGAGAGTTATCACCAAAGGCTTGGCCATTAGGTAATATGTTCTTTGGTCACAGCAATTCATGATAACAGAACATTGAGACCTACAGTGGTGGAAGAAATACCTGCATGGACGAAATCATGGCTCTTTGAAATGTTTTTCCTGTTTCTAGAACATAAGCATTGATAAGAGCATGGGCTGGGCAGGTTAGCATACACAGCTCATCCTCTGCCACGCCAGCGTAGACTTAATCCCTTCCTGATTCATTTCCGTTTCTTTAATAGAGTCAAGAGGCCACAGAGTTCTGTCTATAAACCGTAATGTCACAGTGATCAGTGATAAGAAACCACTCTAAAACTACTTACAAAGACCAGTTAACAAGATTCCCAACAATAAGCAGCACCATTCTGTCCTGGGGGTGGAAAAGGACATCGTATCAGTTCGTTATCAGTCTGTTTTCTGCGGTACTAGGAGGAAGGCAAAGCTGTAAGCAAGGTATCGCTGGGGTACACGCTGGGGTACAAGCAAGCAAATTCTTCCCAAGATTCTCAAGGTGACATTCCTCACACCAGTGGAGATTTCATTTGGTAGCCTCCCTCAGACCAGACAGAGGTGATTGTGTCACCGAAGATGAACATAGGGTCAAGAAACAGAACTCAAGCAGTGGCCCACGGGATGGCGGGGGCGGCCCTCTGCAGCTTCCTTGGCATTGTGTGATGCGTGGCAGGCGTCTAAACCTCTACGAAATTCTCCAGCTGCCATCACTATCATGTATTTTTTTGGGGGGGGGTTGCTTTTTGGAGGGGAGAGGGCAGGGCCATTGGGGTTAAGTGACTTGCCCAAGGTCACATGGCTAGTTAAGTGTGTCAAGTGTCTGAGGCTGGATTTGAACTCAGGGCTGGTGCTCTATTCACTACGCTACCTCACCGCCCCCATCACTATTATGTAACAGTACAGCATGAAGACATTCCTGGGACCTTCCTTATTAAATGGCCCTTAGAACACATCTGAAGTACTTAATTTTTCTCTGATCTGGACCTGTGATTTCAATTGGCATGGAGAAGGATTCATATACCAGTGGCAATTGGGGAAGAGAAGGAGAAGGGAGTAAGGATTTATAAAGTGCCTACTGCGTGCCAGGCACCATGTAAGTGCCTTAAAAGTAGACTATCAGAAAGGTGTCTGGGACTCTGAGGGCAGCTGGCTTGCTGATCATCACCCAGCCAATGCGTGTTAAAGGAAAGACTTGAACCCAGGTCGGCTTACTACCCACTCTTGCACGCTGCCTCTCTACAGAGCTCCACGTCCTCCAGAGTACACTCAACTCTATTCTAACTTCACGGTGGCCCGTTCCATCCCTTGTATTTTGGACATTGGCCCCAGATCCTGGCAGCTTCTTGTGGTCAGAGTAGATTTTCTTGGACATTTTCCCCTTTTCTAACTAGGTCATTGTGTGCAGGGGAAGGAGGGCTGCGCGAGAAGCCTCACGACCCTCTGGATACTTACGAAAACGTAAGTTTCGTTGATATTTTTCGTTTTCACGCCACAGTCCTTCCTAAATATCCCTGCCCCCAACTCCTGCCAAATGAGCCCTCCCTTAAAACAGAAAAATAGTTAAGCAGACCTATCAGTACGGTGACTGAGGCTGACAGCGTGCACAGCAGTCAGCGTCAGCAACTCCTTATCTCTCTGTCAAAGGGCATTTCTTGGAACTTTGACCTGTCACCAAGATGGTCTCGGACCCAAGGGCCTTTATAAGCTGTACATGGTACAAATACAGGAGGTGATGATTTTCACTGTCATTCATTTATGGCTTGGAGAAGTGATTGTTCCTTTCCAGCAAGACCCCTCCTCACACCCCACCAGGGGCACCTGTCTTCATCTAAAGGAAATGCTTTACCTTTGTATCTGAGTTTTTCCCTCTTGTGCCTTATAGCTAGGCCTTTCCTTTACCCCAAAATAGGAAGGTCTGTGAACTATGGGGGCATACATCACAAATAAACCAAA
This sequence comes from Pseudochirops cupreus, assembly GCA_028627135.1. Lineage (NCBI taxonomy): Eukaryota > Metazoa > Chordata > Mammalia > Diprotodontia > Pseudocheiridae > Pseudochirops > Pseudochirops cupreus. The sequence goes on along the minus strand of CM053582.1, from coordinate 342,851,592 downwards.
TCTCCACATGTCCACAACACTTTAATGCCCTTTTCCTTATTTTTCTCCTAAAAAGCCCACCAGCTTGGATTCCCTCTGCTTGTGCTCTCTTGTTGGTCCCAGAATCTTGTGCATGAGTCCTGTGAGATCCATCAGAATTTTCGACCCTGAACTGTCATAATTAATTAGATGGTGAGCTCCTTGAGGGAGGGGGCTCTTTTGGCCTTTGTATCCTAAAACTTAGCACAATCCCTGGCACATAAGAAGAGCTTATTACTAAATGCTTGTTGCCTAGGCTTGACTTGTCAAGTCCCGATACAACAGGCTTAAAAAAAATCTAAACAAACAAAAAACCGTGATAGAAAAGCTGGAAGAAATAAGCAGCGACTCTTGCTCAGTTATCCAGTTGGCGGGACCTCCCTCTGAGGCCCTGGGTCCTCTCTACCTTTCATGACTACAGGGACCTCCTCTCCTCCCTCCCTCCCTCCCCTTCAGGTGGCTGATGCTGTACTTGCTGGCGAAAGTCCAGAGGACATGAAGACTCCACCTACCATGTACAGCGGTCGGCTACACTGGTGGAAACAGTCAGTGTAGAATACCATTGCAATCCGCCGGAAAATTCCCAAATCTGCTGACGACAAGAGGGCATGCAAAGAATCACCATCCAAAAGCAGCACTTACTCAGGCAATGACTTATGACCTCCAAGGGCAGAGCTGATGGTGGGGAACCTTTCTACCAGGCATAGGCTTGGGGGATTTTTTAAGATTATGTTAAGTTTTGTGAGGAAAACATGTCATCTTCTTTATATAATATCTGAAACAGCACCATGCCCACAGTAGGGATTTCACAGAGTTTGGTTAAAATAAACTACCTAGTCACTGAGCTGGCATGACACCGACCAAGGCAAGACAAATCAGGGCAGCTTATATTGTGCAGTATAAAAGACCAGACAGAAGAGAGAGGAACTCGGTCTGTCAGATGACAGTTGCAAACAGGTGGTAGCCAAGGCGTAAGATGCCTTGTCCTGCTGTTTCCTTTGTGCTGACTCCACATAATTTTTAGTTTATTTTAACTGATGTCTTTTTTTGCTTGCAGGAAGGGATTGGAGCGTCTTCTCCCTTAAGCCATAGACCTAACTCTGTCAACCTGATTTTTTTTTAAAGTCCTTCTTTCCCCCTCGTTGAGGTAGGAAATATTTTAACCTGTCTTTCTTACAGGGGTCATTGTTGTGGTAAGAGTTTACTTACATAAGTATAGAAAACTCCACAGGTCGTGTAGAAAAAGCCTAAATTTACTGGTCAGCTGGTTTTGGTTTGAAACAGAGATTTTGCAGGATCATAGACTTAGATGGGCAGCCGGGTCTGAAGTCAGGAAGACTTCCAGTTCGTCTCCGGGGAGCGCTGAGTCGGAGAGAGCCTTACGTGCTTCCCGCACCTGTTTGTGGGTTCCGTGAGTCTCTCTCTCTCTTTCTTCTTTACTCATATGCCTCCTCTTTAGTTTATTTAAATAATACATTTTCTTTTTTCTCTTTCCTTTCCTTTCCTTTCCTTCTTTTTTATTTCTCTTTTTCCCTCCCTCCCTTCCCCTGGGGTGCCTACATGGGTCTGTTATTTACATTTCGGAGAGGTAAACACATGCAAACCATATGGGGCAGCAAGGTGGCACAGCGTGCAGAGCCGGCCCTGGAGTCAGGAGGACCTGAATTCAAATCTTGGCCTCAGATACTTACTAGCTGTGTGATCCTGGGCAAGTCACTTGACCTTGATTGCCTTAAAAAAATGTAAGCTGTATATGAGAGATTTTTCTGAATTAACTTTAAGTGGGAGAAATGAGTCAAAGAAAGATAACAGCCCTTTGGGATTGTCTGCAAAAGTGAACTCTGGGCCATGGGCTACATTTTGTATTTAATTAGGTGAGTACATGTTGTTTCCTCCCAGCCAAATGTAAGCTCGTTAAGGGAGGGTGAATATTTTATTTGTGTCTTTGTATCCCCAGTACCTAGTAATCCCCAGTGTTTAATAAATGTTTATTGAACTGAATTCGAAGTTGTCCTATTTGTGAAGCGTAGGCAGTCGCTCTTTATTGTACTATTTCTCCCAGGCTGTACTGAGAATCTACTGAGAGAATGTATGAAAAGCCTGCCTTTGTAACCCTAAAGTGCCATGAGTGCCCGTTATTATTTTCACTGTCAATCGTAATGATAGTAAGAACATCCAAAAACTCTCACAAGGCAGAGGGAATTTGAGTGAAACGTAGAAGCGAGGAGGCACGTCAGTAACGTTGCGCACAGAAGCCTGATTGGCTTCCTGTAACTCATTACCACTTTAAAAAAGTCAAGGGAAAGAGTGTTGGGCCTCAATGACAAGCATTTCAACGTTTTTACTTTCTGTGTTATCCGTCTTTACTGAGCTAGTTGTGTCAGACTCTCCGTGACCCCACTGGGGGTTTTCTTGGCAAAGATACTGGCAGAGTTGGCCATGTCCTTCTCCAGCTCATTTTACAGATGAGGAAACCGAGGCCAACGGGGTGAAGTGACTTGTCCAGGTCACACAGTAAGTGTCTGACTTCAGATTTGAACCCAGAAAGATGAATGTTCCCGACTCCAGGCCCCCTGCTGTCTCCACTGTGTCACACAGCTGCCCTTACTAGCTAGAGAAAGTATTGAATGCAAGGCAGGATGGGAACAGAACCACTGACAGACAATCAAGTAGTTTTTGTCCAGAAAAACTCTGTTCTGCTAGAAAGTTAGTCCGTTTGGTTGACTGAACCAGAGATTGAATTCAAACGCTAAATTTGCTCCCTAAATCACCCTATTTTCTCATTTCTAGTCATTTTATTGATATTCTGTGGACCAGGGCCATCTCTAGAGCTGTTGTGTTGAGACCTGTCCCGCTCCTGGGGCCAAACAGCTCAAACAGGAGACTTGGATCAGAAGGGTTTGGGAAATAGAGCTTGCCAAGTGGGGTTTATAAAAACAAACCAAAACCCAGCTCCACCATAGGTCAGGAATGGCCTTGGTATAGACACAGCCAGGGTCTGACTGACGGTAACGTCGAACGTTAGAGTAACCAAGCCTTCGCCCCAGCCTTCATGCCGCTTTGGCGTGACAGCGTTGGTGGAGAGAATGCTAGTTCAGGTCTGGGTGAGGGGAGAGTTGGGGCAAGAGCTTTACAGAAGAGAAATATTCTTTGAGAGGACATTTGTGGTAACAGATTCTCTTTGGGACTGACCCCAGATATATGGAGAGAGGGACAAAGATTTTGGGAGCTGTCAACAATAGGGGCAGCCAGGGTCTCCACATGTCCCTGCTTTCCAGCTCACTTCTCTAGAGACTTTGGAGAATTTCTCCTGGAGTAAGATTGTGGCCCATCTCTTGGTTTATCTCATCTTGCTCTCAGCAAAGAGTTCATTCATGGCTATTTATTTTTTTGGTGTGTTCTAATCTGTAGGACTTTCCCATTTTTTTGTTAGCTATCTGTTCGGATAAATGACTTTACTTACTGTTAGCTAGTTCTGATAGTCTTTTGTGTAATCTGAATTTGGCGGAGGAAAGGAACCAAGCTGGAGGCTGTAATTCTGAGGCATTCTTCACTCCTTAAGATTGTTCAGGTTAACTGCTTTTTGTTTTAAACCAAAATCATGTTCCTAGACCAGCAGTATTTAGGAGGCAAATAGATCTCATTCTAGTCCAGTAACCTTTTCAGAGATTGGAGAAAAGAACAATTAGCCTCGTGGCTGTTCCCAGGCGTGTCTGAAGGCAGGAATCATAGTCTCTTTTGGAAAGGAGTAGGCAGTATTCCACAACTATCCATCAATGCCTCTTTAACGTGCTTGCTCCAAATCGGCCCTTCATGCAGGTTTGCAGCCTACCCTCAACATACAACACTGATCCAGAGCTACATTTAAGCAGCAGCATCCCAAATGCATCAGACTTGGGTCAAATCCCAGTTTCTGTTAGCACTGACGAGATGGTAAGAACACTGGATTTGGTGGCAGAAGACCTGAATAACCTTGGATAATAACCTTTCCCCTCTAGGTCTCAGTTTCCTCATCTGTAAAATGATAAGGTTGGGCTAGATGATCTGCAAGTTTTCTTCCACTTCTACATCTGTGATCCTACAAAAGTGGGCTTTGGAATGATAATAAGAGTAGCAAAACCAAACACAGAAGTGCGACATACCACAGACTTTTGAGATTTGAGGCTCATCGTTGTTCTTTCGGCAACAGAAATGGTAGCCTGTCTCCCCTCCCTCCCTCCCTCTTTCTCTCTGTCTCTCTCTTTGTCTCTCTGTCTCTGTCTCTCTCTCCTCTGTCTGAAAATATCCTTCTCCACCAAACCCACCCAAAAGTGCATTCAAAAACATCGCTAATGGCAAAACCAGGAGCACTTTTATTAACAAACATTTTCTAAGAACCCCAAGAAGAGAGAACAACTTATCATTACCTGTGTCAGATACATCTGAATCAGGGGAAGCAGTGGAAGGAAGAAAAAAAGGCTTTGTAAGAGTGTGTCCAGGTTGACACATTTGATTACCTAAAACACTCAGAGTTTATTATTCCCTTGGAGGGACTAAAGACTGGTCTCTCTGTTCCCCCATTTACATAGACTCAAATCATACAATGCATGTGTTCTCATGTTCTTGCAGTCTGTTGTCAGTGCAGTGCATTGGGAGTGAATGAAGACGCCCCATGGTGCTTTCTGTGGCAGGGCACACCTCTTCACGTCCCATTTAAAAAACTTCCAATCTATTGTTTTCTCTGTTCTTCTGCTGTGCTTGTTCACATTTTGAGTGCCTACCCAGAGGGTTTTCAAGGCAAGGAGGATTTGGATTGAAAGTAAATTGAGAAAGTTACAAAATAAGGCTAGATTTGCCTGATCATCTACGATCCAATCAGCATCTTCTTGACCTTGGAACGAATTCAGATGAAGTCAATGCTGTGCTGCAAAACACTCAGCATGTCTTTTTTTTCTACTTTTCCATATCTTTATCCATCTGGAAAAACCCCATTACAATAAAAATGAGTACTGTTTGGCCAAATAGGGTGTGATCCTGATGCAGATTGCTCATTCCCACCCTATTTTAAAGGCTGGGAGAATTCACTTCTATAGGCATACACATGAGACAAAAGTGCCTGCCACACAACAAAATGTCTTGGAGCTAAGAACTGGGAAACGGATCATCTCCTTGCATAAATGATCTGGATTTATCCCAGCAAACAGGTTGGCTATGTACAAAGTATCTCCAATAACCGCACCAGCCTCTGAGAGACAGATTTGTAGGTGCAGTGTATATTAAAATTAAAGACTATATACTGGCCAGAGACAAAATTACCTAGTTTATCTGCTGATTTATTTGGCTGAATAGGGGTTTCTTTCTGCATTAGACTTCACTGACACAAAAATTGTTTCCTAAGCTTGGCTCCCAGGGATTTAAAGCAGTGGTCCGCACAGAGAGAGCTGTGAACCTACAGTGGGTACTGGCATGACTCCAAGGCACAAATTACCAGAGTGGAGTGCAAGTCCTAAGTGGGGCTTATCTCCAATGCAAGCATACAACCACCTTTACCCATTATTGTGCAATACTTCTTTACTGTCTGAAGGTGGTCTCCCATGGTGGTGTGAATTCCAAACCTCCCTCCCTTTCTGTGCCAGTATTGTCCTCTCAGGGTGAACCAAAACCATGGCACCCAAAGCAAGTGTGCAGACATTGTTGGGAAAATCCTCACAACATGCCCACCCTGCCCCTCATTTTACCTCATGGCTACAGTGGGCATCCATGGGTTGGGCAGGATTTGCCTTAGGGCAGATAGTAAGTGCCCCCCATTTCATCTAGCCTTCTTATTTCTGGTGGGGAAAAAGCAAGCCACACAAGAGAAGCAGACATAGATGGGCTTCAGTCTGTATCACAGCCTTATTACAGTGTCTTTGTCTGCAAACTCCCCTCCCCTCTGAACTTCTCTATATCTGTCAAGGGTACAGCTTATCCTTCCATTATCTTGGGTTCTCAAACCCCTCCTTATTCTTGCCTCCTCATTCAACGGAAACTGCTCATTTCAAAGTTACCGGTGATTTCTGAATCGCTAAATCTGATGGCCTTTTCTCAGTCCTCATCCTTCTTGACCTCTCTGTAGCCCCTGACACGACTGAGCACCCCAGACTCCTGGATCCCTGATCATCTTTCTAGGTTGCTGAGAATTATGTACATGTGCTTTTATACACAGCACATCTGCACACTTAAGAAACACAGAAACAGCATTTTCTAAAATGCTTGAACTTTTTTTTTCCAAATGAAGAGTTTCAGTGGATTTTGAACCCATTTGTTAAAAATAGAAATATGCAACACCTTCTGATTTGTTGCAAGAACAAATTGGGAAAATGGACACTTGTTAGCTGAACTTCAATAAAAACCTGTGCATAATTGGTGGATGGGACTGAAAAATTAATTGTGATTTAGTAAGTGTAGCTGACAATGCATTTCTTGGGATCTGTGTGTCTTATGAGGTCCCTTTTTAAACTATGACAATCATTAGAACCAGATATAAAAATAAACTGAACTTAGAACCAGACCTTCAAATGTATATAACTATTAGTAGAGTAGTATTTATATATAATGCATGTACAGTATGAATAAGCAAAAACATACACATATAGGTAAATAGGCACATATAAGTTTATGTGTATATCTATAAATATATATGTATATCTATATGTATTTATATATAGATATACATTGAGAGGGAATGCTCAAATTCTTTTTTACTAAATGGGATGTACCATCAAAAAGATTGGGAGAACACTGATTTAAAGAAGAACTGATAAAATTCAGGCGTACTTGTGAAATATAAACAAATGTCCATGTGTGACAAAAGGCCTGCTATCTTGATGCCCAAAGTCATGAAAAGAATGTAAACTATCATATTTACAACATAGGGTTAGTTCACTGAACCTATTAATTAGTTTCAATTATGCTTTCAGTTGGTATAAGCGAATGAGGTATCAGATAAATGGAAACATTAATTTCTTTAGGAAAAAGAGAAATGACTCACCTATTTTGAAGCGGCCCATATAGTAGATCTGTGTGCTGAGTGCAAGGGATGCCAGAATGTGGATCACAGAGAAGATAACCCAGAACCACACGTCGTTTTTTCCAAACAACTGTAAATGAAAAAGAAAGTGACTGCTATGTGAGTTTCAGGTTTTTCCCAAAGCAACCAATAAAAAAACTCTTTGATCCAGTGAGATGTTGGACTCCAAAGAGGTCAGAGACGAAAAACAAGTCCATATGTAGTAAAATATTTGTAGTGGCACTTTTTGTGATAGTAAACAACTGAAATCAATGTAGGTTCCCATCAATTAAGAAATGGCTAAAGAAAATATGATATTTGAATGCAATGGTACCATGTTGTTGTTGAGTCATTTCGGTTCAGTCAGACAGTCCTGTCTGACTCTTTATGACCCCATTTTGGGGTTTTCTTGGCAAAGATCCTAGAGAGGTTTTTCGTTTCCTTCTCAAGCTCATTTTACAGATGAGGAAACTGAGGCCAACAGTGTTGGTGACTTGCCTAGGGTCACACAGTTCAGAAGTGTCTGAGGCCAGATTTGAACTCATGAAGATGAGTCTTTGATTTCAACTACAATGTTCTATCCACTCTGCCACCCAGCTGCCCTACTATGGGACAATAAGAAACTGCAAACACGAGGAATTCAGAAAAACTTGGGCTGATGTTTGAATGAGTTGAAACAGTATGACCAGGGCTGCTATATGATGACTGCAATATTCAAGAGATCTATGATCTCATCAATTCCGATATTCCCTATGGTGATGCAGATTAAAACCCATCCGTACCTGCCTATCCTGTGTGACTCTTATACACGTGCTCCCAGAAGTTGAGCATGGGGTTCATCCAGTGCACTAAAGGCTTCCCTCTAACCTCATGAAGATACTAGTGTATATCTCAGGTTGTCTACCTGTCATATCTTGCCATCACCATATGACCAAATCATATTCTTTTTCTATCACAGAGCTCCCTGATGACATACTTTTTATGTTGTTCTAAATCAAAGCTTTTAAAAATAAAATCAAGCACAGTAGGAACTTGTATTCACTATATCTTTTCGTCAGTTGTGTGGTGGTAAAGATGTAGTTCACTGCAGAATATTGTTTGCAAAAATCTACTTGTTCCCTACCAGTACCCTCATCGAGGATGCTTCTGATGTGGTCTGGAGATGAGTCTCATTAAAATGTTGTACAGATAGAAAATGGGCACAGAGATCAATAGTTGTTAATGGTTTTTGGTTATCTTTTTTTGTGGCAGTGTGATTAATGTGAAAAACTTCCCACCTCTTTGGTATTGTTTCCCCTTCCATAATGTTGGTGACAACAACAACAACTTTCATATGTTTTATGAGTCGTTCCCTTAATGCCCTCAAAACTCTGTCACCTCCAGTATGGATCTCTTCCGTTTATTTGGCTTCTTTCCCCGTCTTGTTACCTTTAGCTGCCATTTCTGCTTCACTTGTGACATGATGTTAAAATCCAGCCGTAGCGGTTCTACTTGATGGTGAGAATAGTTTGTTATGAAACCCTGGGATCTTTTTCCATCTTTTTGATGTTGTCTCCCTTCCCTTTTCATCCTTAAATGCCCTTAAGGTGATGTTGCTTGGTTGGCTTTTTGGTCAAGCTTGCTTTTCATTGACTTTGCCCTCTACTGCTTTTCTTGCTCTTTGAGGCAGCACTGCTTATAAACTTCCATCGTCCTTCTTGTAAGATTTGCAGACGATATAAGTGTATATTCTAAACCAGGGTCGCCCTTGGCCACCATCCCTCTTCTGGGCAAATAAGTAAAATCTTTGCAGGCTAAGATGATTTTAAAGCTGTTTTGATTTTCCTTGTTATGGAAATTCATATACACACACACATCAGTTAAAGTTCTGTATAAAACCATTTTAACTGACATCAGTGTCCCTTATACTGTCCATTATCCGTTTCTGGTATTAATTGCTTGTTTAAATAGGTCAGGTTGGAGCTGTTTCAATTGCACCTAATATCTTCTCATCATCATCATCATCATTATTATTATTATTATTTTGCTTCTTGGAGGGGGAAGGCTGGGCAGTTGGGGTTAAGTGACTTGCCCAAGGTCACACAGCTAGTAAGTGTTAAGTGTCTGAGGCTGGGTTTGAACTCAGGTCCTCCTGACTCCAGGGCTGGTGCTCTATTCACTGGGCCACTTAGCTGCCCCCTCTTCCCATTATTATTATTTCTTCTAGTTTTATACTAATTCTGATATTTTCTCTAACAACATGGTGGTTTGGCTATACAAAGACAGTTGATTTAAGTCTGACTCACACCAACAATGAATGAGTCCTTCCAGGCTCTTAAAATATAATCATTTCCATTTTTTGTTATGTTTAGTGTCTGCCATATCTGGCACCTACTGATTTTTCTTGAATAAAGTAGTCATGACAGAGATGTGAGGCTTCTATAAGTCTCTGACCTTTCTCATTCCTTCTTCTTGATTGGTATTTTCTGAAATATTTCTCATACCATTCTTGTCTATTCCCACCATTTCAGTGAGGATACGAGGTATTAAAGTGCATATTGATTTAATTTGGAAGGTCTTAACAAGTTTGTTATAGAATTCTTTACTTGTTCATCTGCTGGTAATTGATGTTAGTATGCAAGCTGCAATTATGAGCAGTGCAATATAAGATGACTAATTATCCCATGAAATGATTTTTTTAAAATCAGAGGATGGATAATCTCATCTAGTAACCACAGAATCAGGGTCTTAAAGATGCAGAGATGGAAGGAACCCAAAGGAAACCTGAGCTTTGAGATGTAGGCCACAACACTGACTGTCTGAGTGGCCTTGAGGAAATTCTCTTCACTACTGGGCTTTTCCTTTCACTTTGTAAAATAGATACAATAATCTTGTTCCTCTTATTTGGAAAGGATATGTTAAGGACAAAAATAGAACTCTAACATGATAGAGTCACTTCACCCTTTTTGCCTTGGTTTCCTCATCTGTAAAAAGAGCTGGAGAAGGAAGTAGCAAACCACTCCAGCATCTTTGTCAAGAGACCCCCAAACAGGGTCATGACGAGTCAGACACAAACCGAACCTAGGACACTTGTACAGGGTTTAAAAGTAGGTTGATGGTGACTCTTTGGATGACTTGGGATCATTGAATGGCAAGAAGGCAATGCAGTATAACTCTGGATTTAGACTTAAAAACACAACTCTTCTGCTTCCTGCTGGTGTGACCTTCGTTAAATCATTTAACTCCTTTGGGTCTAAATTTCTTCATCTGTTAAAAGAGAGAGTTGGGCAATATGATCTCTAAGGTTCTTTTCATCCTTTTTTTTTTTGCAGGGGGGAAGGCAAAGCAATTGGGGTTAAGTGACTTGCCCAAGGTCACACAGCTAGTAAGGGTGTCGAGTGTCTGAGATCGGATTTGTACTTAGGTCCTCCTGACTCCAGGACTGCACCACCTAGCTGCCCCAGCTCAGGTCCTTTTAAACCCTAAATCTATGTTCTGTCAAGTTGAACTCTTATATTTCAGATGAGGAATCTGAATTCCAAAATGAAAAATGACTTGAGTGAAGTAATACATCTTCTGATTAGAGTTGGAATTAGAATCCTGGTCCAGTTCTCCCAATCTGTGTGTAAATCATCATTTCACTTTTGTACAAATGTCATGAGCCCCCTTTTCCAAAAATGAAATTAAGACAGACATACCACTCCAAGGACAGTCAGACAGATGACCACAGCGAAAGATGCGTAGGCAGAATAGGCACTGGCATTGATGTCAGGATGGCGGGTCTGATAGAGCTTCAGCATGCAGAGTCCCGCAATCATATACATGAAGGAAGTGTCTGGGGAAGCAAGGTGAGGTAGACAGGATTCATTCACATAGAGAACTATCTTCTGACTTCTCTTTTCATTACTCTCCCACCTCTGGCTTGTCCCTCACGTAGACACTCTTGGGCATCCTTGTATCTTCATGCTATGCTTTGGCTAATCAGAGATTCCTTCCCCATCCCCACTTCTGTCCTCCTGACAGACCCTTATATTTCAAATGATACTTCTTTCTCTACCATAACTCACTCTTTTCTCTGGTCCAGCAAAAAATTCCCAATTCCCTTAGGGGGCATATCTCAGCTGAACTAATTAATAATAAATATGAATAATTGATCATCCCCACTTAATACTATCTCTTTCCAGGTATGTTTTCACTTATTTTTTAATTAAAATTGATTTTTTTCAGTCAACAACAAATTTATCCTTCCCCTCCCCACCACCACCATTGAGAAAGAAAGGAAAAAAAAACCCTATTAACAAATTTCTGTATTGGCCATGTTCAAAATATATATGCATTTCAATCTGCACTCTGAGTCCATCATATTTCTGCCCAGGTGTGGGCAGCATGTTTCATCGTGAGTTCTCTGAAATCATGATTGATTATTATGTTGATCAGAATTCTCAATTCTTTCAAAGTTACTTGTCTTTACAATATTGTTATTGTATAAATTGTTCTCTTGGTTCTGCTCACTTCACTCTCTATCAGTTCATACAGATCTTCCCAAGTTTCTTTGAAACTATCCCTGTCATCATTTCTTACAACACAACAGTATTCCATCACATTCATATTCCATAACTTGCTCAGCCATTCCCCAATTGATGGACACCCTCTAGGTTTCAGATTCTTTGCTACCCCAAAAAGCCATTATAAATATTTTTATATGTGGGTCCTTTTCTTCTTTCTTTGGGTATAAACCTAGTGGTGGTTTCTCATCAAATGGTATACATAGATTAATAACTTTTGGGACATCATTCCAAATTGTTTTCCAAACTGGCTGCACCAATTCATAGCTCTACCAATAGTGTATTAAGGTGCCTATTTTCTAATAGCATTTGTCATGTGTGTTTTTGTGTCCACTTTATCAATTTGATGGGTGTGTGGTGGAACCTTGGAATTCTTTTAATTTGCATTTCTCTAATTGTTAGTGATTTAGAGCATTTTTATATGACTGTTAGAGCCTGGAATCCTATTTGCATTCAAAATGGGTTTTATTAATCTAAAAGAATGAATCTCTAATAGTTAAACTTTAGGCAGTATATGAAAGTGAAATGAGTTTCAGTTCGTGCAAGGGAAATATTTTTCAGGTTCAGGGGTTTTCTTGGCATTTATTTAAATCCCATCAAGAAGAACTGAATCTTGTAAACTAAAAGTAAATAAATAAATCAATTTAAAAAAAAAGAAGCTATTACCCACATAACATCCAGAGCATGGCCACATGACCAGATTGTTAATCCTACTTCCACTACGCAGCCCTCCAAAGTTTAGAGTCACTGAGGTCACTCTTTCAAGGTTTTCATATCCTGTTTTATACCCTGGTTTCTATCCTAGCACTTAATCCCCACTAATCAACCAGAACAGTTAATTAGCAGAACCATTACTGTTTGTTTAGTGTTATCTGAGAGGATGCATGTCCAAAGGAGAAGGATGCTCCTTTACTACGTGCTCTTAGGTTCTTTCATTATTGAAAAGATGGCATTAAATCTTTTGGTAGATCCATGATTTCATTTGTGGGTATGGCTTCCACAGAGGCAGATTACAGCCCCCCCCCAGAGCTATTCATACCATGTGATTCTTGTTCGTGACTTTTGATAGAAAATATTCTCAATGTGTTCTCTGTGCAAGGCACCATGATGTGCGAGAGTTCTTTCTGTGGCCATTCGAATATTTCATGGGCTGACCAATATAGCCCTCGGGTTGCCTGCCTGTTATCAGAAGGGTCTGTTTCATTTCCGGGTCATGCATGCCTTTGATGGTACTTTTTATGCCACTTCTCACTCCTAAGTCTCCATGAGAATCTTTCTGCTTATGCCCACTATATATCTTCTGATCCCCTGTTGGTCCACTGACAGTTTGCATTCTTCTGAGATCAAGATATTCCAGCATGTGCAGCCATATAGCATTGCTAGGAAGATAGTGTTGGTAAGAAGATGCAGCTTGGGGGTCGGGCAGCCAGAGGAATGACTAAGTTCCCAAAGGTGAGCCAGTGCAATATCTACTTTAATTTCAGGCTGTCTAAGATTTGTGTATATATGTGTGTATGTATATATACCCATGTATATGTGTGTTTGTGTATATGTGCCCTTTTATAGGTTACCTGTTGCTGGCACTTCAAATGAAGTTAATCCATTTATTCCACCATTACATACGTATACATACATATTCAGATATATGTGTACACATACAAACACAATGCATATATGAATGTGTACACATATTTACACATGCACACACATACACACATATATGAACACATGCACATATATAAATATATGTGTGTGCAAATGCACTAATGGACTAAATAGATTAACTTCATTTCATAATTCCTGCAGCAAATACCGATAAAAGACATTGATTTTTAAAGAGTTACCCTGGTGCTCTTTTTCATTGTCCCAGGCTGGCTTTCTTACAATTAAATTTTATGTAGCTGTAACAAATTCTGATTACCAAATTGGAAGTTGGAGTAATTAGGGCAGACATGGTAGCAAGCACTGAGCACTCCTTCCATCATCAGAGCAATGCCCATAGCATAGAAAAGACCAAAGTGTTTGGGAATTCCATATTCCTAAAAGAAGAGAAAATGTGGTAAATAGAAAACTATTCATGATCACTGATATGTCTCTAGAATATTACACCCCTATATTCATGGCATCATGGAGCCCATTATTCCACACTGTAATGGGTCCATAAAACATGATGTTCTTTCTTTAGCCATTCCCTATACTTGATCCTGATCCTTCCAGATAGCCCAACCCAAATTCAGGCATTGTCCCTTTACCATTGCAAAGATGTCTTTAGCTTCCAGTGATCTTCGGTGGAGGATGTCCCTACGCAAGACTATCAGGAGGAAGAGGAAGCCCAGAAGAACGTGACCAAGGTTACTGAGGATGTTGTTGAAGGCACTGTGGGAAAGAGGGTGTGTTAATACGAATACAAGGAATTCAATGAATGAATGAATGACTAATTCCTGCCCTTTCTACTGCAGCCTTTTACTAGAATTTGATGGCTTCATGGGAACTTAAGAAATCGCCAAGTACAAATCCCTCATTTTACAGATGAGGAAACTGAGGGCCAGAAAGATGAAGTAACTTGTCCAAGTTCACATCACTATTTAGTAGCAGAACCAAAACTGGAACCCAGATGTTTCGATTCCCAGTCTAGTACTGCTTCTACCATCCTAAAATGGTCTCCATTTTACCTGTAGAAGTCATAAAGATTTAGCCAATCACAGCTGACATGGGCAGTCATGGTTCTCAGTTCATCACAATGTATAGATATCATAACAGTATTTATTCATTCAGTTATTTAGAAAACTTTTTTTTTACACTAATCTATGGTGGTATACTAAGTTTGGGGAAGATGCAAAGTTTAAATAAGATAGTCACAGTTCCTTAATAAGATACAGTCCCTTGCTTTCATAGAGCTTATAGTCTGGTGGGGGATAAAACCCAAACTCAGAAAATTCTAACAGCAATTAGTACATAAAAATGCAGTGGATACGGTCAAAACAACATGCTTTGTGAAGTCGGAAGATGAA
>CM053582.1:342794254-342836492 GCA_028627135.1 Pseudochirops cupreus | reverse complement strand
GTATTTGATTGCTTGTCCTTCCAGTGGGGATGGGTGGTGAGGGAGGAGGTGAAAGAATCTGGAATCTGGAGTTCCATAATCAAATGTTATGAATGTGTATCTATCTTTGTATATATATGCAATTATTATTATTGACTACATCCAACTGGAACTTGAGATACACAGGCACTGTGGTTGGGAGATCCATCCTGCCCTACCAAAAAGTGACATAGGAGGGAATAGACTGGGGGAGGGGGAACACACTGGGATGGCTGTTTTGGGGCGGTGGGTGGGAGAAAGAGGGGGAGAAAATATGTAACTCAAAATCTTGTGGAAATGAATGATGCAAACTAAAATAAAATTAAAAAAAAATAAAGTACAGGTAGGAAGTCAGCAGCTGACAAAAGGAAGGGATGGTATTCTGAGCAGAGGAACATTGTGAGCAAACACATGCCTGTGGGTGAGCATAGGGTAGGTTCAGGAGGACGAAGATTAGACCAGTTTGGCTAGATTATAGAGTACAAAGAGGAGCTAAAGTTGAGTAAAGAGGCCAGAAACTTTGCTTGCTAAAGCAAAAATTTCCAGTTTCATTGGCTCCACATGGTCCTTTTTTATTCCTGCTTCTTTGTTGATTAACATGGCAACCAACAGCATGGTGAACGTTGAGAAGAATCTGCTGACCCTGCTTCCACCACCTCCTTTGCAGTTGTGCTAAGTGGAACACTCAGTGATATCAAGAAAATCCAAGTGAGTCATCCCAGGGATTAAAAGGAATTTCAGACCATAACTTAGATAAAAATTTAAAATAAGAGACCAGGCATCAAGAGAAAAGAATTTCAGAAAGATGGATTTAATTTAAGACTGAAGGGTTCCATTGGCTTTTGTTGGCTGGCTGGCTGGCTGGCTGAGTCCTGTCCTGGCTGGGAGGGCTACAATTCAGCCGATGGCCACAGAAAGCAGTGGAGTTGGGATCAGCGAAGATGCTCAGCAGAGGGCTAGAGCAGCAACAGAGAGCTGTGTTCCCTGGGTAAGTGCCCTTCCAGGCATGGTTCTTGGCCAGGTGTGCTTCATGGTCATATTTCCTTCCATGCATATTCCATCCCCCACCGAGGGTATGGAACTTTTGAGAGAGGGTGTCCCTGTCTGCATAGAAAAACTCTCATGTCACTTATGTTGCTATGACATTTGATTCAAAGTCTTTTGCTGTTGAACTAACGTGTCTTCTTTTTGGTCTGATAAAAGAAACAGAAGGGCAGGGCTGGTGCTCTGTGGTTGTGGGTGGACGCTGACGCGTGGAAGACTTCAGACCTGAGGTGGTGTGACGGGGGCCCATGTGTTAAGGGGCTCTGGGCCCTACAGTTTTTGACCGGTAGTGATTATCACTATTATCATAGTTATCACAAAACCGTATGACGCTTTTACTGGTTTGCAAACCATTTCACATACGTCGCCTGACGTGTCCCTCACGCTGACCCTGGGGGTGGGGAGGGCGAAGGGCTAGAGCTGTGATTTTCCTGGGTGTGAGGCGGCCACCTTCACTGCAACTTCGGCTACAGAGCTGCCTCTCTGTGGGGCAGGTAGTATAGGTATGATTCCCATTTCATGGATGAAAGAAACTAAGGCTCAGAGAGTTTAGGACTCGTCTGTGGTTTTTGTTGTTTCAGTCATGTCAGACTCCTTATAACCCCATTGGGGTTTTTCTTGGCAAAGATACTGGAGTGATTTGCCACTTTCTTCTCCAGCTCATTGTACAGATGGGGAAACTGAGGCAGAGTTAAATGACTTGCCCAGGGTCACACAGCTAGTGTCTGAGGCCAGATTTGAACTCATGAAGATGATTCTTCCAGATTCCAGGCCCAACGCTTTACCCACTGCACAGTTATACAGCTAGTCATTGTTGGAACTGATATTTCTGTCAAGGGCTCCTCAACTGCAAGGCTAGCATTCTACCCACTACCTTGTACCGACTACTGTGGAGTAATATGAAAAATATCTGTATTATATGCTGTGACTAATTAGGGGAGATGACAGGTGCTGAGTTGTGTGGGGAGGAAGACGAAGCATTTCCTGTCTTAGGTAAACGGTCTGAAACAACGGGACCTTTCAGCATCCTTAAAGAGATAACGGTCGAGGGGATTTCTAGAAGTTGGTTAGTAGTCCCCTCCCCCTACCCCCAACACATAGGCACTAAAGAAGAGGGGATAGTGAAAAGGCCTAAAACAGTCCTGAAAAGAGAAAGTCAGACTGAAATTTTTAAAAATGCCTGCTAGAAATGAAGACAATGCCTGCACGAGGTGCAGAGAACAGATACTATTGCAAACAGAAGAGACTCACTCTGAGAAGCCTCTCATCACACAAACAGTGCTTTGAATCCCAGTGGGAATACGTCACTGAGATAATGCACAAGTGGCTCAGGAGAGTTGATAGAAAGCCTTGGGCGTTCTGCTTTTGATCTCATGTTTTCCCTGACAGTGCAGAACCTGAAGGTCCCAGTGTTGAAGAAGTTGGGTAGAGATTTTGGCGGAATGGAGATCAAACACGAAACTTTTGTCCTACTTCTCCACAGAGACCAATCATTGTTATTGCCCGGAGGCAGGAAGATGGTTTAGTGACCGATTTTGGAGGGCCTTGCAGGCCAGGCAGTGGAGTCTGAATGTCATTCAAGAGCTGAATATGATCACAGATCTGGAGCGGAAAGGGACATCTAGAGCGGCCCCCCTTATTTTACAGGTGAGGAAACTGAGGCCCAGGGAAGTTCAGTGACTTGCCCAAAAGCACACAGCTAGTTCTAACAGGACCCAGAGGCACATCCTCTGGTGCCGGAGCCAATGACATTTATCTGGTGTTTCTAAAATATTACATTATTCTCAGGTTATTAATTTCATTTCCTAGGCCAACAGTGTTTCAAAAATGTCTAGAGATGAGAGGAACTTTCTGGTGCTGTCTTCTAATTAAATGCTAGAGCCCCTCTCCATCACCCACTGGTACCCAATTTCCACAGTTTTCTGCAGCTGTTCTGGGTATTAAGAAAAATATAAGTCACTGAGATTAAATAGAAGGGTGTCCTAAAATGCCACTAGTAATCCAGGGGAACCATGTTTACCTAAGGACCCCCAAGGGGTGGGCACAGAGAAAGTTGTAGTAGCAGATGTCCTGATTGCCAGTCACATTCACAACCTATAAGACGAAGAAATAGAAAATGAAATTCAGTTCTGCTCAGTCCCTCAAGGCAAGGCGGGGACCATGCAGAGCTGGTATAGCTTACAAAGACTGCAGGTGAATGATTTACGGTTAGGCCAGCTCCCAGGAGCAGCAGGGAACACATCACTATACTCTACAGTTCTATAGGGCAGAGGCAGATTTCTCATTCTCTTTTGCAGGCTCGTATTGAAGGGGAATATTATTTATATTTCTCACTCTTATCCCACGTCCTTAAGCTAGAATTCAGGACAAGCAGCAGCTTTTCCTCTGCTATAATATACCATTATTGTCACTGTTTCATAAGAAAAAGAGCTGATAAAAACTGAGATTGGATGTCGTGCTTTTCCCTTCTGTTCTAGAAGAGAGAGATGTCTTTATCCTCTGAGCTGAAACAAGAACCACCAGGTCAGTAAATGCAGCATCTTCAGGTTTAGATCTGGAATGACCCTCAGAGCTTATCTAGTCCAATTTTGTCATTTATAGAATGAGTCTGCTGAGGCTGACAAGAGTTTGTGACTTGCCCAAAGATATACAAGTAGTAAGAAGAAGAAGCCAGGATTCAAACTCAGGTCTCCTTCCTCCAAATCCAGTGCTCTTTCCACTATACTCTGCATATATTCAATAATCTGCCTCAGTTCATCATCATCTTTGTGAGCAACCCCCATTTGTACAAAGCGTTTGGCTAAGTGTGACCCCCTGCTTCTGCAGTATGTGTGAAACAGGCCTTGACTTTATCTAGGGCTTTACATTGTTTTCATAGGTAATCAAATCAATGGAGCGGGAGGGAGGGAGGAAAGGGAAGAAGGGAAAGAGAGAGGGAGAAAAGGAAGAAAGGGAAAGAAGGAAGGGAGGAAAGAAAGAAGGAAGGAAGAAGGGGCAGAGAGAGGGAAGGGAAGGAAAGAAGGAAGGAAAGGGGAGAAGAAGGAAGGGAAGGAAGGAAATAAGAATTTATTAAGCACCTGTCAGGCACTGTGCTGAGCACTTTACAAAAATTATCACATTTGTTCTTCACAGTAATCCTGTGTGGTGGGTGCTGTTATTATCTCCATTTTATAGTTGAAGAAACTGAGGTAGACAGAGATTAAGTGCCTTGTCTAGGGTCCCACAGTTAATATGTGTCTCGTGCTAGACTTTAACTCAGATCCTCCTGACTCCAGGCCTAGTGCAAAATGAGGAAACTTTCTCTCATGAGAAAATAAATGTTGCATCTTCCAAGCTTCTAACAAACACGCTTATTGCCAATTCTCATCGCCAGACAGTGGCCTTTCCGTTTTCTATTCTGTGTTAAATTAGTGAAGAACAATCTCTTACATGGTACATTAAAATTCGAGGGAAGACTGCTGAAGTCTCCTCTAGCTAAAAAGAAAAAGAAAAAAAAAGCTAACTAGAGTCTTCAAGTCACGTTAGCCTTAGTGGCATCAGACTGGAGCATTCGTATCCACCCTATGGGAGGGCCATGGATAACAGTCACACAAGATGAGAGGGCACAGGTGGGCCATATGATTCGTACTGCTGGAGGGAGCAGCACCATTGGTAAGTTCACAGATACATCTGTCCGTCTCTATATGTAATGGCAAACTGAGAGTGAGTGTAGTCCCTGCTCACTGGTGGACCAACTTACAGTCTGGTAGGTGATAACCAGCTGGATCACAGGAAGAGCATAAAACACAGCAATAGTCGTGATGTTCCTATGAGAAGAGAAGGAACAGCAAACTAGCAGGCTCCATAATGACAAAAAAGCAATTATTAGAACTAGGCAACATTTGTGACATAATAGAGATTCACAGTTTCCTTTAAGATCTGCTCTTTCTGTGCCATGATATGAGGTAGTGCTCATTTCATTTGCTGCTTGTTAAATTCAGAATAAAAAGAAAATAAAATGGGAGAATTTTCAAATTAAAAAGTAAAAGAGTTGTGAGATGTTCAGCCATCATTAGCTAAGCTGCTCTGACAGCCAAATCTCACAAGTATTTTAGGAGCTAGCTGTTCAGCCTCTGGTTTACCTGGCTCCCTTCCCCCCTCATCTTGGTCATTTCTGGAACGTTTTATTCATTAAACTTTTACTGAAAGAAGAGTTGGAAAAGTACAGAAGAAATTCAAATTGGCCACTTATTGGTAGCCCTGAAAAAATACTTGCATTAGGAAGAAAGTGATTAAACTATCAGCTGAAAGGAGATTTTGGGGTTACCTGGGGACTTCATTTATTCATTTGAGCTCCAGCCCATTATCAAAGTTTTTCAATTTTTTAAATGTGCTGTTTCCCTCAGATTCCCTACTGTTCCATAGAAGTGATGCTCGTTATAAGACCAACTTAAAGGAACTCCATGATGAAATACGGAAAACAACCTCCAGGTTGTAGAACACTTGGGTTGAATCCTATCTTTGCTAATATCTCCCTGTGTGACTTTGGGGGAAGCCTAAACCTCTCCTTATGTCTGCCCACTTGTAAAATAGGGCTAATAATATTGATTTTCCCCTGTTTTGAGGAATAATGTTAGAAATGTTTTGAGTTCTTTGGAAGTTATGAACTAATTATAAGGATGTGTGCAGTTGGGACAAATTGCATTATATGGGGCTTGTGGCCCCATTTAACATTTTTGTATGAGGATAATACGGTTAAAATGAACATTAAACTAATGGCATCCTTGAAGAGGAATGTTCTCAGTGAGGTTGGGGGGAGCAGTGGGGACCAGAGGAGAGGCATTATATGTGTGGAAGTTAGAGGGCAGCCTGTCTCAGTGCCTTGGAGATACAATGACTGAGAGCTGAATGTCTCAGGGTTTTTAAATTTTTATTTAAAAATTTTCCCTTTCTTTTTATTCTGAACTTAAGAAGCAGCAAATGAAAGGAGCATTTCCTTATATATTATGCAACAAGAGTAGATTTTACATGAAATTGAGAATCTCTATTATGTACAGCTTACTTTTCTTTTAAGTGTGTAATAAATTATAACTTTCAAAACTGTCCTGCTTGTGATGATTCCTTCCAGCCTTCTGTTCTTTTTCTCGTTTTGAAGGAGTAGAACTCTATCCCTAACCTCTTTTCTTTCCCACCAACCTTCAGGTGTCCTTTACCCCAAATAGTGACACCATCCCTTTCCTTTGACCTAGTGCAGTTCCAGCTGCCTTGTCTCCAAATTAGGGAACCCTCCCCCCTCCAAAGCAAAAAGCTAAGCCTGGTGGTCTCCAGTTTGTCATATTTCAGGATCACTGGATCATAAATCTAGAGCTAGAAGGAGCCTCAGAGATCATCTACCCTGACATTTTACAGATATGAAAACTGAGACTCAGAAATAAAACTACTTTCCAAGGTAGTAAATTGTTCAGCTGGCATTTGAATTCAGATCCCCAGTGCATTTTCAGAAGGAAAGTTCACCACTTTTTCTAGTACACCATTGCACTGGTGTTGACTGTAAATTAAGGCATGTGATAGTTGGTGTATTTTGTGCTCTGGAAGAAGACTCTGAGGGTAGGCATTTGTGCACTAGCTTGACTGATGAGCTATTACCATCACTGTCATTCTTACTCTGCATTTCTGTAGATATTTTCTTCCCAGGAAAGCACCTTCCACAAACACTACCACTGTCTCATAAAGAATGACCCCTCTCTTACACCAAAGTGACTGTCTCAAAGAAAAGCCAATAAGCTCTTCCTCAAACTCCAATTTAGACAATTACAGTGATTTTCCTAGCTGTGAATTCATATTGCTCATGGCTTTACCCACCTTTCACTTACCAAAAATAAATCTTATACTTTTTGCTGACAATCCTTCGGTCCTTCCTAGACAGGTCTGACAGATAGAGGAACATCTGGGTGGAGAGGGAATATGTGTCATCACAAAGAAAGTTTTTGTCTGTTAATCAGGGTTAGTCTGTAGGCCAGCTGAACGAGGAAAGCCAAGTCACTGACGCTGCGGTTCTTACCATTAACTGAGAAGCTTCACATACACAACAAACAACAAGATTTCACAGGAGACAATCACTGTTTTTCTTCAGATAGGGAGGAAATGTATAACTGCCCCTAAACACTACTATAAAGGGGCGTATTTCGGTGTGATTTTACTCTAGGGGCTAAAGGTTTGGATAATACCTTTCCCTTTCATTCCATTTCTCCTGTTTTTAAGAATACCTTAATGAAAAAAACAAACAAACAAGTGAAAAACCTCTCCCCCCAAAACAGAGTATTCTCTGGCTTTTGGGGGTAGATTGAGATGAGATATCTATTAAAGTGTCTGGGATGTTTTATTAAATCATTAGACTAAAAAAGGAGCTAAAATAAGATAATTGAAATTATTAGAATTCACTTTTAAGTTTTTTAAGAGTCACAATAGGGCAAAAGTCATGTCTTGTCCATTTTTGATTTGCCATAGAGCCCAGCACAATACGTGACACAGTAGGTTCTAAATCAGTGTTTAGTAAGTGAATGAATGAATGGATGAAAAAAAGAGAGACTTTCCCCTTGGAAGTCTGTCTTCCTTATAGCACTAGATAATCTGGTTGTCTGTATTCTTCAGTTACGTAATCCTTTCGTTGCTGTAGACCCCGGCTACCCTCACTGGCATGAATACTTTCTTTTAGGATACTAATTGTGGTCCTCTTTTTTAATTCTCTTTCCTTAGAGTTCTTCCTATTGTCATTTTTTTCTAACTTCCAGAGAGACGTGCTCACTAAGAGGTGGATTTACTTAAGTCTATAGTTCTTTTTTATCTAAGCAATCTTGGAAACTGTAGGAGACATCTGGCTTCTTTTCATGGAGAAAAAAATGCATCACCTCTGAAGTTCTAAGTTCATTTCCAGTGAGCAAGGCCAGGCAGGCATACCTTGGTCCGGATGACATTTTTGTCGCTTTCAATATCTGGCATAGTGTCAAAATCACTCTCCTCCTCTACGGAGCTATCTGTGTCTGACTGGTATCGGGCCCCACCATCTGATGAAGACATCTGCCTGCCACCACTGGAGACTGACTCATCTGGAAGCAAAGAAAACGATACTGAAGCAGGAAATTCACAGAAATCCCCAAATTAAGCAGATTACATGATTACAGAACTGACTCCTTTCGAAAGGTCCAGATTTCACTTTCTATAAATGTATAGCTTATAAGCTGACTATGTATCCTCAAGACACATTCTCTCCCCCAAATTCCTTCTCATTGGACCTTTGCTAAATATTTTTTTCCTTCTGCCTATTTTAGGAGGCATTTCAATGATCTAGGTCCAGAGCTGAGTGTAAAGAGCTATTACATTAATCCTTTTAAAACAACAGATATTCTTTTGGGGTAGAAACAATTAATCGTGTTCATAGTATATATTTTATTTTTTTATAAGTTTTATTTTTGAGGGGGGAAGGCAGGGCAATTGGGGTTAAGTGACTTGCCCAAGGTCACACAGCTAGTTAAATGTCAAGTGTCTGAGGTTGGATTTGAGTTCTGCTCCTCCTGATTCCAGGATCAGTGCTCTATTCACTGCGCTACCTACCCGCCCCCACATTTTCTAGTACACATTTCACATAGTGTAAAGTTTTTATGCACACCGCTGTGATTCCACCATGTATGTGCATAAGCACACATAAATCTATCTGTACAGAGTATTTGCACACAGTAAAAGTCACACATGCCATACCTACATTTATATAATAAAAACAACATTCTCAGGAAGAAGATACCTCCTGTTCCCATGAATGTGTCCTATAGCAGACGGGAATTTGTTTAGCTTATTGAGGTTTGGCTACCTCTTCTGTTCAGATGGTTTTTTAAATCCTGTTTCTGCAGCATCAGAAATAAGCAGTCTGGTCTCAAGCTCACATGCCTCTCATTGTTACAGGGCAATAGAACTCTATCATGGGACTTCATCTCATATGATATGGACATTTTAGGGAGCATTGCCCATCTATGTAGAGGCTTACTTAGGGGGCAGTTTAATTTGTACCAAAAAAACCCAACAACAACCATATTTCTTCTAACTCCAACAAGAGAAATATTCATAAAAACTGTGTTGCTTGTTGTTATTCATTTGTGTCCAAATTTTCATGACCCCATGGACCATACTGTCCTTGAGGTTTTCTTGACAAGGATGCTAGAGTGGTTCGTCATTTCTTGTTTCAGTGGATTCAGGCAAACAGAGGTGAAGTGACTTGCCCAGGGTCACAGAGTTAGTAAGTGACTGAGGCCGGATTTGAACTCAGATCTTCCTGACCCCAGGCCCACCCATCTGCCCAAAAGCTGTGTTAGTACCCATGAAACAATCACTGCAGCAGCCGTATTAATGAGTTATGTAGATTGTCACATGATTGATCTGGCCATAGTGATTGGGGTCAATCACGAAGATAACCAAAAAGAATGGACTAATTCTGGCCACAGTCCAGCATGCCTGTAGTAATATATAGCCTACTCTTCTAATATGCCCTTACTCTTCTGAAGTGTGAGAGTAAGCAAATTTGTCTATCAGCAGTCTAATACCAGACATGTATCACCTAAGCATGCAGGTCAAATTAGGGAAAGCTCCCACTGGATACTAGGGTAGAAGACAGAGATCTAGGAAATTCTACTAACATAGAACACACAACATCAAGAAGTATAATTATGGGGTATTAAAACGGGGAGGGATCAAACCCTTTGTTTTACAGATGAGGAAACTGAGTCCTAGACTGGATAAGTCACTTGTCCAGTAATCCAAGATCACACAGTTAGTCAATGGTAGGAAGTGCCTCTTCATCCCACGGGGCCCCAGGAAACATTTCCAACAGAGGACTCGGCATGATGTACCTATTGCCCCATAGCTGCTCCCTTCAGGTGTACTGGTGGCAATGGGGTGGGAATCAGTTACATTCCTAGACCCTGTAAAGGAAGCAAAGGCGCAGAAAGTTTACTTCTGGTTGGCTAAAAGGTATGACAAAAGGCTCAGCTTACCAAACCAGAAGCTTTTTAGCTTAGTGGGGTTTTTTGTTATACTAGTAACTCCACTATTACTGTCTTCCCTCTCCTTTCCTACGTCCTGTGCCAAACCTCTGGAGGCCAGTGAAGGGGTGAAGTCATAGTCTAGGAAGGACTTTCAGGTAAGAAGAGCACTTACTCACAGCAGTTCTGTGAAGAGTTACTGCAGGTGTAATTCTTGCTGTATAGAGGAGGAAGCTAAGACTTGAAACAAATTGATTTAATCATTACACAGATGTCACACACACACACAGATCCATTGCATGCCTGAAATACTTTTATAATGGGAACTGTTGTTTTTTGTATTTCTGTTATATATTTTATATATTTTTATATTTAGATTTATGTTATTTTCATATTTTTTTATATTTCTTTAGAATAGAGGATACTTTTCCAAAAACTTTGATTCTGCAATGAGACCTGGCCGTGGGCAGTTAGTTTCAGGAGGGATTCTAATGATCCGTTTGTTCACTGCTTATTTTCAAAAGCTTTGAGAGACTGAAGCAAATACAGTGACAGATTTTCTCGTAAAAGACTCAAAATTCAGAAAAACTAAATCCAAACAGATACACACACACACACACACACACACACACACACACATATATGTATATGTATAGTCTAAGCCACACTGAAGAACTCATGTGTGTTTATAGATAAATCAGTTATTGAATATATACATATATGTGTGTATATATATATATATATATATACATACATACATACACATATACACATGTACATATGCATCTCTGTCTATCTATATTAGTTCTTCAATGTAGCTTCAGCAGATTTTAACATTCTTGGTACTTCATTTGTCAGCTCCTTTCTCTTGTTGAAGTTCACAGTCTAGGCCTTGAATTTCTGTTTGGCATCTGTCTGTAGAATAATCAAATATTCTGGCTAGTAATCAGGGTATCCTATATATCATATATGACTTACCATGTTTAAAAAAAATGAGAAGAGAATATAATACACAAAACACTGAAATGACCACATTAGCCCCAAAGGATAACAACCCTCAGTTTAGTAGGGATCACCCTACACAAATGTCACACACAAAATATATTTCTTACAGACCTGAAATACAGTTGTAATGGGAATTATTGTTATTATTATTATTTTACAAATGATTAGCCTTGTTTGTTTTTCTTTTATATCATTCTTATCTTTCAATTTTCAAACTTGTACTTCTTGCATTTCCAGCTGTCATTCTCTTTTACCGTTTCCAGCTTCTTCACTTTTGCTGTCTTCACTATTTTCTCAGCTACCTTGAACTCACAGAAATTACCTTTAGTTCTAACCCAGTTATTTAAAGTATAGTAATTCTTAAACTCTTATACTCCATCTGTATCTGTCTTAATCCAGGGGCAAAGCAATGGTATATTAGGCTGCCCTAGTGATGGCATATATCTAAGTGAATTTAAAATTATATCACAACTACTTAACACCCTGGTAATTCATATTTGTGCCCAAATTCTCATTATTATGCGATCTACACTTACATTTATAATCAGCTGCCTTATAAAATCCAGGAGGAGTCATGCAATTCCTTGGATTTCTCCTCTCTGGGCTTCAGCTTCATTTTTAAAATAAGGGTGTTGGCCTAAAATAATCTTTGAAGGGAAAAGAATAAGCATTTATATAAAAATTGAGGAAACTGAGGCTGAGAGAGGTTAAGTCAGGTAGCTAATAAGTGTCTGAGGCTGAGTTTAAGCTGAATTCTTCCTGACTCCAGGCCCAACACTCTCTCTGCTGGGTCACCTGGACGCTGCCAAGTCCTTTCCACCTCTAAGTCTTCTATGAGTTGATGCATGAAAGTCATTAATAGTTTTTAGACTCCATCAAGGTCCTCCTCTAATGCATCATCATGGCCCAGAGATGAGCTTGGTTTCTCCAAGGTTATGGCCATAGATGGCAAGCAGGTCCTGCTAAGCTGCAAGACTTTGTGTGTAGGCCCAGATGATTATCTAAGGCCAGTCTGGTTAAACTCTAAGAGGTTCAGCATTAGAAACTTAGCCGTGGGGGCAACGAATTTTTCTGTCATGAAGACCAACATAGGCCATCGACTAAAGTATAGAGGGGTTGAGATCTGCATCAGTGGAAGGAGTAGCCACATTGATGAAATCATGGATCTTTAAAATATGAAGCATTGTAGCTTGGGGGAGATTGTTCAAGGAACTGGTCTTGCTTTAAACTGCTAACAAAACTTTCTCACTGCATCTTAGGATGGGACTGAGCTCAACCCAGATCTGTTTCTTCACTTGACTTTGAATATCAAAATTTCTATCCTTTTTAGGTCGCTGGCCCAAATATCCTTAGGCCATGTGCACTAGAAGAGCTCCTTAGCAGGTTCACCCATATCAAGTGAAATCATAGTGTTCAGCACTATCTAATCTGACTCTCATTTCATAGCTGAAGAAACTAAGGCCAGGGTGTATTAAATGATTTTCCCAAAGGTCTCGCCAGGAATAAGCTTCAACACTAAGATTTGAACCAAAGCCTTTTGACCCCCAGATCTAGAGCTCTTTTAAATACGCAGTGCTCCTTCCATTAAGGGTCAATCCCTTATGTTGCCGTCCATTTTCTGATGATCTTTTGTTTGTTTGAATGGTGGACAAGATTGAGCTGGCCTGACTCTGAGAGCAAAGAAATGCTTGCCTGAAGTGACTTCTCTTTAGGAATTCTATGGGCTTGTCTAGCATCCCAGGCACTTTTCATAAAAGAGCCCTCTGTTTCTCTACATTCTACCCAGTTGGCTTGATTGTATTACTCAGCTGGTACTCAGAGGAATATTGACATTGAACAGTTCAGAACTTCCTAATTCCAAGTCCAAAGCTCTATCCACTGTGCCTCCTTGTGGTTTGTCCTTCATTCTTGAAGAGGACCGTGACATCAGGGAGATGATGACATGACTTGCAGTTGACTTTGATTTGAGTGAGGGAGGGCTGTGCGAGGTCACCAGCCTCACTTTTTCCTACAGAGCCATCTCCAGTGGCCAGATATTTTCTTCAGGATGACTGGAGATGGCCCAGGATGCAGTATGAGCCCTTTTAGGCTAAGGTCTTTCCAGGTTCTCACTTTGACTGAGGAAACACCCATTCAGTGAATAGGCCTCTTTAAAAAGTGAGTCAATTGATGGCCCCTTTAATAAAAAAAAACTGGAAGGGGACGACCCTGAGAGTTGTTGGCCGGAATAGAAAGTTACTGTTTATATTCACTCAGAGCCAGGAATGCCCAAAAAATTACCATTAAGTGGTGCTTCGGCAGGGACCTACTGCTGTCTAATCAGAGTGAACTGGACTTAAGGCTTGGTCTTTGAGAAAGAAATCTAGCCCATAAACCCCAAGTTAATTAGGCAGCTTTCTGTCATCAAATTTTACCTTCCTTTGGGCAGAACACCTTGAGGAGAGGAGAGGAGAGAATGAGCTGAGTTGCCCAATTGGAACTGGCCATCTGGGTCACCATTCACACAGACTCTGTGCCAAAGGGACACAAGCAGTAAGTAGCAGTGCTGGCGTTTTTCTATCCAGTCTTCTGATTCCAGATCTAGTGGCCTTTCTACTAGTTTTTGGTGACTCAAAAAGACACTAGGGTTTGAAGGAATTAAATATGTTTTTTCTATGACTGGTTAACTTAATTGGCTAGAACACAAGAATCAAGAGGCTATGCTAATTAAGACTTAAATTCCTGTGTGATCCAGGTAGACTGGTTCCCCTCAGAGCCATGGTCTGAATCCCTAGCCCCAGTCAGCTGTTTCCTAAATGCATTATCCTTGGTCAGAAGGTAGACTGAGCAAAATGATATATATGACTGCTTCAGAAAAAAGCATCAAAAAGCTGACCTTTTATGATCTCTGAAGAGAAAGAATAAACATTTATATATACATAGAGGCAACTGAGTCTGAGAGAGGTTAAGTGACTTCCATGGTCTGTACCTTTAAAAGGATGAGAAAGGCTTACTTTAGGTGCATCTCAAAAGAAGAAGGTATAGATGGAGTCCCTACAGTCTCCTATTACAGTCTTGTTCAAAATAGGAGGTAATAATGTGATCACGCTAAAAGAATTTCAGATTTGGAAGAGACTTTAAAAGTCATTTAGTACAACCTCCCTACCAATATGGAAGTCTCTTCTACAAAATCTCTGAGAGATGGTTATACAACTTTCTGAACACCTCTAGTGATGGGGAGCTCACCATTGTGAGCAGTCATTCCACTAGATTTATTAGATTTTTTTTCTTTTATTGCAACAAAATAAGAATCTTTATAAATTCTGCCCGTAGGTCCTGGTTGCCTGAGTTTCTGTATAATTGTAGAATCATAGAATATTAGAGTTGGCAGGTAACTTAATCCAGTCCTCTCACTTTACAGAAGTCTGTAGCAGCCAAATGACTTCATTCATTCAACAAACATTTATTGCCTGACTACTGAGTGGAAGATACTGCTAGGAAATGTTGGGGATAAAAGAAGGATAAGACTTGGCTCATGTCCTCAAAAATGATACAGATGGGTGAAGGGGAAGAGTTAGGAAGCAGCAAATGTAATCTCCTTTTATCTGACTACTTTTCATCTCAGCACTCTGGTCTTTGAAGTACCTCATTGCTCACAATAATGGCAACAACACCCCCATCTCTGCGCCCCCCCAAAAACCCTGGTTTGCACTGAATTGCTTGAGATCTTCTATTACTATTCTAGTGGGTTCCCACAGGTTTCTAAAAAGAAAGCAGCAAAGAGCAGTCATATTTTTTTTTGTGCTAAATGACCCTGGACCAACATCACTTTGCAGGATTTATGAATTTCTTTAGCACTGAAAACTTCATTATAAGAAGCTTCCAGCAGATTCAATAATTAAAGGATCGTTATATATGATTTATATGATTTTATTAGATGGTACAAATTCTTCTACTTATTTTATGGCCAACAAGATGAGGTTGGTTAAAGAATAACTATTTCCAAATTTTGGCCACAGACAGGTACAGAAAAATTGAAGTATAGTGTGATTCCGTTTCTATGGAAACTTACATTCTGTAGCTAGTTTAGGTCACTTGGCTCACTAATCATCCTGTTAAGTTTAGAATCTGGGTGCTCAGTATTGAGGAGTAGCAACTTCCTATAAAGGAAATTCTGTCTCCACTCTCCAATAATTATTCCACTTAAAGGTTGCTCTGTCAAATGAAGCCACAGGCTCTTACTAACAAGTAAATCAACTAATTCAATTCACTAAAGGCCTCCTTAAAGAGTATGGAATCAATCTTGGATTCTCCAGGGATAGGCCAGTGGAGCGAAAGCTCTGAGAGGTTCTATGTCTGAGGAGCAACCCATTAAGTTATCTCATTAAGGATCCTCACTAAAGAGACACTTAGTATTAGTAGGTTGGCCCCTAGGCAATGAGTTCTTTGATCATGGCAACCCATGAAACAAACAATGTGAAATGGCCCTCAGTCCTGTATAGCTCTCATTGGCCACTGAATTGCAGAAAAGGCAGCTGAGGGTGCTTAGAATTATATCATTTTTACTGTTAAATAATATGACTGTTGACACTCTAAAGTATAAGACCCCGTCCAAAACCAACAAATGGCCATTTGATTAGAAGCACTAAGCCGTATCAATCCAAGCATTCCTATTCTAAGTGAAACCATAAGATGTTAAAAAATTTTCAGCTAAGTTAAAGGATGGTTCCTAGATTCTCTCTGGAGAAAATAAATAAAGGAGTTGGCAGCCTTAGTTTCACTAGGAAACGTTTCAGAGGATGCTTGGTTATTCCTTGCCAACCAGAGAAACATAGTGGCCAAGAGCAATACCAGTTTAGAACATAAATTCACTTGCAGAACATAACTGGGGAAGGTCATATTAGCTCACAGAACAGCAAAGAACAATAAAGGGAAAGATGAAGTCTATAGAAATTTTGATGTAAGATACAACTAAGTCAGATTATCCCCAAAGCATTTACAAATGAAAGAAAAAGGAGAACCACAAACAGAGGAAAAAGGAGAACAGATACATCAGCATGTATTTGTACAAAAACTACTTTCATCAATGAAAACACATTGGAAACATCACATTTAGACTTTGACATGTCAACCTCAGGCTGTGTAAAGAAGCAGAAACGTCACTAAAGAAAGGAAGATGGGAAGAGCAGCTAGATCAGACTGAGTGGACCGTGACCGACTGCTAAGATTTACTGCCTCCTCACCCACTCATTTCTCACCTTTTTGTAACGAGCCTTCAGGTGACCCACTTGGCCGAACCTGCTCTCTCTCAGGTTGCAAAGGATTCCTTTGATACCAAAGCCAATGTCCTTTCCTCAGTCCTTATCCTTCGATTTACTGGTAGTTTTTGATACGCGTGACCACACACCCTTCTCTCTTGATTTCTCTGACTAATCTCATCTGATCGTTTTCTGACCACTTCTCAGTCTCCTTAGTGTAGGTGTCTCCCCGTACCCCAACTCAGGCAATGATGTGCTACTTTTCCTCTCTATATTCACACTCCTTTGGTGGTGTCATCTGGTCTTATGGGTTCAAAAAGCATCTCTATGCAAATGACTCTCAAGTCTATAAATTTAGCTCTAGTTCCACAATGCTTGCTATACATCTCCTTCATTTCCCATAGACCCCTCAAACTCAGTTATGTACTGGACCAGCTGCTGGGTGTACAAAGACAAACATACAACCATCCCTGACCTGAAAAAGCTTACATTCTTCTCGAGATGGAGAAGGGGAAAGTGACATATAACGTATACATAAATGAGTAAAGACAGGTAATTTGAGGAGGATGAGAAAAGTAACAGCTGGGGGACGGGGTGTTCATAGAGGAGATGGCATCCGGACTGAGTCTTGGAGGAAGCTATAGATTCTAAGCGGGAGTGAGGAGTAAGAGAGGAGCGTCCCCCAGGAATGGGGAACAACCTATGCAAATGAGATGTAGCGTATTGTGTTTGGGGGAAGCTAATGGGGAATGCGTAAAGACTAGCAATATGAATAAAGTCTGGAAAGGCAGGTCAGGGTCAGATTGTAGAGAGTTTTAGATGCTAGACTGAGGATTTTGTATTTTATTCAGAAAACAATAGGGGTTTTGGAAAGATGGTGATATAGATAGGCCAGTGTCTGTCCTGGAGGCTCTCTTCTATTCTTTCTCCTCTCTCTCTCTCTCTCTCTCTCTCTCTCTCTTTCTTTCTTTCTTCTCATCACCAGATCACATGGATTTCATTATCTCTATGCTGATAACTGCCAGATTAATAACTGCAGTCTTAGCATCTTTCCTAAGTTCCAGTACCACTTTATCAATTGCCTCTAGAACAGTGTGGACAACTTAAATTCACCATGTCCAAAACAGAACTTTTCTTCCAAACTTTCCTATTTTTGTGATTATTCTGGTCCCCCAAGTTCATAATCTTGGCATCATCTTCAACACCTCAGTCTTACTCATTTCACATATTCAGTCAAGTGCCAAATCTTGCTGTTTGTACTCCCACAACACCTACCACATCCATCCTTTTCTTTCTATTCACATGGCAGACACATTTCACGCTGCTGGTGCAGGCCCTTTTGCTCATTCATCACAAGATATATAAAGAACTAATCCGTATTTATAATAGTAAGTGCCATTTACCAACTGATACATAGTCAAGCGCATTTTTTCTAAGAAGGAAATCCAAACTATCAAGAGCTATATGAAAAATACTTTAAAATCACTAATAATTAGAGAAATGCAAATTGGAACAGCTCACAGTTAACAAATTCCAAAAGTTGGCAAAAAAAGGAAAATGATAAATGTCCAAGGTGCTAGGGGAAAACAAGTACATTAATGCACTGTTGGTGAAGCTGTGAAGTGGTCCAGCCATTCTGGAAAGAAATTTGGAACTATGCTTCAAAAGTTGCTTAACCGCAACCATCCTTTGACATAGTAATACCGCTATATTAGACTTATTCCCCAAAGAGATAAAAGAAAGGAGAAATGACTCACAAGTACAAAAAACCCCAACCCTAACATGTAGTGTCTTTTTATGGTGTCAAGGAACTAGAAACTGAGAGGGGCACCCAGCAGTTGGGGAATGGCTGAACAAAGTATGGCATATGAATGTACTAGAATAGCACTGTATTATGGGAATGATGAAAAGGGGTGAGTTTCATCAGAGAATCCTAGGAAGGCTTGTGTGGAGCGATGTGGAATAAAGTGAACAAAACCAGGGAAACAATTCATATATTGATTTTGTGAACAAAAACAGCTTTGAAAGACTTGGAAACTCTTATAAATGCAACAACCAGTCACAATTCCAAAGGATTGATGAGGAAGCCTGCTACCCACGTCCTGACAGAGAGGGGATGGACTCAGTACAGAATACGATATTTTTTGGATTTAGGTAATGTGGGAAATTACTTGATAATGCACATAAGTTACAGGGGGTTTGTTTTCCTTCTTTTTTTATCCCCTCCCCTCGTTGGGGAGGGTAGAAGTCATAGAGAGAGAGAGAAAAGAGGCTTGTGAATTTGTATTTGATTTTTAAAAAGAAATAAAGGTGATTAAAAAAGAAAACATATCAATAAAAAATTCAAATAAAAAATTAAGTTCTTCAAAATCTGGCTGTGGCTTACCTCTCTAGACTTATTACACATTACTCCCTTTAATGCATACTTACAATCCAGTCAAATTGGTTTTTCTACTACTTCTTACACATGCCACTTCATCTTCTCTCTCCAGGCCTTTGCACTGGCTGACTCCCATGTTTGAAATATGCGTTCTCCTCATTTTCTCCTTGTAAAAAATCCCTGGTTTGCTTCAAGGCTCAGTTCAAGTGTCGTCTTCTACATGAGGCCTCTCCAGATTCCCTCAGCTGCTACTGTGTGGCCCTCAAAATGATCTTGTACCCATTTTGCATGTTCTTTCTCCTCCCTCTCTGTCTCTCTCTTTTTCCATATATATATATATATTTCCTCCATCTTAATAAGTTCCTTGAATAAAATTATTGTTTCATCTTCGGGTTTTTTTTCATCCCCAGCACCTAGCACAGTGCTTGGTACACAAAAGCTACTTAATAAAAGCATAGTGATTGATGAAAAATGTCTTTTCGGCGGCTGCACAGAAGATGGATGGAGATGGAAGAAGCATGTATGGAGAATAGATTGGAAGTAGAAGAAAATAAAAGCAGGAAGCCCAATTTGGACCCTATTAAGGCAGGAGATGGCAAAGTCTTAACTAGACTGAAGACAAGCAGAACGAAGTGGACAGAGATGTTGTGTGTCAGTTATACCACTTGTGTAAACTGGTAGTCACCACCTACAATCCCTCCACCAAGAGGGAATACCACCAGCCCCATCATCTGCCCTGAAGCTGAGCCCCACTATATACATTGACTCCCCCAGTTAGAGCATGAGTTCTAATTCTAAGCGTATGGACTGTCTTGATTTTCTATTTAAATTCCCAGTGTTTAGCACTGTTCTTGTAAATACGAAGGTCTGGATAAATGTGGTTCCGCCCCCTCTTCATCCATTCTTCTAATTTGGTATTGATTTGATTTTTTTTTCTAACAAACCAACATATTTCTACGGAAGTTGTTGACTATTAATGTATCTGTTGCTTTATTAGAGGGTTTTAGTTGTAGATGTTCTCTCATTCCCTGTAACAAATGTTTACACATACGCTGCAGTATCCTGCAGGTTAGTCTTTTTACAAATGCTCGGTGTAAGCACTGTAGTTGTAAGGTGATCAAGTGCCCCATGAAATGATGTTTCTTGTTGCCTTTGGAGGAATACTGAAACCAAATCTGCCAACTCCTTTATTTGCTTCTCCAGGGAGAACTGTAAACCTTCTTCCACTTTCAGATAACTGCCTTATGTCATTAGGCTTCCTTCACAAGAACATTAATATTTATGTGATTCAGGTCCTCCAGTAAAATTCTCACTTGTTGATCATTGGGAGGCCAACAGTTAAGTTAGTAAATATAGAGAATTTTAAACTCCCTGGCTCTTATCATCTTCTGCCTCTTTTCCAAACCTCCAGCAAAATCTCTGTAGAAGGGGGGACTCAAAGAAATGGGGATCATTTTGTAGTTCTCTGTACCGCAATTTGTCAAGTTGGTGACCAACCCGCTGGTAATGAGTTCTTCCAACTTTAGGTAGCTAGACTTTAGAAAGCAGATATAGGCTATTGTTGGGACCATAGTTAAAGTCTTTCCATCGTGATAAAACGTGTTAGACATCTACTGGCATTGCCTTGGTAGAACCATTAAGTCTTGTGGAACCAAACTAAGGAGCAAACAGAGCATCAGTCGGACCAGGAAAGAGGGATTTGGGGATTCTACCATCAATCCACCTTGTAACCTTGGCAATTATCACAGTCCAAGTATCTGGGAAAATTTTTTGGAATTAATTGGCAATAAGATTGAGCCATTAATCAACATTTAGTTCAGATGCTTCAGCTAGAAAAGGAATGCTTATTAGAAATTTATTTGGAATACTGTTCTTTCTTTTTCTCTCTCTCTCTCTCTGTCTCTGTCTCTCTGCCAAACCATTTCTTCCTGGTTGTGGGAGGCTGTTTTTTGTTTTGTTTCACATTAACTAGAAGAACTAGTAAAGCCTCTCAGGCTGGTTCATAACTCACTGATTGCTAACTTAAACAGTAAATTGGGGAAAAGAGTTGGGAAGTCGGGAAGAAGCCCAGAAGGATAAAGCTGAAAAGACCGTGGCAAGCTAAATTAGTCTTCTTTTTGTGTTTCCATGGGAGTCTATAAATTCTGCAGAGAGACAGATTTGAGGTGAACGCCAGCCAGCAAATAGCTGGCAGATGTGTCATGCTGTCTCCGAAGGCAAGCTTGGCTCCAGGAGCACCTCCCTTGGAATGGGATTGATTTGGTTATAGTTTACACTCCGTGGGCTCATGTGGGACAACTATTCTTTTGGAAGAGATATGGGCATGTTCTAAGCCTCAGTTTCTCCAAATGTAAAACAGGGGCTTGGACTAGATCACCTCTAAGGCCCCTTTCATTTCTGACATTGTGTGATTCACCATGACTAATTAGTAACCCAAAGTGCTGCACCTCTTTTGTTGGCTGACAGTTGATTGAGGAGGCAGCTTGAAAAGGGCCTCAAGAAGCCACGTACCTTATCCTCCTATTTATGGGTAGGCTTACAACCAAATCACTTCAGACAGACGAGACTTCATCTTGGTTAGTGGAGCCAGGCAACTTTCCTCAGTTTTTGTATATGTTCTACAGTCTTTCTAAGTCAGGAGTGGTCTTCCTTGTCTGGAGCCTAAATTCTTCCTTTTCAGTGTTCACCCATTTCTGTATTTCAGACCCCATGGAGATGGAGACCAGTGGGTCACTGTATCTTACCTCTGGAACACAGGGGGATTTTTCAAATTCAACAAACATTTACCAAGCACATATTGAACAAAAGGCCCCAAGGTAGGGCTGAGACATTGTGATTAGATCCAGATGATTTATGGAGGAAACAGGTCTTAAATTTTACTATTTTTTTCTCTCCACTGAAGAGACATGAAATTAACCTTACAAGTTCAAATTGGGGAGGAAGTCTTGGCTAAATAGTAATCTGAAAAAGATCTGGTGGTTTTGGTGGGCCGTAAGCTCAGTATCAATCAGCAGTGTACCAACATGGCAGCCAATAAAAGGTAATTCATTCTTGGGCTTCACCAAGAGAGGCACGGTGTCCATAAGAGAGGTGAGAGTCTCCTGTACTCTGTCCTGTTCAAGTCAACAAGCATGTTTTATGTGCCAGGCATATCTGGAGTGTTTGCTCAGTTCTAGTAACATTGATAAGCTGAAGAGCAACCAGGATGATAAAAGTCCTCAGTCACATCACAGAGAGAAGTTGAAAGAACTGAGAGTGTTTTGTTTGAAGAAGACAAGACAAAGGGAATATGATTGCTCCCCTTATATACTGAAAAGCTGTTTGTGGAAGAGGAGCTTGCTCTGCCTGGTCCATAGAGGAAACATACAGGAGCTTTCTGAAAGGGAGTTTAAAGGTGGAGCCACCTGAAAATGGATTTCCTCTTGACATGAAGGCAAATCTTATTATTAGAGTTCTTTCAAAGTAGAAGGATTCCCTTTGCACTGATAATACTGATACTGACATGGCGATCCCTAACGCCCACAAAACTTACTTCAAGAAGTATGGCAGCTAGGTGGTACAGGGGATAGTTAGGAGGATCTGAGTTCAAATCTAATTTCAGACATGTACTAGCTATGTGATCCTGGGCGTCACTTTTTTTTTTCTTTTTGGAGGACAGCTGGGGTTAAGTGACTTGCCCAAAGTCACACGGCTAGTAAGTGTGTCAAGTGTCTGAGGCCGGATTTAAACTCAGGTCCTCCTGACTTCAGGACCGGTGTTCTTTTCACTGAGCCACCTAGCTGCCCCCCCTGGGCAAGTCACTTAACCCTGATTGCCTCAAAAAAAAAAAAAGCATGCCAAGCAGCAGCCTCACAGGGTGACTCAGTATGAGATTAGTAAATACTCCCTCTGTGGCCCGGGGGAAAGTCCCTACACCCGGAAGCAGTGATCAAACAAAGGCAACATTCCAAATAAAGTCCAAGGTCACCGAGAAGAAAGTGT
Source organism: Pseudochirops cupreus (assembly GCA_028627135.1). NCBI lineage: Eukaryota > Metazoa > Chordata > Mammalia > Diprotodontia > Pseudocheiridae > Pseudochirops > Pseudochirops cupreus. Next base: position 342,813,819 of record CM053582.1, on the reverse strand, counting down.
TGAGCCCAGTTGCATGACTGAGAGGATTTTTCCGTTAAGAAATGTAAGCATTTTGTATTGGGAGGAGACAAGAAGAGAAAGGGCCAAGGAACCAGTTTTATTTTGTTTTCATAAAAATACCAGTGAAAATGTTGAAGCTATAATACTATATATATTTTTAAATGGAACAGGTTGCCCAGATCAGTAGTCATTTCCCCTCATTAGAGGACTCAGGACCCACAAAAAGACTTAACTTTGTAAAGGGAAATTCTTATTCGTATATGGGTCGGCTAGATACCCCGTAGGGCAGCAAGGTGGCTCAGTGGATAGAGTGCTGGGTCTGGAGTCAAAAGGACCCAAATTCAAATCTAGCCTCAAACACTTACTAGCTGTGTGACCCTGAGCAAGTCACTTAACCCTGTTTGCCTCAGTTTTCTCATTTGTAAAATGATCTGGAGAAGGAAACGGCAAACCCCTCCAGTATCTTTGCCAAGAAAACCCCAAATGGGGTCACAAAGAATTAGACGTGACTGAACAACAACAACAGATGGTCTCTGAGGTCCTTTCCAATGCTGAGATTTTGCGATTCTGAATGAGAGGCATGACATGAGCTCTGCCCCCTCCAACCATCTTGATCGGATTACAGCTCCCTTCCTTTGGTGTAAAAGCAGGAACAATGGATTTGGAGTCAGGGGACTGAGCTAGGGTAGGATTGTATCTCTTACATTCATCAGCAGTGTGTCTCTGAACAAGTAATATCCCCTCTCTGGACCTCAGTTTCCATACCTGTACCATGAGGAAGTAACCTTCACAGTGGCTTCTAGCTCTAAATATGAAATATCAAATGTGTATAAAAGTAATTTTTAGGGTGCTAATGCTCTGTCCTTCTGACTGAAACAAAGCTAAATCCAGATAGCTCCATGAAATGCACGGACGCATAAATTAAGTGAAAGGCAAGGTCGATATGAGGAAGTTGTCCCATTAAGGCTTTGATTGTACAGTTTCAACCTTGGAATTGGTTTGTATCCGGGAAAGCTGCACCAGAATTTTAGTGTGTCGTCACCAGGGGGCAGTAGTGTGCCATTTCATTACAGGCCTGGAAGGCTCTTCTGGGGACTGAGCCGCTTGTTCTAGCTCAAGTCCTACCCAGGAGTTGCACAACTTTGTTCCTATAAAAACAGATTCCTCTATTCAGACAGCTAAATATTAATGAAACAACAAGAACAGCTGCCGCTTCGGAGGCAGTTCTGTTTTTAAAAAAGGAATTAAACTCCAGCACGTCCCTTTGCACTGTTTTTCCCTTCCTTCTCTGGAGCTCTGGACCTGGAGTCGGGAAGGCCTGACTTCCACCCGGCCCCTGGCTGTGAGACTCTGAGCAAGTCAGGGAACCAGCGAGGGTCGTAACGGCACCCCCTGGTCGGGGTTGTTGTGAGGCCTGAAGGACAAGATGAGGGCGGCAAAAACGTCAGCTGTTGTAATTAACCGTTGCCTTAGTAACTGGTCCCCCCACTGCCTGCTTGTTTCCTTTTGTCTTTAGGGAGAAGCCTAACTGACCTCTTCCAGTCAGATCAAAAGGGAGATGACAATTTTCCTTCCTGGTCCTCTGGCTCAGATTAAAATGCCTGTGTCCAAATGTGCCACCGCAGGCTTCCCGCTGAATGCCTAGCTCAGGCCTGCAGAAACCAGATCTGAGATAAAGCCATGTGTGTTCCACATATGAAGTAGACTCTGGGTAGAGCTTAACCTGCATTATCTGGGCTGAAGCTATGTGACAGGCACTCAGTGTGACTTTAGCCGGCATCTTGGGGACTAGATCTCCAGAAATTTATTGGCCAAACCTCTCGTTTGAGCTCCCAATACCTTCACCTTCCTACCCTCCATTCCCCACCCTGTTATAGCTTCCTGGTGTTTCAAGATAAAACAGCTAACCACCCTACCTCCACCCTTCGTTACCATATGTCCATCTGGAAAGTAGTGATTCAAATAAACTGGTATTTCCATAGTCCTGTTATTAGTAGATTCACACCATCTGGATCCCTAATCCCTGAGGTATCCCTTTCTTATTTAAAAATCTTCAATGGCTCCCCAGTGCTCTTGGATAAAACAAATACTTCTTAGCCTGGCATTTCAGGGCTTCCAGAATTTGGCTCTTAACCTACCTTTCCAGTCTTATTTGATACAACTCCTTTTGATATATGCCGTAAAAGAGTAAAAAAAATCCAGAAAAAAAAGGAGAAAGACTATTTCAGGGAGATTTCTAAGTGCTTTGGAAAGCAGGAGATGATGATTATTCAGAATGTCTACTGAGGTCCCTTCCAGCTCTACCAGAGAAAAACCAGACAATTCTAGTTGTCAACAGACCTGAGAGAAAGAGAAAGTTCTACCTACGAGATAGAATCAGGAAGGGGAAGTGGTAGGTGAAATTGGTGGTAGCTATGAAAATCCAGTTATGGTGTTAAACCTTGTCAAGCTGAATTGAATAACATAGTACCTACCTATAATTTGCCTATCCACAAGTAGTTTGTAAGTCAAATCAACAAGCATTTATTAAGTGCCTATACATGCCAGGGACTGTGCTGAGGGCTGTGCTCTGAACTTAGTACCCTGAAACTTCCCCTCACAACAATGGACTTCTCTTTTGTGTCTGTTCTGGTGAAGACTCTGGGAAGTAGGGATAGGGACGGGGGAAAGCCTGTGTTCCCGAAGTCATGAGCGCTGAGACAGAATACGAAAGAGCCTTCTATCTGGCAATGAAGTGAAGCATATGCCTCTTCTAAGCTCTTTAGAAGACTGACCCTCTCTAGAAGCAAGCCTTCAGTGCAGGAAAAGTGTGACTGATTCAGAGTAAAGTAAGCATCAGAGAGAGGGTGGAAGACTGGTATCCGGAAGCAGGAAATACTGAATAAGATTCAATAATCCCTTTGTTTCATGGTTGTTGTATGGCAGTAAGTCAGGGAACACTAAAGTCTCTAAAGAAATGAAATTAAGGACTACACAAAAGGCAAGGAAGGGGTATAGAGTGAGCACAATTTCACTGTGACATCACAATTGCGGCATTACGAGGGAGAAGTGGGATAAAAGATCCTCATGCAAAAAATATATATAAATGAAAAAAATGGGCTGTACCTTGGTGAGAGCAAGGGCTAACTGATAGACAACCTTGTGCTCTCCTGGCATCCTTGTGATGTCAAGAGAGGAAGGAAGGCCCAAGTACACTGGGTGGATTCCCTGCGGGGGCAATGGGAAGATGTGGACAAGAGTCATCCAGGATGGGTAGGTATGGGTGGGCTGCAATCTGCGTTATTGGAGGACTATCCACACTAATGAAAGGTCACCGATCCATTGGAATATTTGAAAATAATGATGTAATGCTTTACATGGTCATGGATGTATCCGTTTCCCAGGATAACTCAAAGGAGGTACCTCAGTGTAGAACTTGAAGGCACATTGGGAAGTAGTGGTTTTCATTGTGTTTCTAAGCCCTTTTCCGCTTCATTCCCACCATCTTTCCTTGAGATCAGAGACCATCCTCATTTTCTGTTTGAATCTCTAGTGCTTAGTAAAGTGCTTCGCACAGAGTAAATATGTAATAGATGCTTCATTCATTCAGACAAAAGGGACTCTTGGGCTGCAGAAAAATTTAAGGTAACAAGTGTTACTTTGAAGAACAAACTTGTGCATCACAAAGGTCATTCTGAGACTGTCAATTTTTCTTAGAGCCCCTGGTGTTCCATCTCATTGTAGTAAAGATGAGTCCAGGAGGAAAAAAAAATACCCAAGATAAATCAGAATAATACAGCGGTCTCCAAAGGGCCAGTCAAGGAACTGCTGTGCTAACCAACGTTAGTCACGGTTTTAGTCTCATCACAAAGAACATCCATGTAAAAGAAGCTGTCCCACAGACAGGGCTTCAATCAAGGGTCGTAATAATCATGACAGGTTAGTGCTCGTAGGAAGGGAGGCCTTTCGCCATCTCTATCAGTCCTCCTTTGGAGCTCCCAGTGCTCCCAACTCCCTCCTCTCTAGAGGTACACCAAACCCCGTACATGACTTGACTGAGGTATGACAAAATGCATTTTTCACTTAAATCAGTCAAGTGGGTTGGGGTTTTTCAACCTTAATTAATTAATTATCAACCTTATTCATTAAGAGCGGAGATGGATTAGAAGGAAGAAAACAGAAACACAGAAACTAAAGAGTTTGTAGAACACAGGATGCTTATTACAGCTCAGTAAGTTTGGCCACCACTGGTTTGTTTGGCTGCTACAGGTTAAAGCGCACACGGCCCCGTTTCTTTTCTTTCTTATTCCTCTCTGGAGTGAGGTGGTAGAAGCTGGACCAGTTACTCAGAACCAAGAGGGCCCTCAGAGGTCATATAGTTGGCCCTGCATTTGAAAAAGAATCCCCTCACCAGGTTTAGATTAATTTCATTTGAAATTCTGGCCAAGTATTACAGAATTTTCTATCCCACCCTGAACCTGCTCCTTAAATTTTTTCCCATCTATGGTCTGGACCCCAAGTTTGTTTTGTTATTCTCAGCTGTTGTTCAGTCATTTCAGTCCTGTGCAACCCTTTGTGACCCCATTTGGGGTTTTCTTGGCAAAGATACTGGAGTGGTTTGCTATTTCCTTCTCCAGCTCATTTTAACAAGTGAGGAAACACAAACAGGGTTAAGTGACTTGCCCAGGGTCACACAGCTAGTAAGTGTCTGAGGTTAAATTTGAACTCAGGCCTTCCCTATTCCAGTTCTGCTGTTCTAGCCACTGTGCCACATAGCTGCCAGCCTAAAGTTACATTGCATTTATGATCTAGACTTATTTGAACTATGAGGTTCTGCCCTGGTCCTTGATGCCACCACACCCCTTTACCATCCCCAACTCCCACTCCCACCAAATTTTATTTTAGGATATCAGGCCATCTTACAGACGTTTCCTTCATCCCTTTCCTAAAGCCTTCTCTGGGCTCTGGGAGTACTACCCTTGCCCCATAATCCGTTTTCTCAGTTCAGTTCAACTAAATCATGTTTGCTTTACTTTGACAAGGGACAGCTTTGATCCTTACTCTAAGACAGGATTTCAGCCTGGTCTCCCCGGTAGCCACATGGCTTACAAACGGGACACGGAGGCTAGGAGTGAACTGCCTTTTCTTGGAGCCTGCCTTCATTGCACCAACTTTCTCTTTCTGTTACAAAGACTTTACTCCCTTTTTAAGCCCACTCAGGACTTGTTTCCTTTTTTGGAGGGAGAGGTCTACCACTCAGCTAATTGGCAGAGCAGAAGTGACTAACAGACCCCAAATTCGATGAATGATCAAGCTTAAGTCAGCCAGTTCTACCAACTTTCCAAGCTTTTCTTTGATGATGTATGGTAGGGGTAGGAGAAGAGGGAAGAAGAATTACTTTTTAGGTTAGACACTAAGGAAGAGAATCTCAGGGCAAGAAAGGATCTATAGGTGAAACATAACTGAATGAGAATACCTTTTAAAACATCACTGAGGTTATGCAGTTTCCACTGAAGAAGAATCCACTTTTGACCCTTGTTCCTAAATAGATTAAGACTGGCCGCACTCAGCATCCTATTAAGCAGCATCTTACTGATTTTTATTTAGAACGTATTTGACAAATAAAATAAATTTTCTCTGTAAGCTCAGATCTGACTCGTGCTGACTCAAAAAACCCAAAGAGCACCGCTTAGGGAGCGCCGGGCTCTGCGTGTGATTTCTCTGCCCTCAAGGAGCTTCTATTCTAAGCGATATAAAATACACTCTGTAAAGGGAGAAGGATGGAAGAACCAAGCGAGACGAAGGAATCAATTGTGGGGTGAGTAAACAGAGGGAATCTCTGGTGGCGTCGAAAAAGGGCAGACGTCTTCCTGTAGCTACCACCTGCCTGTCCTTGCTGCCTCCCAGATCAGCAGTTTGGAAGAATGAGCTCAGGCTTCACAAGTTTTATGTTTACCCCAAAAGACCCTGGTAAGACTGCTGTGCCCTCACTTGTCAGGTTGAAGCTCTGGGAGGTAGGTCATGTTTTCTCTCTCTGTTTACTGTGACAGCCAATGTGTTCTGTTTGCAGGGAGGGTCCGTAGAGAGATGTTTTTCACCTCAGTATTAATGCTGTTTTCTAGGACAGTGCTCTCAGTCCATGTCAAATCCTTTAGATATTTTTAGTTTATGTTTGTTATTTTTAGTTCCAGAAAACTTCAAGGTAGGATGAAGTTGGCCTTTGCCCAGACTGAACCCTGCATAACTATACACTGGTCATTGAGTGTGGCTCTTGCTAAGGGCAAGTACAGTACATTCTGCTCCTCTGGTGATGGTACAATCCCTGGTCACTCCTGATTTCTGTGGTTTCTTCTAAATACATCACACTTACAAGCAAAAGTTCAGAGATCCAGAACTGGAAAGGATCTGAGAGGCCATCTAGTCCAACTCTCTCCTCTTACAGATGAGAAAACTGAGGTTACTGACTTGCTGAGGGTCACACAAGTTGTTTCAGAGGTGGGATTTGAATCCAAATCCTCTAATTCCAAGGCCAGTGTGTTTTCCACTGTACCATATAACCCCTTTTCCTAACGTGTCTAGAGTCTCAATAATGAGCACATTATTGAGAATATAAATCTAAGCAAGGTTGGCTTCATAATTCCTATTATCTTTGGTTTCCTCAGAAAGTATTCCACCATGTCAAACTTTGTGGGATATTGCCCAGAGGAAGGTTTGGAGCTTGTAAAAGCTAGAAAGGTAAGAAAGCACGAGCTATTTCTCATTTTCCCCCTTTTCTCTGAGCAGAGGTTGCTGATCCAATATTTACCATCATTCTAATTTCAACAGAAGCTTCTTTTAATCAAAGTTTCTTCTTACCATCACTTGAGCCATATCTCCCGTCTATGGATTTCCCCCGGAATCTGCAAAGAGATACATACAAACGTCTTTAAGGACAGAGAAAACCACAGAATTTCACCATTATCAAGAATTCCTTCCTATGTTTGTTTGGCAGGATCAGCAGCGTTGAGGAGGTTAGTGGGTACCAATCAATACACTGATATCTATATCTATTTAATTCTAGTGAAGATTCTGGGAAAAACTCAAATTCATATATATAGTGATTTAAAGTTTGCAAAGTACCTTACATTATCTCATTTGAGCCATACAACAACCCTGTGAGGTAGGTACTATGGCCATTGGGCAGTGAGGTGGCGCAGTGGATAGAGAGCCAGGCCTGAAGTCAGGAAGACTCATCTTCCTGAGTTCAAATCTGGCCTCAGACGCTTACTAGCTGTGTGACCCTGGGCAAGTCACTTAACCATCTGCTTCATCTGTAAAATGATCTGGAGAAGGAAATAGCAAACCATTCCAGAATATTCACCAAGAAAACCCCAAATGAGGTCACAAAGAGTTGGATACAACTGAACAACAACACAACTGTGGCTGTGACTATCTTCATTTTACAAGTGAGGAAACTGAGAGTCCCAGAGGTTAAGTGACTTGTCCCAGGTTCACAAAAATAGTAAGCAGTAGACGGGTTATTCAAACCCGAGTGAGTCTGACTCTAAGAACTTCTCCCTGAATGTGTACAGTCGTATGCCATGACCATGCCTGTGGCTAAGGAGAGCTGTGTTCCTTACTGATCTTCAAAAGACCTTGTCTAGCCCGCTCTGTCTGTGCTACTCGTCTTCAGAATGTTGTGATAAGCTTCCAGAGTAGTAATGATCCTTAGTATTTATCCCATCTTCTTTCATCTTCAAAGGTATTAAAAGGAAATCAATTAATTCACTTTATGTCATTAATTAATTTCATGAGACTTATAAATACCCATGGCTGGTCTGCTCCTTGGCACTAATGTGTTTATTCAGTTACGGCACATTAACAGATGGAAATCTTTTCTGGAAGGGGTTTAGATTTGTTTTATCTGTCAGTGATCTCTGTGATAACTAGAATATCTGCCTGTGTTAATGAGCATTCTGTAAAACTTAAATCACTATGCAAATGTGAACTGTTTATTATCACAATGCCTGGGTGACCAACTGAGCAAAAGGAAAAAAAAATAGGAGATTAAAAAAGAAAATGAGCCATAGGCAGGGCCATGTATCTTAATCTTCTTTGGGATGAGGCATTTGAGGATCTCATCCCATTAGGATAATTTAGATTTAGAGCAGGAAGGGATCTTGGAGGTCTTCCAGCAAGACCCCCTTATCTTACAGAAAAGGGGAAAAAGACACTGAAGCACAGAGAATGGGAGCCCAAGGTCATACAGGCAGCAAACAGCAAAGCAGGATCCAGATCCTCTTCTTCGGATCTGATGCTCTTTCCACTAATTCATGCTGGAAGGGATGGACTTCTTTTGGAAGGACAATGCATAAACCAGAGAGTCCAGAGAAGGCTGTCCAAGTTGGCAAAAGGCCTCGAAATCAGGCTTTGCAATAACTGTTTGAAGAAACTAGGGATGTTTAACCTGAAGCAGAGAAGATTTAGGGGAGAATGTAATCGTGTTTAAGTATTTCAAGGGCTATTATGTGAAGGAGGGATGAAATCTGCTTTGCTTGGCCTTAAAGGGAAATATTAGGAGCAGTGGGTGCAAGCCTTTGAAATTAAGACTGAAGTACAATTTCCTAACAAGTAAAGAGCTGTGCCAAAGTGAAATGGGCTGCCAGGATAGTAAGCAGGCTCCTACTCCCTCCCAGTCTTCAAAAAAGAAAAAAAAAGGCTGAATGGCCACTTGGTGGCAAGAGATTTTTTTTTTTCAGATGCAAGTTGGATTAGTAGATTAATAGAGTTCTGATGGCTGTTACAATGCTGAGAGGTTCTATGATCTAAAATTTAACATCAAAAGACAGTGCAGAGCCTAATTACTTATTGACTGAATCAGCTGCTGTCCTGGATGCTTATGTCATTATCCCTTCCCACCCCCACCCCACATCAAGGAAATAGAGTATTTCAGTTAAGTCCTACTATGATGTGTCATGTGTTATGTGTCATGAAGTTAATCTTGGGGTTATAATGGCAGTTGGGTGGCAGAGTGGCAGAGAGACCTAAGATTGGAGTCAGGGAGACCTAGGTTCAGATACAATCTCAGAGACTTGCTAGATGTGTGATCCTGGACAAGTCACTTAATCTCTGTCTGCATACCTCAGTTTCCTCGACTCAAAACTGAGGATAATAATGGCACATACCTCACAAGTTGTCAGGAGGATAAATGACGTAAGATTTATAAAACGCTTAGCACATAGGTGCTATAAAAATGCTTATTCCCTTCCCCTTTCCCTCAGAAGGCAAAAGGACCATAAACTCCTGTAGGTCCTACCAACCAAAAAAGCTTCAAGCAAAGAGCTGGTTACAGATTGTGGGTCTATTGTAGAAGTTTATAATGTTAATGGGATTTTAGATTGTCCAGGCCCATTAATAGGCTTCACAGTGGAGCCCATTAAGGGAAGCTTGCTTAGGGGAGGCTTGCTTGTAGGAGGCTTGCTTGTAGGAAGGTTTTTACATATTTTGCTAATTTTTAATTAGGCACTCAGTACAAGGGTTGTGATGCCTTCTGCTCTGAGAAGTGTATATATATTCTGAGTTGGTATTTTGCTTTGGGGGTTAGCTTGTGAGAAGGATTTTATGTTTCCCTGGTTGAGAATCTGAATGATCATATGTTCAGAGCTCCCTTCCTGCTCAGTTGTAAAGGCTCTCTTGATCCAGGGATGTATGTAAAGTATATAGTTGATTCAGGCATTCAGAACCCCGTCTGTTGGTCTTTATTTATCTGCTTGCATTTTCTCTATATTTTCTCTGAGGTTCAGGGTGCTGACTTTTCTCCTGAATTAGTGAAAAGATTGTTGACCCCTTAAACAATTATCTTTCCAATAAAGCAGATCTAAGAACCTGTGCTAGCAGCCATCCTGGGTATGCTAGTGTGTTGCTGCTACAAGGGCCCTAAACTTATTTGGCCTACCACCACCTTTTTAAAAAAAAAACAAAACACATTTACTCAGCACCCCCCCTGGAAATCTTACAAACTAGGAAAGAAGTCTCAGATTAAGTGCACAACTGCACCCTCCCTATTCTTCCAGTGCCCCTCAGGGGATAGTATTGCCCACTTATTGTCTGAAAGTCAATCAACTTAATTTCAGAGAAGTTAGCATTGGAAGGTTGGATGCTGGATATCAAATTTTTGGCCACAGCAATTCACTATGACTGTCTACTAAGTCAAAGAGTACTCTCATGGTAAAGTAATGGAAATCTGATGTATGTGAGAAAGATACAACTCAGTTATCAACACATCTTGGTAATCTAACAGGTGTCGTTGCACCAAAGTAATCTTAGGGGAACATTTTGAGAAGACGTGGCTAGACTACTTTAACGAGATCAGCAGTTCTTAAAGTATGGCTCAGAAACCTATAAAGGTCCTTGAGACCCATTTGGGGGTTCACAAAGTCAAAACTTTTCATAATAAGGAAGATGTTTTCATTTCTAATACAGAAAATCATGATAGATATAACCCCATAGAAACAGAAGCTCTTTGGATGGTCCTCAACAATTTTCAAGAGTATAAAGGGGACTTGAGACCAAAAAGTTTGAAAACCGCTCAGCTAGTTTATGGGCTCATGAAGCTAGAAGACAGCCTTGGAAGTCTTTCTGTCTCTGTGGTTCTCTGACTCTATAGTCCACAAAAGAAAATGGCAACCGGGTTAAGGCATAGGAAAAGTTCCTTAGCACATCACAAAGGGATTTGAGGGTTGTAAATATCTTCAGGGTAGGGAGCATTTAGATAGATAGATAGATAGACAGACAGACAGACAGATAGATAGATAGATAGATAGATGTGTGTGAATATATATGCATGTTGATATGTAATGTATATATACATAATATATGTAAAAGCATACCTGTGTGTATGCCTTTACATCTTTCTGTCTATATAGAAAGGAATCTATATAATATAAAGATTTTATAAACTCTCCCACCCCACAACACACACACACACACACACACAACACACACACACACATGCATATGTATATTTTACTCTAACATCATAACTTCTGCTACAAGAACCATGGGCTGTAAATAAAGATCTACTGAGCAAATGTTATTAGACCTAAAGGAATAATTTGACTTTAGAAAACTTTGTGCTGTTTCTCTTTGGTGCAGTGAAGCAAGAATTTTCCTCCTGTTACCAGTTTTTCCTCATTCTGTTTTCCTATTTAGATTGCCAATAGGCCTTATGTCTCCAGATTTCTATTTTCAGTTTGTCTATATTTGGCAAAGATCTCTGCTTGTGCATTTAACTGCAGTGAAAATCTGGCACCTTGACGATTCAGTACAGGGCCCTCCAACACGGTTAAAAAAAAAGTGTTTTTTCCTCCGTAGGTTCAATACCAACCAATGGATGTTCAGACAGCAGTCACATTCGTTTTTGTCTTCCTGAAAGGATGTTACCGATGGATGGAAATCATATCCATTAAGAATGACAGTCTTCAGACCAGAGCTTTCTTATAGCCAGGATCCTGGAATTTCTCTGGAGAATCTGACAAGGCCCATCTGAGATGAAACTGGGAAGCAGGCCAGGCTTACTTACCCTTGGCACCCTCTTTGCTTCTTTTGTCATTTCCCTGTACGTATTCATTGTCCTCATACTGTGCCCTCACACAGTTTGCTCAGAGTTCCTAAGATTACAGCACCCCACATTGCTTTTGCATGTAACTGGGGAAAAATCAAATCCTAAATAAAAGCTAAAAACAAACCACGTAGCAACCCAACCTAGGCTTTCCCTTTCCATCTCTTTAAAAGCCACTAGCCCCTCAGGATTCTCTTCTCTTCTCTACTGATCGGATTAATTCATATAGCTGATGTAATATCGGGCTAATGTGTCACCTCTTCCCGGTGGCCATTATCAGAATGACAGTCATAATGGCAACAACAGTTTCCCCCATATACACATACAGCTTTCATGTCCATTATCTTATTTGATCTTCAAGACAGCTCTGTGAGGCAGGCAAGACAGGGATGACTCCTCCCATTTTTCTAAGAAGGAAACTGAAGATCCAGAAATTTAATTGATTTGCCCAAAAGCACACAGCATCAGAGCTGGGGCTGGAACCTGGGTCTACTGATTTCTGATCTGAAAAGTGTGTTGTTTTTTTCCAAAATTTCATTTATCCAGGAACTTCTTTTGAAGGCTTTCAAAATCATCCCCAAAGAACCCTACCAGACCAATGAATTGGGGTATATTGAGGCAAGGTGCTTTAAGGTACCTCTTAAACCTTGTCACACAGGCAGACACTAACTTTGGGTCCACAGTGGGCTAGCCCAGTCCATCAGTCATAGAACTGTTTAGATCTCTTTCTTTTTGCACGTCCATGTTTATCATGAAATTCTCTGCTGCTCTTTTGCTGTTGTTCTGAGAGGGTATATACGCAAAGTGCAAAGACTCCAGTCTTCTCTGAAAATTCAAGCTTCAGGTATAGTGGGATGAGTTACAAGAAATTCTAACTCCTTTTCCAGAATTTCTGGGAAGAGAAAATGCCTGTGGCTTTTTAAAAAATGCTTCTTCCATTGCTACTTTCCTCCCTGCTGCTTATGGGGCTTTCAGTGGGATACTCGTTCTGTAACACTTAGGTAAACAGAATGGGGAGACCATTAGAAATCATTTGTGTTGCTCTTGTTCCTCATGACCTATTTAAGCTTTAATTTTATTTTTTTTCTTCTGCTCTTCTTGATGCTTTACTTTAAAAAAAAAGGCTTTTAGATGGATCTGTGATCTCATCAATGGGGGTTTTCCTCCAATGATACAATTCACAAGCTATTCAAGATGTCTGATCCAGGGTGACTCTTGTCCATGTCTTCTGGTAACTCTCCTGCTGGGAATCCACCCATTACCCTATGGGTGTTTCTCTTGACTTCTTCACAGCATGTGAATACCAAAGGAGCACAGGCCATTCATCAGTTATCTCTCCCTCTTGTTATTTGGCTGCCCACTTTCCCCCCCATTTATCTTTCTTGTACAGTTCTTCTTTGGCAACACATTATAACTCCTTCATACCCACAATGTCCTTCTCATGGTCCTTTGGGTGATCTGGAACTCTAATTCTTTAGAGACTTTGGTATTTATTCTATGACTTGCAACTATACACCATCACTAGAAAAAAACCACTAATTTTCTAGTAGAAGGGATTTTGTTTCAGTGAGAAGCTTGAGATCATTAGGAGTGTATGATTCCCCAAAGGCAGACCAGTTGGGTAGGAGAAGCTCAGCCTCTTCAGTTTAATCTGGATTCTTTTCCATCCTCAGTGTGTGTCTAAAATACACATATTGAAGGACAAGCTGCACCATTAACTGAATAACACAGGACACTAGGCATCCTTTAGCAGTTCAGTATCACATTCCAAGAAACACCTTTAAAACATCTACTATGTGCAAGATCAAAATTTATAATCAAGAATAGTAATGCATGTAATTAAGAAGGTTTAGATATAAATTATTTAAACAGACTACTGAAAATAGGAAATGGGAAAAGGCCAACATGAGTGTTATCAACACTGGCTCAATTTCATCCGGAAGTTAAACTAATGTAAATTAGTACAAGTGAAATTGCAACAACAAGGAGACCAAAAGAGCCCAGAAATCACCTTAGTCAGCAAACATTTGACTTGCTTGCCAGAGAAATACGGCTGCCAAAGGCAAAAAGGAATAGGAATATAAACTCATTTATAAAATCCTATGAAGAAAGATGATGGATGATGATGGCAGAACCAGTTTAAAGAAAACCTGGCAACATATCCAACTAAGCAAAGTCATCTCAAGAGCACTCTAGGATGAAACAGAAAGATGGCCACAAATGGAAGAAAAAGGGAAAAGATTTGCAAAAATCAAAGTTTTCTCCATCAAGAATTGTGGAATCACCACACTTGGGTTCTAATATCACAGTTCTTGAGGAGCTTACAGAGAACATAGAACGGTCACTAAGAAGAACAGAGGTAAGAAAGTATGTGTGCATACATACAGATACGAACTAGAGAGAGAAAGAGAAAGTAGAACCAAGCTGGAGGGATACATTTCAAGGTATCTAAAGAAGGGGGAGATAGCAAAGGCATGGAAAAAAAATCTCAGACACACACACACACACACACACACACACACACACACACACAAATCTTCATGAAAGTTATCTACAGGGGGCAGAGTGGATAGAGAGCCAGGTCAGGAATCAGGAAGACCTAAGTTTAAATCCTGACTCTGAGCAAGCCATTTAAGGCCTGTTTGCCTCAGTTTCCTCATCTGTAAAGTGGGGATAATAGCACCTACCTCCCAGGGTTGTTGTGAGGATCAACAAAAGATAACAACTGTCAAGTGCTTCACGTAATTCCTGATACATTGTAAATGCCATATAAATGTTTATTATGATAATTATTATTATCAGAGCAACCCCACCTTTCAAAGAGTCTTCTGTGACTTTGGTGTGTGATTGGGAGATGTCATTATAGGAGAACCTTTAAGGCAATATATTTTTTCTGCTGAATCAGATGCTTTTAACAGTCACAGAAAATACACCCAATTGAACTTGTATTTTCTATTCCTTTCAGTCAGTTCGGTGACTGCCAGATGTGATCTGCTGTAGAAAATCTTTTGCAAAGGCTTGCCCATTCCATCCTTCCATCATTATGAAGGGTGCTCTTGATGTATATGTAAACTTATACAGATGAGAGAAAGGTGTATGAGTCACAGTTGTTGATAGAATCTTGGTCAGCTTGAGTTTTTTGGTGATAATACATTTTGTGATTTTTTTTCCCCAAGTTTTTGATATCCTCTCCTGTTTCTGATGTCTTTAGACTCAACCCCTCAATGCCCTCAAAATTATATTGGTGCTGGAGCAGTACTATGTACACATGTCATGCATGAGAAATATTAATGACAGTTCAAATGTGGTAGTACCTTGGTCATTGCTGGGTAAAATGGCTTGTTATAGAAATCTTTATAGACCTCTTCCATTTTTCAGCATTTGATAATTTTATCCTTAAGTCACCTTGGGATAATGGATGGGGGGGAACCTAATGCCAGAATGCAATGTAAACTTGTTTTATCCATTGTTCGTGTGTGTGTGTGTGTGTGTGTGTGTGTGTGTGTGTTGCTACCGTTCATTCTCTTCTACCATTCTTTCTTAGATTTACGTACAAATTTACGATCTAATTCAGAGGTTCTTAACCTGTGGTTCATGGACTTGCTAAAAATTTTGCCTTTTTTTTTTTTTGGAGGGGCAGTTGGGGTCAATTGACTTGCCCAAGGTCACACGGCTAGTAACTGTTAAGTGGCTGAGGCCAGATTTGAACTCAGGTCCTCCTGACTCCAGGGCCAGTGCTCTATTCACTGCACCACGTAGGCACCCCCTTGCTAAAGATTTTGACAAATGTATTTCAGTATAATTGGTTTCCTTTGTAACACTATATATTTTATTTTATACATTTGAAGACATTACTCTGAAAAGGAGTCAACAGGCTTCACCAGATGGCCAAATTTGTCCATGATTTAAAAAAAGAGATTCAGAACTCTTGGTAAAAATGGATGGCGCTCCTTGCTGCCATATCTCTTAGCAAGAAGATAGAGAGGTTGATCATGATCAGGGAGATGAGGCGTAGCCTGGGCTCTTTTTCCTCCTCATTGTGGTCTTTCATGCACCAGTTGGATTTCCTTAGAACATGATAACAGGCTGTATTGCTACATGCTCTTTGATCCTTTTTGTTGGTGTCGCCTCAGTAGCATACTATGTCTTATCACTGCTCTTCTTTCTTCTAGCCTGGTATTTATTTTGACTTTGGCTCTAACAAGTTAGTGGTCTTCCTGATACCGACGGAGCTCAGAGCTGAAGCTGAAGTGATTCCATGACAGTAGCCAGTTGTTTCCTGTCCATTAATAACTAATTTTTTTAATTTGGTACTTAATGTGGCTACCACCACTTAGTTTTCTTCTTGAAGATTCATGATAAATAAGCATGAAGCTTCTGTAAAGTTTACACGTCTTTTGCCTTTCTTATTCCTTACTCCTGAGCCACGTTTTCGAACACTTTTTTATGCCGACTTCCACCGTGCCCGCCTTTGCCATGAAGCTGCCAGGTCTGTTTGTTTGTTATTTTTCTTTTCTCCTGGAAGCCAGCAAGTATTAAAGTATGTGGTGATTTAATTTGGAGGGTCTTACTGTGGGCTTTGTTGGTAGAGCACAGTGATTAGGTCATTAGATTGGAATCAGGAAGACCTGGGTTCAGATTCTACCTTGGTCACTAGCTGTGCGACCCAAGCAAGTCACTCATCCAATCTGTTCTCAGTTCTCCATCTGTGAAATGATGGGGTTAGACTCAGTGGCCACTAAGGTCACTTCTAAATTCATAATCCTATAGTCTTTGAAGAATTATTCCACTTTCTCATCCTCTACAGCAGCTGATGATGGACAAGCTGTAGTGATCTTCATGGTGGTCTTCTTGATATATATATGTGTGTGTGTGTGTGTGTGTGTATGTACACACATATATGTATATATACACATACACACATACACATACACACCTATATATACACGTATGTGTGTGAAGAATTTTGTGTGTGCAAGCGCTGTTATTTGAACTGACCAAGAGCCCCGTGAATGATGTTTGCTCTTGCTTTTGGGTACATGATCAAACCAGCTCTGCCGGTTCCTTTATTTGCCTCTCCAGGAGAATGTGTAAAAAATATTTCAATTTTGCAGTAACTTCCTTTTGTATTTCGGTTTCACAGGAAGGTCAAGAATGAGAGGATTCGGTTTCCTCTACAGGACATTCCCTCACTGGTTATTCTATATTTAGAGTGTCAACAATTGAGCTAATGTTTACAGTCTAAAAACTGTCTTTTTCACCCTTTGTGCTGCCTTTGCCACAGTCACTGCACAAGTGACAGGGAGCCCCACAAAACTGAGAGTCACTTTGTATTTTTCTTTGCTTTGTCAGGTCTTGAAATAAATCAAAACCATGAGCTGAGGAATAAAGTGTCTTTAATAGACAGTACAGGGTAGCAAGTGGATTTCCCAACCAAAGAGGCCCAAGGAAATGTTTTTATAGTTTTAGGTGGGAGGGGGGAAGAGACAGTTATGAGGTAGCAAGATCTGACCTTGAGACCCCAGTGACCCTTGGCAATCTGGGCAAGAAAAATCACTTCATTCTGGCTGTTTTGCTTTTCATGCCATGAATCCCAATGGAAGGAGGCAAAGATACTAGAAGTTGAGATTCAGCTTGAGCTGGGCTCCCCACAAAGCAAACTTCCTGGGTGGGTGGGGGGACCTAGGGTATAGTTCAGTTCAACCCAATCAAGAGTAAATATCTTAAGAGTAGGAATGTAAGAATCTTCCTGAAATTCTGACATTACAAGGAACATAAGGAAGTGCCAGTCTACAGTACAGTTGGTATTAATTTCTGTCATTGTATTAACAGTCAGACTAACAATTTTGTCAGCTTTATGGGTTGCCATAGCCAAAAAAATTAGCCAAACAGATAGTCTACTGGTGAGGAGCCTTTCCATATTTAACTGACTTTGTCCTTCTGAGGAGAGGTACTCTTCTGGCATGACTGTACTTAAAACTTCTGCAGCATGGGAGAGCCCATCAGTGCTTGTGCTCTGCTAGCATGGTTTTGGAGAATCCAAGGTCGCCTCCATGGATGACAACACCTCAGAGAGGAACTTACTTGGATTTGTATTCTGGGAAGTATTTCAGATTTTCTATATTCTGACTTATGGTGACAATTCTAAGGTCTTGAAAAAGAACAAGGTCCCAGGTGGATGACCTTCCCTCCCTTCAGAGAGAATTATTTCCAGGCCATTCACAGATGGATTTTGAAGTTCCATAAACTACACTAGAAGCTTAAGCAGAGACTTTTACAGAAGTTCTGTACTTACCTGACATAGTGTACAAAAGCAACAAGCAGAGACCCCAAGTAGAAGGAGAAGAATATAAGGAAGCTGAGTAATATGGCCTTCACATAAACAGATTCTGAAGGAAAAAAAAATGTAGTCAGGTTTGGGGAGGGAGAGGGGAATGGGAAGTGCTTTCTAATCAGAAAGCTTTAACACTTTGAGGACTGTTATCCATTTTGCCTGGGGTATTATTTCCATTCACAAGGCCAACAGTGATTTCTGCGAGGAGACACCAAGCTCCTTGAGCTCACACAAGACGTCATAACCAACATCACTGTCTTGGTCAGGGACTCTTTCTGCGGGAAACTGAGTCTGGCATTACCATAAACAGCCGCCCAATTCCCGCTTCTTTCCTTTGGAAGAAACAGTACGAGGCAACTTAGCGCTCAGCTATTAGCGTGAGCTTAATCAGTCTCATATGGAACTAAAATGAATTGCAAAACCAAAAAGCCCACCATTGTTTTGATCTATAATTCTGTCATGTGCTTGGTATCCCAGCTGAGAAGAGGTGGAATGACATTGATACTGTGTCTCCTCAGGCAGGATTTTGGTGCCATTCCCCAGAGGCAGAACTGACCTTTAATGGAGGGAACAATTGTCACTTTAAGGTTCTTTGTTCGCTGAAGATTCCAGGTGTGGTTTTCCTTTTCTGGAAAGAGAGAATTACAAACAAGTCAGAAACTCGGACTTCTGCTCAAAGGAATAGTGTCTGTGGGCTGACTTCTCAATCCATAAGTCAATAAGGACTTATTAAATGCCAGCTCTGTTCTAAGCACGGGGCTGGGTGCTGCAGCTACAGATTTAATTTAGTGAACAGATCTTACATCTTCAGTAATGCCCTTTCTCAAGCTACCTCCTGTTTGATAACTTTGCATTTGCTTCTAATTATTCTGTGTCTGCATTATACACATTCCTTACTGAAATTCTGACATTACAAGGAACATAAGGAAGTGCCAGCTAGGACAGCTGAAAGGATTATACTGCGATGAACACCAGGGCATTTTGGGAAGTTCAAAGTGGGGGAGGAGGGAGGAAGGGGAAGGGTTCCAGGGCCCACACTCCACAGAAGGTGTACCTCCCTGGCATGAGGGCAGCTCATGCTTTCAAAGGCAGAGACGAGACAGAATATTATGTGTGAGGAACTGAAAGAAGGCCCCTTCGGCTAGATCATACAGTATAAGAGTGAATGGGATACACCCTCTGTACTCTCTGTGAAGACTTCCCAGAATAAGGAAGGAGAGAGAGAAATTGGAGCAGAGTCCTGGGTTCCCTAAGAAAAGTACACAACTCAGGACCCTTTCCCCTTTCCCTTGCTGGTACATTAACATTAAACCCTTTCAAAGCTTTTTAGAAGCCCTCCCTTTTCCCTGAGGTAGCGGGTTGTTTTTTTTTTTTCAAATAGAGGTATATATATTTAGATTAGATAGCATGGAGCCTTCTTCTCTTTTGTGCCTTAGACTGTAAGCCCGCCTCCCAGCCAATTGGAGAGAGGGACAGCGGGGGAATGTGACCCGACTGTATTAGGGTTTAAAAACCTCACTTTGATTCATCTTGGTGGAGGATGCCCCTTTCCTGCAGAAAGGGAATAAAGCTTCCTGTACATCTCATGTCTACTTCTGACTCTTAGTTTTAGGGTAAGTGTTTTTCTTTTTTTTTCTTTTTTTTTTTTTTTTT
>CM053582.1:342748359-342793754 GCA_028627135.1 Pseudochirops cupreus | reverse complement strand
TGAGGGGGGAAGACATAAGAGAGAATAGACTGGGGGAGGAGGGATACACTGGGATGGCTGTTTTGGGGTGGTGGGTAAGGGAAATATGGGGAGAAAATATGTAACTCAAAATCTCGTGGAAATGAATGATGCAAACTAAAATAGAATTTAAAATAAAAGAAATTTTTTAAATTAAAAAAAAAAAGGTAGGATCACAACTCCAGAAGACAACAAGAGATCTAACTGGTTATAACCTTAAGCAATAACTAAAAATGTTACAATAAAGAAACCTGGTGGTTCTGTATTACTTTTTTTAAGCACACACTTTAAAATTTTTTTTCAGTTCTAATTTCTCTTTTTCCCTTATCTCCTTCCCAACCCAACGAGAAAGCAAGAAAAACAAAACCTATTACAAATATGTATCGTCATGCAAAACAAATTTCTGCATTCACCATGTTCAAAAAAATTTTCAAATAAAATGGAGAAGGAAAAAAGGGGAAAAAAAGAGAAAATTACAGACCAATTACCATAGTGAATATTGATCCAAAAAATTTTATATAAAACACTAGAAAAAAGATTATAGCAATATATCACAAGGATCATACACAAAGACCAGGTAGGATTTATACCAAGAATGCAGGACTAGTTCAATGTTAGGAAAACTAACAGCATAATTGACCATATCAATAACAAAACCAACAGAAATCATATGCTTATTTCAATAGATGCAGAAAAAGCCTTTGACAAAATATACCACTCATTCCTACTAAAAAACATTAGTGATCATAGGCATAAATGGAACTTTCCTCAAAATGATAAATAATATTTATCTAAAACCATTAGCAAGCATTATCTATAATGGGGATAAGCTAGAAGCCTTCCCAGTATAATCAGGGGTGAAGCAAGGATGCCCATTATCACCTCTATTATTTAATATTGTACTAGAAATGTTAGCTATAGCAATAAGGGAAGAAAAAGAAATAAATGGAATTAGAATAGGTAATGAGGAAATAAAACAATCACTGCAGATGACATGATGTTATACTTAGAAAATACTAGAGAATCAACAAAAAGAACTACTTGAAATTATTAACAACTTTAGCAAAGTTGTAGGATACAAATTATTAACAACTTTAGCAAAGTTGTAGGATACAAATAAACCCACATAAGTCATCAGTATTTCAATATATTACCAACAAAGTTCAGGAACTAGAGATAGAAAGAGAAATTCCATTTAAAATTTCTATAGATAATATAAAATACTTGGGAATCTATCTGCCAAGACAAACCTAGGAATTATATGAACTAACTATGATAAAAATATCAATTGCTCATGGGCAGGCCAAGCCAATATAATAAAAATTACAATTCTACCTAAATTTATTTATTCAGTGCCATATCAGTCAAACTATAAAAAATCATTTTATGGAGCTAGAGAAAATAGCAAAATTAGTCTGGAAGAATGAAAGTTCCAAGATATCAAGGAAATCAGTGAAAAAAAAAAATGTGAAAGTAGATGGTATAGCCATACCTGATCTCAAACTCCATTTGTAAAGCAGTATTTATCAAAACAATCTGGTACTGGCTAAGAAATAGAGTGGCAGATTAGTAGAATAGATTAGTTTCAAATTGCATTATAGTAAATGACCATAGTAATGTAGTATATGATAAACCTAAAGCTTTTGGAACAAAAACCTGATTATTTGACCAAACTGCTGGGAAAACTGGAAAAGAGTAAAGCAGAAAATAGGTAGAGATCAACGTCACACTGTATACCAAGATAAGATCAAAATGGGTATGTGATTTACACATAAGGGGTGATACCATAAACAAATTAAGAGAACATGGAATAGTCTATCTGTCAGATTTATGGATAAGGGAAAAATTTAAGACCCAAGAAGAGCATTACAAAATATAAAATAGATAATTCTGAGTATACAAAATTTAAAAGTTTTTTTTGCATAAACAAATTAATGTAATCAAAATTATAAGGAAAGCAGAAAACTGGGGGAAAATTTGCAACAAGTATCTTTGATAAAGCCCTCATTTGTCAAATAAATAGAGATATGAGTCAAATTTATAAAAATACAATTCATTCCTCAATTGATACTCAAAGGATATGAACAGGCAGTTTTCAGATGACAAAATCAAAGCTACCTATAGTTATATGAAAAAATGCTCTAAATCACTATTGATGAGAGAAATACAAATCAAAACAACTCTGAGGTACCACCTCACACCTATCAGATTGGCTAATATGAGAAAAAAGGAAAATGTTGGATATTGGAGGGAATGTGAGAAACCTGAAACACTGATGCATTGTTGGTGGAGTTGTGAACTGATCCAACCATTCTGGAGAACAATTTGGAACTATGACCAAGAGGCTACAAAACCATGCATGCCCTTTGATTCAGCAATACCACTGGTGGGTCTATATTCCAAAGATAGCTCCCCAAAAGGGAAAAGGACCTATTTGTACAAAAATATTCACAGCAACTCTTTTTGTTGTGGCTAAGAATTGGAAACTGAAGGAATACTCATCAATTGGGAATTGTCTAAATAAGCTGTGGTATATGATTGTAATGGAATGTTATTGTGCTATAAGAAATGACAAGCAGGATGATTTCAGAAAAATCTGGAAAGTCTTACATGAATTGATGCAAAGTAAAGTGGAACAGAACCAAGAGAATGCTGTGCACAGTAATAGCAATATTGTTCAATTAACTATGAGGTTCATAGTATAATGAGCCAAGACAATCCCAAAGGACTAATGATAGAGCATACTATCTTCTTCCAGAGAAAGAACTGACATTATTTGAATACAGACTGAAACATGGTATTTTTCACTTTATTTCATTTTTTTTTATTTAAGTATACAACATGACCAATATGGAAATGTTTTACCTAATTGCGCATGCATAACCTATATCTGATTGTTTGCCATCTCAGGGAAGGGGAAGCAAAGGGAGGGAGGGATAGAATTTGGAACTTTAAAAAAAATGTTTAAAAATTTAAAAAAGGAACAAGGTAACCTGAAAATATTACTAGAGGACTTCCAGGATCTGAAAATGGATACAATGATGAATGTGATTCATTTAATTTAGAATGTGAATCTATTCAATGGAACTTATTTAATAAAATCTAAACTACTCTGTTGATTGATTGATTGAATGTCATTATAGCATTTATGTAGGATAAAATGTGACATCTTTGCCCAACTATATAATCAAGTGTTTGGTTGAGAAATTTCACTTGAATTACATGGAAATGACTCAGATGAGAAAAGGCGTGTCTATTTAATTACTGTAGTTCATTCAATATCATTTGCACAGTCCTGTATTGTCTTCAGCCTGTCATATGATAGCCACCTTTATTTGCTCTCCTTATTTTATGTATGTAGTCATTGTCACAAGTGAATTTTGCAGCTTAAAAAATGGTATCCCACAACTTCAGTAAAATGAATACTTAAGAAACAAGGTAAAATATTTTCACGTTTAAATTTCATTCAGCACACTCTTAAGTAACCTGATTTTGGGAAACAGGGCAAAGAAAACAGTGTGCTTCAGTAATTCTCAATCTTATTTTTTTCAATAGGGGAAAAAAAGTTCTCTGGATTTACACGTGTGATTCATTTTCTGAAAGGGTATTTGTGCTTCTAAACAGAGGCTCTACCTCCAAACCCATCCACTTCATTTCAGTCCTTCATTTTGAAGCAGTATTCAATACATACCAAACAAGATAGCCCTGTAAGTCAAGGAAGAAGAGTAGAGAGCCATGAAGAATGCTGGCTTCTTAGGAAGGAAAATACTTTATATGTCAAGAATATTGTTCATAAATCATTGGATCATACATCTAGGGCTATCTCAGGGCTCCAGCTAGCCCTACCCACCTCCTTTTACATATGAGGAATCACTTGCTTAGAATCACAAGCAAAAATCATCAAAGGTAAGGTGTGAATTAGGCTCTTTGGATTCTAAAGTCAATGTTCTTTCCACTGCATCATACTTTCTGGTTACCACTAACAACAATTTAAAAAATATCATCATAAAAGGTCTTATTCACTTAGCAGCTATTGACTGAAGATCTGAATGAATACTTTCCAAAGTATTGTAAACTCACATTTTTTTGTAATAAAATTAGCCAGGAAATTTAAAGAACCGGATCACTGGTATTTCTGTCTCTTGGCATGCTCCACAGAGGATATACTCAGCTTACTTTTGAAGGCCTTTCTCTAGGTCTCCTTATGTTTCACAGTTACTAATGAGAGACTGGTTGTCCAGCTCTTCTCACTGGCTCCTGACATACGACTAGTCTTCTTTTTCCAGTTGTACATTTAGTCTGTGATGTGCCTCATGCCAGCTTTTGCATGTGGAACATCTTTTTAGAAAAATACCATAGCCTCTTTGCACATACCATGAATCTCTCCATGGCCTTTGGGACCATAGGCAACTTTGGTTCTTTGGAGAGTGTAGTGTTCCACTATATGGCAAAAACCACTCCAGTATCTTTGCCAAGAAAGCCCCACAATGGGCCGTGAAGACACATACATGGTTGAAAAGACTCAACAACAACAAAAGTGTTCCAAAAACTCACAACCGTATGAGAATGCTGGTGATGAAGAGATGAGATTTTGTACTGGGAGGAGGCTGGGGTTACTGAAAACACTCCCCAGTACAATCTCTTCTTTTAATTCTGGACCTAATGTGTTGTTCGTCTGAAGCCCCTGATAGCACGTGGGCCCCAGCCGTTATCCCTAGCTCCCCCCACATAACCAGCCTGCCTCCTTTTCCAGTTGTATATGTCTTCCTGATGATATTTTGCTTTGCTGCATAGTTCTTCCTTGAGAAAAACTGACGGCTATTCACACTCACCATGTTCCTTTCCAAGGCTCTTTGGTGACCCGTGTTTTTCATTCTTTAGAAACTATGTTATTTTATGATTTGCAGCTATCTCCCCCTCCTGGCTTCCTAGACTTCCTTTAAGTCCCAGCAAAAATCCTGTCTTCTCCAGAAAGCCTTTCCTGATTTTTCCTTAATGCTAGTTCCTCCCCCCTATTGATTATCTCCAATTCCTCTTGTATATATCTTGTTTGTACATAGTTATTTTCCTATTATCTCTCTCATAGAGTATGAGTTTTTTGAAAGTAGGAACTGATTTTCCTTTCTTTGTATCCCAGCATTTAGCACAGTGCCCGGTTACATTGTAGGTGCTTAATAAATGTTTACTCACTAGAAGGATACTAATATTAAAAAGATGGCTTTTTGTTTTAGAGTCACTGAAAGCCTTATACGGTTTTCCAAATACAATCTAACCAGCCTATTTCCTCCTATTTATTTCTGGGCCAAGTTCATTGTCCATCTACAGTGTCTCTCCAAGATGCTAGCTTTTTTGACTATGTGTTCAATTGCATATCATAATCTGGACAACAGGCATCTTTTCATCCACTTGGGCTTTCCTGTGCAGATGAAACAAAATCCAATAAATTTGGGTTTGTTTGGGTATTTTTTAGCGATTACGGAGATTATGCAGTGGTCTGGGGGCTTATGCAATTGGCATATCACTTGCAAATAGGAGCATTTGAAGTACGTCACCCTCAATAGGGAATCTTTCTTTCCTTTGTGCTCTATATTGGATACCCTCCATAAATGTGGCCAAGATACATTAGCAAGAATATGTGTCTCTGTTGTATGTACTACTTGACGTTAATTCCTATCTAGACAAGGAAAAAGACTCTCAGTGAGGGGAGTCTAATGCCAAAGACTCTCAGTGAGGGGAGTCTAATGCCAAATGTTTTGTTGTTCAGTCATGTCAGACTCTTTGTGACCCCATTTGGGGTTTTCTTGGCAAACATTCTGGAGTGGTTTTCCATTTCCCGCTTATTTTACAGATGGGAAAATTGAGGCAAATAGGGTTAAGTGACTTGCTCAGTGTCACACAACGAGTAAGTACCTGAGGCTGCATTTGAGCTCAGGTCCTTCAAACTCCTGGCCTGGTGCTCCATCCACCATGCCACCTAATGTACCCAGGGAAATGAATGGCCAGTGAGGAGGTGCTGGGAGAACATCCAAGGATGAATGCAAAGGAGGCCAGAGGAGTTAGTCTCTGAGGGGAGGGTTAATGAGCAGCCACTGTAGGGGACATTGGAGAGAGCATGCAGAATTGCTCACTAGAGACCAAAGAGAACAGGTGACAGCTAAAAGCAGAGACCAACAAGTCCCCACCGCAGGGAGGCCGCAAAGGCTTGTAGCAGGTGAGAGTAAACTCTGTGCTGATTGGTGGAATTCACCAGAGTGACAGGACTCATGCTGGGCTTCTGAGTGATCAGGAGACACACTCAGCATGGGGCCTCGCTCTCGCCGTAGAACAGATGATTCTTTGATTCCAATTTTCTTTTAATTAAAACTCTCTTTAGCTATATCATAGCCTGTGTGCTTGCAAATACGCTATTGCATAGTCCAGTTGAGAGATTTTCGGCAGGTTTTGGAGAGATTTAAGGCAGAGAGTCAGAGCTGGATCTTCATTTTTGTGCTGTATTTGTGATTTACTTAGAATCAGGCCCTCAGGAATACAACCTACAATTATAACTTTGCTCCTATAGTAAAATACCATCTGTCTGATAACTAAATTTCCAGGAATTCAATATGGCAAAAGACGAGAACTATATTCAATTAGGTTTAAACCACTGACACAAAAGCATTTTTGTTAGTGCTGTGATAAAATAAATTAAAATGCTTTCAGTTTTGATTTGAATATTTAAAATAGAAAAATCTCTTTGTGTCTTGAAAACAGTTGTTAGGAGGAAACTAGCCAAATTACTACAAATCAGGAAATAAAACACATGTATGTGTGGAGACACATTGAAGGATGGGTGTTTGCTGGCAGACCTAAGTTACCCACTGTCTGACTGATGGAGTGCCTGAGGGCTGTGACTATGTCTGAGAGAGAAGGCTCCCATTTTCTCATCCTAAAGGAGAAAGGAGAGCTGAAACCTCAGGAGAGGCATGAGGAGTTCTGGGGAAGCTCCGGCACCAGGGCAATGTGATGGTGTGGGGAGGCAGGGGCTGCTGCCCACTCCTGTCGTGACCTCCTCTACCAGAGAGGCTTCAGCACCATTCTGACAAAAAGTAGGAGCCTGGGCCTACTTCCTGTCCATGCCACAGACTCTGTGATTAAGGAGCTTAAACCAGAAAATTAAAAGCAGTTAAGAGGGAAAAAAATGCTGCTCATGTGTCATTTGGGCTGAGTGTAAGCCAGATAGCAACTGCTGTGCCCAAGATACTGTAGAGACAGACAAAACTTTCATCCTCTCTGCCTCTTCTTTCTATCATCTCTAGGGAGAGATTAATCTGTCTTTATCAATCCTTGTTAATTAAAGTCTGTTAGCTTTCTGTTTTACCACTTCCTTTCAAAGAAACTGGTTTTAAAGACCATATGGTTGTTATTACTGCACTGATTTATGTATGTCCTTGGTGGAAGGGGTGCAAATGGGTGGCCAGGTATCTAGGAAGAGAAGTACAGTTTTCATAAATGCTGGGAATATTTTCAGCATAGGGGCTTAGAGACAGATTGAAAAGATATTTTATTGATTCATATTTTATAACTTCCCGAACATAAAGAACAACTGAGTAGAGGCAGACCAAAAGAAACTCAGGCACAACTGAGCTTTATAGTAGATTCTATGGAGGAAGGGCTAGATTAATTTTATTGAGGTCAGTTGCTTCTGGTGCTATCAGTTTCTTGTTCTTCCTGTGTAAGTTAAAGAAACTTTCTCCCTGCAAGGGAGGGAGCTAAGGGTTTTGCCTAAAGAGAATGTCACGCTTGGGAGAGAAGTGGGGAACATGGAGCACTGCTCCACCACTAAGGTGGAAATCATACAACTGGAAATAACTAACTCCCCTGCAAACCCTTCATTTTCTACCCACACACTACTAGATGCAGATAAACCCACTATTAAAAAGTGTTAGATTTATGAAATGTCAAATACAAGATGAGACGAATACAAATTAGAGTTTAATGATCCGAGGAGTAATAAGAAATTCTAACAGTTGGAGAAAGACTATTGCTTCATAAACAAGGAAATTGTGAGCTGGGAGAGAAACTATCAGAATGTCAGGTTTTTCTTTAAAGATTTGCTATTGATTCCTTGCCCCTGCATTCACATCAGCCAGATGTTTTTACCTACAAGGATTAGCCCATTTCACTACAATTGGCACATGCCCTCTTGGAATATCTAGAAATGGAAAGGAAGCTGTTTCCATGATCAGACCTTACTGAAATTGATGTATGGGCCCATCTTATTTCCTATCACCCTGACTCCTTAATTTGACTGTAGAACACTTTGGGCTTAAATTATATTGATAGAACACATAAATGCTGCAAGTATTTTTCAGACATACATATAATTTCACATTTGGCATTTTGGAAGAAAAGCATTAATATTACAATATTCATATGGCCTCCCTAATTTGAGATCTGCAGAACAAAAGGGTTTTGTAGAATACCATTTGGAAAACTCCATAGAGAAGAAGATAAACAACTAGGAAAGACTGATATAACTATCAAACACTTTCTACTTTGTTGTACCAATTTGTTTTAAAATGTATCACACTACAAAATTTGGAGTTCATATATTCGTTGCTTGAGCTTTAGCTGTTTTAGACAATTTCTTCCTTTCTGGTTGCCAAGTATGTGGGTTGTTTTGAACCATTTCCCAAGAGTCATATGGGATAAGGGGCAATCTTCCCAACTCCCTGAGAAGCCATGAGGTCAAGTCTTAACAAGGTGAGCTTTTGAATGGATGCCAGGCTGCATCTCAAATAAGTACCCCAAAATAGATGTGTCCAGGTTTGGAAGGGATCTTACAAGTTTGAAAGGCTAGGAGACTGTGGTCCCATCAGTTGTAGCTAGCTGGTGGCAAGGGAAGATTCTACATCTGAGAGATTGTCCAACGAGAGGACGGTTTTATCAAGAGTTGGAAGGGCAGTGCCAAGCAGAGGTGAAATAGAAAGTACCCAACTAGCAATACTGATGGTTCTATATCCCAATGAAGTTTAAATATCAACTTCCCAGAAAATTATAACAGTAGTTCTAAGTTGTTACTGATTTTCATTTTGATCATTCTGCTAATGAGAAATAATAAATTACCTCTCCCCTACCTGATTAATATTATATATTTAGTATTCCTGGTTTTGGGGAAATTTACATGCAAGTTATCTAACTCTTAAGTAATTTCCCCCAAGCCCACCTGATTAGGGGATTTAATGAGCCAAAGAGTATGAGAAAAGGGAGTCTAATGTCTATAATTAGAGTAAGGCTCCTCCCAGGACAGAACCCGATCTAAACCATATGCTTGGGTTCTGGATAGGGCACAGTATGATAATATCCTGCAAATAAGTATCATTTCTTCTACTTTATATTAGTTTCAGAAGTAAGGTTAATCTCTGTGCAAAACTCTGGAAAGTGAATAAAGCACATGTTGATTTCTCTCTGACATTATATATAGCTTTCTTACTTTGCAACAGTAGGTGAATAATAAGTGTCCTTCAGAAATGTGACTTACCTGAGGTTGAGAGGGGCTGGCAGTGAAGTGAAAGGCAACATTTGTCCTGAGAAACAGAGCAGGGAAAGGGAGAAAGGAGAAATGTAAGTCAGTAGGGTTGCACTTACAATCACTTTAAACTATAACAACGAAAAATAAAACGTCCCTTTTTGGTGTTTACACACAGACAGTTTTGCCTTAGCTGCTCTGGGTCTCCAGACCACATGGACAGGGGTCAGATAAGGTAATAATTTATTACCTTTAAACATCTAGGGAATAATATATAAAGAAGTAATAAAGGTGGCGCAGAGGACAGAGCGTTGGGCCTGGAGTCAGGGGGCCTGCGTTCCAGTCTAACTGCTGTCACTTACTAGCTACGTGACCCTGGGAAGGTCACTTTACCTCTGTCTGCCTCAGTTTCCTCAACTGTAAATGGAGATAATAAAGCACCAACCTTGTAGGGTTTTAGCATAGATCTAATGAGATAATTGTGAAAAGCACTCAGGACAGTGTCTGGCACATGGTAGGGATTTAATAAATGCTTATTCCCTTCCCTGTGTAAATCATAATAGTGATCACTACTACATGTACAGCCCTATACATAGGCTTCCCATCACTTCTGCCTTAGGATTCTCTGGCAATAAAGGTGGAGTATCTTGATTTTCTTCCCCCCTCCCCAAAACTTTAGAAATGCCTAGTTTAGCCCTCTTGCTAAGGTAGATGATGGTGGCAGACGATTTGTGTGTATGTGTGTGTGTGGAATTCAATCCAATAAACGTTTATTAAGCACTTACTCTGTACAAGATATTGTGTTAGCCAGTAGTGATACCAAAAGAAAAACAAAACAACTCCTCATGGAAATTAGATTCTGGGAGAGCCGGGGAAACAAGAGTAAGTACAAATGAATAATAAATAAAATAATAAATAATATAAGTAAATAAGGAATGAACACAAAGTCATTTCAGAAGAGAGCACTTTCAGCCGGGGTTGTTGGGAGGGCTTTCCCATAGCTGGAGGCATCTGAGCCTGAGTTCTGAAGCAATCTAGGGATTCTCAGATGGGGTTAGATGAGGATGGAGTGCATTCCAAGGCTGAGAGAGAGCCTGAGCAAAGGCATGGAGAGAGGAGATGGCACACCAGGTCTTGGTGTGGCCAGTTTAGCCTGATCTCAGATTCCTTGAGAAGTAATCATATAAAATGGATCTGGAAACACAAGACAGCCCATGAATTATGAAAGGCTTTAAATGCCAGGTTGAGGAAATGTATTTTGTCCTAGAAGTTACTTGGACCTAGGAGGCAAATGTAGCTCATAACAATAAACTGATTTGGGCCCATAAAAATTTGCTAGAGACAAGTCTAGATGGTCACCTGGCAAGTAACAAGTACTTCTCAAGTCAATAGCTAGGTAATGGGATCCTCCCTCCATGATGGCAGACCAAGTCAAGTCAAGAAGCATTTGTTATGTTCCTTCTGTGTGCCAGGCACTGTGATAAGCATGGAAGATATAAAAACGAAGAAGAAATGAGTCCCTGATCTTAAGGAGATCACGGTAATGGGGGAGACAAACAACTATGTACAAAAAAGATATATAGAGGATGAATTGGAGATAAACAGCTGAGGGAAGGCTCTAGAATTAAGGTAAATGGGAAAGGCTTCTTGTAGAAGGTGGGATTTTTACTGAGACTTGAAGGTAATCATGGAAGCAGGAAAGAGAGATGAGGAGGAAGAGAATCCCAGGCATGGGGGACAGACAACGGAAATGCTTAGTGTCAGGAGATGGAGTGTCTTATTCAAGACACAGTAAAGAGGTCAGTGTCACTGGATCACAGAATACATGGTGGGAGGAAGCCGAGTTGTAAGGAGCTTTGACTGCCAAGCAGAGAATTTTATATTTAATCCTAGAGACAAAAGGAAGCCATTGGGATTGACCTAATTGGACGTGGGGTGAGACCGGGAAAGGGATGACATGGGCAGACTTGTGCTTTAGGAAAATGAATTTGACAGCTGAAATGAGGATAGACTGGAATGGGAAGAGATTTGAAGTATGCTGCAATAACCAAGGTATGAGGTGTACCAGGCAACAATGTTATAGGAGAAAAGGGGCGTATACAAGAGATGTTGTGAAGGCACAACTGGCAAGGCCTGGCCATGGGCAGGGTGAGAGAGAGTGAGGAATCCTGGATAATATACAGGATATAAGCCCAGGTGACTGGGAGGACGTGTGACCCCATATGAGAGTAGTTTCTATATAACTGTGAACGTATGAAAGGCAGAAGGATTACTCATTTTAAATTTAGTAGTGCCTTAAACACTGAAAATTGAATTCAGTTCAGGTGTATGAGAAGAAGTCATTGTATAACCTTTTTTTTTTAACATTTCAGCAGACATACACTGCTCAGTTTGTTGTGATGTGAGTCCAGACAACTTCTCTGAGATTCTTATGGACTGTCTATAAGATAAGTTTGGTTTGACCTAGGGTCAGAAACTCTGAGGAATCAACCTTAGTCCCCTTTCGGGAGTTTCACTTCTTTGACAGTTTTCTGAGTTTTTTTATTCCTTTTTAAACAAGCTGGCTGTCCTACTGAGGAGCGAGTTTGGATCCCCACTTGTATTGTCCTGTGTGCTACAGAGATGCCTTGGGGAAGTTTTAGGTACCCTGTGTATTTCAGGGACTTACTGGAATTTTTTTGCGTGTGTCTATAGCTGAAATTCCCTCTGTGTCATAACGATGCAGAAGAATTTCCATCCTGGACAGTTTGATTGCTCCCCTGAAAATGAAGGGATAACTTCTACTGAAGCCCAGGCCCTTTTTCTTTGTTGGGAGCCATTTTGTCACCAGACTTTCCCTCAGAGGGGGAAAGCTTGATTTCGTTTTCCCTTTTCTTTTCGTTATTATCTTTGGCCTTTGCGAACACTAAGGCAGGTGGTAACCTATGTAAAGTGATGTCGGTTTATTAAATTGTACAGCCATAAATCTGGGGTGTGTAATTCCTGGCCCACCAGCAAGGGTAGGCCTTTTCTCTCATGAAAGCATGTTAATTTTCAGATCATCCCAGAACTATGCCTCATGGATCTTGCTGAAGCTCTTTGATACAAGGGACTGGGGAAGGTGCTCAAAAGAATAATGCTTGAGCCTCCCCAAGTCATTCAGAGAATGATTCATAATTGGGAATACGGATGTGTGTGCCAAAAACAGTCTAGCTGATTTCCTGGGGATAGTAAATGTCTAACTGGAGTGTGGGGAAAAGGAGAATCCATCAAGAAATGCTGGTTCTTTGCCTCCCTCCGACCATTTGATGTTATCAATGGAATTAAATGGCAGATAGGTGTTAGATAAACAAGGTATTAATGAGTTAAATGAACTGTAAGGACATGTGGTGTTACTTAGTTCTCCCTGATACAATTGGAGGGGTGGCATGTCACTGATTGGCTAAAGATTGGCCACACTACTGGAGGCCCTTAAAAAGAAAGCTCTCCAAAACAGTCAAGGCAGGAGACAGGTTTGTGGAATGTGATCTATGGCCCCTTCTGTGGGGAAAGGAGATTGAAACAAAACATGAGCGATGAAAAGGGAGAGGGAGAGAAAGGGAAATAGAGAGAGACAGAGAAAGAGAGAGAGAGAGAGAACGAGAGAGAGAGAGAAAGAGAGGGAAAGCAGGAAGTGTCTCCAATACATGACCCTTGGCAGCTGAGAGTCAGCCATAGATTCAAGAGAGCCCTGGTAGTCAGTCAGGAGTCAAGATGTGGGGAGAAGTAGGCCCAAGGAGCCCAAAAGAAGAACCTCCTGTTGAAGATCCTATACCCAAATGAGAAAACACCACTAACAGAAAGAAGACACAGGGAACCTGTAGTGACAAACCGTGTGAGTCATCTTGGTCACATGTGTTCTCTGGATGTGTGCCAATATTACCAATGTATTCTGTATCTCTGCCCCCTCTTCCATTCATGCAGCATGTTGCAGATTTATGAAAGGAATGTTTTATGGCTGCTCTTCTTGGGACATTGTCCCAGTAAATGCTTTACTTTGGGTTAATTGTATCTGCTGGCTGGATATTAAAGCATAATGGTGGAGTTTGAGAGCTCGAGTTTTAGGAAAGCAGACCCACAAAGTACCCTAGAAGGGTACTTACTACTACTTACTGCTACTGAGGGAGTTGCCTTCCTAAGGTCCCAAGTGGCAATCTGTGAATGTAGAGTTGGGAGCATACTCCCAGAGGGGGCACTACAACACTACAACTTACTTAATTACCAAGGTTTTTTGTGGACTTGTAATTTTATTTACATAGTACACTCCCAGGGAGGAAACTGCCTTTATTGATAAGGATCAGCAGTTGTTTCACAAGTCAGAGAGATGCATGGGGTCCTGAGAGTTTATATGACTTCTCCGTGGTCCCAAAGTCAGCATGTACCCACATGCAGGACTTGAACCTGCGTCTTCCCACCCTGAGACCGGCTCTCTAGCCGCTAATATTATGTTGGCTTTCTTAAAGAGTTAACTTGACAGAATTGGAGAAAATAATAACAAGATTCATTTAGACTGGGGAACGAAAGGTCAGAAGTGTCGAGGGAAATAATGAAAGAGAAAAAAAAAAGAGAGCAGGTCATGCCAGACTAGCCTTCCTGCCTTTTGTGACAGTTACCAAACTGGTAACTCAGGGGAAATGCTCTAGACACAAATGAATTTCAGCAAGGTGTTCAGCAGAGAAAGTATTTCATTCTGTTCTTGGGAAGAATGCAGAGATAGGGGCTAGATGGTAGTACAAGTAGATTACTGCACTTTGGAACTAGTGCAGTGCTCAAACTCAGAGGGCAGGTAGGTGTTAAAGCTGGATGTCAACTTGAAAGGAAGTCTCTAGAAGATTGCCCTAAGATCTGTATTTGGCCCTGTTCTACCCAACATTTTCATCAATAATACGAATAAAGCTATAGACAGCTTCCGTATCAGGTTTTCAAGGGACATAAAGCCAAGGAAAGCCGACATGCAGGATGACAGAGTCAGGACCCAAAGGTATCTCAGAAGAAGAAGAGAGAACAGTAAGTTAAATCTAATAGGATGAAATTTAGTAGGGATAAATATAAAGGTTTACACTTGGGTTCAAAAGACTAACTTCACAAGCATAAAATGGGGAGGAAGTATGTCTAGAAAGTAGTTTGTTGAAAAGGATTTTGTGAGTCAGCAATGTGATCAGATCCATAAAGCTAATGTAATTTTAGGCTATATTAGCTGAGACAGCTTGATGGCACAGTGTGTACAGCACCAGGCCTGCAGTCAGGAAGACTCATCTTCCTGAGTTCAAATCCAGACTCTGACCCTTACTATCTTTGTGATCCCAAGCAAGTCACTTAGCCCCATTTTCCTCAGTTTCTTCATCTGTAAAATGAGCTGGAGAAGGAAATGGCAAACCACTCCAATATCTTTGCCAAGAAAACCCCAAGTGGGGCCACAAAGAGCAGGCCACTACTGAAATGCCTCAACAACAAAGAGTCCAAACAAATAGTCCAGCTATAATACTCTCCCCTGGTCAGATGATATCTGGAGTGTGGTGTTCAATTGTGGGAACTATAGTTTAGAAAGGACATTGATAAGATGGAGAATTTCCAGAGGAGGGCAATCAAGATAGAAGACATCTGTGGATCCATGCCATGTGAAGTGATTGGTTGAAGGAAGTGGGGATCGAAAGGCTGGAGAAAAGAAGATTTAAAGAGGCAGGACAGGAGAGCTATCTTGCAAGTATCTATTTGAAGGACTGTCATGTGGAAGAAGGCTTAGACTTCTTTTTAGCCTCACAGGGTAAAGCTAGGAGCAATGAATGAAAGTGTCAAAAGGGGAAGTTTAGCTTAATATCAGGAGAAACACTATGATGCTTAGAGGTATCTAAAAGTGGGATGGGCTGCCTTAAGAAGGGGTGCATTTGCTGTCATTGGAGGTCTTGGATCAAAGGCTTGGATAACCACTATTTAGTTGTGTTCTAGTGGGGATGCCTCTTGGGTATGAAATGGACTAGATGACTGGTGAGCTTCCTTACAACTATGAAATTCTGTGATTCTGATTCTGAGACCCAACCCAAAGCCTTTTTAGCCTGGTACATCAACACTGCTTTCAAGAATCCAGGATATCCTCCACATCACAGGACTTCGTGGATTTAGGTAGAAATTAAAATGTTTAAATGAAACACTCTTTAACAAAGGGCATAATAGAGAAATTTGTGTATGAGATTTTTGTATTTGGGAGTAGAGTTACGAATGAAAAGAAATCAAGCATTATTTCTAAGGATGGTGACACATTTAAAAAAAATTAGTAGTAGACTGAGTCACATTTACTTCATTTCTTAGAACCGGCTTTCTGGAATTATGAAATTATTTTCTTGTTCCTTTTCTTTAGTCAAAAATCCCCTTCATCAGTTATCATGAACTGCAGTTAGGAGTTTTGGCCTTTTGTCATGAAAAGAAAATAAAGTCCACATTAAGGTTCACTTTGTACATCTGATCCATGTGTTTACATGGCAGGAGTTCAGCAAACCTCCAGGATTGCCCTTTTCCTGGGAGTACTCAGCTCAACCACCTAAGCACTGCCCTTTTAACAAAGTTTTCAATGTTAGTAATTTCATAAGGTGTTACCCAGGCAACAGAGCACTCTTAACTGCCCTTTGTCAGGTCCTAGGAATGATGGAGAAACTGATTTTCTTGGCAAGCCTGAATCACCCTGGTATTTCCGGGAGCAGTTTTATCTTGGCCAGAAATTTGTTTTCTAAAGCTTTGCTTGACAGCCTTTGATTTCCAGTTATTTCTCTGTGTGAACATACATATATAATTATGAGGTTACATTTTTCTCCATTATTCTCCTAAGCATGACATGCATAAATCCAGGAAACATGTTGTTTTCCTTAAGACCACCCCATTTCTGTCCTCCAATACGGATTATGATAATATGTAAACTATAAATTGATTACCTTGGCAGATGGCATTATGTAAACATTTCCCATTCCTCACATCTCTTTACAATAGTGATAGGAAATCTCTTTTATAACAAGGTCCATTGTTAGGGGAAAAAATATCATAAAGAGGCCGTATAATTTTTTTTTCAATTTAGAGAAATATAAAATGTTCAGTTCTCTTTCCATAGTTACATATTATGGCTAGTTTGGGAGAAGGTAAGGATGAAGGAGGAGAGCAAAGGAAGGCTAGGCTATCAGTCTAAATCTGTAATCAATAAGCCAGATTTTTTTCTAGTGTCTAACTTACTAAACAATACTACTAGCTTATTAAGAGGCGGCTTGGTACAATGCAAAAAATGGTGGCTTGAGAAAGAAAGAAAGAAACCTAGCCCGTAAATCCCAAGTTAAGTGGGCAGCTTCTGGCCATCAAAATTTGCTTTCTTTTGGAGAGGAGGAGAAGGAGAAGGAGAGGGAGAGGGAGAGGAAGAGGGGAAAAATGAGCTGAGTTACCCAACTAGATAGGTCCCCATTTAGGTAGCTTGGTCTACTCCAGCAGTTCTCAACCTGTGGGTTATGTTCAATTTGTAACAATGAAAATGCATCCTGCATATTAGATATTTACATTATGATTCATAACTAGCAAAATTACAGTTATGAAGTAGCAACAAAAATAATTTTATGGTTGGGGGTCACCACAACATGAGGAACTGTATTAAAGGGTCGCAGCATTAAAAAGGTTGAGAACCACTGGTCTACTCACAGGTTGTATTTCTCCTTTGTTTTTGAAGAGGACCATGGCATCAGGAGGGGAAAGGGTGCCATGGTCAGACTTGTACTTTAGGAAGATCATTTTGGCAGCCAAATGGTGAATGAACTGTCTTGGGGAGAGACTTGAGGCAGGAAAACCAAAGTGAGAATCTGAGAAGGCCTTAGCCTAGAAGGGCCAGGGTCTCCCATTGCATCCTGGGCCATCTCCAATCTTCCAGATGAATATCTGGCCACTGGACCCAGATGGCTCTGGAGGAGAGAGTGAGGCTGGTGACCCTTCACAGCCCTCCCTCACTGAGATAAAAGTCAACTGCAAGTCATGTCCTCATCTCCCTGATGTCATGGTCCTCTTTGAGAAAGAAGGACAAACACAACAACTCAATAGACCCCAATGGCTCTCTTCACGATCATGTACATAAAACTCGATTTGGTTTTTAAAGCCTTCATGACCCATCCCCCCTCTACCTTTCCCATCTTCTCGCCCCTCATTCCCCTCGCCCCCACTCCATGACCCAGCAGTAATGGCCTTTTTGACCTTCCTTGCACATGACATGACTCTGTGAGTTCTCACTGTTGTCTCCTCCTGGCTAGAACGTTCTCTCTCCTCCCCTCCCCATCCTGATTTCCTTGGCTTCTTTCAAGACTCGGCTCAAATCCTAAATTCTGCAGGAGGCCTCATCTGGTCCATGCAATGTTCCCCTCTTCCCTCAATTCCCATCCCCACCCCCCGCCCTAGTTCCTAGTGCCTTCCTTCCAATAATTACTTTTCATTTGCACTGTGTAGAGATTATATGTACTTTTTTTTTTTGGCATGCTGTCTCCTCCATTAGAATGTGAGTCCCCTGAGAGCATGGGCCACACCGCTAGTAAGTATTAATTAAGTATCTGAGGCCAGATTTGAACTCAGGTCCTCCTGATTCCAGGACCAGTGCTCTATTCACTACACCACCTAGCCTTCCCTACAGATATTATCTCATTTGATCCGCACAACAGCATGTAGCTGTTATTATTATCCCCATTTTATAGTGGACGGAGCAAGGGCAAACAGAAGTTTTCCCAGGGTCACACAATGTCTTAAGTAATTCTATGGACCTTAGTGAGAGTCTGATAACTTCTGTGGAGGCCATTAAGGGAAGCTTGCTTAGAGGAGGCGTACTTGTAGGAAGGCTTTCCCACCTTTGCTAATTTCTAATTAGGCACTGAGTCATGAGGATTTTGATGCCTTCTGTCTCTGAGAAGTGTTTATATACTCTGAGTTGGTATTTTGCTTTGGGGGCTCGCTTATG
This sequence comes from Pseudochirops cupreus, assembly GCA_028627135.1. NCBI lineage: Eukaryota > Metazoa > Chordata > Mammalia > Diprotodontia > Pseudocheiridae > Pseudochirops > Pseudochirops cupreus. The sequence continues at coordinate 342,775,248 of CM053582.1, read as the reverse complement.
AGATTACTTGTGATTCTCTGGTCAAGATTCTGAGTGGCCATATGTTCAGAGCTTGCAGTTTGTTCAGATGTAGAGGCTCTCTTGATCCAGGGCTGTATGTAAAGTATATAGTTGATTCAGGCAGTCAGAGCCCTGTCTGTTGGTGTTTATTTCTCTGCATGTATTTTCTGTTAGTATTTTCTGTGTAGTTCAGGGTGCTGACTTTCTCCCTGAACTAGTAAATGTGATTAAAAAAAGATTGTTGACCCCTTAAACATCTATCTTTCCTAGTAAAGCAGATTTAAGAACCTGTGCTAGCAGCCATCCTGGGTATGCCAGTGTAGTTGCTGCTACAACTGCTACTGTTGGAAAAATTTCCAAGATGCTGCTTCTGCAACACTATAGTCAGGAGAGGATGTTTAGGTAAAGGTTGAAATATAACAACATCTGAGTGGTCTTTGATGACTTTTTTCAGCTCTTACATCCCAATTCTCTTATCCTGCCTATTCTTTTTCTTCCTTTTTCTCTTCTTCACTCAGATGTTTCTATGTATATTTCTACTATGTGTATTCTACTGTATTTCTAAAAAGGAGGAAGCTGCCTAAGTGCTGAGAAGTAAACTGAGGCAGCTTGCTCAGAATCATGTAGCCAGTGTGTGGCTGAGAGAGGACTTGAATGGAGGCTCTGAGACCAGTCCTTTGGCCATTATACTCCACAGCCTCTCTCTTGACAGGATGTAAGCTCCTTGAGGGAAGGGACTGTTTTATTTTTGTCTTTGTACCCCCAGCTCCTAGCACAAGGCCTGGCATGTAGTAGGTACTTGATAAATGCTTGCTGATTGTCTTTCTTCCCAGTCACTTAACTATCACTGCTATGCTTCATCTTCTTCTAGCTGACTTCAGTAAGAGGAATAATGGGCTCTTCTGACTCATCTGCTTCGCTCTGGATCAAAAGTCCCTCTTGGCAATTTATCCTTAATTCTATTTTGGGGCTGACTTAGCACAGAATCCTAGTATCTTGAGCTGGAAGGAAGCTCAGCCAGCCCCCTCAGTTTTCTGATGCCTAGAAAGAAAGACCTGCCCAAGAAGCAGGATCCAAACCCTGCTAGCTTTTCTCTTAGTTCCTGGCTTCTCTTTCCTCCAGCAGAAGAACTTTCTAGAGAGGCAGAGACAGAAACATCACATCTCCTTCCTTTTAGCCCCCTCATCTAAGATCTTTGCTTTTTCTTCTTCCAAAGTCAATAGATATTAAACATTCATCCATGTAGGGCATGGGAAAGACTTGTGATTAGGTTGTATTTCAGCCACAGAACATTTCCTTTGTATGAGTTCATGCAATAAATATTTATTGAGCTCTGACTGTATGCATATTATGAGTGCACTGTGCTAAAATGCCAAGAGGTATAACTAAAACTCCTTTGTTCAAATATATTTGGAATACTCTAGAGACAGGGGTAAAATGGTTAAGCCTTTTAAGAAGTCTCTGGCTAGGGTTGGGCTGAAAATATGCTGCTAGGAGGTGCATAGCGGTTTGAGAACTGACTGACATCTTGGGATTTGTCGTTCAGAGGGACGAGCATTTCCCTTACCCTTAAGAGGGCTTTGAGACTATGCCATCTTTGAGGGAGATGGATTTGAGTCATGACCTGGAGTTCTTAAAGAGACACAAAATCTGTGAGAAAGAGACTCAGGGTAATAAGGGAAGCTTCAAGAGCCCAGCTACAGAGCTAGAGGCATGGGACAAGAGAAAGGAGGGGGGAAAGTGGGGCTGAGCTCCATCAGAGAAATGAAGGATGGAGGAGGGCTCCCAGCCCCCACAAAAGTCTTGCAGGAGAGGACTGAAACTACCCAGTGGTACCCACCTCCTCAAGGGCTGAAGGAAGTTCCAGTGAAAGATCTGTTCCTTCCCCAACCTGCCCTCCCAGGACTTGTCTGTAACTCTGACACTCTAACAGACTCTATTAAATTTTTTTTACCCTGATGTTTCTAGTAAATTGATTTTCACTTTAACTACCAAAGAAGCCAGAGGTTAGAGATAAACATAAAATAATATTAGAGCAGAAAGTCACATTGCTGCTTAAATAGTAGACATTTTCCTAACTGGGAAGCTCTGAAATAATATGTATACTCCTAAGATTTTGTTGAATATAAAATCATAAAGCAGAAGAAGAGAGGACCATGTGGGCCAGAGGAACCCTTGGTGAGGTTTTGGGGATGGCATAAATGCCAAAGGAAACTTCTCCCAACTGAAAAATAAAGTACGGTTTGCACAGAGTAAGAGCGAAGAAATACGTCCTTCTCTAATTCTGGAAGAAGCAAAAATGTTCTTAATTGGGGAAGATCAACTTCTTCATCTGCAGAATGTACTAGATGGCCCTGAAGGTCCTTTCCACCTGTAAATTCTGAGATTCTAAGATCACAGCCAGCTAGGTAGAACTGAGCACTTGTCAACAATCAAGATACTAGGCTGTAAAGCATTAGCCAGAGAAGATATTTTAGGGGCTTGTTGTGGACAAAGCCAAGGCTGAGTGTTCTTAGATTTTTAAAAGTGTAAGTGGGAGAATGTAAAAGTTTTCCTGTGAGAGTTAAACATTAATTTTTAACAGTTATTATCCAGCAAAAAAAAGAGGGTTCCTAATTAACCTGTGATGAAATGATCCTGCCCAGTGACTGGGAGTGAGAATATGCAGCTTCCCTGAGTGCCCAGGCATGTTTTATTATCTTTAATGTTGTAACAACATCTAGTCTTCAGGATCCACACTGGGGTGGGGGGGGGGGGAATCCCATACACTCTGACTCATACTTAGAAGGTGTAGGATTTTGATCTGAAAACGTGAAAAGGGCCTCAGTTCCTATTGAATCTAGGGTGTGTTTGTCAGCTCAGCTAACGAAGGGGAGTTCATGGGGAAGCACATCTAGCAGCACAGGTGCATAGGATTTATAACTGGAAGAGAACCTGGAGATGATCTAATCCAACTCCATTATTTTACAGGTGAAGAAACCAAGGGCCACAGAACTTGTGACTTGTCCAAGGTCATTTAGGCAGTAAATGGCAGAGCAAGGATTTGCACCATTGACTCCAAGTTCAGGATTCTTTCCAGTGTGCCACAGCTGCTCTTAATTCAGAGTCTAAGAGCCCATTGGTCTGGAACAAGAAGCCATATGATGAAGACATGGCAACCAAAGTTCAGAGGCATCAACTATGCATCCAGACCAGCAGGCCTGGATTTTGTCTGACACACGCATGAGAAGTGACTTACCCATCAAGGACCAAAGCAATCAAATATATTAGACTATTAGTCTAATTAGTAAAATTTGCCTCAGGGAACCATCCATAAAAGTAATAGGGCATGCAAACAGGGGATAAAACATGGAGGCCTTCTAGAGGAAGGGTGAGATTGGCAAAGCTAAAGCTCAAAATTGGGAAATGTAGTATTGGCACCCAGACAGGGAAAAGTCCTTTTGCATTTTGGTTCTGAAAGGGTGAGAAACTCCAGGGTGCCAAGGTGGAGGGGGATCAGAGAGAGGCATCCTGAGAATGACTGAGGTGGGAGCTCCAAGGAAAATGGGTCTGTATATATCCCAGACCCCCATAGCCCACCCCTGAGGACTAGAAAAGCAGATTCCAGAGAGCTGAGGAACTGTAGCCTTGCCAGCTAATTTCATGACCAGAGAGCCAGAACAAAGTTATTATCAAAGTCCAAACTGGGGAGAATTTGAAGCAGGAGGAAGCGAAGAAAGAGCAGGCTGAAGCAAGTCAGTCTTGCCAGGTGGGATGTTGGTGGGAGCCAGCTGTTTCTCTTGACCTACTGGGTTCAAGCTGTTCTGTCTTTCATGGCACTAAAACATGTACTTTTTTATATTCCCTTTAAAATTCTTCTCTATTTGTATCTTGACAAATTTACTACAGAGATGTTATTGATTAGCAAATAGATAATTTTTAAGGTTTCTTAACAAAGAATTAAATTTTATGTTGTTGTTCAGTTACTTAATCATGTCTGACTCTATGTGGCCCCATGGACTTTGTCTTTCTTGGCAAAGACAGTAGAGTGATTGCATTTCCTTCTCCAGTGTGTCTCCATTTTATAGACAGGGACCTGAAGCAAATAGGGGTTAAATATATTTGACTTGCTCATTGCTAGCAAATGTTTCAGGCCATATTTCAACTCAGATCTTTCTTACTCCAGGCTCAGTATTCTATCCACTGTACCACCCAGCTGCCCAATTTTTATACAAAAGGCAATAAATGATTGGATCCTAAGCTAAATGCTTTAAACCTCAGCTAACTCTGCTTGGGGAAAACCTAGGCAATTAGTTTAAATTGCTATAACCATCCAACTAGTAGTGATTACTTGAATAATACATAGGAGGGATTAACCAGTCTCTGTAGGGTTTGCCTGGCAAACCCAAATTTATAGGTGACAAATCTCATATAATCATGTAAATGTTTTATAATAATCTATCATTAGGATTCTTATAGTAAATACTTCCTAATTACACCCCATCTCCCATCTAATTAACTTGGAAGCAACAAAGACAGATTGTATAACACATCAAACATGTAATCTTATTTGGAATAGCACCAGTGTTTTAGACACAGATAAACTACATGCTCCAAGTCATAATAACCTCACTGTTTTACTTGGTTTCCACTATTGTCAGGAGTCTGGGACTCCAACTGTGGGGTCTTAGGTTGCTAATGAGAAGATGATTTTCTTTCAGAAAATTGAAGCTTTTCTATGAAAATCAAAACTAAAGTCCATACACACGCTCATACACAACATTGATCAGGCAGAGAGAGAGAGGAAGACCACAGTGAATCTTGCTTACTGAAGCTGGAAGCTCTTGATTTTGGTAACCAACAGGTTGTACTGGGCCCCTCGGGGAGCCATGGATGCTACATCTACAAATATGAGTTGCTCTGAAGGTCTTGTTTCATTGGTGGGTTCAGAAGGGCACAATGTTCGGCTTACTTCCTGGTAGTTATAGGTTCTCTTGTACCTGTTGCCCCCATGGGGGGGATAGAGAAAGGGGGAAACAGAAATAATAACAATAAGATTCAGTAAATAGGCAGTAAGAAAAAATTTATCCAATTTTACTTCTTCCAATATACATTTTTTTCTTCCTTAGGTTTTATATTTCTGACTGAAACATAAGACGTCTTTTTGAGACTACTGTCTTGACGGTAAAGACTTCTGACAGAATAAATTTAGGGAAGTTAGGAATACAAGTCTTGCTCAGACCTGTCCAGTACATTAACCTCATACCTATTTAAGCTGGCCATTTGCTGGGTTATACCTATAACACCACAGTTGTATGGAGCCCTGCATACAGCAGGCACTTGGGACACTGACCCAGGATCTCCTCACTGGTGTATCCAGAGAATGAGTCACTACCTATTTGAGATACAGAAGATTTTGGAAAACAAAAAGTTTCTTTCAGAGTTCTATAGAACCACATAGCTTTTATGCGTGTCTGAAAAGCAAACAGAATGGTAATGGGAAGTTGGCCAGACAGAAAATACAGTATTCTCTAGGTCCCTGCACACCCAATGGATTGGTGCTTAGCATATATAAAGTGATAACAACACAATGATTCTGTCTTACTTTCCCTTGCGGTGAAGCAAAGGCCCACTCTGGGGTCTAGTAGTCAGTGGAGGAAACCTAATACCATCATCCTCTATGGAAGAATAACCACTTACAATCCTCGGAAGAGCAGAGGCACCTGCCAGGACAGCACCCCTTTTTGCTGGCGAACCACAAAGAGGACAGGATACTTTAGGTCCTCGGATGAACTGTTCACATACACCCGCACGGCATCCACCTGTGGAATGGGGCAGAAAGAATTTGAAAAGTATTTCCTCCTCCCTCCTAAGCCTGGGTAGTAAAGGGCCAAGAGGGTCAGACCTGACTTGAAGTCTGCCTTGGACATTGACTTGACCAAGTGACACATCATGTAACCTTGTTGATTGAGCCTCAGATTTCTCATCTCTTGAATGGATGGATACAAGGATATTTGCACTACCCCCTTCATAGGCCTGTTGCAAGGAATACACCTGGCAAACTTTAAAGCTATAGAGAACTATAGAGAACTAGAGTTGTGAGCGTTTGTCTTCTGCGACTGAACTGCAGGTAGAAACCTTTTGATTGCTAATGGTAATTTTTCTTATTCGTATTGATCTTGCCCTATTTGTTCTTATCTACTGTACACATAGAGAATTAACTATACTTTGGAACTTTTGGGGGGGGCAACTGGGGTTAAGTGATTTGCCCAGGGTTACATAGCTAGTAAGTGTCTTAGGCTGGATTTGAACTCAGCTTCTCTTGGCTTCAGGGCCAGTGTTCTATCAAATGCTCCACCTAACCGCCTGTCTTTGGGAACTTCTCAACTTGCCCCTGGATCATGGAAAAAGAGAAAGAAAGGAGTACTCTTTGCAGAAAGAACTTTATCTTGTTGAATGGATAGTCGTATGTTCCATGAGTAGTTTCTAATAGACTATTCTTTATGAAGAATGGATGATTTGGGGTAGGAGTGGTGGTGGACATAATTCTAAATTTTGATTTGTTCAACAGTTTGAATTTTCCCCAACTAGACTTGATTTTCTAAAACAATCACTCCCCCTCCCCCATTTAGTGCTTTGAAATGGAGGTGACTTGAGTCCTTGAACAAAACATTTTTCGCAGGTTGCCCTTCAGACCTAGAATTGTCTCCTTCCTCATCTCTGCCTCTTGGATTCTGTGGCTTCCTTCAGGTTTCACTAAAAAAACCCCCATCTACAAGAAGTCACTTAACACTAGTGTCTTCCCCTTGTCCATTATCTCCAATTTATTCTGTGTAACTGACTCTCTTTTGCACATGATTGAGTCTCCCATTAGTCCCTGGAAGTCAGGGATGGCTTTGTGGATTTGTTTTGTTTTGTTATCGCTTGTCTTTATGCCCCCAGTGCTCAGCACCACGTGCTTGGCACACAGTTGGTGCTTAATAAATATTTGTTGCCAGAACGACAGACTGACTAGAATAGTGGAAAGCATGCTGGATCTGGACTCTAGAAATCTGTTGCTTCGTACTCACTCTGACACTTAAAAGCTGTGCAGCCCAACCGTGGGGGAGTCATTTCACTTTCACATACCTTGCCTCATCTGTACTATGAGGATAGATAATACTTGTGCTGCCTCACCAAGCTATTGTGGGGAACAGGCTTTCTAACTCTTAAGAGGCTTTATGAATGTGACTTAGTAAATACTTTCCCATTTAATAGGTCTTTTCTTTTAAAATGACTGAACAAAAGTAATAATTGTCAAAGGTTTGCCCTTTAAAATAAAGCATTTAAGCTTCAAAGACATTTTGCTCTATTGAAATTTGAGGAAGTTGAAAAGCTGGACATTGTCTTGTGAGAGCAAACATCAAGGCCAAGTTCAGCAGAAATCAGGGGCTGAGCCTGTGGACTCCATCATCAGGTGTTCGTTAATCCAGACACTGTGCGAGGTGCTGGAGATACAAGTGCAAAGGAGGAAGCAATCCCTGCTCAGGAGGAACTTACATTCTAATGGGGTAAACTCCAGGCACACATACAGATGTCTGTGTCTGTATCTATATAATCTACACATCATAAATATAAAGTTAACAGCACAAATATGCACAAAGTAGTTAAAGGCAAGGTAGCTTGGAAGGGAAAGCGCTAGTGGTTGAGGGAATCCGGAATGACTTCCTGTGGACGACGGTGCCTGAGCTGTATCTTAAAGGAAGAGAGGGTTTCTAGGAGGCCGACGTAAAGAAAGTGTGCATTCCAGGTAGGTGGGGTGGCCAATGCAAAGGCGTGAAGACTGATGATGAAGAACAGATTCGAGCCCAGTTTGACTGAATCGCCTCGTATAGGAGGGAGAATAACAGCCAATGATCCTGAAAATATTATATCAGGAAATCAGGTTATGTGAGGCTTCAAGAGTTAAACAAAGGAGCTTATGTTTGATCCTAGAGGCATTGTGGAACCACTTCATTTAAGTGATTTGATTTGTGCTTAAGGAAAATTACTTTGGCAATACGGAAGATGGACTGAAATGAAGGAAGACGAGGCAACAAAATCAGTCAGGAGGCTGATGCAATAATCCAGGCAAGAAATGATGAGGGCCTGAACTAAGATGTTAACCGGGTGAGTCAAGGAAGAGATGAGAAGGGTGGTGGTCAGACCAGTGAAGGAAGATAAGAGAAGGAATAGAGGAGAGAAATATTGTGAAAGCAGAAATGACAATATCTGGCAACTGATTGAACATGTAGAGAGAATCAGGAAAATGATGAAATAAAGTCTGGGGCTGATGGGGAAGTCTTCTATTGGAAGACTTTTTAAGATGAAAACCCAAGCTGTGCAAGAAGTGAATGCTCAGATTTTTTCCCCCCTGCTGCACTTCTATCACTGTCCACTAACTTACTCCACACCCTTTTCCCACAGAATTTCCTTCCTTGAAATAAAAATATATAGCCAAGCAAAATGAATCCACACATTTGCTGCAACAGCAAATACAGTTTTGTATTTCCGACAAGCTTCTTTTTGTTCTTTCTATACTGAAATGTTTGTTTGCTGACGATTGTTAATTTCATAATCAAAATGTTAAGATTTAAAGACGTGATTAAGGATATGATTAAATTTTCCTTTGTATGCTGACACTGAAACTATGCCCTACTCTTGCTGGTTAACGTGATCCTCACCAAGAAGGATGGCCTTAAAAACAATCATAAAACTAACGCCTTCGTCACCTTTGGTTTCTGAGACCATTAATATTTCTGCAAATTTCTATTTCAAATACTACTGTGTATTCTGCTTGCTCAGATTTTCCCTGCAGCTTCGGATGAAATGATGACAAGAACTTTAAAAATGTGCAAGCTCAATCTCATAAAAAAACCCAAATAGTTTTTCCTCCTTTCCCACTAAAACTGTCATTGCTGAGACTTTGAGCAAGACTTCATACTGTGATTTTGCTACTTGTTTCAAATATGATTCTGATTTGGACATTTTCTAGCATCTTAAATATAAAAATGACACTTATTAGAGATAACAGACATCATCTATTGTAATTCCATTGAACAATGTGTGACAGGGGCTCATAGGGGTCTTCCTGGCCAATTCGTCTGTTCCTCTAAAAAGGACGAGATGTGCCCATTAATACTTTGTTAAGAGGACAAGTAACACTTGGGAGTCATTTCTAATGACTTTTCTAAAAACTTGTTTAAAAAAGTTTTCTACTTTTATGGTGAACTTTAAAAAAAGTCAGCAGACATTATATATGAAGAAAGATGAACAGTTATTTCCCCATTGAGCACAGCCTGGGTTGGGGTCTGTTTGTTTTTTAAAGTTTTCATCTATTTTATTTTCCCACCCTCACAGTTTCGCTGGGAGTCATCCTATATGACAAATAGTCTTTTTTCAAGACCGGGGATAAAGAAGAAAAAGAAGGGGAAAAACGAGTGCTACTGATCAACATACATACAGAAGAAGTCGGAAAACAAGCCTGTGCAAGGAGCGACAACTGCGGACCGCCCCCTCCGAGAAGGGCTGGGTGGGGCGTGTCCTCCCGGCGCGCTTCATCTTTATGATTCTGTTACGTTCACTTCGGGATTTTTTTTTTGGTACGTGCTTGAATATTCCAAACATTTCCATTGCTTTAGTTTCTGTTTATTTTTTTTAAGGATTAATTCCATTCCCTGCCCCCCCAACACACACACACACACACACACACACACTCTTTTTTTCCCCCTACGTTAGAGAGTGAGCTCTTTGAGGGCAGGGGCTGTTATTATCTTTTCGTTCCCAATATTTACATTGTAAGAACTTAATAAATGCTTGTTGTCTTGTGCATTTTTTTTCCTGACAGATTTTCCCTCTTCAAAATACAGATAAGCAGGTAGTTGAACAAGCTTGTGCATTCTGGGAGGAAAGTCTGTGTACCCAGAGGCTATCCCCTGGGGGCTGAATCCAGTCAATCCAATCCAGTTTGGAATTCTCATCCTGGGGCTCCCCTGTCCTGATTTTTAAGTCAGTGAGTACAAATTTGCACTGTATCTAGCTGGCCCCAGACCACCAGGCCATGTTACCAGATATCTGCCCTGGCCATATTCTTGTTATCCACCTGGTTTGTTCCTACCTGTCCTTCTCCCTTTCTTGCTCTAGGGATCGTAATCAAATCACTACTACCATTGCTTCTGGAAAGGGCATACCAATCAACTCTGGAGCTTCAATCACCATCCCCCTAACTGCCTAGACCAAAAAATCTTTCCTGGTCACCAAACACTATATATGTTTTTCTCTCCCTGTCACAAAGTAAGCTTCTTGAAGGAAGGACTGTCTCTCTTTAATATAGTACCTAGCACAGTGCTTGCTACATAGTAAGCACTTAATGAATACTTTTTATTCATGCATTTGAGCATTTTCCTCCCTGCAGGGACTGGTAATGGCGACTGTGGGGCCAGGGGGCTGTGGGAGCTCCATGTGCTCTTCCAAAGCTTTTGGGATACAGGTCAGAGACCAGAGATTTGAGAGTAGACTTTTCCAGTTCAAGAGACCCAAGAAGCCAGGCTGTTAATAGAGTTACCATGGGAACACACTGGAGAAGCTGAACTGTGCTTTCCCAGGTGACTTGAAAAGATGGTTATGTAGCCCTTATGTAGCCAGGAGAGGAGATTTCCAGCAAGATGCTAAGAATGATAACTAGCTCCATGGAAGGCTACCCTTTCTGACAAAGCCCCTGGGCTTGTCATCTTGTCCAGATTCTGAGGCAGCTAGTGGTGTAGTGGATAGAGCACTGGGCCTGGAGCTCAAAACTCAGCTCAGATGTGACCCGAGGCGTCATTTCATCTTTGTTTTCCTCAGTTTCCTCAACTGTAAAATGGGGATAATACCAGCATCTATTTCCCAAAGTTGTTGTGAGAATAAAATGAGATAATATTTGTAAACCACTTAGTAAAGTGCCTGGTCTGTAGTCGATGCTACGTGAATGTTAATAATTATCATTATTATAATTGGGGGAATCTCATGAAATCAAAGTCCCCTTGAGCACACTTGTTACAATCTCATTCTTTACATAATTAGCACTCATATCGACATAGGATTTATATCATTAAAAATAATCGTGTTTTATTCTGTAAAACTGAATCCTGTGCTGTGCAATATACAAAGAAAGGGAATAAATACAGATTCTGAAATCAGAGATGTTTAAAGTTGAACTCCAGAGCCCTGACTCAGGGATAGATATTGTCAGTATATTGAATGGTGATCAGTTTCTAAATGTAAGCTAATTGTTCTTAATCTAACTTGGATAGAAGGGCTGCTCATAGGGGGCCTAGTGGTTATTTTAGGTAACTTCTGTTAAAATTTCCCAACCTATTTCCCAATTCATTCAATTTCTGTAAGGATGTAATCAGGCCCCACAGAAAGCCTACAACTTGTTCGTCTTGTTGGTTAGAGAGTCTTTTTGGTGAAGTCAAAATCATGGGCTTTAATCATGATGAGGGTAATGGGAATTGCTCCAGTTGGTCACTGTGCAGTTACGTGCCATTGTTACAGGGTAGAACCAGTTAAAGAGCACAGATATTTTAGCATTAATTCATCACCAATACTCGAAAAGCAACTCAAAGTAAAGGATAGGCTAGAAATGTCACTTTTGTGTATGAGGACAAGGCATTATTAGACTTTCAGAAATATGATGAAGTAAGAGATAACAATGGTACATTTTCATGGTCCCTTTTGTTATAGGAATAACAAAAATAAACAGAACTACCAGAAATCCTCATAAGAAAGTGAACAATCCTAAAAATAATGAAAAAACAGGAAAAAATCCAATCCGTTGAAAAATATTATGGAATAAAAGAGGAAGAGAAAAAAAAGCACCCTAAAAATACTGAAACAGCACAACATTTGTATGAGAAACATTGAGTGAAATTCATAAAGACACAATAAATTGGGTAACAGGCACACTCAAAGAATTAAAGGATGAAATAAAATGAGCAAAAAAAATATGAAGAGCAATCTTTGGGGAATGCTGCAAGTCAAAAGTATGAAATTAGTAAAACAAAATCAAAATATCAGTTGAATCTTTTAAAATCATAACTGACATATGTAGGAATGGAAGGAACAATTGAAACAAAAACTCCCAAAATGATTCAATTAGAAAAATTTGAGAAGATAAGGTAGAGGAATATGACAGATTAAGAAGGAACCTGAGGATTAAGTAGGTTTCCAAAATATTTCAAAGAACATAATCACTATATTTTAGAAAATTATGTAAGAAAACTTCCCAGAAGCATTGAAAAGAGGAGGTAAATTACAAATAGAGAAGTCATAGAACCCCCTTGAGAAGAGAAACTCTTTGAGAAGGCCATTTACAATTGATGCTTGCTTCCACTTCCTTTCCTCCCACTCCCTCCTTAATTCTCTCCTCTGTCTTCCACCCTCATCACTTAACTGAAACTGCTCTCTCCAAAGTTACCAATACCTCGTAATTACCAAATCTAATGGCCTTTTCTCAATCCTCTTTCTTTTTGACCTCTCCACAGTCTTTGACACCATCAAACACCTTCTTCCTGATGCTCTCTTCTTTCTAGGTTTTCCAGACACTGCTCTCTCCTGTCCTTCTACCTGTCTGACAGTTGCTTCTCAGTCTTTATAGTATTTTCATCTAGGTCAGGCCTGTTAACAGTGGGTGTCCGCCCAGGCTCTGTTGTGGGCTCTGTTCTCTTTTTTCTAGCGGTACAGGGATAGCATCCTGGGCCTGGAGTCAGGAAGACCTGAGTTTTACATCCAGCCTCAGTCACTTATTAGCCGAGTAACACTGGACAGCCACATAATTTCTGTTTGCCTCACTTTTATCAAATTAAAATGGGAATGGTGATGGGAACCTCCCAGCGTGGTTGTGAGTATCCGTAAAGTATCTGTGAAGCATTTAGCACAGCACACTACACAGCAAGTGCTAGAAATATTATTATCATTACAGTTTCACTTGGTAGTCTCATCAGCTTCCATGGATTCAACTATCATCTCTATACAGATAATTCTTGAATTTTCTTGTCCAGTCTTAACCTCTCTTCAGGTTAACCTGACCTTCAGTCTCGCCTCCAGATGCATATTAGACATCTCGAACTGCCTGTCTCATGGATAACATAAGCTCAGCCTGTCCCAGACTGAACTCATGATTGCTCCCAAAGTTCTACCTTCTTCCTCACTTCCTTATTACTGTTGAGCAGCAGTTCTCAGCCTGTGGGTTATGTTCACTTTGTAACAATGAAAATACATCCTGCATATCAGATATTTACATTATGATTCATAGCAGTAGCAAAATTACAGTTATGAAGTAGCAGTGAAAATAATTTTATGGTTGGGGGTCACCACAACATGAGGAACTGTATTAAAGGGTCACGGCATTAGGAAGGTTGAGAACCACTGCTGTCGAGGGTACCACCATCCTCCTTGACAGTTGGGCTCACAATCCCTCTCACCTCCCATATCTAATCATTTGCCAAGTCCTGACATTTCTACCTTCACAGCATCTCTTGTATACACCTCCTTGCCTCCTCTAACATTGCGACCACCCTGGGGCAGGCCCTCCTCACCTCATGCCTTGACTATGGTAATGGTCTGCTGGTTGGCCTCTAGTTTTTCCCCATCCCAATCCATCCTCTACTTAGATGTCAAATTGATCTTCCTAAAGCACAAGTCTAGCCATATCAACCCCTATTCATTTAATTCCAGGGGCTCCCTATTGCCTTCAGGATCCAAAAGAGAATCCTTCGGTTTATAGCACCTTCTATAACCTGGCCCCCTCCTACCCTAAGAGTCTTCTTACACCTTACACCCCATTCCCTCCACGTGGCCTTCAATCCAGAGACACTGGTCTTGCTGCTCCTCACACTAGATGTTCCATCTCCTGTCTCAGAGCATTTTTACTTGCCATCAGTCCCCCAAGTCCTGAACTCTCTCTCCCCTCATCTCCGACTCCTTCCCCATCCACTCCTTTCTTTGTTGCTGGTGAATCTTTTCAGTTGTGTCCAATGATCCACAACCCTATTTGGGTTTTCTTGGCAAAGACAATAGAGTGGTTTGCCATTTCCTTCTCCGGAATATTTTAAAAATAAGGAAACTGGGGCAGACAGGATTAAGTGACTTGCCTAGGGTTATACAGCTAGTTAGTGTCTGAGGCTGGATTTGAGCTAACATCCTCCTGACTGACTACTCTATTCACTACTCCACCCAGCTGCCTTAAAGGCCCGATTAAAGTCTCACCTCCTACAGGAAGCTTTTCATGACTCCCCTCAATGGCATTCCTCCCCTCTTTTGACAATCTCCCATTCGTCCTCTCTCTACACTTACATTGTGTTTGCACATTGTCTCCCCCATTTGACTGTGAGCATCTGAACAGCTGGACCTGCTCTGTGTCTTTCTTTGTATCCTCAGCCTGTAGCACAGTGCCTAGCATGGCATAGGTGAACGAAAGCTTGTTGACTGATCCCCAACGAAGAAGAACTAAGAATTCAACTCACCCAGGTAATTATTGCCAGCCTTCAAAATTATAATGACAAAAAAGAAATCTTTTAAGCTGCCAGAGAAGATGTCACTTAACAAAAAAAAAAATCAATTGAATATCATAAGATTTTTCTATAAGTACCAGAAATTAAAGAATCTGGAAGATGATAATGATAATGTATCAAATATTTGGGCATTAATCTACCAACACATTCATTCACAAGACATATAAAAATAACCTTATGACAGTTCTGACAGATATTAAGATTGCTAGGTTGAGGCAATATGGTAAAATGTTAACATGCCAATGTTTTCTAAATAAACATATTGATTTAATGTTATTTCAATAAAAGGGGGGATGTTTCATAGAATTAACTAAAATGATAAAAATATGCATGGAAAAAAACAGGCAAAGATATCAAGAGAAACTATTAAAACTGAAGAAAGGAGATTTGTACCAGCATATTTCAAATTATGCTATAAAAGCACTGATTAAAAAATTCTCTAATATTAGATTTAAAAAACAGAAAAATTCGAACCAAAGGCATACAGTAAATTCCAGTGGATAAAATCAACATTAGGGTGGGAATTGTTATCCAATGAAAACTGTATATCAGAATAGCAAAATATGTGGTCAGACCCATATCACATGTGATTTACTACAAGTAATTCCAAATGGATTAAGAATCTAGGTATAAAAAAATGAGCCATTAAAAATTGGAAGAAAAAAATCATATATTTATCTCAGTTGCAAAGAGGAAAACCATTGTTATCTGCTGAACAAATGAAACAAGTTATTGGTGGCAAAATTCACAGAGTTGATTATATAAAAATAAGAGAATTTTTCAGAACAAAAGTAAAATATTTAGACTAAAAATATATTGGGAGAATCAGAGTGGTATATATAATATATACACATCTGATAAAAACTTGACATTCAGAATCTTTATTAAAGCTTACAAGAATAAAACAATCAGCAGTGGATAAGCACCAGGAAGTTATGAACCAACAGTTTTTAAAGGAGTCACAAATGATTAATAATAACTGAAGTATTTGATAACTATTAAAAGGCAAAGGAGAGAAACTTTGAGATATCATTTTTCACAATGAGAGGGAACATGGTACTAGCCAGGAGTCGGGAAAGATCTAGGTTCGAATTCTGCCTCTGACACTTACATGGTTTCCCTAGGCCTTAGTTTTTGAATATAATAGCTCTACTAGTACCTGTCTCACACAGCTGTGCTGTTTGCATGTAAACTGTCATTACAGCTATCAGGTTGGCAAGGGTAACTAGAAACAATAAAGTTCATTATTGGCAGGGTCATGAAAAATATTTACGCTTGAAATTACTCTTACTGAGTCAGGGAAGTGGCACACTCTTTCTGAAACCTCTAACTGGGCTTCTGACCAAGCTTGTTTTTCATTATTGTTGCTGCTTCACATGCCACATGTGACTCCTAGCTGATGGAGAGAACGCTGATGAGAAACACGGGCGTGTATGAGGGTCAGAGCTGATGTCAGAGCTGGTCAAAGAGATGCATATGATTTGATGCAGACTCCGAGGAAGGAAAAGAGAAAGGCTCTGGTATCTGCAGACCTGTATGGGACGTTAGTTCCTGGACACACCCCTGATTGCCGGCTTGCTTCCTCAGAGACTTTGGAGAGAGAACTTCTCCTTGGGTGACTAAGTCTGTTCTGGATTGATCTGAGGTCTTACTTTGATCCCATCCGAAGAGCTCATTTACTCTTGTGTATTTACTGCTCTATTTCAATCTGCACAATTTCTCCAATTTCTCCTCTCTGTTTTGCTTCGATAAATCCATTTACTTAGTGTTTTCTCTGTGTAATCATCTTTTGTGTGACTAGCACTTGATGAGGAGTGAAGCTGGCAGTGTAAGTCTGGGTACACCCTGCTCCTTAAGAGTGACCAGAGAAGTGGATTTCCTTGGGAATCCCTAAACTGTACCCCTAGACCAGCAATATTTAGGGAGCAAATAGATATAATTCTATTGTTAAGTGTTCTAAACATGCCCAGGTTAGGAACGAACCATACTTGTTGGAAAGCCAGGAAGGTTTTTATTACATTTATTCTACATTTTTTCTTTCTGAATAAATGGGTAGCTCCCTTAATGGTGTCTGCCGACTCTGAAAAATGTGAGCCCTTTTATACTGCTTCCATTAGAATTTCCCGCCTTGTTCTCCATTGGCTAGGTGCACCCTGCCAAACTGCCCAAGTCGTGCTCCCCTCACGTAGCTTGGGAAGCGTGCTTACAAGCCTCTAACCTAACCCCTACCTGATCAAAACCCTGGCCCTGCTAGATCTCAGCTCTGATTAGAACCAGTCACGTCTGACCCACATTCTGCTGTCAGAGAGAGCACTTTTAATGATGTGGAAACAAAATTCCTCCCATTGTTTCCCACATTAACTGACAAAGTTTTTAGCCCACAAACTTTAACTTAGTTGTTGGTACTCTAAATGTGAGATCCTTGTCCAGTGACATAAATTGTATCAATATCAATATTATCTCTCTCAGCAAAGGCAGAAGATGGAAGGAAGTTGTGGCAAACGTGAGGCAACGACAATAGATAGTTTGTGTAGTCCATTGTTATTCTCAAGAGCAGCGGTTTTCAGCCTGTGGGTGATGTTCAGTTTGTAACAATGTATCCTGCAGATCAGATATTTACATTACGGTTCATAACAGGAGCAAAATGACAGTTAGGAAGGAGCAACGGAAATAATGTCATGGTTGGGGGTCACCACAACATGAGGAGCTGCATTAAAGGGTCGCGGCATTGGGAGGGTTGAGAACCCCTGCTCAAGAGGAAACCAGGAAGGGCCCTAGAAAGTTGGTTGGACCTCCAGTGATGGACTTATGGGAAGACAAGGACAAGAAGCTCGGGACAGTCAGGTATGCATGAATTGCAAATTGCATGAGAGGGCACATCCAAATTCATAAGATAATAGATTTGTAGGAATTTTTTCTAATTTTGTTTATTTGATTCTTTATTGGTAATGTTTACATTTTAATTTTTTAAAGGAAAAAAGTCCATATCACATGAAAATAGGTTTCTTTAGAAATGCATTTATTATACTCAAACAACTCAGTTTTATCACTGGCTGTCCTCAGACTCAGACACCTGATTCTAAAGAGAAGCAAACAATGTCTTTTACTGACATAAAACAGGCTAAAACTTGTTAGGATAGTTGACTTAATTTAAATGAATCAAAGCAAAGACTTCCTTAGGACTGGGCGTATTCCCCAAATAGCTCTAGTTGAACTTTAGTTATTATTAAAAATGCTTTGAAAATGTGAACTACATTTTGAGGACATTTGCTATTTTAATAGAAACTCTAAAACCACAAAATTACTATATCACTGTGATATTGCTAATGCTGTATCCGAGGAAGCAAAAGAATAGGGGGCAAAGCCATAAAGGGTAATTGTCATTTCTAAACATTCACAATTCCACAAATAATCAAGGGTTGCCAAGAACCTAAAGGAAAAATATTGATATGGTTTTTCCAATAATATAAATTTCTAAAAACGAATGACAAATGACTTAATGTATGGAGTGCAAACTCCAATGTAGGTTTAGCAAATTCTGTCCTATATCAAAATGTTATTGTGTAATCTTTACAGTTACATCTTTTTAAATCACAGCAGATGTCCTCCTGCCTCCACCAGAAATGAATCATAATGTTCCAGCAGGAGAAAAAACCAAGTGATTATTTTTTTCTCTTTGCTCTGCCTCAGAGTAGAAGCCAAATGCTGTCTTAAACTGCCCTCCTACCGTAGCCTTCTCCCAGTAACAGGCCTAAGCATCTCAACTTCAGGGTAAAGGAGGCAGAGATGTGTCCCTGGAACTTGGCTACTTTGGGAGCTCCATTCATTCAGCTCATTTATTAAGGGGTCTGTTCTAGATACTGGGTTGGGTTTGGGGAGGAGCAAAACTCTAGCATTTTAAAAATACTGTGAAAAACACAGATATTCTGATAGGCCAAGGTTTCTCTGTCATGTAGGTTAGGTTAGTTCTTTTCCCAAAAAGCCAAGAAAATGTTCCTAAGACTTGACTGGCTCAGAGGGCTAAGGCACAAACCTCCTAGCTATTGACACAGTCTTCTGATGGCCTTCAGCCATAAAGATACAACTTTTTGGTTATCTAAAAGACTTAAAAAGGTCCACCCATTTGGAGAAGGAATCCTTCAGACTTGGTGGATATCCTGAGGCCCCACCAGTCACCACACCCTGTACTTGGGACAAGATGTGGCTCCATATGGAAGCTGATGGGGATAGTGTTTCCACATGGAGGCAAGAAGGCTTCCTACCTAAGCTGAGTACTGTGTCCTTGTAGTGAATTGTTATAGTCACCATTTGTCCAGAATTGTCCATTATGAGTTGAGTAATGAATGATGGCCTCTTTAGCAACATGGGTAGGATTCATTTGCCCTCTATTGTTAAATGGAAATGGTACATTCAATATTGCTCTTTCTCAGGTCACTTGGGCACTGGGGCCCTTAGCAGGTATATCTCAGTCAGATCAGAGCCTCCAGTACTGATCTTGATACTTTGACTCTTCATTGTCCAATGAGTTCTTACCTATGAGAATCTGCTCCTGAGGAACACTTTCCTGCCCCATGCAAAGAGGTATGCACTCTTGGACTTCAGTGGCCATTAATTTGATAGTTAGGGATACTCTAACTAAGTGTCTAGAAAATGAAGGTTCTGACAAGTCCTCCCAATGGGTGAAGTGATGAGCTACATAGTCAGTGTCTGAGAGACCCTTGAGGGATGAGTTGGATAAGACCTACATCTACACTGACTCCTGGTTGTTGGTCATGCGTCTGACCAAGTGGTCCTTAGCCTGCAGAGGACAGAACTATGCAATCAAAGGCTCTTCTTTGGTACTAGGAACAATAGAAAAATTCTGCCTGCTTTCCTACAGATGACCTTGACTCCTAATGAAGAGCCAGTGACTGTACCAGAGGTAACATCATCTTTGCTGTGGCTATGATTTACCAGTGCTGGTCCTACTCATTATCATTGTCTTTTTTTTCCTTTTTGTTTTCATTGTCATTGTCTTATACTAGAAGGACTATGAACTGCAAAGACCTCTTATTGACCTTAGTACAGATTACCTGGGCCCTTAATGAAGAATAGGCAACAGTGCTAGAGATGTCATGCTCTATGCTGTAGCCCTCATGTTTCTGATGCTACTTATACTATTACCGCTTTAAATCAGGGAAGACCCATTGTGAATTGTAAAGATTCGACATCATCCGTGACATGGACCATACTGTTGAGATCTGTTACATAGTTGTTCCAAAGTGAGGAGATGAAGAAGCTTAGGCACTCTGGAGGCCATTAAATATTTTGTTTGGTTGTTTGTTTTGTTGTATTTTTTTCATTTTTCTCTTATTTTAACTATTATGTTGCCTATGCCA
The DNA here is from genome assembly GCA_028627135.1 of Pseudochirops cupreus. Lineage (NCBI taxonomy): Eukaryota > Metazoa > Chordata > Mammalia > Diprotodontia > Pseudocheiridae > Pseudochirops > Pseudochirops cupreus. The sequence continues at coordinate 342,755,321 of CM053582.1, read as the reverse complement.
GGTTCATTACATTCCTGAGATTAGGGTTGTCCATAAGGATCCTAAGGTGATTTACAAGTTGGAAGGTTCTCTAGAAAACCTATAGGATCTTGCTACCAAAGGGTGGGATGTGATAGGCCAGGGTTTCCTTGCCCTGTTAGGTTAGTTCTTTTTCTAAAAGCCAGAGAAGCTTTCACTAAGACTTGATTGGCACAGGGGTCTAAGGCCCAAGCTTCCTAATTTTTGATTCAGTTTCTTGGGGTCCCAGGTCATATTGACATAGTTTTCTGTTCACCCAAGAGAACAAAGAGTCCTGTCCACATGAAATCAGGGCCTTTCATACTTGGTGGATGTCCCAAGGTCAAGCAAGTCAGTACACTCTGCTCTGCTGACCAGATATATTTCCATGTGGAAGCAAGGCTGTCCCATCTCATCATCCCCTGAGTGCTGTAGCCTTGTTCAGTATCATTTACTTACTATAGCTACATAAACCTCCCTTTGTTAACTGTTGAAAGACCTATGAGTTGTCTCATTTTTGTTTCAATGTCAGATTCCTGAATCAGACTCAGGACTCTATAAAGAGGAAAAAGAACAAGGAGAAGAAAATGAAATGATAAAATTCTGACCCTAACATTGAACTTATCAAGACACAGAGTAGTTCTGAATATTTGTTTATTAGAGGAAGGAAAAGAGCAAGAAAATCCTGCGGTTTGCTCCAAAGGTCAGCTGTATATTCCAGCTGACAGGTGACAGGTAGTGAATTATGGATTTTTGCAATAAACATTTGGTTATCTCATATGAATGTCCTGACTGTCACTTCTTTTTTGTTGTGTTGAAATAGACCAAATGTTGTTTATTATTAAATCAGAGCAAGGACTTTTTGTGATAGGGACATTATTAACCCATGTTTAAACTAGGTATTTTAATGGAAATTATTGTGGCTAGATTTGAAAATGTACTAATTTTTGTGTTTTTACTGTAAATACTGATGATGTATCACAGAATATCTTTGTAGAAAATGAACCATTTGTCTATTGGCTTCAGTTTGGTAATCAGGCTTCATGGTGGGTTTGGGGTCAAAATTGTGAACCATACAAATTTTATTTTTAGTATGTCAGTTTAATTCGACAAATATTTTGTAGTGCCTACTACTGGTAAGACAATATGCTAAGCACTGAATATACAAAGATGAAAATAGCTTAGTCTACAAAATTTAAGTACTTCCTAGTCTAGTCTAATAAATTTTGTCTTCTAGTACCATGAGCCCACTAAGATATTGAGTACCCTCATGGTCTCCTCCAGTTGCTTTATTAAAACCTGCTTTTGGAAAAAGATTGAGCCCTGAATGCCAATTTTTTTAAAAGGACGTTTAAGGTATGGGGAAGAGGATGGGTTAATAGGGAGGAAAGAATAGTAAACAAAGCAAACTTCCTGGTCCTGAAGGAGGTCTTATACTTGCTCTGTCCAATTCTGGGGAACCGAGAGATGAAAATTACAGGGGGATAGATTTCAGCTTGATACAAGGAAAAACTCCCTAGAGGTTTCCAAAATGAAATGAGCTTCCTTGCGTCAAAATTGTGTGACTGCTTGTTAGGAATGTTGTAGAAAACATTCATGTACTGAACTGATCTTGCCCCATACAGCCTCTAAGATCCTTTCAAATAAGATTCTCTGAGTATAGGCTTCTAGTCAATATAGCTGCCTGAACAGAGGCAGACCACACAGCTACCATAAATTTACTCTAACAAAAACCTGAAATTTGTACCAGACTGAATTCTCCAGCCCAGAAGTATGCATATACACATGCACACACACGTACATATGCACACACACACACACACACACACATACACACACACACACACACACACCCCTTCAATAGGAAAAGAGGCTGCAAGCAAAGCCATTCATTCACCAGCAAACAACCTAACAGTCATTCAACACTAGAGATGGACTAGAAATATTAGTAACCTGCAAGGGTTGGTGTCAAAAGGCAGCAAGATTGTTAAAGTTTGCCTAGGAAAGCCCCATGGTGGTCAGAAAGTCCTAGGTTGGGGACTTCTCAAGTCCTAATATGCTACAGCAACCATTATCAGCATGACAGTACTCAGTCCAGGACCCCCCCCCCCCACCTCCCCCAAGGGCGCTGAGGTCCCTGCACCTTCTCTTGAGATGCCAGAAAAGGCCCTGAAAGTTCAATACTCTGAATCTCAAAGATTCAGGGATGGGGCTAACTCCAAGAGGTGGAAGTCAGAGCAGGAACCCAGGGGATACAGGACCAGACTACGCAGGGCTGACTAACTCATTCAAAAATACATCATGGAGGCAGACACTGCCCCTAGTGTCAAGGCCCTATTTCAGGTTCTAATGTTGGAGAAGTGAGTAAACCAAAGAAGATACCAACTAATTTTGAAAATTATTGTAGATCTAGACATTGCCAAAATGAAGAAGAGAGTACCTCTGTGGAGCAGAAACTTAAGGGAGAAAAATATATTTTTCACAAAGACTCTAAAAATGTACTTGATGAAAGAATTGGAAGGAGAATAAATAGCTTAGGAAGGAAAGTGGTAACTCTTATCCAAAAAAAGGAAATTGTTAAAACTAGAATAAAATCCAAGATAATTCAGTGATTCCATGAGACAGCAAGAAATATGAGAACAAAATCAAAAGATGGAAAAAAAGAAGAAAATGTAAGACAGATGATACCAGAATAGACTGACCCGCGAAACAGGCCAAGATAAGATCCTTCAAGACTTAAAGGACTCAGTACGGAAATATGTTTTGCATGACTTCCATCTATAATCTATATCAAATTGCTCGCCTTCTCAAGGAGGGAGGGAGGGGACAGAGGAAGGGAGAGAATTTGTAACTCAAAAATGTTTAAATGAATGTTGAAAAAACTTTTTTACATGTAACTGAGAAAAATACAAGTTTTTAAAAAATTGTTGTTCAGTTGTTTTTCAGTTGAGTCCAACTCTTCATGACCCCATTTGGGTTTTCTTGGCAAAGATACTGCAGTGGTTTTGCCATTTCCTTCTCCAGCTCATTTTACAGATGAGGAAACTGAGGCAAACTGGGTTAAGTGACTTACTCAGGGTACACAACTAGTAAGTGTCTGAGGTCGGATTTGAACTCATGAAGAGGAGTCTTCCTGACTCCAGGCCCAGGCTCTGTCCACTATAGCCCCTATAACCTTGGTGCTTAATAGTACCTGTACATGGCTTTGTAAAAAATGGCCAAGAGACCGGATGTGACATCTGTGGTAGGTATGGGTTTCATTGTTGTACAGCAGTGCTTCATAAACCTCCATAAGTTGTATTAATGTGAGTGGTTCCTTTTTATTAGTTTATAGATGAAAGTTAATAGGTTTTATTTTGGAATTCCTAAGGACTTGTTTTGAAGATTTTTCACAATTTGGAATTCTTTCAGGGGTATCAGACATGTAGGAGAGCAGAAGGAGAGCTCAAATGGCGAGAGAAATATTTCCCATTCTGGGTTGGGGACAAAAAGGAGGATGGAAAAATGGTGGTAAAATTTCATATATTATTGGTAGACCTGCTGAAGCGTGCACGTGCACACACACACACAGAGTAACACTTCATTTATTTGGCATTACTAAGGAACACGGAGTTCCACATGAATTTTCTAGATCACTTAATTTTTTAAATGTCAAAATATTTTTGTTTATTTTTAATTTATTCTTTACAAAATATATTTTTCTGGGTCTTAAAGTATATTAAACATAATTTTAAAAAAATTTGGTCATCATTATGAACATCAATTATCGTATTATATATCCTTGGAGGCTGCTCAGATCTATTGTGCTAGTTAAACCTGTACCAATTAGCCCCGATTTTGAGTTTTCTCAATGCTTTTGGGGTTTTTCATTTGTTTCTTCTCATTCATTACTGGGAAAATCTAGAGATGGAAGGGATATCATTAGAGGTCAGACAGTCTAACCCCCTCACTTTACAGATGAGGAAACTGAGGACCATGAAGGTTAGATGGCTTTCCTAAGAACATGTAGATCCTCAGTGACTATTGCTTACTTAGTTGTTACTTCTTTCATTCAACAAATATTTATTTAGGGCCTATTGTGTGTAAGACACTATTTCAGGTTCTAGGAGAGAAATGAAGATACAATTATCAAAGCACATTGAAAAAAATTCTCAGAGTCCTGTTCTTAAATGTTCCTTATCTGGGTGGAAAAAAAACAAGCTTGTTAGAATTAATGCCTAAAATAAGAGTAAATAGTTACTGAGTAAGGTGAAGGCCTTGGAAACTCTCTTCAGTTTAAAAACTCAAGTTAAAAACTGGAGTTAAAAAACAAGATAGACACACTATCTTGGCTGTTTTTTGCTTCCTTCATGGTCCTTTGTCTTCCTCCTATTTCATGTCATTGACATTGCTGAATAAAAGTGTATTAAAGGTTTCTGCCAAAGATTTGAATATGGTAAAGTCTTGTTCAGAATTTGTTTTGCCATTTCAGAGATTGATAGGCAGCAGGGAAAATGCAATTAAATTTGGGACATGAAGGCAAGCCACATGAATAAGGGGAAAAAAGTAGCCATAGACTCAGTGTATAACGACTAGACCCCAGCACCTTGTAAAAAGACAATTTCTTAGGAGTTGAAATATTCCCTCCTGTTGCTTTTTCCTGTTGTCATGACAACAAGAGCTACTTTATTAGAAATCCTCTTCCCTGTGTTTACTACAAATAAAGAATTAAAGGGAGGGAGGGAAGAGAGAGAATGACACTAGACAGAGAGAAAGAAAATATTATTTTTAAGCACTTTCATTTACTCAGCAATCATGGGGGACCCTAAAGCTTGGAGGCTCCCATTTTAATTTTTAAAAACTCAGCAATGAAAAGAGAAGGGAAAAGTCTCGAGTGGCATGAAATGCTTCTGTCTCTGTTATATAAGCAGAAGGAAGAAAATGAGTCTAATTTGAAACCTAGTTTACTTTTGTTAAAATAATAAAGTAGCAGGACCTAGAGATTTTGATACTGGATGCTAGAAAGAATGCTTAGCTTCCATTACCAAGCAGCAGCACTGTTTCACTTTATGACCTTAGGTAAATTACTTTTGCCATCTGTGAAACAGACATAATAATTTTTAACTGCTCATTTTCACCAAAGGGTAAGATGTATGAGTCTAATTAAAACTCCTGGAATGTGGATATGTGTGTTTGCATGTTGGGGGTGGAAGGTAGAGTGCAGTCTATAATGGGCTAGGGCACTAGTGTCTGGCAGTAGTTCAGTGTCTGTCTTCATTCATGCATTTTCACCCAGAGAAAGGAGTTTGAAGAGAGCAAGCTGATGATTAGGATGACCGATAATTTTATCAGCCATGAAATAACCCTTTTCTTAGCTCCCTTAAACTGCTCTCAAAGTGATATGAATAAGCTCTAATGAGAGGGGGCTCTAAGGTTGTGATAAAAATCCAGGGTAGGAGTGGAAAGGTTTTCTGCCTATTGTACTTTCAAGAGGGCAAAGGAGAAGATCAGAGAGAGTGAATGGCATGGTTGCTGCTACAGGATTCAAACCCAGAAGTTGAACTTTGAACTACAGACTCAAAGCCCAAGATTGTTTCCCACAGGCAGCCTGGTGTTTTGGAAAGAAAGTCTACATAATTAAAAAATTTGGGGAGTAAGAATCAGTGGCTGGAACCAAAATGAATCCAGAAAAAGATAAAGACAGTCCATTTTTGCCTCAGCCTTCTTTGTATGCAGCCGAGAGATAAATCCATTCAAATTAAATGATTCAGAGAAATGCTTACTCTAGTCATAAGACCCAAGTGATAAATTGTCTCCCTTCCCCTGGACACGTTTATGTGGTCAATGCCCCTACATGAGACTAATTAAGTACTGAACAGTAACTCACACTCTTGGATCCTCTCTTATCAGGTCTCTGAAATCTGCCTTCTCCAAGGGCCTATGTGTCATTGTGAAGGTTGGCTTATTTCTAGTCAGTCACATAAGCCAAAAAAAGCCAACATGCATACTCTGTCTCAAAGCTGGGTTGAAGAAAATGTAAAGCTAACAGTCCCTTCCTCAAGAGGAACGTTCCCATTATTTAACTCTTCTGAAAAGAGGAGTGGCTCACAATGAGAATCAGTTCTAGTCACTAATATGTTTTCATTAGTTGTGATTTTTTGAGTGGTATTCCCTAAATAATAAGGGCAGCTAGGTGGTGCAGTGAATACCAGACTTGGAGTGAGGAAGACCTAAGTTCAAATCTGGCCTCACACACTTATTAGCAGTGTGACCTTGGGCAAGTCCCTTAACCCAGTTTGCCTCAGTTTCCTCATCTTTAAAATGAGCTGGAGAAGGAAATGGCAAACTGCTCAAGTATCTTTGCCAAGAAAACCCCAAGTTGATCACACAGAGTTGGACACGACTGAAACAACTGAACAACAACAACAAAATTCCTTGAACAGTCAAGCTATTATGAAGCATTTCTTCACAGACCACCTGCAACAACCCTAGGTGGGGTGTATGTGTAATTCTCACTAAGCTGAGGCTCAGGAATTCTGAGCAGTGAGCTAAGCCAGCTGAGAGTTCTCACTCAGGTCTGTGCCAATGTGGTGAGCCCCCAGAAAGGTAGCGAGTGGGGTGGGGAAGACACCAGGTCACCTAAAGGAGTGCAAACTGGCCTGAGCTGGAAATGGAAACAGGTCAATCCATGCTGTTCAGAATGGAACCCAACCCATGGGTAACCCCAAGCTGCCCAACTCTGGGTAACCTCGTTTCACAGTGCAGAGAGACAAGAAGAGCCAGTCTTGGAAAAACAAGAACAAGACTAAACAACTGTCGGTAACTCAGCTGCTACAATCATTAAAATATCTTTTTTTTAAAAATCATTTACTAAAAATACCTAGAGTTCTTACAGTTACTTCTGTGGTCATTAAAGATTTTATTTGTACCTATTTCCCCTCTGGATCAGAGAGAAAAAAGACTACATTTGTCAAAACTTAGGTACC
>CM053582.1:342735078-342748259 GCA_028627135.1 Pseudochirops cupreus | reverse complement strand
ATATATATATATATATATATATATATATATATATATATATATATATATATATATATATATATCTTTTCAATTTTGAATAGTTGACTCTATAAGGTAGTATAAGCAGTCTAGGTAGAAGAGTATTAGATAAAAACCTCACGAATATGCTATACAGTGTATAAACATTGAATAATATCGTATAACAAGAATGAAAGGAAATGAAACCCACTACAGATGGGAATTGTCCTTCCATTAGTAAAAAACCCTAAGATCTAAAGCATAATTACAGCTTTACACAGTTTTTAATTTTTACTGCTGCTTTTCAGAAATGTAGTTCTGCTTTGCATCTTTTTTTTCTTCAAATAAGTAGAAGTTCTCTCTCTGTTCTCTCCCAGAAGAATGATGATCAGGGAAACATTTCAGAATCCAAGTCTTAGACTCAGTCAGCCATATTAAATCTATCTTCCAACAAAATAATAAATTAATAAACACAAAAGGGATATTGTATCACCTCTACTGTTTCAATAAAATATTGCTATCAGGCAGGAAAATAGATAGTAGATTTATTCAATAGAATAAATTTCTCCAATGCAAAGATTATCTTTTGAATGCCTGCTACAGTTTGGTCCCAATTAGTGTGAATAATGAATTCCCCTGCTATGGACACATTCTTTGAAATCACACTGTATATTTCCATTGGGTTGAAACTAATTACCATATTTTACATACTGTAACTTTGAACAGTGAGATTATGAATATTTGCAACACATTCAGGTATTTCTTATTCACACTAATTGGGACTTAGCTGCATTGCCTAGCATATTATGTTTAATAAATATCAAGTCCATTGATAGTCATCATGGATGGTTATTTGATTTCCAAAGTGACATGCCTCATTCAGTTAAAAAAAAAACTAATTAAATGCTCCAACAAACAGAAATATGTAGATAGTAACGATAGTGGACTGCTGCTTTATAATTTATAGGCCCTTTTTTAGTATGCTTGTAATTATGAATATCCCAGTGATGTAATGAGTCATAACATCTTAGAGTTATGAGGCTCTTTGGCGATCATCTGTTCCAATCTGAAGTGTTCCTGCCCTATGCTGTGAGCTCCTGGGCATTAGAGACCTTCTTTATTGCACAGTTCAGTTTGTTATCATTAATATCTTCCAGAACTCCTCTCCCTTTTCACCTTCTTTCATTACACAACCTGAAAGGAGTAGGCCCCACTAAGGAGAGAAGTCATGTTGCCCTATGCAATATCCCTTATATTGTTGGTGATCAGAGGATTCATTTGTGAGAGACCATAGGAGCACTACTGCCATCCACCATCATCACACAATCTTCTTGACCACCACTGCTCAGCTCCCTTGCAAGGCCTCTCTACTTTCCTTCATCAACTTTGCTCAACTGGTAGGTACTCCTGCCCTATGGCTAGCAAGTTCCTACCTCCTGCTCCTTTAATCAGTATTTTTCAATCTTTGTTTGCTACCTTTTTTTTTTTGGAGAGGGGAAGGCAAGGCGTTAGGGTTAAGTGACTTTCCCAAGGTCACACTGCTTGTAAGTGTTAAGTGTCTGAGGCTAGATTTGAACTCAGGTCTCCAGGGGCAGTGCTCTATTCACTGCGCCACCTAACTGCCCCTGTTTGCTATATTTTTACCAAAACCTTCAGCCCTATCCCTCTCCAATTCATAACTATTCTATCTTCCCCTCCCAATATGCCTTTTATTACTTCTCTCTATATTAATAGACTCTCCTTCATCCTAGATCTCTTACTACTATATGACTTTGAATTTCCAGCACTCACAAAATTCTGCTTTTTATCTAGCAGACATGTTAACTTTTTCTATGCTGACTGCTTTTCTCTGGCCCAGAAGATAAGCAGGACTATTTTTTGCTACTTCCATTTCCTCACTATTACGTGGGTAATTTTTGTGTCATGGATTCCTCTGGCAGTCTGTGGAAACCTATGAATCCCTTACCAAAATGTTTTTAAATGAATGAAATAAAATACATAGGATTACAAAGAAATTTTTAAAAAAAGTCATGGTCCCCTGCTTATTTAGCTTAAGAATCCCTATTGAAAGCTATCATTTAGCAATCTCTTTGAAGTTCACTGCATCTAGCTACAGTACTTTGTCATCTAGCAGCCTTCTCCTGTTCTTTCTGGTTTTTCAAGGAGTTCAGTACCTGCTAGACAGCCTTCCACTCTACCCCAATTCCTTCCCTAATCCTTCGTGAGTTAAGCAATCATTTTGATGCCTCTTCTAGCATCCTGACCTACCAGTTCATCAAACTCCTTAGTTCCTATGACCGCTGTCTCTACTGTCAGCCACCCATAAGAGCAGTCATCACCTAGACCTATCACCATTCAAAACTGCTCTGCTTCTATGTCCATGAACTCTGAAATTTCCCTCCTCGATCTTAGTCTCCTGTCTTTCCTCTCTCTCTGACTGGTTTCATCTCTTCTTTGTCCCTCTTTTCGTAATGCTGAACCTCTGCTCTTGCTCTACTTTCTTTTATAAATTTTTTAAAATATTGTTACTGTCTATATTTTTTGCTTTTGCAATCTTCATTTTCAAACATATTCTTCTTTCCATCATTCAGAGATTCATTCCCCCAGAACAAATAATTACAAAGAGAGCGGAAAAGAAGAAAACGTCTCAGCAGAACAAAGCAAAGCCGTGATCAAATCTAAAAGGGTGTATAGAGAACAGCGCTCTACACCCATGGCCCCACACCACCCATAGCCCCACACCACCCATGGCCCCACACCCCTACAGGAAAGGGGGGAGCTGCCTTTGCTCATCTCTTCTTCAAGGGCAAACTTGGTCACTATAATCATGCAACCTTCCGTTTCTGTTGTTCTTTCCCTGTATGTCATCGTACTGATTGTGTTTACTGTTTTCATCATTCTGCCTATTTCGTTCTGTATCAGTCAGTCAACTAGTATTTTACTGTGTGCCGGGCACAGTGCTAAGTGTTGATGATGCAAAAACGAAATACAACAAAGCAAAAAACCAGCACACACAATAAAAAAAAAAGGTGCCTTGCTCTCAAGGAATTCAGGGTCTAATAGGGGAGACAGCGTTTCAGAAGGGAAACATTAAGATTAAGGATGAATGGAACAGGCTTGTTGTAGAAGGTGGGACTTTAGCTGAGACTTAAAGGAGGTCAGGGAAGCCAGGAGGTGGAGGTGAGGAGGGACAGAATTCCAGACAGGAGGGGACAGAAAGTGAACATGGCTGGTGTCAGGACATGGAGTGCTGTGTACAGTGTTTATGATGCAACAATTTTCCATCCAAATTGTTGATTTTTTGACATTTCCCAATTAATGACATTTTTTTCTTTAATTCTTGCCACTCCCCAAAGGCCCCTCTGCCTCTGCCTCTACACAACCCTTCTTTGTAACAAAGCAGTATGGTCAAGAAAAATAGACCAACATATTGCTCATGTCTGATAACACATGACAAGCTTCATTTTCCTGCCTCCACACTCTTGACACACGAGTTAACCAGTTCAACCGGGTACTTCCTTCACCACTAGAATCTTTGCCCCTTTATCCTTTTGCTCTTTGTGCCCTGCCAACCCTCAGCCCTAAGTCATCCCCAATGTCCACATTCACTTCTCTTCTCTTGCACTGATGAACAAATGAAAAAAGCATTTATTTAGCTCTTCTTATATGATTGGTGGTGGGGATAAAAATATAAAAGTGGGGTTGCAAATATGAAACACAGTCTCTACCCTTAAAAAGCTTCTAGTCTAATAGGGGGATCTAACACATAATCACTCTCTCTTCGTCCATGTCGGTTGGCTTTCATGGCACTGCTCTCTCTTGGTTCTCTTCTTATCAGCTGATTTCTCTTTTCCTGTCTCCTTTACTAGATCACCATCTTTCCAACTCTTTTAGCATGGTTGCCCTGGTAGCATTCTCTTCTGTCTCACTAATAAGGAGAGATACCACATGGCCAGAGAGGAATATTTTGGTTTAGAAGTTTAGTTAAATGGTGAGGAGAGCAATTGGGAGTAAATTGACACACACTTTCCGATAGTGATGATTGGGGTGATTTGATTTTGATTTCAAAATGATAACGGGCACGGGGTAGATAGAGGCAGCTGAAGACAGGGAGGGAGGAAGGGTGTAAGTGTTTAGAGCCTGGCACACTGGCTTGCAAAGAGGTGTCTAGGGCATAAAGTGAAGCATGGCCGGAGCTGGCCTGACCTCATAGGTGGGCTACTGGAGACATTACCAATGAGGGTGGTCAGGCCCGAGGGTGGTGTTCTGGAGGTGAGAGGTTAAGTCCTGCAGGGCACAGTTCTAGAGAAAATCATGCAACACTGCTGTGTGGGTAGACTATAATTTGGTGTTATCTAATATCAACAAGGCCCTGACTGCTTCATAACAATCCTTTTCATCCTCCCTGATTGATTCTCTTGTTTTTCATTAAAAAATTTTAAATTAACACCAAATAAAATGAACACTTCCGTATAAAAACAGAACCCCAAAAAAGAGTATGGTACATAAAATTGCAAATCTCTGTTATATACAACTTTTGTAAGTGTTAGAGGTGGTAGATTTGAACCCAGGTCTCCCTAACTTCAAGTTCAGCATTCTAATCATTATACCACATTGCCTCTTTCAAAAGAATTATCTAGTTGTTATTTCAATTAATCCATGATGTCATTGACATGATTATCCCCTTCAGTGGTATAGACAAAAAAAATATTTTGAAAATCAACTCAAGTGCCTTTGAAAATTTGTACTGGCTCCATAGATTTCTTCTGGACATATTCAGTTAGGCATAGCCACTTTTCTTGACTTTCCATATAGCACATTAAGTACTTCAATGATGGATTCCAAATGTGATAATGGTTCAGTTAACATCACCAGTATGGACAGGCTGCCAAAGAAACACCAGTAGATCTCCATATACTATTAGATTCGATCAACACATAAATTTCTTCCAGTCCCACCTATGAATGAATACCCATATGACCTGCATCTCACAGGAACTCTTTGCAAGTTCATTTCTCCCTTAACTGCTTTTCAGTGTTTTGTGAGGGGATACCCTTCCTAATCTTCCATCTTCCTCCTCCATAATGTTTTGCTTTGTTTTGTTTCTTTCCAAATGAGCTTATGTGTTGTAAACTGGGTTTGCCCTTGGTTCCTGTGTTTTTCTGTTTGGAAATGAGAATAAGTATTTACTTAGGTGAGTCGGTTTACTGTTTCTTTGTCCTTCTTGCAGTGACTGCTTTGTATCACGTTAATGCTCATCTTTGTGTGAACATTGGATTGACTTCCTGAGCTCAAGCAATCTACCTGTCTCAGCCTTCCCTAGCAGCAGGGATTGTAGGGATGCACCACCATGCACAGTCCTAACAAATTATTTAAACAGGCTAGAGATACTGTATTTACAAACAGGTTTTTTCCCTTCTAATTTGCTATTGGTTTTGATGTCTTCTAAGCAGTCAATGATCTTACCATGCAAATGAATTCGGAAATAATTACATCATTTCCTATTAAGATATAGTCAATTTCATTTGAAAAAAAAGATGTGCTCAATTGTTCACTACATCTGGCATCTTATGACTCTCTTAAAGAAAGCATTCATGATATACATATGAAACTTTAAACTCTTAAAGCTTTGCAGATTTTATTTCTTGATCCCAAATCAAAATTTTCAATGTGGGTTTTTTTTTTTTGACATTCTCCTCTGTGTCCATCTTTATATAGGAATCACCAAGTATCAAGGTCTGTGTTGGCTTAGGAAAAATATTGACAAACTCTTTATAGAATTTCTATATTTCCAGTCTTCTGAAACAAATAACCTCCATACCATGATGATGCATATGACACTTACATAAGTGTCAACTATTATTACAATGGAAGTACCTGGAGAAGGAAATTATCAGACTTAAGAGGGAACTAGAAATTATGGTTTATGCTGAGGGAATTAGAGACATCCTAGTAGTTCCAGAAGGCAGAAGAAGGATTAATGGGAGGAGATTTTTTACATTAAAAAATAGCAAGAGTAAATCCATTTTGCCCTTTATCCACCATTCTGAAGTTGTCTCAACTTCATATAAGTCACTTGATTTTGTAGAAGTCACAAAATTACTCCTCCCAACTGTTTCCCAATTTAAGAAATGTCACAAAACTACCCCTCTCCTTCTCATCTCAGTGTCTCCCAATCCCCTTCAGCAATAAGAATCCAGGTATCTCAATCCCCTCATCCTATTTTTCCTCCCTTCTAACTGTATATTAATTATGTAGAAACCAATGTTCTGGGTCCTTGGCTACTGAGAGCCTTGGACCTGATTTGTTTCGGCAATCACGTGCCTTGCTAAATAAATAATTTGTCTGTATGAAACTCAGTTTCTTTCATCGTAACAAGGTTAACAGTAAAGGCTGATTTTGGTTCAGTATGAGGAAGAAATTAGAATTGTAGAATGCTAGAATTAAAAGTAACATCAGAGGTCACCTCTGTGTCCTCCATATATGTCCAGGGTTACTTTTTGAAATAGGTTCCCTTATAGGGTAAGCATCTTACATGGAAACCTCACTATATAGCATAGGACACTACAGAAGGGTTTTCTGTTTGGGGTGAGAGGTTGGGTTCGATAGGCTCTCCTTCACTAGCCACAGTTTTGTTATCTCTCTCCAAGATATCTCAAGTCAGTCTCCTCCCTTTTGTCCCCACCATCCCAATCTAGTTTAGGCACTCATTACTTTTAACTTGGATCCTTATAAATGTTTCTTAACTAGTCTCTCAGCTCCCAGACTCCTCTCTCCCTAGTTACTAATCCTTCAAACGACTGCCAAAATAACCTCCCTAATGATCGTATTCTTCCCCTACCCCAAAAACCTCAATAACTAGCAAATAAAATACAAGCTCTTTAGGCTGGTATTCAACAGCTTCTGTTACAATCTAGCTCCAACCTACTTTTCTAGCCAGAATTTGCTGTAGCCCGCATTGTACATTCTATACTTATGCCAAAGTGAACTTCTTGCTTGTTTTTCCCTTTTTGCTTCCATGAACATGTCTAGAACTGATGACTTTTTATTCCTTCCCATCTATCTTAATTTTGTGAAACCTTTCCCTGATTTCCTCAGGATAGAAGTGATCTCTTGCTTTTTCAATTTCTTAAGCTAATGAGAGCTCAATGATGCACTTATTTTAAATGTGAAATAGATATGTGAATATATATGTAATATGTATATAACATGTATATATGTATATGTCAACCCTCCAGTAGACTGTAAACTCTTCAAGAACAGAGACTACCGATTTATTCTTCTGTATATTCAAAGCACCGGTCTTGGAATTACCAAGTGTGATGTCTCACACATAGCAGACACTTAATATGTTTTTGTTGGATAGAATTAGAGGACCATTCTAGATCCAATTTTCTATGATTCTAAGAGAATGAGAAGGAGACATCATTCTGATCCTCCAGGGTAGAATTTCTGTTTTCTTTCTTTGCCATTACTTTGCCCCTGGCATCCTGAACCTGGCTCTATGCACACCTATTCTTTCCATAACACTGTATCTGAGCCCATCTTATTTTCAGTGATTTTGTACTTTCCCTCGTATAAACCAATATGAATCAGAAATAGACCTAGAAGGAGAGGCATGGTAAATGTTCAACTGGTTTTTTAAATAAGTTTTTTTTTAAATATTCAAGTTAGATCAAATACAAAATTATGTAAAATGCTGTATATATATATATATAGAAATGCAGTTGACTAGGACTGGAGGGAAGTATTCATGTTTAAACAAGCATGAACAAAGTTCAGTTAATACTATTTGTCCTGGCTTATCAACACGGCTGTATTGTGGGGATCCAGAAATTCTGATTTCCAGCTAGAAATGGCCTTAAACATCATCTAATCTAACATGCTCATTTTACCAATGCGTATCCTGAGACTCAAAAAGACAAAATAACTTACCCTAGGTAACACAGCTAATAAAATAGCAAAACTGGATTTTGAACCCAGGGCCTATGACTCTACATTAAGTCAATCCTGGAGGAATATGAATTTGAGGATGAATGGAGTGGACCCTAGTGAAGGTCAGAAGCTGCAGTAGGAGAGGCTTGGCAGTCAGCTGAGAGAACTAGTTACTTGGGGAGATAGCAGAGTCCTAGTCAGGATATAAGAAACCTAATCAAGCGTGGGCTGAATGACCATTTATTGAAGATGTTACAGAGACAGGTGTGGGTTAGACTAGATAGCTTCTCAAGTTGCTTCCCAGCTCCAGGATCCTGTGATTTTCTAGGGGCTTTTAAATGTAATATGGATACATCTAAGAGGAGGATACATTTCCTGTAAGACTGAACCTCAGACATGGTCCTGACTGAAGTTCCTAGGATTTAATGTGTGATAAGACTATTAGGAGGTCAACAGAGACCAGAGAAAGAAGAAATGGAATTGCATGAGGGAGAGGACACTGCTATGGCATCATTCAGGAGACCAGGGCCCCAGCATGTTTTTGAGATCTGACAAGGAAAGATGGTCATGGGGAGTGTAGGCAACTGCAGGGCAGCTTGATGCTGAAAAGATGCAGCCGTCAAACAAAATGCCTGTACTGAAGAGACAGAGAGAGAGACAGAGAGAGAGAGAGAGACAGAGAGAGAGACAGAGAGAGAGAGAGAGAGAAAAAGAGAGAGACAGAGAGAAAGAGAGAAAGAAAAAGAAAGACAGAGACAGAGACAGAGAGAAAGAAGCTCAATTTAGAGGCCTAAGTTTCAGAAGTACTGTTTTTCCCCAGCTCACTCTGAATTGGGAATGTTTGCACTCATTCAGGAATGAGTGTTTAGATATGTGTTTTCCTATTATTTTGCTTTGTAATTCTACCTTGATTAAATATTTTATTATATCAATGCATGTTCCTTATCTGGTCTGTTAGCCTAGTACCAACTGAGTTTAGAAGATTTTAGGTAAAGTCCCAGCTGTGAGGGTACAAGCAAAAAGGAAACAATATCGCCCAGTATGTTTCGCAATGGAGCCATCATTTCACATGCATTCAGAATTGACTGTAACCCAGGCTACATTAATAAATAAATTTAATTGAGTTGGTAGAGCCAATGAAGCTCTAAGAAGGAGATGACAAGAAGGTGAGAATGGTGTAGAGGAAAAAGCGCTGGATTTGGAGGAAGAGGGCCTGGGTTTGAATTCTGGCCCTGTCACTTACTTCTTATGTAACTTTGTACAAATCATGCTACCTTATCAGTCTTCAGCTTCCTCATCAGTGAAATGGGAGAGTTGGACTTCATGCAGAGGCTGGGTGACCACGTTTTGGTTATGCTACAGTGGATGTTTCTTTGGTGTATGAGTTAGACTAGACTGCTGCTGAGGTCAGTCAGTCAGTTTATTCATTAATTAGCCTTTATTAATAGCAGGCATGGTGCTGAGCACTGGGGATTAAAAAAGAGGTAGGAGACAGTCCTTGTCCTCAAGGAAGGGCCGCTCAGTGGTGCAATAGACAGAGTGCTGGGCTTGGAATCAGGAAGACTCATCTTCCTGAGGTCGAACCTGGCCTAAGACACATATTAGCTGTGGCCCAGAAGACAGAACCATGGAGCCCTGTAAAGTGACAAGAACTGAAAGCCTCCAAGTCAGGGTTCATGCATCACTTTGGTCAGTTTGCTGCCCGGAAGAGTTTCACAGGCTCTGGCTGACTGGCCAGTCATTTTTCGCAGAAGAGGCAGTAGACAGAAAAGGCAATAAAGACGAAAAGTAGAGAAACGAAAAGGTTAAGGGGATGGCAGAATGTGGATGTAACTGTGGCTGCAGCACCATTAACCAATAAGGTTTCAAGAAAAAAATGAGTCAAAGCATCTTAGACTAATAAACCACAATATTTTTCTACATTCACTGGCTTTCAACTTTAACTAAAATACATTGGTTTTTGATTTCAACGTAAAAACAAAAGGCAATTATACAATTTTAAAAAATAATAATAATATGAAATGTATTGGTCTTGGGGTTTTTTTGGTTTTACTGTGCAAAGTGACCAGAGAAGTCAAGATAAAAATCTGTTAAAACTGACTTTAGTCTCTCTGACACTCACAAATGTAAAACACACGAACTTGAGTTTACAAATAGTTATTGGACAAAAAGAACTTCCCATGGCTACATTTGCTGGCAGAACTATGAAATGTGTGAAATTGTTCTCACCAAGCAAACAAAATGGATTATTAGATCTCCAATTCAAACAACTGTTGCATTTGAGCGGCTTTAATCATTACCACACCATCTTGGTGTGTTGACATGGAACTTCTGCTGGTCTCAGAATTAAGAGCATTCTGGCATTGCTGGGAGTGCTTCATGGCAACATGGGATAATGTCAACATGAGGTGGTTACTCCTAATTTCAAGGAGATGAAAACAAAACCTGGCATGTTTTAGTAATAAGCAAAGAGATCTTGAGCTATCATAACCACTATGATCGTTTTCATTCTATCCTACAGAGGTGACATTTTAACAGTATACTCACTGTAAGAAACTCATACCAAGATGAGGAAGAGGGAACACTATGAAAATTCCTACCTACAATATAAGGTTACACGATGTTCCCCTAAACAGCCTAGCTTACCAGGTGAGATTACAATGATGGTTTAGAACATGAAAAGTCAACTTGTTGCTGTAACCCTTGACAAAAACATAAGTAAGAAGCTGTAAAGAGCTACCACACAAGTTTGATATGTGACAGGCATTTTTAAAAAATCATAAGGTTGTTGTGAGGAAAAAATGAGATATTGTCAGTGATCATGTTTTAAAAGACATCAATTGTTCTATAAATGAAAACAGTATTATCACTCCATGTTATATTGATAGACAGCACAATCCAATGGCCACACTTGGGTGGTATTCTTGATGAAGAGTCCCTCTTTGTGCATTCCATTTCTCTTCCTTATCAGAAGCAACTTCTCATTTCAGTACCAACTTTCCTGGTAATTCCTATCCAAAATATTCACTCCTTTCCTTAAATTTCTAATATATGTGTGGTTTATGACACACAACCTAGCATTTGGTGGGCTGCCTCAGGAGAAAGTGGGTTCTTTCTCACTAGAGGCCTTTGAGAAAGGCTGGATGATCACTTCAGTGTGATGTGCTAGAGATTCTCTTTCAACTACAAGTTGGACAAGAGCCATTAAGGTCCCTTCCAACACAGAAATTCTGTGATTCTTTGATTATTTACTGCCACATATTATTCCTTATTCTAATATTATCTCACATTTATAAAGCACTTTAATGTTTACAAAGCACTTTCCTCACAACAACCCTCTGAGGCAGGTAATAGAGTTTATTATTAACTTCATTTTATACTTGAAAAACTGAGACGCAAAGTGGTTCACTGATTTATCCAGAGTCACGTGGTGTCAGAGGTAGGAACTCATCTCAGGTACCCCAACTCCAAGTCTGAAACTTTCTTCACTTCATTCTGCATTTCTGTTCTCTATACAATAGTCTATCTGTATATTAACAGTAGTCATAGGACATGTATGGAGCTATGCAAACCACTTTGGGCTAAACTCAGGCAGCTCAGAGCTGAAGGACTCAGGAACACTGGAAATAACAAAGCAACCCCGTTACTGAATGTTGAGAAGGAGAAGCTACTGTCTCAGTGGATCCTTAAAAGTGAGTGGATCCCACTCTCAGTTGCTCCCTTCTTTAATGCTCAGAGAACTGACATACTATTGGAAGACCTGAATGACCTCAATAACGAAATTCTTGCAATAAGCAAAAAGTAGACAAATGCAAATTGCAATCAGATGGATGGATGGTTCATGGGTCTTCTCTGAAGACGCAAACAAAGGAGTTGGTGGAGAAGGTTTTACGCCGTGACCAGGGGAAACAAGTTATATAATATAAGGGAGCACTTAAAAGAAACAGGAAGCTAACCGAAGCTTACACTCCAGTATTTGGCACAGGGGATGAAGAGGCAGAGAAATTCTATGCAGAACTTAACAATACCCTCCAAACCAAGTCAATATATCGCACTGATACTCAAATGTGGGCACGAGGAAAGACGGCCAAAAAAGTTGGAAAATAGGGCCCAACAGACTTGTGGCCTAAGAAGTCTCATGCGTTGTGTAATGAATACTTTCATACGAAATACAAGGGGCTAGACTTAGACATAAAAAATGTCTCTTAACACACGAGATACCGATACAGGATTCCTATCAGCATCACTAGCTGTTACTCAGACCCATCAATCTGTCAGTTTACAAGTGTTTAGGAAGTATTTACTAATGTGTCAGGAATTGCAAAGTGTTCTAGAGATAAAAGACAACTGAAACAGTCCCTGTCTCAAAGACTTAGTTTCTGTGAGGGAGATGACACGGCAGGGGGGAGGGGGAACACAGTGTGGCTCGTGGACAGAATGCAGTATTTGGAGTCAGAGGAGGACCTGGGTTAGAGTCTTGGCGCTATCATCTCCTCTGTGTGATGCTGACCGCGTTATTTAACCTCATCTGTAAAATAGGAGGAGGGAGGAGGGAAGGCTGGGCTAAGTGACCTGAAAGAGCTCTTCCAGATACATACATAATTAGAAACAAACAAATTAGATATAAGGTAGTGGGAGTGAGTGGGCACTAGTAGTGCCCTGGGAAAATTAGCAAAGACTTCACAAAGATAGAAAGGTATTAAAGGAAATCAGTGATTCTAAGAGGCAGAGGTGAGGATGGAGTAAATTCCAGGCACAAGGGACAGCCAGTACAAAGGTACACACCATTAACTGGTTAGCACAAACACCAAAATTAATATCAAAATAGAACAATAATGATTAGAAGACATTACCATTTACAATTGCTTCAATCTGACCCATTTAAATGAAATATCCATGCAAAAAAAAATGGAAAATTGAAAAAAATAAAGATTTTGAGCTGAGTTTTTTTTTTTTTTTACCATTTCCTGTGAAAAGGCAGAATAACACAATATTTAGAGAGCTGACCTGGAAGGAACCAAGAAGACTTGGGTTCAAGTCCCACCTCTGACACATATGTGACCCTGAGTAAATCTCTTTCCCTTTCAGGGCAATAAGAAGCTCTAGACCAGTGGTTCTCAACCTTCCTAATGCTGTGATCTTTTAATACAGTTCCTCATGTTGTGGTGACCCCTGTAATAGTAATTAGTTTATCAGGATACTTAGCACTTAGTAGTGCTAAGTGCTAGGTGTGGAAGGTGCAAACTCTG
>CM053582.1:342697439-342734578 GCA_028627135.1 Pseudochirops cupreus | reverse complement strand
ATGGCTGCTAGCACAGGTTCTTAGATCTGCTTTTCTAAAGGAAAGCAACTCAAAATGGGTTAACAGTCTCACTTTAATCAATCAAACATATATCATTTACCTAGTTCAGGGGAAAAAGTCAGCACCCTGAACTTCAGAGAATGCAAACAGAAGTTACAAGCAGACAGAGAAACACATCAGCAGACTGGCTTCAGACGTCTGACCATTACATCCATACCTAGTCAGTTGCCAGAGAGGGAAGCACCAACATCTGGGTTTTTCAAAGCCGGGGGGCTCAATGGCTTCCCAGAGTCTTGTCTGGCCAAATCATACAACTCTTCTTAAAGTGAGCCCCAAAGCAAAACCTCACATCAGGGTGTGTATATATAGCCTTCTCCTGGATCAGAGAATGTCACAGCCCTCTTGACCCACTGCCCAATCACAAAGCAACAAGGTGCGGGCATTCCCCGAAAAATAAGCCTCCCACCACAGGCTCCACATGACCACATTCAGCCTACTAGGGAACTGAGTATACTTTCAAACCAGGGAAGGTTCTCAGAGCCACTTAAGCCTACCAAAGGGCCTAGGGGCAGGGAAGATCTTCAGATTCCCATAACACAAGGAGAAAGAGGAAGCTCCCAAGGACAACTCCAATATAGACAAATTCATTTGTAAAACATTATAAGGCTGACAAGAACTGCTAAAAAAACTGGAAAGCAGTTTGGCAGAAATTAGGTTAGATTAACATATTATACTATTTACCAAAATTAGCTCAAAATATATATACAACCTGGATATTAAAAGTCATACCATAAAAAATTAGGAGAAAACTCAATGAGGTATCATTCACTGCTATGGCTAGGGGGGGGAGCGTTCTTAACCAAACATGGAATAGATGCAACCATAAAGATAAAATAGATAATTTTGATTATATGAAATTCAAAAGCTTTTCCATTAACAAATCATTGCAACTAGGGTAAGTTGGGAAGTAGTTATTGGGTAGAAAAAATTGCTTCAATTATCTCTGATACAGGTCCAATATCCAAAATAAATGGAAAATTAACAGATATATAAGACCAAAAGTCATTTTCCAATAGATAAGTAGTTAGAGAATATAAACAAAGTGTCCTCAAAAGAATTGCAATTAGTAAGCATGTAAAAGATTACTCCAAATCACTGATAGTAAAAGAAATGCAAATCAAAACAGTTTTGAGGTTTCACCTCACATCTGTCACACCGTCACAGTAATAAAGGATAGGAATAGTTGATGCTGGAGGAGCCGTAGAAAGATAACACACTCTATCACGCTCTGGTGTAGCTGTGAATTGGTCAGACCATTCTGGAAGGGAATTTAGAACTATGCTAAGAAGGCAATTATAATGTCTATGCCCTTTGATCCAGAGATCTCATTGTTTAGCATATACCCCAATAAGGCCAAAGACAGAAAGAATGGTCCTAATATTGATAGATCTTCTTAAATAACAACAGCTTGGAAACAAAGTAGATGCCTAACAATTGTACAAACTATATTATATGGATGCAACGGAATATTATTGTCCTGTAACAGTGAATAGGAGGACTACAAGAAGGTATAAGAAGACATATGAACTGATACAAAGTGAAGCAAACAGAACCAGGAAGACAATACATACAATGAAAAAACCTGAAACTGATCACTTTAATGATAAAGACAGCTCGTCCACAAATAAAAGTTGGTAAAATGCAACTTCTTCCCTTCTTTGCAGACATGAGAGACTGTGAGTTTAGAACGTTACCTATGTCAGTCTTGGCTTATGTGATTACCTTACAAGGTAGGTGTTCTTATTATTCCCATTTTACAGATGAGGAAATCGAGCCAAACAGGGTTAAGTGATTTGCCCAGAGTCACATAGTTAGAGAATCTGAGGCCAGATACGAACTCAGGTCTTCCTGACTCCAGGCCCAGAGCTCTATCCACTGCACTACCTTAAATAGTTAGGGAAATAAAGGTAATAGGAAAACAAAAGACATTAATAAAAATTTAAAAATGATGAAAGATGATGGTGGAATAGTATGAGTAATATCATCTCACTAAACATTAAAAAGTAGGGGAAGCAAAAAATAAATGTACAGATGCTTAGCACGAGAACCAAGTACTGGCTTTTGTATTACCTTCAATTTCATCAATAGTTCGTTTAACTGCACTTAACTGACAACATGGTCCTTACTTATTTGCATGTTTTCAATTCATTTTAGCTTCAAGGCCATAGCTATTAGGAACAAACAAAAATGTTTGTTGAGTTGTCAGATAGAAGAATTTTCTCTCAAGGGCTTTTGATTATACTCTGATCCTGTTGAGTTAGGACCAGAGGACTGATACTATAAATATACTCATGCTGATTTCTAGGTTCCCTGTGTTCTTGAACACAGTATCATACTGAATAATCAATCAATAAGTACTTATTAAGTGCTTAATATGTGCCAGGCACTGAACACTAAATCAGTGTAGGGAGTGTGGTGACTTCACTGCTGGAAAGAAAGTAGAACAAAGGTCATCAGCCCCACTCATGGACAGTCAATCTTACCAGATGAGTTGCCCTAGGGCTAATGTGCATGGACCGAGGTACAAGATGAGAATTTAAAAGGACTGAAAGGAACTGTCCTACCCTAGCTCAAAGAGTAGATGCTGTTATAATGCTTACATTAAAGCATGCTAGATAAAGAACTTTTAGTGAGGAAACTCTATTAATGTAGAGAACAGCACCCAGTCTGTAGTGCCATTCTCTCTAGAGATAGTTAAGGGCTATAGAGAATAAGAGTGTGTATGGGCAACCACACTGGCATACCCTGGATGGTGGCTAGCACAGGTTCTTAGATCTGCTTTACTAAGAAATATAGCTGTTTAAGGGGACAACTACTTTTTTAAATTACATTTACTAATTCAGGATAAAAGTCATCCTGCCCCCTCCCCCCCATACAAACAGAGAAATAAAGACTAACAGACAGGGCTCTGACTGCCTGAATCAAAGCAACATTGCTATACACTTTACCTACATCCCTGAATCAAGAGAGCCTTTACATCTGAGCACTCGAGGAGCTCTGAACATAAGGCCGCTCAGAATCTCAACCAGGGAATCACAAGATCCTTCTCATAAGCTAATCCCCAAAGCAAAATACCAATTCAGAGTATATATACACTTCTCAGAGTCAGAAGGCATCACAACCCTCCTGACTCAGTGCCCAATTAGAAATTAACAGAAGGTGTGAAAGCCTTCCTACAAGCAAGCCTCCCCTGAGCAAACTTCCCTTAATGGGCTCCAACTCAGGCCTATTAATGGGTGGGGAAGATCTTATATCCCATTAACATTATAGAGTGCTGAATCCTGGACTCAGAAAGATCAGAGTTCAAACTTGGCCTCAGATATTTACTAGCTGTGTGACCCTGGGCAAGTCCATCTGCTTCTGTTTCCTTGACTTTAAAATGGGGATCACTGGGGCGGCTAGGTGGTGCAGTGAATAGAGCACTGGCCCTGGAGTCAAGAGGACCTGAGTTCAAATCCAACCTCAGACACTTAACACAAAACTAGCCATGTGACCTTGGGCAAGTTGCTTAACCTCAATTGCCCTCCAAAAAAAAAGGCATGAAATGGGGATCATAATAGCACCCACCTCCCAGGGTTGCTGTGAAGCTCCAATGGCATAATATTTCTGTCTTCTTTCACAAAACCTTAGACCTAGTTCACTCTGAAGCTCATAGATTGGACCACAATAGGTCCCTGCCAAGCTCCACTTAATTGGCTGCATTTTGGGCCCTCCAGGCTTAGAGTGAAAGTCCAAAGTAACTGTTTCTCTTTGGAACAGCAACCCTGAGGGTCTTCCCCTCTTAGCGTGACTATTTTTTTCTTTTTTTCTAATTAAAAGGGCCATCCCTTGACTCACTTATTAATGAGGTGAGTACCTGAAAAGGCCTTAGCCTAAAAGGGTCAGGCTCTCCCATTGCATCCTGAGTCATCTCCGGTCCTGATGAAAATCAGGTTACTGGACCCAGATGGCTCTGGAGGAGAAAGTGAGGCTGGTGACCTTGTACAGCCCTCCCTCACTCAAATCAAAGTCAACTTCAAATCATGTCATCATTTTCCTGATGCCATGGTCCTCTTCAAAAATGAAGGACAAACACAACCAAAATGCCCACGTATGCATTTTAAGTGCTATAACATTTTAAAGTCTTTTTCACATTTAAATGAATTTTCTGATAGTATTTAAAAAGATTCTCTTTTCAAAATCATTTCTCTAACTCAACTGTATTAATCCAATCTAATTCAAAGGTGTATAGGTGAAGGAGGACTTAATGTGAATGTTTTTAGTCGGCTTGGATAAGAGCATTGTATACATCTTCTACAGTAGAAGGAAGTTCACTGATGGGAGCACAACTGGAACATTGTAGGTTTTGTTGCCACAATTGAAGAAGGATGTTGACAAATTGGAACATAGCCAGGGAAGGGTGACCAGGATAATAGTGACTGAAATGATTCAATCCAATTTAGCAAACATTTATTAAATTTCTGGTGTGTGTACAGCACTGGGTTAGGTACAGGGTTACAAAGCTTAGAACAGAGGAATCTAAAATATGTTGCTATAAAAACAAAGTGATACACAACATTGGGAGGAGACATGGGGAAGAATGAGGTTCTTCCTGTGAGTGAAGCAGGGGAAAATTTCATGAGGAGATAGGATTTTAATTGGGACTTAACATATGACCTGCAAAGGATGCCCATCAATTGGGGAACAGCTAAACAAGCTGTGGTATATGATTGTAATGGAATATTATTGTGCTAGAAGAAATGACAAGCAGGATGACTTCAGAAAAACCTGGGAAGACTTACATGAACTGATGCATAGTGAAGTGAACAGAACCAGGAGAACATTGTACACAGTAACAGCCATACTGTTCTATGAAGAACTGTGAATGACTTGGCTATTCTCATTAATACTATGATCCAAGACAATGCAAAAGGACTAATGATGAAGTATACAATCCACCTCCAGAGAAAGAATCGATATTGATTGAATACAGATTGAAGCATGCTATTTTTCACTTTTTTCTCTTTTATTCAAGTCTTCTTGTACAAAATGACTAATATGGAAATGTTTTACCTAATTGTACACATATAACCTATATCTGATAGCTTACCACGTCAGGTAGGGCGGAGAGAAGTGAAGGAGGGCAGGATAGAATTTGGAACTCAGAATTTTAAATAAAAATGTTAAAAATTGGGAAAAAGTAAAATAAGGTTGAAAAAAATAAAATAAAATGTGATTTGCAATCCAACAGGTGATGTGCTGTGGGGCAGAGAGGCAAGGATATGTATGAGGGCATTCTAGCTATTGAGAATTTCCTAAGCAAAGACTTGGAGGTAGGACAGCATGGAGCATAAACAAATGATGATGAGTTGTCCAGTAAGGCAGAAGTAAAAGCTTATGGTAGGGGCAGGCAGTAAGGAAGAGGATAAGGTAGGGCTAGAAAGGTAGAAGGCCACCAGATGATTGTCATCCTTGAAAAGCAATAGTATTTGATGGTTCTTGGTAGTTTTTCAGCAGAAGAATGGAGTGACCATATCTATACAAGAGGCAGTCTAGATCTGAAGTATGGGTTGGAGGAAGGAGAATCAAATCAGTCAGTCAATAAACATTTATGAAGCCCCTCCTTGTTCTAGTCACAGTGCTTAGTGCTGCGGCTATCAAAAGAGGCAAAAGACAGTCCTTACCCGCTAGTAGCTCACAATATATATATATGATGAATGGGAAATAATTTTTAAAGAAGGAGGCTGGGGTGGCGCAGTGAATAGAGCACTGGCCCTGGAGTCAGGAGGTCCTGAGTTCAAATGAGGCCTCAGACATTTAACACTTACTAGCCATGTGACCCCAATTGCCCTGCCCTCCCCCCTCAAAAAAAAGCAAAAAAGAAGAAGAAGAAGAAGAAGAAGAAGAAGGCGGTAGGATTAAGAGGGCCTGATAAAGGTTTCCTGCAGAACTGTGGTTGGATTCTAGTTGGGACTTCAGGGAAGCCAGGAGATGAGGAGATGAGGAGGAAGAGTGTTCCAGGCATGGGGATAGTCTGTGAAAATACCAAGTGCCAAGAGAGGGAGTACTGCACTCATGGGACAGTCAGGGGTCACGTGACGATGGATCAAAGAGTTTGTGGTGGGGAATAAGTATAGGAAGACTTGAAAGGTAAAAGGGACTAGGTCATGTAGGGCTTTGAATGCCAAGCAGAGGATTTTGTGAAGGTAGGAACACTCATTAGGAAGCTACTATAATAATCCAGGAGAGCAGTAATAAGGATCTCTATTGATGACATCAAAAGACTGATGAGGAGGGAGCTGATAAATGGCTTTGACCATGGCGTTCCTCTGCCCAAAACCTCTAGCAGTCTTCTGAGGCCTTGTGTAACATGCAAACTCCTCACTTGGTACTTAAAGTCTTCCACATTTTGGCAACAATCTACCTTTTAAGATATTTTGTTTTATTCTGCCTCACACATGCTATGTTTTCACTGAACTGGAATACTAATTGTTTTCATCGTGCTTAGAGTAGGTTCTTCACAGCGAAGAGGCCTTTCTTCAAGGCCCAGCTCACCTCTTTTATGAAGGTTCCCAGAACCATCTGTTGGTGAGGGCTTTCTCCCTCCTCAAATTACCTTGTATTAATGTCTATCTGTGTTCATGTTGAACCCCTCTTCTCTTTATGGCGAGGACTGTCTCATTTTTGTCTGTTTCAGCACCATGCTTTGTATCCCCAGCACTTAACACCATGCACTGCACTAGTAGGAGTTTAATAAATATTTGTTTAATTGAATTGAATCGAAATACAAACCTCACATCCCCTCATCTATTAGAGAAATGTATCACTTACATTTAATACTTAGATACTGAGACAGATCTGGGGGTATGCTCTCCAGTAGTAGAGATTATAACCCATCCATGCTTTCTCATCTTGGGAGATCCTTGTCCCTGTTCTCCAATAAATCTTCCATATGCATCTACTTAACATGCAAGATACCTTCTTCTCTCTCTCCTGACACTTCATGGTATGGCAGCGGAGTTTGTGGACTGTATACCAACTGATCCTTGCTCTTGCTACGTCATCAGCTCAAATACTTTTCTAGTGATACACTCCTTTTAATGACATGCCACTATATCACCTCTCATGCAGAACTTCATTGGCAATATGTCACAGCCCGCTCGTACCCAGAATGCACCTTTCCATTGTCCTTCAGGTGACCTGCAACTGTAATTCTTCAGAAACTATGGTATTCCATGACTTGCAGCAATACATTTGCCAAGAGAGGAAAATAAATATACATATATATATTTATGTAACTGTTATTAATTATTATTATGTAGCATCACAAGGAAAATACTGATGTTCAAAAAATGGGCTTTTGTTTCAGTGAGAAATTGTTTCCTTCGCTTTGGCTCCCATGAGCCTTTTATCAATTTATTTCCTATTCCTGAAATATTACTACCCTTCCCCTCTCTCACACATTCAATTTCTGCCAGCTAAAATGCTACATATCCCAGAAGACCCATTTTAACTACTAATCTTTTCAGATTTTTTTTTGCTGAAAATATGACCTAATAGTCAGAGTACTCTGAGTTTGGGGTCAGTCAGAGGACCTAAGTTTCAATTTGGCCCTAATGTTGAACTAGCTGTTTGACATTGGACATATCACAGACCCTCTGGTCCTCAGTTTCTTCAACAGTAAAATAGGGATATAATACTTGCACTTCCTATCTCACAGGACTTTGTGAGAGAAGCACTTTGGAATGATTATCTGAAAATGCGCTTTGACTCCTCCAGAACTCAAATATCCTTTTCTTTGCACTTTTCTCGTGTATTTAAGATCATAAGATTTAGAGACAGGATAGCTCTTAGAGATCAAGATATCATGTTCTCTTCTGTTTTATTGTTATTTTTATACTTTAATCTTCTCCTAACTAGATTGGAACCTCTTTCAGGGCTAGAAAGGTCTCCCCTTTACTTTTATATTTCTCACTCCAAGTACAATGAATAAGGATTTATGAAGCCACCATTTAATGTGCCCGGTGCTACGCTAGGTGCAGTGGAAAGACAAAAATGAAACCGTTCCTGTCTTCAGTGGCCTTACAGTCTATTGGAGAGATAACACGTACACAGTTCATGCAGCGCCGATGTAAAAGAAATACAAGGAAATATTATGAGGAGGTGCTGTTATCTAGGAGGACAAGGAAAAACCTTGTGCCGGAAGTGCCTTTTGAGCTCTGAAGGGAGGTCAGGATTCTGGGAGGCAGGGGTGGGGAAGGAGTGATCTCTTCCTAGGCAGGCAGACAACTTTGCAAAACAACAGGTTGAGTGGGATGGAATCTGTTGTTTATGATGATCAACAAGACCAGTTTGGCTGACCATAGCCTTGGTACAATGCTTTACCCAGTGTTGCTACATACTAGAGGTCTGCTGAATCAAAGAGTGAATTTGATTGTAAAAATGATATGATCTTTTTTAAAAATTTATTTTGCCAGGTGATTCTCTGCTTAAATTTGGATTTAGCATAGCATTTGGGGCAGTGACAACAGAAGATGAATTTTCTTATTTTCACAGTTAGGATGGACAGATACTATTTTGAAGCAAAAAGAATGAGCAATTATCTCAAATTATATACATTATGAAAAGGGAGAGTTAAATCTCATGGGGAGTAGGAAATTAAATTCTTAGTGTATTAGAGCAGTCCTTTGTATGGGAAATACAGCTGCACTACATCTGGCCCGTGGTGGATACACACTTATAAAGCGGTGTTGGGAACGATGCTAATGGCATTTTCAATATTAAATCTCAGCTTTGCCATTTTCATTAATATTTTCTTCAATAAAAACAAATCACAACAAAGCAGAGAACTTGTCTTATAGTTATTCTATTTAGTTGTTGCTCACTCGTGTGTGGCTCTTCATGACCCCATTTGGGGTTTTCTGGACAGAGATCCTGGAATGGTTTGTCTTTTCCTTCTCCAGCTCATATTACAGATGAAAAAACTGAGGCAAACAGGGTTAAGTGACTCGCCCAGGGTCACATAGCTAGTAATTGTCTGAAGCTGGATATCAACGCAGGAAGATGAGTCTTCTTGACTCCAGGCCCTGTACTCTATCCACTGAACTCTTTAGCTGCTCTTTCATTTAGAACTATCTGATAATAGCATATATTTTCTATCTTGGACAAAGAACTTTAAAAAATGATAATATTGGGGCAGCTAGGTGGTGCAGCAAACAGAGCACTGGCCCTGGAGTCAGGAGGACCTGAGTTCAAATCTGACCTCAGACACTTAACACTTATTAGCTGTGTGACCTTAGGCAAGTCACTTAACCCCAATTGCCCAACCTTCCCCCCCTCCAAAAAAAGAAAAAAAAATTATAATATTAACCAAAGAGGTTGTGCACAGGAAATGAGATAATTAGCTTGATTGTCTTACATAAGAATCAAGAAATATATTTATGTAATCTCAGAAAGAAGAACTGTTGTTCATGACCGCTATTCTTATTATGGGTATGAGTGCAAGTATTGTGCAAGGTGGGTATCTAGCTTGTGAGAAAACACTGAGATCAGGCACAATTGTGACCAGTCACATGTAATAACTTTTGTTCTGTCATATAAGGGCTGTCCCTTTACATCCTTCTGATGTTTTTGATGCTCCACTTTCAGAGTAACAGAAAATTACTGGAGCTGGCAGCAAGCCCCCCAAATTAGTCAAGGGAGAATAATTCTTTCCTAAAACAAAAACAAGTTCAGCTTCATCAGATGAATGGGCAGAGGGAGGTAATAGAAAAAAAATACTTTCCTCTTGTATGCAGGGAAAACACATTTTCCAAATCAGGATTTCTTAATCTGGGGTTCACAGGCCTCCAAGTGTCCATGGATAGATTTCAGGGAATCAATCAACTAAGATGGGAAAAATTACTCCTTTATTTTCATTAACCTTTGACTGAAATTTAGCATTTTTTTCAGTTATGAATATAAGCAAAACTAAGGAGTCTGAGGAGTCTCTACACTTCATTAGACTATCAAAACGGTCCACAGCACAGAAAAGGTTAAGAGCTCCTCCCACAAATGAGAGGGGACAAATGAGCTTGTGTTCAAAGTGCTTGGAGCGCTTGCTATGTAGAGTAAACATGCACCAATGGCAAAGGACTCAGGACATTATGAAGGGAGCCAAGTCCTTTCTAAAAATCCTTTCCTATAATGCTATGGGCCTGAAGTACATGTGCTGGAAAAGAAACATGACAGAATAGACTGGTGGTTTTGTGGGATCATGGTAATGATTAGGAACACCAAACTGGTTGGTCAGTATGAACATGCCACTCTCTAAGCAACAAGGGGCCTGAGCCCTGGGATGACTCTGTCCTGAGGCCAACTCAATGATTTGTCAGTGCCAGCCTGGAATTTCCATAGTATGAGAAGTCTCAGCCTTACCACTCAGTCTCCACTACTGGCTAACTCTGCAGTCTACAAGACTTCCATACCAGCTGCCTGTCCCCTAGAGATGAGGATAACCTGCCAGAATCCATTCTGCCATCCTTAGCATATGTTCCCATCCTGCCTTTTGCTCATTTGCTTCCTTTCCCAGAGATTATGACCCACCCATTCTACTGTGCCTCTCTCTGAACACCTTCTTCATGAGTAATAAACTTGCTTCCATCTCATACCTTTTCCTTTCTCACTCCTTTCATCTTCTGGTGCTCATTCAGACCCAACTCCTTTGTGTTTATTGACACACCATCCCTGGTCGCCCTTTCCAGCCCTGGCTGTACTTTATTCATACATCTAACAACTTATAAGCCATGGTAGGAGATAGGATTTCCACGTTTCCTCACTCTCACTTCCAGCCTTTCTCACCAAAACTCAGTAACCTCTTCTCCTTGGAGGTTCATTCAATCCATATTTATCAGCAAATCAAGATTCTGGTAGCTATTATCAACCTATTTCCAGGATATTCTATTTTCTTCCTCAATGAATTCAAAGCCTGGCTTACAATCTTCTCTCTCCTCCCCAACTCCTGCTGTCATGCCAGGGGACTTTGACATGTATTGCCTTAAACACTCCAATGTCCCAGCTCCTCAGCTGACTCTTGTCCCATGATCTACTCCTTCCCTTGATCTTGCTAATCACTTATTAGGGCTCTATTTCCACGTTCATGAACTGTGAAACTCCTTTATCTGATTATAATCTTTCATCATCCTATCTTTCCCTCTGCCTTATGACCCCTATCTCTGTTCTTGTCCTTACCATGACTACTAATCCCTCCACTCTCTGCTCTTTCCTAGACTATCATCCCTGTACTGACTACACTCTCTTCCCTACCCCGTCTTGACCCCTAGGTAAACCACTTCATCTCTACACTGTCCTCTTCTCTTAAGTCTCTTGCCTCCTAAAGTACCTAAAGTACAGGTCTGACCATGCCACACACTGCTCCCATCCCCATCTCCTTACTCAACTAGTCCCAGTTGCTTCCTCTCACCTCCAGGATCAATATAAAATCCTCTGACTTAAAAAGTCTTTTATAATCTGGCCTCTTCTTACCTTTCTAATCTTCTTACACTTCACTCCCTTCCATGTAGTCTTCTATCCAACAACACCAGCCTTCCTGCTATTCCTCAAACAAGACAATCCATTTCCTAACTTTGGGCATTTTCACTGGTGGTATCCTATTTCTGGAATTCTCTCCTTCTTTCTTCTCCGCTTCCTGGCTTTCTTTGGTCTAAGCTAAAATTCCACCCTCTCTAAGAAGTCACTCCTTTTAAAATTTTTTTTTAAACATTTTTATTTAAAGTTTTGAGTTCTAGATTCTATCCGTCCCATTGTTTTTGCTTTGACTTCTCAGTCATGATCTCTCATGATTGCTACCCCTGCTTTCTTTGCTTCAACTGAAACATAATAGACTCTGCTCCAGCCACTTACTTTTACTCTGTGTGTATCTCTCTGCTTCAAATATGTTTCTTGTAAACAACAAGTTGTAAAATTCTGTTTTTTAAATCCATTCTGCTATCTGCTTCCATTTTATGGGTGAATCCATCCCATTCACATTTACAGTTATAATTGTATATCTCCCTCCATGCTATTTTTCACTTCTTTATCCCTCTCTCTCTCTTAATCCCCCCCAACCCTTTCTCTCTAAAACAAGTGTTTTACTTCTGATCACCACCTTCCCCAATGTACCCTCCCTTTTATCAGCCCCTCTCCCTCTTCTATTATTTCTGTCCCTTTTTACTTCCTTATACAGTAAGATAAATTTCTATATCTAACTAAATGTGTATTTTATTCCCACTTTGAGTCAATTTCGATGAGAGTAAGGTTTAAGTTTTGCCCCCCCCCCACTACCACTTCCCATCTTCCCCTCTACTATGATAGCTTTTTCATGCCCCTTTTATGTGGAATAATTTATCCCATTCAATCTCCCTCCTCCTTCCAGTGCAATTTTCTCTCTCAACCCTTTATTTTGTTTTTTAGGGTATCATAGCATCAAAGTCACCTTATATTCATACCCTCTGTCTGCATATACTCCTAATTGCTCTTATTGTAATAAAGTTATTGAATTACAAATATTATCTTACCATATAGAAATATAAATAGTTTAACCTTATTGAATTTCTTATATTTTCTCATGTCTTTTTTACGTTTCCCTTCAGTCTTGTATTTAGAAGTCAAATTTTTTATTCAACTCTGGTCTTTTAATTAGAAATGCTTAAAATTCCTCTATTTCATTAAATATCCATTTTCCCCCTGAAAGATTATATTCAGTTTTGCTAGGTAGATAATTCTTGGTTGTAATCCTAATTCCTTTGCCTTCTGGTATGTCATATTTCAAGCCCTCTAGAACTAGGAAGGCATTCCTGGTCCCCCCCCTTAATGCTTTGCAAACCTTAAAGCACTATACAAATGCTAGCTATTATAATTATATAATATAAGATAGTGTAGTGGACAGAGCCCTGGGCCTGTAATCAGGAAGAACTGAATTCAAATCTGGCACCAGAAACTTACTAGCTGTGTGACCCTGGGTAAGTCACTTAACCTGTTCACCTCAGTTTCTTCATCTGTAAAATGGAGATAATAATAGCACTTGTCTATCAGGGTTATTATGAGGATAAAAATGAGGTAAAAATGGTAAAGCACTTAACACAGTGAGCACCATATAAATGTTAGCAAGTATAATACTAGGGTCATAGCATAATGCTGGTGTCACAGTATCATGCTAGGGTCACAGTGTAATACTAGTGTCTTCTCCTCGACGTTATCTCTCATTTATCCTGACTATCATTTGTTTGCCTCAGACACTTACTCTGTGACTCTGGACAAGTCACCTGACTCTATTTGCCTCAGTTTCCTCATCTGTAAAATGAGCTAGAGAAGGAAATAGCAAACCCCTCTAGTGTCTTTGCCAAGAAAACCCCAATGGGCTCACAAAGATTCAGACACGACTGAAAGACTGAACAACAGTAACCTGTTTGCACATGGTTGTCTGCACTTTGCTTCCCCGTTAGACTGGAAGCTCCTTGAAGGCAAGCACTCTTTTTACTTTTCCTTGTGTCTCTAGCACTTAGAAGCCGACACATAATCAATGCTTCATAAACATTTTCTTACTTGACTTAACTTGACAGGCTAAGTAAGCAAAGAATGAACCATTTTGAAGAGACTAAGCACAGGATGAAGATGCAGAGACAGAACAAACAAGGAAGCAGAACCCTCTGGGAGAGAGGGGTGAGTGCTGCCTTTTCTGTGATCTCCAGCCTTCATTAACACGACTGATAGACCCCCAGCGGGGCTGATGAATTTGTGGCCACGGTGATGATCGCCAACGAGAGGAATGGCCCAAATCCTTTGCCGAAAGAGGGTGATGTAAGTTCCTTTTCTGTTACTTGTATTCCTTGTGTTAAATTGATCCTATCTTGAACTAAGTTAGTAGTCTGGTACTTGTATGGGTGGGTCTGGGCAAGAGCACAAGGAAGGACTGAATATTACAAGGGGAGAATTTGAAAGCAGTCAGATTCAAACAGGGTTGCAAACACAATTAGCTGTTTATATAGCTATAATTATCACTGGAATATAAACACTGTATAGACTGAATATATTCTAGCATTATTATTAAGGACTGAATAGAAAGTATAAAATTTGGCTTTAGTTGACTGGCATAAACAGATCTAAACACCTATTATAGAGCTTAGATAAGATAGAGCTAAAGTATTAATAAAGCTACCCATTATTTTCAGGTTATTGTGAAATATTATATGCTACCCGGAGGTGGCTATATCAAATAGAAAAAACAACATAACAAAAATATTTTCAGAGGCAGGGCGGCATGAGGGAAAGAGCACTAGTGGGAAGGTAGGAGGTGTGGATTCTGCTCCCCAGTGAGGCAATTAACTTGTTGTGTAACCTCAAGCAAGTCATTCCTCCTCTTTGGGCCTCAGTTTCTCTATCTGTAAAAGGAAGGGGTTGAACCAGATGCTTTCTAAGATCACAGAATCATAGAATTTAGAGCTGGAAAGAAACTCAGAGATCAGGCAACTTGGCACTACAGTGGTAGAGTGCTGGACTTAGAGGCAGGAAAAACCGAGTTCAAATCCTGCCTCAGACACTTACAAGCTCTGTGACCCTGGGCAAGTCACAATTGCTTTCTGCTTCAATTTCCCCATCTGTAAAATGGGGATAATAATAAACACTTCCATTCCAAGTGAGGGGCAGATAAAATACGTAAAGTGCTTCGCAAAACTTAAAGTGCTATAAACATGCTGCTTCTATTATTGTTGCTGTTGGAAAGGTTATCGTGAGGAAATCAAAGCCTGGGAAAGGTAAAGGACTTTACTCAAGATCACATAAATCAGGTACTCCAGGAGTTGAGGTAGGATCTGAATCCAAGTCCATGATTCTTGATTCTAAATTCGATGCTTTTCCTAGTTAACCTCTCTACCTTGGGTTCTCTTCCTCTCCATGCTCCTCATACCTTCTCTTCTTTGAATAGTCCTCGCATACCCTCTTCCCTGGGGACAACCTCTTCCCCTTCAGTAACTTGTGAGACTTTTTCTCCTCCACTGAATACAATTCATGCTTCTGGTCCCTCTGTACTGTTCACATGGCTTCTCACACCCTCATCCCATTCTTCCTGTTACCAGTGATCCCCTGACTCTAGAGCAAGGTTTCTATATAGAAGTCTAAAGTTGGTTATTTTCAATAACCTTTTGTTCCCTATGTTTTTTTTTTGTGCATTTAAAAATCTTATTCTGAGAAGGGGTCTTCTCCGGACTGCCAAAGGAGAAACAGTGGAGAACCCCTGCTCTCTGGGCTTATGAAAACGCTCTTCAATTCTCATGTTCTCCAATCACTCTTTCCTATGAATTTTCCCAGGGATCATCATTCACCCATCTTTCTCCCTCATGCTTTTTAGCTCTAAAATCCAGTGAAACATCTCAAGCTTAAAAACCTATGTGGAATAACTGGTATCTCTGAAACCACATAATTCTCTGTAAGTGAGAGAAGTTCTGTGGCACGACGGCTTCCTATCTCCAGATCAAATGCAAATGTCTGACTCTTGCTGTCATCAGCTAGTCCCTCCCAAACTAGTTATTCTCATCTTATAATAAACCCTGCCCTATATTCTCCATTCCAGACAGACATCCTCTGGGGGCATGCCAACATCGCCTTTGACTTTGTCCCAGAAGCACAGAACATCCTTGTGGTACTATATCTCTATGTTCCTTTAAAGCAGATCTCATAAAACAAGCCCCTGTTATTCTTCAACTTGCCCAACCCAATCATTATTTTCCTCAATTCCTTCTTTTACACATTGTATCTGTTTATGTTACTCAAGATTTTGCACAGCATAAGGACTTCTGATGTTGGATTTGCCTAAATAGGGTTATACAGGCTTGGCTGAATGCATCTCTCAGTTTGTGTTTTTGTGTGGAAGATACAGTAGAGAAAAGTGATAAAGAAACAGCTCTCAGAAGCACCTTCCTCCCTTCACATGGTTATAAACAAACAGGGGGAGAAAGGCTCCTTTCTTTTCTCCTCTATGTCAAAGAAACATGGGAAAACAACTGAGAGAAATTGACCTTTTGTTATAGACCAACATAAAAATAACACTATTTATGTACAAAACATTAGAATTGTAAAAGCTTTAGTCTACTTCTCTTATCTTATAGACAAGGAAACTGAGGCCCACAGAGGTTCAGTGACTTTTCCCTGGCCATACAAACCTTGCAGGTGGCCTAGGCCTTGTATCTCTTATGAGCTATCCATCCCCATAATGTAATCACCTTGCAGAAAGTGCCAACACATCCTCCTATGGCAGGTTTTACCCTGGTTATCTGAGCTTCCTTACCAATGGGAGGTGGAGAACTGAAAACTCACACAAGAGAATAGGGTGTTTTTCAAGCCTACCTTTGATTCAACCTGCAACCAAATATCACACTATCATTCATGACTGGGGTATAGGGAAGCCAGTTTGTGCAGCCCCATGTTAGAAAGATAGTAAGGTGTTGACTGGCAATGAGAATTGCAACCACTCCTCCCAAAGTTTTCCCAGATTGAATGGCTCTGTCTCCTCACTTCACAAACCTGGGGGGTGATGTAACTGGGCCTGAGCCAAGCTAGGCCAGGGAGCATCACTGTGATTCTGCAGCAATGCTCTTGTCTTCTAACAAAAATACTCAGAGGTGGGAAACTCTAAGCTTTTGTACACAGTACATGGGAGAGGAGATATGCAAATGGTGTCAGCACTCTCTCCTCTGGCCAGTGGAGGGGAGTATATTAAAAGAATATTCTTCTTTTCTTTGTCCCCAAATGGTTTCTCTTCAGAGGAGAACTTAACTCTATGCATTTTATTACAATATACAAGCATTTTCTAAAGTTAAGGCATAAACTTGCTACTGGTATGCTTTTCCCTCTTGCACATTAGCTATCACCAACAGAGTTACAATTTTCACCAATTTACTCAATCCTTAGAATATCAACGAGTAGTCTATGATCCAATTTTTAAAAATTGAATCTGCTGGTGTTTCTAAAGCATAATAGTATGAAAATAATATTTGAAAACAGGACAGGCACATATTTACATATCATTGTAAGGCCACAAAGCCCTTTATGGATGCTATTTGTCAGGAATTACACAACTACTCTAGATACAGGTAATGTGAGCTTGATTATTTCCATTTTACATAGATGGTACCAAAGCTGCAGGGTTTAAGTGACTTGCCTGAGGTCACAGAGCTAGTAAATGGCAGAGTAAGGAAATGAACACAGATTGTCCAACTCCCCAAATCCAGGGCTATTCTCACTATGACATGCAGCCTCATAGGCTTTGTTATTTCCATCTATTCTTACATTGATTTTCAGTTTTGATTTTCAGCAAATTCCCCCTCCTGGCATGAAAATCAGTAGGGCTTGATGGAAGCATCAACCACAAATGAAATGATGGTCCTAGAGTGTCATTACTTCAAGAGATGCTGTGGCTACCCCAATAACCAAATCTAAGATTTACCCAGAAAAAAGCCCAGAGTGGGAGAGGGACTGCAGAAAAGGCTCGGAGATACAGATCAAAACAAAAACCTGGAGCATGGGAATACTGCAAAGCACGAAAAAATGACAGTGACCTAGCACCAAGAAGAAGGGAGGTGAAGAAGAGTTACTCCTCTGATCTGATGGGTAATTTATGGAATATTGATATGTCAGGAAATCCAGAATTCAGAGGAGAAAAGGACTGAGGATTTCTCTTGGCTCTTCTCTTCACCTCCCCCCCCCCCCCCAACCTGGAAATGAGTTGCCGGGGATATAGGACATGGAGATGCAGCACAATCCTTACCCAAGCTCACAGATTTTGCAAGTTCCCAAGAGACTTGGAATAGAAAAGCCTCTTACCTGTTCCGGTTTGCTGGTGTAATTGAAGGAGTAGATCTCCTCCGTGCTAAGGTTCACCACCCCGCTGTAAACGCGATCAAAATCGGCTCCCCTGGCAGTATCTTGGGAGCGGCTACTCCTCGTCCGAGCCCGGGGGAAGCTCCTTGGCTGCCCCCCATATGGTGGAGGGAGCCGGGGCACTGCAGCCAGCAGCCAGGGCAATCCATAGAGCATGGCGAGCCCTAAAGAGCCCCTCATGGTGGGCACCGAGCGTTGTCTCCTTCACTGGCAGCCTTAGAGTTAGCGCGTAGCTGGAATTTAAAAAAGAAAAGGGGGGGGGGGGGGAAGGCAGACTATATTACCTTTTAAAAGCCACCTCAATTGGGGCTGGCTAATGTTTCACTCAGTACAGTCTGGGCGCTGTCTGACTTCCCCCACTGGTTTGCGCTAGGAATCTGCTAGCGATGGATAGACTGATAAAATATTGATCTAGTCTTGATGGGAGGTAGCAGGATGAGGGGTAGGAGGTGGGAGGGAACAGGGGCGACTGATATTTTTTTTCTGGATTAGAAACCCATGTCCTCTACTGTCATGCCCACGAGAATCCTTCACCTACTCAGACAGTATTTCGCTTCTGCTCTCACTTCCCTCCTCCCCAACCTTCCACCCTCACCCCAAAGTGTATTTTCTACCATTTGGGAACTTCAAGAGGATGCACACGAAGTTGGGAGCGTCAAACTATCAAGCTGTCTCCGGCAGGAAATTCAGTCCATTTAAGATCAATCTATGACTTCGTGGAGGGCGGGAGAGGGGCGGGAAAGGGAAGGGAAGGGAAGGACTAATTAGCAGTAGGCATATTAAGCAGTTAGTAGTGAGGGAATAGTGAGCTTAATCCAAATCCTAACCCAAACTAGAATGTTTGACTTCCCCCCCCCAGCTGAAACCTATTAAAAACTATTAGCTTAAATATTAATCTAAAATCTTTTCTCCTTTAAGAGAGCCTTCTTAGAAACACCTGTCCCACTTTTTATTTCCTCCACAAAGACAGCCATATCTCATTACATATACACATAAGTAAATATGTATGATCATAAAAATAAATATAGTAAAAAGAACAATTGTGAACACTAACTGGTGTAGTTCCGTAAGACACCAAAGAGAAACAGCAACAATCATATTTACCTAAAGGTATGTTTCAATCAAGAATAATTCTTTCCCTCTATCTATTCAAATATGTATTCTAACACTAAGAGAAACACCTAATAGTTAACATTTTACTTTTTTTTTTTAAGACAGAAATCACTTCCTGGTAAAGAAAGGAAA
The DNA here is from genome assembly GCA_028627135.1 of Pseudochirops cupreus. Taxonomy (NCBI): domain Eukaryota; kingdom Metazoa; phylum Chordata; class Mammalia; order Diprotodontia; family Pseudocheiridae; genus Pseudochirops; species Pseudochirops cupreus. Next base: position 342,715,384 of record CM053582.1, on the reverse strand, counting down.
AACAGTGCAGTTAAAAACTAAAGAATTCTAGGAAGAGATCCTGTAAGCATGTATCTGTGTACTTACAGAGGGAAGGTTTGAAAGGCAGATACATACAGAAGGGGAACCCAACAATAATACTCCTGTCCCCAAATCTCCACATCTTAGCCTCTTTGGTAAACACTAATCTCATCATACAAATTGGACACATGATTCTAATAGCTTCAGGTTGTATGTATTTGCTAGAAGAATGTTGAGAGGATTCAGTCAGATCATTCACAAAATTTTGTTCAAAATGCCTGAGTTCTTAGATTATGTTCCCTAGTCTCCAAAAAAGTTAGAGCATTATTTTTCAGTAAGTCTATGGTATTCAGTCGAACATCAAAAATGAGTGTTGTACCAGTGAAGGGCATGGTATTTGCTTAGATACTGTCAAGCATTTATAAGAGAGCATTCTGCTAACAATGCTGAAGGAAATCAGGCACATCTTAACATTTAGAAGTATTTTCAGGAATCTGTAACGTGCTTGTAAAGTTGTGGACAGTCAGGATGCCATTTCTCAGATTTGAATTCAACTGGAAATTGAATTCCAGGGCAAAGTTGGCTTGAATCAGGTCATTCTGCTTTTGAGAACCGGCAAAACAACTACTCTGCACTTGAATAATTTCATTAAGAATTTATGTTTGAAAAAATTTTAAGTGGCCACATTAACATCTTCTTTTGTTCTGTATCTGATCAAATTTGATCTAGAAAAAATTGGGAGAGCTACCATTGAAAATGATACTTACATACTACGTAAAATTCTATATATGAGGTAGTAAGAGATAGTGGAAAGCTATATATGAGGTAATATGGGATAGTGGAAAGCAGACAAAGACTAGGCTTAGCTCATGAGCCATCTCCTACAGGAAGACCTTCTACCTGTATGCCCTTGAGCAAGTCACTTAACTTCCCTGGGCCTCACTTTCTCCATATGTAAAAATCAGGGAATAAGACTAGATGATCTCTGAGGGTCCTTCCAACTCTAGACTTCTGATCCCTCAAGGTCACTTAATCATTAGTGTTCACTCCCTTTTCTCATATATTCAAAAAAATTGTTTAAATCTATTTCTCTACTAAAATGAAAGCTCCATTGAGACAGGGATTGTTCTACGTTTTGCTTCTGTATCACCAGAAAGAGACATCTCATTATGAAATTGAGCTGGCCTCAGAGTTTGGATGGACTAGATTCAAATCTGCCTCTGGCACATACCAGCTGAGTAATCCTGGGTAAATCACTTAACGTCTCAGGCAACTCTGTAAGGCCATAAGTAACAGAAATTGCCAATTTGTTTTAATGAAGAAAATCTCACTAGCAGTTCCTTACGTTAATGAAATCACAGGCAGATTCCCAAAAGAAGCAGAGCTGAGAATAGTACCTTGCTCAGAGGAGGTATTTAAATGTTTGAACTGGAGTTTTAAAACCTGGGTTCTATGTTCAGTTCTATCATTATATTATTTAGATAAATAACTTAATCTCTTTGTGTATGAGTTTTTTCATCTATAAAATCAGAATGTTATTCACCATCACTACTTTGAATGTATACTGTAAAGATAAAAATGACATGTATATGAAAGTACACAGACCAATGTAAAGCGCTACAATGTACTAATGAAAGATATTATTGTATGACGCTAAAACAGGTGAAAAAGAAAAATCAGTCAGTTGTTTCATCTACACAAAACAAGTATTGCTTCTATACATACTTTACCTTAACAGCTTTTGTGTGGTGCAGACAGAACATGAATATTTCTGTAATCATAATACTTAGATTTTCTGATTTTAAATGTAAATATTCTTAATGTGGGGAAAGTTTGTTATTAGGGCAAAGAAATGTATTTGTTTCCTTTTTTCAGTTCTGTGAGAGACATGGAAATGAATATCAATTATTTTATGCAGATATCAAGTAGGAAAAAATCCTCAAAATGTCAAAACAATTCATGACTACATCATTCAAATCCTCAAATGACTCCACGCTCTTAACAACTCTGGTATTTCCTCCAGTGATGAAGATGATAACCCATTCATGAATACCTTTCGTGTGCCATAAATTTAACACAGAGAATCCACCTAACAGGCTGAGGGATTCTATACTTTCTCTTGACATTATGAAGAAACCATGAAAATTGGTTGTGTCTTACCAGGTGACTTTCTGACTTTTTTGACCATACATTGCTTTGAGGACATATCCTATATCGATTTTTTGCTATCAAAACAAGGTATCTATATACCGATAAACAAGTTTTGTAGGTTGTCCAAACTGTTGAATATTGTAATCTGGACAACAGGTATTTTTTCATTATTTGATTTTTGTTGGGGAAACTCTTTGAGTGGTTATGGGCTCATCCAGAGGGTTCTTCAGTCTTCTGTTGCTTAATGTAATAAGAGAATGTCATCTGCAAACAGGACTAGCTGAAGGACCTCGCTGTCTCTAAGGAATCCCTTTTCAATTTGGATTCCTTCAAGACACCAGCAAATACTTTTGTGGAGCATATAATTTTCCTTGTTTTGTGCCTCATTTGATAGAAATCATTAGATGATTATCAGGAAAGGTTATCTCTGTTAGAACTTTCAAGGAATCTTACGTCGTTGGTTTTTTTTTTTTTATAAAATGGAGATATCTTGTTAGAAGAAAGTGTTTATAGTACAGTTTTCCTCTACCCAGTCAAATGCCTTTCTGTAAGCCGAGTGAGATCTTGTATTCTTTGCATCTTCTCGTCAATTGCACAGTGGTAAAGATGTGACGTGCTGTGGAATGTTGCCTGTGATGATCTATATTGTTACCGCTCTTGCCCTTGCAGATTGGTCTCATAACAATTTCATAGAGATGGAAAAGTAAGTGTAGAGGTTAATATTTTTTATTGTTCGGTGTCCTTTTTTTGGTATAGTAATAAGGTTTCAGATATTTTTCTCACATCTTCAGTTCGCTGAGAACTGAAGTCTTGATGCCCTGATGAATATGTTGGTGCCTACATGCTCCTCATTGCAGGCACTTGATTTTGTTCAGATTCTTTTCCTATATTTGTCCTCTTCCATGACATCTTTCCCTCCTCCATAAGCATATCCAGGGCTATGATAGAGAAAAGAGACGTGTAAAAATCTTTGCAGCTTCTTTTCATCTTCTATCCATTTATTGTCTTTCAGTCTCATTGTGAAATGTCCATGGGATAATTCTGTTTACTTAGGTCTCTTGCCATATTTTCTTCAAAAAAAATTGCTTCCCTTTGTTTAGGAGTAATATTGTTCATAATCACCCATCATTCTTCTCTAAGAGATTTTATAAATGAATTTACAATATAAACTGGTATTGACTTTGGTTGCCATATTTTTATTTCTAGCAAGTAAGTCAATGCCTGCTTTCTAAGGTGCTTTTCAAACTCTTCTCGTCTTCATGGCAATTGATTTACATTGGTTAAACTTCTCTATAAAATTGCTGTAATTATTAATTATGTCCCTTTTTCATCAATATCTAATTGTGGGGTATTAATGAGTTGTTTAAACAGGCCAAGTTTCAGTTGTTTTAATTGCATGGCATATCTGTTTTTTCTCATTCTGATTCTTTTTTTCTAGCCTTGTATTCATTTTGAGCTTTGCTCTAAGAAGTTGGTAGTCTGACTGTACACAGATGGCTGATTCAGGAATAACTCCCACATCAGTAATGAGTCATTTCCTGTCTGTTAAAATGTAATTTTTAGCTTTGTGATGTTTAGTGCTTTCAATATCTAGCATCTTCTAATTTTTTGCTCTAAGCAAGTATTCATGATGCATACATGTGACACTTCTGTGTATTCTACAAATCATTTGTCACCACTATTCATTTTTCCTGATCCACATTTTTCAATATATTTTTTTCAATATTCTCATCCATTCCCGTCTTTCCATTGTAGTCAATGAGTATCAAAGTACTGTTGGCTTAATTTGTAGGTTATTATTGAGTTCACAGAATTTCTTTATCTTTTCATCTGCTGTGATAGATGTTGAACATAACCTGCAAATATTTTATTGGTGGTCTTTTTGCATATGCTAGTACTGCAAAACAAGATGATCAAATGTCTCACGAAATAGTGCTTCTTGTTACCTTTGGAGATAAAATAAAACCATCTTCACCAACTCCTTTATATCTTTCTCTAAGGGGAACCTATAAGTAATCCTTCTATTTAGCTGAAACTTCTCTCTGTCTTCTGTTTTTATTGATAGAGAGAACTGAGATCGATATAATTCAACTAATCCAGTAGTATATTCACAAATTGGACATTGGACAATGACCTAACATTGAGAGTGTCAACAGTTAAATTAATGTTTGCAGTCTAAAAACCATGTGATTCTTAGCATGTCACTCTGCAGTAGTAAAAGAGAGTGGCATAAGATTCGGACCGTTTTTTATTTTTATTTGTTTTATGGGTTATGTTGGCCAAAAAATCCATCACCAACTAGCCTGTCTACTAGTGATAAATTTCTTTATGCCTAGTGAGATTGGTGCTGAATGATGTGTTTCTGGGCCTAAACTTGAAGACTGTTCAGCCTGGCAGAAATTGCATAGCTTTTAAGAACTCAGGGGTACTTTCTGGGGGTAAAGAATTAGAAGCTGAGGGGAAGCCCATCAACTGGGGAATGGCTGAACAAGTTGTGGAATGTGATTATGATGGAATACTATTGAACTATAAGAAATGATGAGCAGAATACGCTCAGAAAAATGTGTAAAGACTTGGATGGGCTGATGAAAAATGAAATGTACTGTGTACAAAGTAACAGCAATATTGTAAGATGATCAGCTGTGAATGACTTAGCTATTCTCAGTGGTACAACATCCAAGACAGCTCTGAAGGACTTATGATGAAAAATGCTATTCCTGTCCCCAGAGAAAGAACTGATGGTGTTTGAATACAAATTGAAGCCTGCTATTTTTTAAATTTATTTTTCTGCAGGTTTTTTGGGGGTCTATGTTTTCTTTCACAACATGACTATTATGGACATATTTTGTAGCATGACGACCTATGTATAACCTATATTGAACTGCTTGCCTTCTCAATGAGGGGGAGTGGAGAGGGAGGAAGGGAGAGAATTTGGAACAGGAAGTTTTAAAAACGAATGTTAAAAATTGTTTTACGTGTAACTGGGAAAAATAAAATACTAAGTACAAGCTATGAAAATAAAAAATTAAAATCTCTCAAAGACCTGAAACCTGAAATGTTTTCATTTATAGAATGGTTCCGAAATCTATACTGCCATCAGTCCTGATCTATCACCTGGTCTCCAATCCTTAATCTCCAATGGTCTAATTTTCTAGAACAGTTTTGAAAGACATTAATTCTGGTCAATGAAATGAATGATTCTAGAGGACTGATGTTGCTCACTTCAAAACAGAGAGGTGATGAGCTCAAGATGAGGAATCAAACATATGGATATGGTAAGAAAAAAAAAAAGAACTCAGGGGTACTTACATGCCACAATGAGATGTCAAAGTAGGACTTTGATCCTTCAAAGTAGGAGGATTTTGAATATAGCCTCATTAATTAGTTTTATACATACATACATACATCTATCTTGAATGTTACTTAAAAGCATCATGTATATTAAATATTTAGTACATGTGCACAAAATGTAATTTTTAATCTTTGACCTTTTCTTAATTATTTAACAAGAATTCATTTGGTGAGCACTTATTAAATGCTCACTATGTAAGGCAGTGTGGTAGAACAAATAGGGAGCTGGCTTAAGAACCGTAGCAATCTGGATTCAAGTCCTGCTTCTGACAGATATTGGCCGTGTGACCCTAGGCAAGCTATTTAGTGCTCTAGGCAACTCCCGAAGATTATAAATTGCAGGGAAGGTGTCAGCCTGTACTGGAAAGGGAAGTTTCTTCATTTGGAAGTTTCCTATGACAACAAAATCACAGGTCCAGTCCCTTTCCCTATCCTAATATGTGTCAGATACTTCATCAACATTAATTCCAAGTTTATCATATATAGCTTGACTAGGCTTTTATAAAAAGTGGAGTTTCACATTTTTACTCTATTGGGTTTTTTAATGCAAGAATCTCTTTGAATTTTACATTTTCAAAATTGCATCAGCTTTTTCAGACTACTCATAATAAGACTGTATTAATGATAACATGATGCCAAAAGAACTGCATGAATTTTTAAAAATCATTTAGTAAATCAACTTTTTTTTATACAATGGTCAAAAAATGAACAGAATGAAATAGCTATTTTAGTGTTAGACATATTATGCAGCCATCACGGCAAAGTGACATCGACAGCATTCTAAAAGACTGCTATCGGTTTGAATAACTCCGAGTAAAGTAAAATCATGAACTAATGGTACTGGGAGAGACCTAAGAGATCAATCTAGTCTAACTTTTTTATTTTCATCAACAAAGAACCTAAAGCTCAGTCACGTAAAGTGAAAAGCATAAAATCACAAACCTAGTATGAGAGAATAAAGAATCAAGGTCTTCTGACTCTGCTTCTGCACTACATTGTTTCTGAGCATATATTGCAGATTTAACAATGATTGCTTTTCCTCACTCAAAGAATATTTTTTAAGAAGCTGTATAATGGATTATAGAGTGTTTTCCTAGACGGACCATAATAGAACCATCCCAGATAGATCAAAATTAATGCTATGTTGTGAGAATTTAACGGAAGTACATTCCCTACCCTCCTTTGGTAAATTACTTGTGTCCTGCACAAATGATCATCAGCTTTACCCATACTTAAAGACACCAGTGCCTTCATTTTTTCTCAATAGTCTTGCTATTCATAGGAATAGGGACTGGACCTGTGAGCTCACTGCTATAGGGTACTGTCTGGTGAGGAAAATCACTCTATGCCAATCCAAGCTGGCACAATCTTTGCAACTTGTAGTCTTAGAGAGTTGTCTTGAGCACTGAGAGGTTAAATGACTTGCTTTAAATTATTTTGTAAAATAAGGCTAGCTGTGGATTAAAATAGTAACACTTGAATTATCTTCAGCAAGTAATCCGATATATCAAATGTTTTCTTCAATTATATTGAAAGTACCTGGTTATATGCTTGTGATTATGTTGCCATAGTACTTTTCCTTTGCTAATTAACTGTGAGAGGTAAAAAGGAGAACTGATCTGACACTGAGGCCTTCGTAGCTTTTTTCTGACATTAAACAGCAGTTACCTTTACCTACTCGTTCCTCTGTTCCTCACACATGTGGACAGCCGCTGGCAGAAATAGCCATCGAAACTTCTGAATCATCTTCCAAAATAAAATGCACATGTTCATCCAGTGGCTCAAAGGAGATAAAGTCGTTTATGGTGATTCCTCTCTCTTTGTCCTAATGGGTTTACAGCACTTTCTTTTTTGCTTTTTCACTTTTGCTTTCTATTGTTTTCACTTGCGATTTAAATACTGTATCTGGAATTTGCTCTTCATATGCATAAATTATGCTCCATCCTGAAATTACTTTGCAGTTCTATGCTCTTTGTATCTATCTTGTATTTACTTTAATGTTAATATATCTTATATCTATCTATCTATCTAGCCATCTACACACACATTTCTTGAGGCCAATGGTTCTGTTTTTCTTTTTTCTCCCTCTGCATCCCTAGTGCCTGGCACATAGTAGGAGCTTAGTGAATACTTGCTAAGTGATTGATTTATTTCTTGTAATATTCACTATAGCAAAATTCTACTGCTCTGAAAAAAAAACATGTATACTCTCATGAGAATCTGTATAACCTGTTGATATAATACACAGTAATATGCATTCACCAAGATTTTATGAAATATTAATAAAAAGTTAACCAGAGGGCAAAACATCTAAAACTTTCCAGCCAGTATTGTGAGCATTTTGGTTTGTTTTTAAATTTAAAAAGGTAGATTAAGTATGTATTGATTTTCATGACATAAAATAGAAAATATTTTTCAAGACTATACTCATTAGATCTAGAAGAGTATCAGCATGATGGCAGAAGAAATTTCCTTCTCTCCCTCTTAAGAGTCTCTAGTGTATGTAGACACAAAATGGCTTTAATAGCAATGTTTCAAGATCGTGTAGTTTAAGGTCACACAGGACAAATATGTCCCGGCAATCATAGAACCCTAGATTTAGGGCTGGAGGAAACTTTACAGATAATATAGTCTAACCCCAAATAGTTTAACCTCCTCATTTTACAGATGAGAAAACTGGGACTTAAGAAAGACAGAAGGACTTACCCAAGTTTATAGGACTTTTCCTTTATGGTGGGAGGGAGGATTGGTGAGGTAGGGAGAATATGAACAAAGACTGCTCAAAGTACTGGTGAATTTAATATTATATGAGAAGGTAAAAAATCTATGAAATGGGTAAGAAAGTGAAAACTGCCACAAAGAAGACTTTGGGGTATGCTAAGCATGCAAGAACCAGTGGATGAATAACAAGGTGCTTTAATTCACTGAAAATAGCTCCTCAGTACAGCAAGATTCCATTTCCTTGGCAGTCAGTCACTTAGACCCCCCACCAGTCCAGAATAGGAACAAATGCAAATGCAACCCAAAAAACCTCTGAACACAAACCATGTCTAAAACAGTCAAGAACTGCTAAAGATGCGAAGATTATTACCAAGTGTGATATGATTAGCCTGCTTGCATGACTTGAAGAGGAGCTCCCTCATCAGTGGCAAAGTAGCATGGGACTTAGGGTAAAAGGCGACACAGTAACCATGTGACCGAGCAAGTCACGGAACTTCTCTGAAGTATCTGGTCACTTATTTGTTCCAGCTACCACACTCGGTTGTTGAGAGGAAAGCACCTTGTGAAAAGCTACCTATGTAGCAACGTGTAGCCAACATACAAATCCACTCCTCCACACTAATTCTCAGGGGATTGTTTCTGAATAGAAGGGAATATATGGAATTAGGGGAAAAGAGATCAGAGACTGCAAGGCCAGCACTGTGTATATAGGTAGTGTGATACTGTTGGAAGACACACAATATGCAACTAGGAGACTTGGATCTGAAATCTAGCTCCAGTCATTTACTGTGTGACCTTGGACTAGTCACTTTACTTCTGGACCTCAGTTTCCTTGTCTGTAAAGTGAGGGCATGAGATCAATGATCTCTAATGTCCATTTTAGCTCTAAATTTATGCTCTCATGAGATCATGTGAGTCCAAGCATCAAAAATGATCCAAGGCAAGAAAAGAGATTAAGAGGAATAGGATTCAAAGTGCTGAAAAAATGGAAGAAAGGTGTTCAGAACATAAATAAGACAGAGATACTCAGCCGCACTTTGAGGATGTGGAGAAAGGCCAGATGACTCACCATATGTTTGGCTCCCCAAGGGAATAAGGAATGGCACAGCAGGGAATTACAGGCACTAGAGGTAACCTAGATCTACTGCCTTGCTGAGAGTCATGTGAATATATCTTAAGGAAAGAAGGGAATCCCCCCAACCTGCACTGAACCCAAGTTACTTGATACCCAACAGAAAAGAGAAGAAAGTTTTTCCTTATGGTTTAAGGGCTCAATTAAGAGCTTATTTTGCATTTTTTTGTCCAGTTAAATAAAACCTCCTGTTCTCCTGAGAGCTTCTATATTTATAGAATATATAGAATAGAATATTATAGAATATAGAAGCTGAGAATCCTTTGGCGATGAAGTAAAATGAGTCACATATTGATATTTTCATATTTTCTTGGGAAGGAGAGATTAGCTATAAAGATTTCATGAGAGACCTAAGCCAGATACTGACGTTCCTAGGATTTCCCTCAAAGTGGAAATGAGCCAAAGAGCTGTTGAGAACACTTTCCCCAGCTCACCCCCAAAACTGTCCATGAGTCTGTGATGTTGGGGCTGTTGTCCAAATAATATATAAGGAACATAAATACATAAAAATAAGTAATAATGACTATTAGCTGGCTGTGATTATGCTTGTGGGGTCCTACCATTACTAGAAGTATGGGAGAAAACGCAGGAAAAGGAGAGAGGCAATACAAGAAACAAACAAAAAAAAGATAAGGAAAAAATAAGAGGATGCAAGAAGAAAAAGGGCAGTGGTTGGAAGAGATGTCTGTGGCTGTCAGGTGATGAGGGGGCAGTGATTGACAGCAGCGAGAAGTGACAGCGGAGAACAGAAAAGAACGTGCGGTGCTGTGCTGAAGGCATGCCAGGTAACAGAATAAAGCCGCTTGTGGAGGCTTTGGGTAAAAGAAAAGCTAAGTCCTACTCATTTCAGTGTTTTCCAACAGTGTTATGGTAGTCAGGCAGTGCCAAGTTGGAGGTGTGCCAATCCGTGCGATACAGCGGTCTATGGAGACAGAATGAGATAAGAGTACACAAATCATACGGTTTTAGAGCCGGAAGATGTGTTAAAGATCATCCAGTTCAATCACTCATTTTACAGAGGTATAAACTGAGGCCTAGAGAGATGAGTATTTTTGATGCCTAAAGTCATGGAGGTAATACACGGTGTCAATAACAACAATATTGTAAATATAATCGACTTTGAAAGGCTGAGACCACGACCAGCCACGATTCCGAAAGATCCGTGAGGAAGCCCGTCTCCATCTCCTGGCAGAGACCTGATGCCCTCACAATGCAGCTGAAACCTCTTTTCTTTTTCTTTCTCTTCCTCTCTCTTGGGATCCAGTTACTCTAGTCTACTTGATGTTCCTCGTGGAAGACTCTCCATCTCTTTACTGTGCGTTTGCTCTGGCTATCCTCCCATCTGGAACGCCCTCCTCCCTCATTTTACTCCTTTCATACTTTCTAGGGATGTACACATTGGTAATGAGGTTGATGTATGCATTGCAAGGGCTAGCTCAGTGTTTGGGAGGCTCTGAAGGAAAGTGTGGGAGAAGAGGTGTTAGATTGCCTACCACACTGAAGGTCTACAGAATAGTGTGCTGACCTCACTGTCGTACGCCTGTGAACCTTGGACAACACACAAGCGCCATGCTAGGAAACTGAATCACTTCCATTCGAATTGTCTTAGGAAAATTCTGAAGATCATTTGACCAGATAAGGTACTGGACATTGAAATCCTTTCTCGAACTAAACTGCCAAGCATTCAAACCCTACTGTAGAGAACACAACTCCAATGGGTGGGCCATGTTGTTCAAATGCCGAAAGTATGCTTGCCTAAAAGACTGTTTTATGGAAATCTCCAACAGGGCAAGTGCTCATATGGTATTCAGAAAAAGTGATGCAAGGGCATTCTTAAGGTCTCTCTTAAGAATTTTGGAATTAACTGCATGACATGGAAGATACTGACAGAGGACCACCCAGCATGGCGTGCCTTCATCAAAGAAGACGCTGTGCTCTATGAGCAAAGCAGAATTGAAGTAGCTAAAAAACCCAACAACCCCCAAACAAAAAACAACAACCCATAAAATGTGCAAATTGAGAGAATCCGCCCCAAACATTCACACGGACTACTTGTGCCTGACCTGCGGTAGAGCCTTCTAAGCTCACGCGGGCCTGATCAGCCACAGCTGCCCACACTATAACTTTACTCTGTAGTGATGTCATTTCGGTCCTCTTCAAGAACAAAAGACAACTACCTACGTACCCTTCAAGAGTATGGCTAAATTTCAAATCCCGTCTTTTATAGAAAGCCTTTCCTGATCGCCCTTCTGCTGAGATTACCTTTCAAATATTTAAACTATACCTCTTGTATACATGTAACTACTGGCATGTGCTCGCTTCTAGTAGAACATGAGCTCCTGTGAATTGGCACAACCATTTTACAAAGCAATTTGGAATTATGAAAATAAAGTGACTAAAATGTCCATACTTATTGACCCAGAGATTCTACTACTGGGAGGCCACTGATAAGAAGAACGTCCCCATATATACCAAAATATTATTAGCAATATGTTTTGTCATAGTGAAGAGTTGGAAAGAGGTCCATTGATTTTGGGAATGGCTAAACTATGATACGTGGAAATGACAGAATATTATTGTGCTGTAAGGAATGATGAATTCAGAGAAGCAGGTAAAGATCAACATTAATTGAGGCAGAGTGAAGTAGAGCCTAAAACTCAACATATACAACCATAGCCATGTAAATGAAGAACAACTTTACCCAAACAAAATCGGAGGTGAATGTTGCAAAATTATAGAGAACAAGCACGGCTTTAAAGAAAAGATGAGAAGACACCATCAACCGAATATATTCCTTTGAAGAGGTGGGACTATTGCACCTTGCACATATTCTCACATTTTTAAAAAATTTTTTTAAAATCTGTAGCTGTCAGTTATATTGATTTTTTTCTTCTTTTATCTTTTTGATGTGGGTTTGCTCTCCGGAAGGGGGAGGTGAAGGAATACTGAGGGAAATTATGAAGACATATAAAACAAAAAAATCAAGAAAAATTCATTTAAAAAAAATATCTTAAAAAAAACACAAACTCTTTGAGAACAGAGAGGATGTTTTTGCCTTTCTTGTGTTGTATTTCTTAGCACAGTGCCTGGAATATAATATGCTCTTAATAAAAGTTTGTTGACTAAATACTGTACCATAAGGTTTGTTTGAATGGAGCTGAACACGGGGACAATCTTCACTCCATAGAAGAGAGGAGGAAACACATCAACTTCCCTTCACTGGAAAGGTGTTTGGATTCTACGGGTGTGGAAGTTTGCATAAGCTATCAGTCATTTGCTATGTCTGTATGTTTTGCTTAACTGTTTTCCTTTGTTTCAGGGGAAGGTTCGTTGGGAGGTAAGAAAGGAGTTATATATAGAAATAACTATGATGTAAAAACAAAAGGTATCAATAAAACGTTTTTTTTAGAGAGCGGGACTCAATTTTAAGTAAAGTTTTTTTTAAAGAAAAAGATGAGGCGAACTATAAAAGAAAATAACTTTTTGTACATAACTTTGAAAAGGCAAGCATAAGAAAATGCTGATGGAACAACACAATTCTGGTCATTCCCAATATTTGACATCATGGCTCAGAAAGAACAAGTGTCAGATATTTTGCTGACTCCCAATCAAATTCAGCTGTTAATCACTGATGTACCTTGCATGTGGTTAAATCAGAGTACAGCGCTCAAATCTTGTTTCATATGAAAAATTTTTAATGAAAAGATCAGAGAGTACTCTTACGTCTGGCCCAGGACTCAATGAAAAGACTAAAGTCTTTCCAAGCAAAGTATAGCCATGTGTATTTTCCAAAAGGTTGTTTCAGTCCCTCAAAGTAACACACAATTAGAAAGCTAGAGATAGCTGGTGAAAAATTTTCACCCTGACATCACAGAACAATTTTGTGCCATTTTCAGCAAACTCATTTGTGAATATAGGCTATCTAACTCTAAAACTGACATATAATATTGATGAAAAGGGCTATTTTGACAGTGATTTTCAAATTCTGCCCTGGTAAAAACCAGTGAATCAAGTTCCCCTAGATTTAAGGCTCTTAACAAGCTGATTGTTCTGATATGCTAATTCTCCAGGCACCTATAAATCTACGGTGATGAACAATTATCTTAGGGTTTTCCAAACCATGACACATTTACCTAAAGGGTTCAAAGATGGCCAAGTTTTTTTTAAAGTTGATTCCAACATATTTGGACCTATAGAGAAGAAACATTTCAGAACCACTGGCTTATTTGAAGATACCAAAAATTTCCTCTTGCTACATAACTGTAGAGTTCATCCTAAATATTTGTTTATCATCTTTCAGCCTAATATTACCTCAATAATTCAAACCATGACTTGGGTGGTACTCAGAATATGGAATCTTCTTTCAAAAGAGATTTCATGAAAAATTGATACATAACATAAGCTCTGTGCATGACTTTCACTCTGGTTGAAACACAAAGGCAAAAATTATTACCTACTTCTCCAAGGTTATTAAGGACATAGGTAACTGTGGTTGATACTATATTTGCAGAAATGTCCTCCTTTGATGGGGAATGTATAGCTCTTGATTGAAAACTGACCCAAGATATATAGTACACAATAATTGGTGTACTCAATATCCTATTCAAACAGCTCAATGTAAGTGAAATAGAAAAATGAGTTGAAGCTGACAAAGAGACTAGGCAGGAGATGTTGTTTTGCATAATACTGGCAAATAAAAGGATACTGATGATACTCCTACGGTCCAGAACTGAAAACATATGGAGTATTGTTTTCAGTTCTAGTTACTGCATTTTAAGGAGACTGGCAAGCAGAAGTGTACCTAGGGGAGCATGACTTGGATAGTGAAGAGGTCATGCTATACCTGGAGGACTTGGGGATACCTGTCTTTACCTAACTGCTGTTATGTGGAAGAGAGATTAGATTAGTTTTGATTGATCCTATAGGACAGAACCAGGAACACCAAGTGGAAATTACAGTCAAGTCCAGTCTAGATTTAAGGAAAAACTTCCAAACAATTATAGTCCAGAAGTAAAGTGGATTGCCTCAGAAGGTGGTAGGGTCTTTGCTAAAGGTCCTTATGTAGGCAGGATAAACATGGGGGTGGGGGAGTAATTGGGGGGGGAGGTGGTGGGGCAAGGATCATAGATTTAAAACTAGAAGGGACCTTTGAGATCATCTAGTTCAACTCCATCATTTTATAAATGAGGTAACTTAAGGCCCAGAGAACAATTATGTTGTGGAGGGAATTTTTTTTCAGCCAGGGTTTAGGCTAGATTACCCCATGAGGTCATGTCCAAATCATGATTCTGCAAAAAGTAAGGCAAATGTTATAGAAGGTGATAAAACTACCACACAAAGGGCTGTTTCAGTCTGTTAATTAATGGTTAATTCTGCAAAAAGACAACCATGTAAAACTTCCCTGGAAATCACAAAGCAAGGCATCCTTTATGAGAAAAAGCAAGCTGATATTAAGAATTTTTTTTTCAATCTCTGAATATCTCCTAGGTATCATTCGGTCCTACTTCTCAAACCATTTATGGTTATATCTTTACCTGCATCCATGGCACAGTAAAGTAATTCATGCTCACAAATAATGATCTTGGATAATCAAGAAAAATATTAAATTATGTTAAGCATATTCGATTTACTAGGGCAGGGATTTATGAAATATATTTTATCATATCTTCATCAAAGTTTAAAATAAAAACATTTGCTGCATAAAAGGTTAATTTTAAGTTTACCAGAGTATTCTCTAATTCTGAGTCTAATTCCTCTACCGGGCATTATTTTGTAGAAAAGACAGTATCTACTTTCTCCCCAAATTTCTGGAGATTCAACTCCCTTGGCGTCCTGATGCTTCCAGGGGTTTCCTTTCCTACTCTAGGACAGTGATATGATTCACATGGGGTCTGAACCTGGGAGGATCCTAGGGATTATAAAATTCAGTCCATTCATTTGTCAGATAAGGAAACTCAAGCCCAGGAAGTTTAAGTCAGCCACCCAAGGTCACAAAGATAGTCAAATGGAAGAGCGAGGATTTGAACATGGGCCTCTGAGTGCAAATCTACTGCTCTTTCCATTATAGCTTTGACCTCCCAGGTGCAAAAATGATTCTAGAGATTTCTGTGACAAACCCTAATTTCACTGGCTATTGTTGAGACTCTTTCAAGTTTCCCTCTATCCTTTCCTAGGTCCTGAAGTAACTAGGGGCTGATCACTTCCCATTCCCTTTGCCCTCCCAGCCTCATCTCTAACCTTCTTCTACGGCTATCCTGGTAAAGATTTCTCTGCCCCCTCTCCTCCAAATCCTTGTGGGGAGAGGAGGATTGGGATTTCCATAGCCTGCCTGCATCCACGAGGCTTTAGGGGTGGGTGGTCTAATGGAACAGGCTCTCCTCCACTCCTCCCCCATAGGCCTGGGCTCTCCCTTCTCCCTTCCATCCAGGGTCAGTTATCCCAACTCCACTTGATCCAGACACACCTTGGCTTGTCCATCTACGCTGTGGGTTCAGAGGACCTAAGCCACGTCCAGACACAATACAGCTCTTAAATGATGCTACTTCAGGCGGCCCTGAGCCCAGGTCCATTTCCTCTTCTGTAGGGGTGGGGATGCTGGGTGGGGGGAGGGGCACTACGGTTCCCAGAATGGTCCAATTTTCTTCTCCCCCTCATCTCATAGGGGTTCCAAGAAAACAACAGCGTTCTAGTTCAGGAGTGTGGGAGACTTGGGGGTTTGGGCGAGGGGGCCCATTTAATCCAAGGCTGGGAAGCAACTAAGAGGAAGTAGAAACGAGAATACCTGACATTGCTCAAAGATAGGCAGCACTAGGTATTCTGACCCAGGTGAAGTGGATCACTGATTGAGAGCTGGAAGGGACCTTGGATGCCCTCAAGTCCTTCATCTGATAAAAGAGGGAACTGAGGCCCAGAGACATGAAGAGACTTGCTCAAGGTCACACAGGTAGTAAGTAATAATAATTATTATTATTATCGTAACCAGCATTTACATAGCACCTTAAAGTCTGTAAAGTGCTTTACAGATGTGTTTTCATCTTTTAGCACTCAGAATATTGGTATATGATGCACAGATATTAGGTATGCACAAGGGTTTTGAGGTCTTTGGATTTTGCTTTCTTTTTCAGACAGTGAATTCCATCAACCTTCCCTTTTTTCTCATTAGGCAGTTATTTATGACTTTTGAGATTGCTGGTATGTTCTTGGCTGGTCAAATGACCATAGGTCTTAAGAAACTGAAGTGTCTAACTATGTGGGCTGTCCTTGCAAGCAAATATTTTAAAAATCTACCCAGTACAAAACATATTAATTCAGAAAAAATATCAAATAATGAAGAACTTAGGTTTAGTTTTTTTTTTAAATCTGCCTAATAGTCAGAAAGTAAGAATTGTATAGCAAGGAAATGAAGCTGAAAATCTTTATATCTTAAACTTCATTCTGTTTGTATAGACCAGTGGTTCTCAACCTTCCTAATGCTGCAACCCTTTAATACTGGTATGTGGGTGTATCTGCATGTGGGTAGACCCACCTGGAGACGGATAGAGGAGCAGTGTCTCGGTTCCCAAGAGCATTGGAAATATGTGTTTTCTGATGGTCTTAGGCGACCCCTATGAAAGGGTTGCGACCCACAGGTTGAGAATCATTGGTATAGACACATATACCAAAAAATGTACACAAAATATCTACAACTATAAGATAATTGATAAAATTATAGTCACAGAATTTCAGAGTTGGGAAAAATCTCAGTAGTAACCTAGTCCAACATGTTTCTTCTATAGTATACCTAACAAATGGTCATCCAGTCTTTTGCTAGAAGACATCTACAGATCAGAGAAATGATATATCTTTCTAGGTCCTTCATTCTACTTTCTGGTAAGTCTAATCATTGCATAGCTTTTCCCTATATCAAGACTTATATTGACCTCTCTTCACTTTGTCTTCTGGGGCCAACTAATACAAATCTAATCTTTCTTCCACATGACATACCTTCAAATACATAGATATAGTATTTCATTTCCCCCCAGGCTACCCTCTGAACTTCTCTGTCATGCCCCAGAAATTTCTTCAAACTGGAAAATATAGCCCTGGAATTCTTAACTTGGAAGTACCCTCTGCCCAGGAGGCCTCTTCCTCTGATTGGATGGCTCCTCCCTGAACCTGCATTTAAGGAGGGCACCCAGGCCAGCCATCTGCACTCTGGACTTCTTCATACTCCTTCTCTGGGTACCTTCTGTCTACCTGTCCACCCTTTTGGCTTCATTCCTGTGTTGTTACCTCTCATTAGAAAATAAGTTCCTTGAAGGCAAGCACTATCTTTTTTGCTTGTTTTTGTATTCCTGGTACTTAATTAGCACAATGCCTGGCCCATAGTAAGCAGTTATCATGTTTCCCCATTCCCAATGTCTTTTCTTCTCCACTTTAAAGATATCTAGTTCTTTTAACCAATCTTCATATGGCATGATCTCAAGGCCTTTCCCCATTTTTGTTGTTAACTCACGGGAATGCTCAGCTTATTTATATCTTAATAAAATATGGCACACACACATTTCTCCAGATGTGGTCTATTCAGGGGAGAGCATGACAGAGCTATCAC
>CM053582.1:342643042-342697339 GCA_028627135.1 Pseudochirops cupreus | reverse complement strand
CTGTAGGTGTTGATGAGGGATAGGTTTTAGGGGGATTTCTAATGAGAAATCCTTTCTAGGTTCGCATCTGAAAAGAATTACAGGCTCAGCTGTCCTTTGGCAGATTTATAAAAGTTTTATTGATTCACAGGGCAAAAAGGGATAGGGTGGGGAAACCTGGCTAGAAAAGTCTTGCAAGGTGCAAGGGGGGGGGGGGGGTCAGGGAAAACCTGAAAGTGTGACGCTCTGCAGCAGGCAGATGGCCTGCTAGAAAAGGCCTACCTGCAAAGTTCTAAGGGCCAGAGAGGCATTTTTAAAGATACAAGACTGTCAGTAATAAGCTCATTAAGCTAATGAGGTGTACAAAGGTGGAGTTAGGGAGGGACCCAGGAGGAGCCAGGGTGTGACTAATACTTAAAGGGACATGCACCCTCCACATCAGCTGAGCATGTGTTTTACCCATAATTCACTGGGAGATTCCAAGGGGAGGGGGAGCAAAAGGCATGGTTTTAGCCCTGAAACATCAAAAGTCAACCATCGGTCAGATTTGAGTTCAAATTCCTAAGGAGAAGTACCTTATCCAGTTTGGGAAGGATGGGTCTTGTTTTGGCGGGTTACTAGTAGTGCCTTGAAAAGACCCTTGTTATCATAGCTATAGAGTTAATGCTTTGTGGCTGGGGGCGGGGGAGAGACAGTTAATGCTTCACAGCTGGGGGGAGGGAGGGAACAGAGCCAAATTGATCTCACAACTGATGGTATATACACAAGACTGAAGTTACAACTATGCCACAAAAAATCACTCCAAAATATTCAGAGGCACCTCGTCATAGTGAATGTATCAACTTAAATTTTTAAAAAATGTTTTTATTACAAATCAGAAAATCATTGACAAATAGGAACATTTCCATAAAGAAGGGGGAAGAAGATAGGGACTGTACATAAAACCACAAATCCACTACCCACACAGAACTTAACAATGTAATACCAATATTGCCCTTCTTGACTATGTTCCCCTCTGAACTCTGGTATTAGCTCTTTTTAAATTGATGCTAATTTCTTTCTTTTCTAAAAAAAAATCACCATAACTCTCCCCATCTCTTTGCCTCCCCCAATAAAACCATCCTTTGTGACAAAAGTATAGTTAAGCAAAACAAATATGTAATGAAATGGTAATGTCTGAAAACGTATGTCTGTTCAGTTGTTGTTCAGTCATAGCTGACTCTTTGTGACCCCATTTGGAGTTTTCTTGGCAAAGATACTGGAGTGATTTGACATTTCCATCTCTAGCTCATTTATAGATGAGAAAACTGAGGGAAACAGGATTAAGTGACTTGTCCCGAGTCACACAGCTAGTAGGTGTCTAAGCTCAGGGGAATGGGTCTTTCTGACTCCTGACTTGGTGCTTTGTTCACTGTACCATCTACCTGTCCATGTTTTGTTTTTTGTCATTTTTTTTCTGTTGTCATGTCTGAAATCATGATTGCTTCTCCTGCTTTTTCAAATTCAAATGAAGATTATAAATTTTGTTCCATCCTCTCATTTGAACTCTGCGTTAATCTTTACGTTTTGAGTGTTTCTTGTAAACAGAATATTTTTGGATTCTGCTTTCTAATTCATTCTGCAACCTCTTTCATTTTATGGGTGAGTCACTACATTCACAGTTATGGTTAATTGCATATTTTCCTCTATCATGTGCTGTTATATTTTTTTCCCCTCTCTTTAACCCCTGCCCACCCATATATGAAGAATGTGGTGAAAAAGGAGTGTGATCAAGAATAGTGGTCTGCTACTCTGATCAATACAATGATCTAAGAGAATTTCAAAGGAATCATGATGAAAAAAATGCTATCCATCTCCAGAGAGAGAACTGCTTAATTGAGTGCAAACTGAAATATAATTTTTTAGCTTTATTTTTCTTGTATTTTTTTCAACATGGCTAATATGGAAATGTTTTGCATGAGTTCACATGTATAATTGATATTGTTTATCTTCTCAATGGGTGGAAGAGGAGGTAGAGGGAGCATGGAATTTGAAACTAAAATTTTAAAGAAAAAAGAACATTAAAAATAATAAATTCAAAAAAATTTGTAGTGATTTATCATAATTTAAGTGATAGGGTTTTACTCCCCTGTCCTTACTCTCTTCTTTTTACCTCACGCTCAGTCACTTATTCTTACTTCATTTCTTTCCTTTCAATTCCCTGTTTTACAATCCACCATCCAAAATTGAAGTTTTTTTCCTTGTGATTATTTCCTTCCAAACTCTTCTCTTCCTCTTAAACTCCTCTCTCCTACCTATCACTACTTTTTTTGCCTGTTAATTTTAATATTAAATTTCTACACAAATCTTTTTGAGTATGTGTTTCTATAGAACTCTCTTTTGTTTGGTTCAGATGACTTTCGTGTGATGCCCACTCTTTCTTCTTGTTTATATAGTTTTCTTGTGCACCTCAGTTATGAGAAATTGCAACTCTTTCCTCATTTTTTCCCCTAATGTATTCCTTTTCCCTTCCTGGTTTTCCCCTAAGAACATAAAAAAATAATGAAATCACTCTAGGTCTTCCATTTTCCTAACACTTTCCATAACCCATGAAAACATTAGGATTTTAAAGGGGCACTTATTTCTTCTACACTTATTTGAACATAAGTGTTTCATCGTCATATCTAATTTCACAAAAGTATTACCTATCTAGGTTTGCTTTTTGACTTTTGTTCGCAGTTCAAAATTTCTATTCAGCTATGGATTTTTCAGCATGAATGCTTTGAAGTCCTTTATTTAAAGGTCCATTTCTCCTCTCACCTCACCCCCACTTCTATTATACCGTATTTTTTGAAAATAAAAAATTTTATTCTTTCCCAATTATGTGTAAAAAACAATTTTCACATTCTTTTTTCAAATTTTGAGTTCCAGATTCTTTCCCCCCTTCCCTTCCATCCATGCTTGCTTTAAGAAGGCAAGCAATTTGACATAGGTTATACATGTGTAGTCTCATAAAACACATTTCCATGAAATCATGCTATAAAAGAAAACATAGACAAAAACACTCCAAGAAAAATAGAGAAAGTAAAGAAAAAATATCTTCTATTTGCATTCAGACTCCGCCAGTTCTTTCTGTGGAGAGGGACAGCACCTTTCATCATACGTCTTTCAGAATTGTCTTGGATAATTATATCACTGAAAACAGGTAAGTTGTTCACAGTAGATCAAAATACAGTGTTGCTGTTACTGTGTACAGTGTTCTCCTGGTTGTGCTCATTCCACTCTGCATCAGTTCATGGAAGTCTTTCTAGGTTTTTCTGAGAGTATCCTGTTCATCATTTCTTATAACACAATAATAGTATTTCATTACAATCATATATAACAAATTGTTTGGACATACCCCAATTGATGGACTATACCCTATTTTTCAAGGTAAATTATTCTTAATCATAAGGCTTTATTTTTTGCTTAAATTTAGTAATATTATGTTCTTTACTTCCTCATCTTTAAAGTAGTATCTGACAAATCTTACGTGATCCTAACTATGATTTCTTGGCACTCAAAATCTTTCTGACTGCTCATAGTATTTTTCTTTGATTTGGAAGCTTTGGATATTGGCTATGATTTGGTTGGAAATGTTCATTTTGGGTTTTCTTTCAGGAGATGACTATGAGATTCTATTTTCACTTACTTTTAGCTTTAGCTCTAATAGTTTTGGGCACTTTTCAGTTTTGATTTATTGCAATATGATATCTAGACTTTTTTTTTTGGTTGTGTGTAAGGGAGTGTCATAGTTTTTAGGAATCCAGTGATTCTTAAATTATCTCTCCTTCACCTGTTTTCCAGGTTAGTTGTTTTTGGTATTTTACTTTTTCTTTTTATATTTTTTTCAATCTTTCAATGTTGTTCTAATATTTCTTGCTGTCTCATGATGTCATTGTCTTCTATTTAATCCATTCTAATTTTTAGGAGTTTATTAATTGAATAAGACTTATCTTCTGTTACCTTATAACCTTCTGTTCTAAGCTACTCTTCTTCTAATTCTTTTCTCCAGACATCTTATTTTAGTTATAATTTGCCAGTCCACTTCTTTGAGTCACTCTTGTAGCCCTTGAGGACAAGCCACTTTTTTCTTTGAAATTCTGCTTATAATTATTATGGTGTTGTTTTCTTTTTCTCAGTTTATCTCTTGGGTACTTCCAGATTAATAACATTTTTTTTACAGAGTTAGATGACATTTTCTGTTTATATTTCCAGCCTCTTTTCTTGATTTGGACTTTCTTAAAGGGCCAGGCTCCACTCTCATCTGCATTCTTTGATGGGGTGGTAGGTCCCTGTTTGGTCTTTACCTAGATTACCTAAACTTTTGCTACTGATTTCCATTTTCCCTGGTGTGTCTATGCTCAGAGTGCTGGTAGGTTTCAGGCCCCCTGTATTTATGGATTTAAGAGTGCTGCCTTCTTCAGATCTCTCTGAAACATTTGGGGTCAGAGTGCTGTGAAATTCTAGTATCTTGGGATTTCACCCTGAGTTCTGCTGGTAATGGGTCCCTTGATCCACCTTCTGCAGTTTTCTGGCCCTCCCTGAAGCTTCATCAGAGTATTTTGGTCTTCTTGTCTTTGAGTACAAGAGTGCTACAGGTTTCAGCTTTCTTTGAAGCCATCTGGCTTCTCCCTTGTCTACCTGTGCTTCTTGCTTTTTTTTAATGTGTCCCCTTTCCTTGTGCCACCTTCTATGGAATGACAGCACTAATTGTAGTTTCTCTTTTGGATATCTTGGTAACTTTTTGGTCTGGTGCTCTTTTTATTATCTTTTAGGACTTTTGCAAGAATACATTTAAGAGTTAGGTTCCTTCCTTGCAATCCTTCACACAGTCATCTTAACCAGAAAGGGCTGCTGGCCCTCCCCTGAGTCTTGACATCAACGCTTTAGGTAATTCTTTAACACTATAAATCAGAGAAGATGCCGTGGCAGCGGGAATTGGCTCACTTGGGGGTTCCCTATACAACCACAAGTCCAGTCCCTTTGTGGTGCACGAAGCACTTCTTTCACAAGAGTCCTGAGGAGACAGTACCAGCACTGATTATTAGCCTATCATTTCTGGCTAACATTAATCGCACTTTGGGTAGCCTGCACTTTCAGTTTCCGTGTTTTTATAGTTGGTGGGGTCTGAGACCTCTTTGAAGTTAAGGAACCGTCTTCTTGCAATCACCTTGCCCCTCCTGATGTCTTGCATAAGGTTGGTGTTCGGTAAATACTCAGTTGCTTTATGGGGGAGGGGTGATGGTGGTTGTGGCATGAGAACGTTGGTTTTTTTTGCTTTCTGGAGGGGGAAGGGCAGGGCAATTGGGGTTAAGTGACTTGCCCAAGGTCACACGGCTAGTGTTAAGTGCCTGAGGCCTGACTCCAGGACCCGTGCTCTATTCACTGCGCCACCCAGCTGCCCCAAGAGAAGGGCTCTTAACGTTTGTTTTTGGGGGGCTTGCGAGACAGGTAGGGTCAAAACTGGCTGGGAGTCTGTCCCTTCTCAGGCCAAGCCGTGGCGGGAACAGCCGCCTCTCCCTTCTTCACGCACCACGCAGATTAAAACACCCGGGGGCCCTTCTTGTCGAATTGCCTTCTCACACCTGTTCTCCACGCTGGGATTAAAGTCCTTCCGCACCCTAGTTTTAGCTCAGCCCCAGCTTCAAACACCAGCTCTCCATCCTTAAGAACCAGTCATCCACGTGAACGAGAGTTTGAGGGAAAAATCTGCGCACGCGCATCAGGGGCTCGGTAGGGGCGGAGCACTAGGCGGAACTGGCGCAGGGCATGGGGCGGGGCCTCGGTAACCCCGGCGACTCGGCCGGAAGCTGAGGGACAGCGCCGAGCTACGGCGGAGCTGGGGCTCTGGGGAGGTGGCAGGGTTTGATTAACGAAGCCGAACGGTCGCGGAAACACCAAGGCAAGTGGCGGCATCCCTCCGCTGCAGCAGGACTTCCTCGGGGTCGGGAGGGGCCAGGGTACCGGTTCCCTTTTTTCCTCCCTCTTGCTCCCTCCTTCCCACCTCCCATCCACTTCTGGAGCCCGCCGGGTCCCCGAGGTCGAGTTGAAAAAAAGGAGGGTGACGCCTCCCCTCCCTCGCGGGGAGGGGCATCGCGCGTCGCGACCCCGCCCGGTGGGGGGAGGGGAAGGGGGCTGTCCCGCTTGTCTCTCCCGCCTGAAGGTTTTCGAGGCTCTTACCCCTACTCACCCTGGTACTCGCCCTTGAGGGTTAGGGAGCAGACCGGTGTTTGTCGTTGCGCGCCCACCTCAGCGCTGCTGGGGGCGGGGGAGTCAGCGGACCTCGGTTACCGTCCTGTGTGTGCGGGGAGGAGGATGCGGAGGAGAGAGAGAGAGAGAGAGAGAGAGAGAGTGATCCCTGTTCTTATGGAGCGCCCTGTGCAGTCGTGGGGGGCTGCGTGCGAATAGCCGTGCAGCTCTGTGCACGTTTGTGTCTGCAGATACATGAGCGCATACACGTGTGTGTGTATGTGTGTGTGCCATGCACACTGCGTCTGATCATGGGCTCTAACATGCGGGTAACTGTATACAAAATAGATGCACATATGTGTATGCATGTCACAGTCCAGTCATGGGATCTAACATGCGAGTAACGATATTTATAATATATTCACATGTATGTATGTGTATATCACAGTCCAGTCATGGTTCTAACATGCAAGTAACTATATATGTATATGTGTATGTATATGCACATATGTATATATAGATATATAATATACACATGTATATGTGTATATATCACAGTCCAGTCATGGAATCTAACATGCAAGTAACTGTATAGAATAGATGATATATTATATACACATATGTGTATATATGTCACAGTCCAGTCATGGGATCTAACATGCGAGTAACTGTGTATATATATTATACATTATGTACACACATGATACACACAGCATGCAGTAATTGTGCAGACAAGATACGTGTGCATATATGACTGTAATTGTGGGAGAAAGCATGCAAATAGGATGTGTATCTGTGCACATGCCTCTGTATAGATAAGTCTAATCGCGGTAGACAGCATGCAGATAACCACAAACAAGATGTATCAAGATGTACATGCACGTTATCCTAGTCTAATTATGGGAGACAATGTGCATGTTACTATATATATATATATATATATATACATATATATGTGCACATATGTGTATGTGGGATAAATTGGAGATAATCAGCAGAGGGAAGGCACTTGGACTGAGGGGATTGGGGAAAGGCTTTTTGTAAACTATGAGATTTTAGTTGAAACGGGAAGGAAGCCAGGAGGTGGAGATGAAGATGGGGAACATTCCAGGCTTGGGAAACAGCCAGTGAAAATGCCCAGACGGAGTGCATTGTGCAGGCAGTAGCCAGGAGGCCCCTGTCATAGGATTGCAGATTATGAGGGGTGATGGTAGGAGGGGTCTAGCCTATGACAGGAGACAGAGCATTTGATCCCGGAGGCGATAGGGAGCCATTAGTTTATTTAATAACCTGGACTTGAGAACTACAGTTTAGTTGGAAGGGAAGACTTGAGGTGGGGAGACCACCCAGTAAGTGACTGTAGTACAAGATTTGGGGTCATGAGGGCCTGGACCAAAATGGTGGCAGTGTCAGAGGAGAGAAGGGGGTATAAAGGAGAGACATTGTAAAGGTGCATTTGATAGGATTTGGCAACAGATTAGACTGAGAGAGGGAGGCTTGAGTATGACGCCTGCTTGAGGTTCTGGGTGACTCAGAGCATAGACATGTGCTCAACACAAGAGGTGTTCAGGTGCATCCTAGGGAGGCCATGTGGAGCGGACCTTGGAGATTATCTACCTTGACTGGGAGGGACTTCATTTTTGTATCTGAGGCCCATCTCATTGGAATGATTAGCATAGGAGCAGAATTCAGACTCAGTCCCTTTGGTGAAATGGATTGAGACCTGGATTGGAATCAGAGGACCTGTACTTTCACACCATCTGTGTGACTAGGCAACTTACTTAACCTCTCTGGACCTCAGTTTACATGATCGATCAGTACAATCTAGAGGGTTGGATTACATAAATTCTGAGCCTTTTTGTGTGTGTCATGGACCCCTTTGTTAGTCTAGGGAAGCCTGTGATGGGTCGATCCTCAGAATATTTTTTTAAGAAAACGTAGAATATGCAGAATTGTGAAGGAAATCAATTCTATCCAGATCCAGTTATCAAAATATATTTTTTAAAAGTTCATAATTCTCAGGTTAAGAACCTTTGATGGCCCCTGAAATAATTTAGTCAACAAGGATTTATTAATCACATATTGTGGCAATACAATATCACACCCTTTTATCTACCTCTGCTCTGCCCAAAGGGAATGTAAATTTTAATCTCTGAAACATTTTTTTCCACCTTTCTTGAAGACCCATTTTAACCCCAAATCACTCTGGCTCTCTTTGATTGGTCAACAATAGTCTAGGCCAAGCCCCACTTTCTATTTTAACCTGAACCAGGTGGAAAACCTGCAGTTTATTGAATAAGGGGTGTGTAACATAGTCAGACTTGTGCTTTAGGTCCCTTCTGACTAGAAATCTATGATCTTAAGTGACCTTTTAGCTCAAAACTCTATAATCCTGTGATCCTTCTAGTATGTCTCTCTGCTGCTTGTCAGTTACGCTGTGTTGGAAAACAGAGATGTTCTCTGGTGCAAGTGCAGATTTGTATGAGTACTTACCACTAAACTAAATTTCCCAAAACTGCTGCTTTAAATTTGTGTGTGTGTGTGTGTGTGTGTGTGTGGTGTGTGTGTGTGTGTGTGTGTGTGTGTGTGTGTGTGTGTGTGTGTGTGTGTGTGTGTTTTAGTAGTTTTGGTGTCTGAATCCTACCTTGCTAATATTCCTACAATTATTCTGGTAGAGTGAGAAATTTTATTAGCAGCAACAGTATTTCTATTGTCCCTTAGCTGTATTTTCTCTTTTGATTTAAGATCCTTAGAGTTGTGCATTAAGTAAGAGAATTCTGTGTGGAGGAAAGACATTTTAGATCCATGGAAGTACTCCTTTATTTGGAGAGTTTTGTAACCATGATTTTGCCCATTTAGAGGGCTTTTTCAGGTTCCTGGGGGAAAAGTAAGTGTGTGTGTGTGTGTGTGTGTGTGTTTGTAAATTGAATGCTTGAGGTTGCAAAGAGCAGAGTTGAATGGGATTAAATTGGTGAATTTTTGAGAAATGTATTTTGGAGTGGATTTGAATAGAAACAGACTCTCAAAGCTAGAAGAGATCTTGAAAATTATCTTTGCTTTCAGACTGTTGTTCTGTACTTTTTTTTTTTACTTTTATAGCCAAACTCTTGAAAAAATTGTCTAAAGGCTCCCTCAGTTTCTTCTGTGTAATCCTTAGCAATGTGGTTTCTGACCAATATGACCACCCCTCACCCCCAACTCTATTGTAAGTGCCCTCTCCAGAGTTAGAACTACTCAAGCTTAATTACCTTTTCTCAGTCCTCCTCCTGTTTTTGACACCGACTTCCCCCTCATCCCCTTGTTTTTCTCTACATACTGCCACTGTCTTAATTTAGGCCCTTGTCTCTTGTCTGAGCAACAGTTGCAATAGCCTTCCATTTGATCTCTGTGCTTTGAGGCTCTTGCCTTTCTCTTCCATCATCTGCAGAGATGAAGGCCCGTGGATCTGTTCAAAGATTCCCAGTTCATAGGATATTAGTATCATAGATGTAGGCACCTTGCCTCTAGTCCAGTCCTTAACTTTACAGAAGGACTGAGGCCCAGAAAGTGTGAGTGATTTGCTTAGTGTCACATAGGGATGTCAGTGTCCGTCGCCTCTAGAATAGATAATGATTCCTTAGCCTGATGTTTCTCGTGGTCCACATCATGGCTTCTCTTTCTAGCCCCATCTGACACAACTTTGATGATGAGTTCTGTGCTCCAGCCAGCTGTGCTTCTGACTCTTCCTTGAACGTGTGCTCCATCTCTTCCTCCTGTGCACCTGCTCAAGGTGTTTGTTCTCTGTACCTGGAGTGCGCTTATTCCTCATCTCTGCCTCTCAACCCCAGTGGCTTTCTTCAAGGATCATCTGAAGTACTGCATCTTACCTTGAACTTTCTGCGATCCTCATGAATTCTTTCTGTCAGTATACTTGTCCTGAGAGACTAGGCTCTCGTCTCCATTCTGCTGCTGTCTTTGTGACCTTGGCCACATCACTTTGCCTTTGTGGGTGTTAGTTTCTTCAGCAGTGACAAAAACAAAAACGATATTTGTTAATGGGTGAGGAAAGGGGGATTTTTTTTTGTCTGGGTCTGTGAATTTTGCTAAATCTCAGGATTACAATTCCCTCCGCTAAATGCAGGTCAGGAACTCAACAGTTAAAATAAACAGACGTTTATTAAGCACAAGGCCCTGTGCTTGGTGCTGCTGCTGCTGCTGCTATTGATGACGACAAATCATATCCACAGTAATCTCATCTACTGTACCGCTGAGCTCTGTGGGGCGCGTGTGCATGTGTGTGCGTGTGCGTGCGTGTGTGTGCGTGTGCGTGTGTGACAGTTGGCTCTGTTCTTGATCTCGTAGGTGAGATGAAGAAAATGGTGGGTAAGGACTTTTTTTCAGCAACTTGTATGGGATGAATTTGTAGTGCAGAAACCAGTTTAAAAAATGTAATAATTGATGTGGGACACAAGGACCTGGGTTAAATTTTACATCTCTATGTTATAGTTCTTTCAGTTTATAAATTTTTAGAGAGCAAGAAACAAGATTCTTAGATTTTTGTGTGGAATCCTTATTGTTAGGATGATGGGTATATATTAGTGTTCGGTCAATACTGGTTTTTAATCATCATAGTCATAGGGATTATGTAAACACAGCGTGCCAGTACTGGCATCATTCCTCATTTATGTGCTTTGAAATTTAATTCCTTTTAGTTTTAAGGCAAAGACACATGGAGTCACTTGGGATTGAGTGTTCAGAAGGCATATAGATGAAGCACAAACTTTATCCCTTTTTGGTCCTTGTGGCCTCAACCAAGGCCTTTAAAAATTTGTGTGTGTGTCATGGACCTTTTGCTAGTCTAGAGAAGCCTATGGACCTTTCTCAGAATAACGCTTTTTAAATGCATAAAATAAGATACATAGGATTACAAAGGAAACCAGTGCTATCAAAATACAATTGTCCAAGTAGTTGGTGGACTCCAGATTTAGAATCCCTGCTCTAAGTGTATTATTTATCAAGTGCTTAGCATTTTCCCTATTGTGTATTTGCATATTTGATGGCAAGATTTCTGACTTCTAATTGTATTTTCTAGGATATATTTACTAGATTTATTTATGAAGAAATTAGTACTATGATTGAGTACAAAACTTGGAATTTTAAAAAACAATCACTCATTATTTCATCTAATTGAGACCCCTCATTTTACAAGTGAGGAAACAGTCCCAGAGAGGCAGAGAATCTGCCTAAGTTGCACGGGGCGTAAGAAGGAGAGCTAGAACTTGAACTCAGTCCTCTGATTACATGTCCATTATCTTTAGTTGATACAATATTTAGAAGGAAGTGTCTACACAGAGGAAGTGTGGTGTACTTGGAGTAAATTGAAGCAAATTTTGCCCAAATGTGAACTATTATAATTTTTTAAAGTGTCTTAGTTTTTCTTCCAATTTTCAGATGCATTTTCATTGAAAGAAACTTTGCTTTACAGATATACTTGAAAAACTTTGAACTGATTTCATTTGAGAAAACACTAAAACATCTTGCATTTTTAAGGCTTACATTGTCTTATTCATCACAGATGTCATTCGTGAGGCTGAACCGCTTTGGTCTCCGTGGAAATGGAAGAAAAATGCTGAAAGCTAAAAAGAAGAAAACTCCAGTGAAGCAAGAATGGGATGTAAGTCTAGGTGCGGTGTTATAGCATTATTTTGGAGGATCAGATGTGATACCGTCGCCTTAGCCATTCATCCATTGGATTGCTCAGAATGGTGGTCAGTATCATTGGGATAGAGCATGCTGTCAAATATAAACCATACCTTATGATAACCCCATGACAAAAGGCCCTGAGAATCATAGGAAGCAACTTCAGTCAGTTAATAAGCATTTATTAAGTGCTTACCTTGTGTTAAGTGCCAGGGACACAAAGGAAGGCAAAAGACAGTCCCTGCTTTCAAGGAGGTCACTGTCTAATGGAGAAGAGGGTATGCTAGCAACTATATATACAAACAATGTATGAATAAGATAAACTGGAAATAATCAGCAGAGGAAAGGCATTAGAATTAAAGGAGACTAGGAAAAGCTTTCTGTAGAAAAAGGGATTTTATCTGGGACTTAAAGGAAGGCAGTTCCCTTAATCAGTGAAACCACAGGTCTGACTGAAAAAGCAAACCAAAAAAAAACGTCCCAAGATCATACTGTATAAATATAACCCCCTTTAAAATAGTAACCATAGGACACTATGCACATTTCTACAAGTTGTGATTGCTAACAACATTCTTGAAAGGTTTCTTTTTTTCTGAGCTTGTATCACGTAATTTAATGGTATGTTTAAATTTTAGAAACAGTCAAAAGTCATTTGGTGACAAATTCAGTGAGTAAGGTAGATGCTGAATTATAATTCTATTTTTGGTTAAAAATAAGTTTTGCATATAAGTTAAACCAGTTTTCATGTAAAGTGGCCAAGACAGTTATAAAAGATGAATTCCAGTGATGTTCAAAACATTGGCAGCATTATCAGAATAAATGGATAGCTTCCCAGGGCGACTATTTTGAAGTGAAGTGTGTGTGTGTGTGTGTGTGTGTATAATTTTTTTGCATGTATTTATACTAATACTTGAGGACATAACAGTGTTATGGTAGACGCTTGGGAAGGAGCATTGTCTTTCAGTATTGTTATGATTGTTAAAACCAGTCTCATCAAATTATGGTTTACACCTTGTACTTCTGCAAATCTGTATGAAAGAATTCGCCTTTTACAGTAGGAAGTCATTAGTTTTGAGCCAAGGTAGAAAAAAGCTTACTCTCTGAATTTTGAAAAGGCTTTTATTAGCATCAACTTTTTTTGTTGTTTTGTTCTTATAGAAATAGACCGTCTGTTAATTCTGAGTGATAGTTGTTCATGCCTTTTTACTTCACTAAATTTGTTCTGTACTATATAAAGCAGCTGAGTTCAGTCTGAAAGGTCCGTGTTGCTTCACAGTTTGTTTAAGGTAGTGAATTTTAATCTCTTTTGAGTGTATAGAATATTCTGGAACTACACTTCCTGGGGTCTCATGCCATTGCAGTGAATTAATAAACAATCTACAATGATCACTTTTTCCAGAAAGCTGCCCAGGTGCATCCTCAGACTATAGTTCCATGAAATACAGTTTGAAAAAATACCATTTTCGTTTAAATGGATTATCTGAGTGAAGCACTAGCCCACCTTAGTCTTGTTTGTATTGTTTTAAGCTCATGAAACAGGTTTGGTGTACTAAAAAGGTCTGTGTTGGAAATGGGGGAAGCAGATGCCTGCTACCAAAAAGAGGTTTCTTAACACACTAACTTATTGACTCGCATTAGAATCTTATGTATTTCCTCATTTTAAAATATTTCTTTGCAGAGTACCGTGAACGATTTAACAGTACATCGTGCAACTCCTGAAGACCTGGTAGGTTTAATACCCAAAGGGGTTAAGATTATTTATATGTAGTATGTTCAGTTGAAGTGTTTTTGTTTTTAAACTAAATGATAACATAATGCCTGCTAGTTATTCATTGAGTACTCCTTGAGATTTGCTTATGTCTGTATAAAACAAGTCAGTCATTTTAAATACCCAGACTTGAGCCAAGAATCTCAGGTATCAGATACGGATTTAAATTGGATTCTGAATCTTACTCTGTCTAGCTCTATGTTGCCCCCCCCCAATCTGGTTCCCTCCTTATTTTTACAACTTTATTTCTCATAGTAGTCCCTTATGTGAATCCTCTATAGTAACTATGGTCTGCTTGTTCCACGGATGCATTCTCAGCTCAAGGTGTCTGGTTCAGGTTATTCTTCCTGTTTAAAATGCCTCTCCCACCCTCCCTCTAAGTCTTAACCTTTCCTTTGAGGTCCAGCTCATATCCTACTTCTTTCAGGACTTGGATAACTCACTGACCTCAGTGACTGTAACGCTTAGAGTCTAAAGAACGCCTGTAACGCTTAGTATGTGCCACATTGTTATTTACATACATGTGTGCATGCGTGTTTGCCAGACACACCTCCTGTCTACCTTGGAGGATTCCAGATTCTTTGAAGGCGGGCTGTTTCATTCATACCTCTCTGTATTCTGCCTATGATGGTGCTCTGCACACAGAGCATTTATTTTTTCTAGTTTTGATGGTACTTTGTTGATTCTTTATTCACATATCAAGAAATAACAAATATGCACTTTATGTAAGACTGCACATATGTCTTTTTCACACATGTAGTTCTTCATTGATAGTGTTTTGTCAAGACAGACTATTCTTGCCTTCCTTCTTCCTCCCAAACCAATGAACTCTTGTAATTCATTTACTTGAAGACCTTGTACATTTGCTCTCATTCCTGTGTCTGCCTGAGTTTCCAAATCTCTCTTCACATTTCCATGAAAACCATGGTTATATTAAATACCTGTAATAAGAACGCTATCAAGTGATTTAAAAAATGGTATGTTCACCTTTGGCAAAGATTTGCTGCATTGTATAAACACTCCTACGTGAGAGGAGCAGAGATTTGCTTCTCCACTTTTTACTTTTGTCAGGATGGAAGTTCGGAGGACCTGGTTCAGATCCTGCCTCTGGGCTTTCTGCCTGTGTGACCTTGAGCAAATCATTTAACTCCCTGCAGTTGAAAATGAGAAGGCTGGACCAGATGGCCTTGAAGAATCCTTTCGAATTCTAGATATGATTCAGTGATCTTTGTCTCCCCTGTTTTTGAAAAGTCAGTGGACAGTTACAAGTTTGTTATGATTTCTTGTTTTAAATTACAGGAATCCTCGAGTATCTGGCACAGTGCCTCTGCTATTTAGCATGCCGTCGATGCTTAATAAATGTTTAACTTGAACTAGACCAGGAAGACAACTGATTGAACTGTCATATTGTCCAGATTGGGATTTTTTTTATTTCTGCATTTTGACACATGTCTTAGTTGAGTCCAGAATCCTGTGACTGGGATAACACTCCAGGGGCTGGGAGAGAAAAGAGACGAATAATAACTATGTTGAGTTTTGTAGGGGAAATACTGGGAGTCTGAAAGAAGCTGCATTTGTCTTTATGGACAATGATACAATTTGTTATTTAGTTGTTCAGTTTTGTGCTACTCTTCATGACTCCACAGGCCATACTGCCCATGGGGTTTTCTTGGCAAAGATATCAGAGTAGTTTGCCATTTACTTTTCCAGTGGATTAAGGCAGAGCTTTATGTAACTTGCCCAGGATCACAAAACTAGTATATGTCTGAGGCTGGATTTGAACTGAGGTCCTCCTGACCAGGCCCAGTTCTTTCCACTGAGCCACCCAGCTGCCTCCTGGTGAGAGCTACTGCCAGGGGCCTATAACACTTGGGAGCTGCTGCTTTGGAGGACCCATGAGAAATGGACACTGAGAGGAAATAAGGTAAGTTGGGAGGAAGGTCAAGAGAGACAGAGAGAGAGAGAGAATGAGTGAGCACATGAGTACCCCTCCCGTTGCGGCCTGACCCAGAGCTCATGTGATGAGCCAGACCCCTTTGGGCTCCTGCCACAGCTGAACCATCTGCTCTGGGAAAAGCTGGCCTTCCCAGCTGTTCAGGAGATAGTTGCAGTGTATCACCTCGGTGGAAATGAGCAAAGCCAGGTTAGAGGTTAGTGAGTAGATCAAGTGGCAGGACTGAGATGGCTGTCAGCAGTTTTGGGGACAAGTAGAACAAGAGCCCAAACTAAGTTTGTAGATATTGAAGGTAGGTGAGATAGGACAGGAACTGTTTGCCAGGTAAGACGGTTAGAACAAAGTTAATCTAATTGTTGTGTTTATGGTTGCAGGGGCTAGCCATACCTTTTATGTATGAGTGCCTATGCTAACACCTATGCCTTGTCCTTTTTCCTAGGGGGGCTTCCCATGGCCCTTTACTAGTTAGATCTTGAAGGTTGCTGGCAGGCTTTAAGGAATGGTCCTCTGGTCTGTGGCCTTTCCAATATATGAGGCAGTGGAACCAAGGATTTGATTCCAGAACTTGTATGCTTACACAGTGATAATAGATGAGGTGGGTAAGGGATGAGGACTTGTGGGGAAAATCCAAGGCTTGGGTGAGTCTTTTATAATAATAACTGATGGATTATAGCATGGATTTGCAACGAAATGAGGGAAAAGAACTGAAAGGCTGCAGGACTTTACTGTTTGTATGATAGCAAAGGAGTCAGTGGAATGATCCTCCAAGCTTCTTGGTGGCTGCCAGAGCAAAGGTTCTGGGTAGACAGCCAGATCTGGCCTTTAACTTAGAAGAGTTCTGTGGCATTCTGATGTGGTTAGCTATCTCCCTGGATGCTGTTTTAGCTTTTTCCAGGTAAGTCATCCTCTAGCATAACCTGGCATAGAAGGCCATCCCTCCACCCCCATCCCTACCCATTAAATTCCTGCCCATCCTTTAAAACGTAATGAACTTGGGGTCTTTTAGGTTTGTCAACAATTGTGTCTTGGAAGATTGTACCCGACTATTTATACTCTCACAGTTCATTTAAAAATGTAATGGTAGGGGGCGGCTAGGTGGCGCAGGGCACCGGCCTGAGAGTCAGGAGAACCTGAGTTCAAATCCAGCCTCAGACACTTAACACATACTAGCTGTGTGACCTTGGGCAGGTCACTTAACCCCAATTGCCCTTCCCTTCCCCCTCCAAAAAGCAAAAAAAAAAATGCAGTGGTAAATTTAGTAAACCTATAGAATTAAAACATACAACCAATAATACCTGGGAAATTTTAGCTCGCAAACAAGTGTGCATGTCATTGTTCATCAAAAAAATAATTAGGTCAGATAACTACTGTGAATTAGGAACTTAACTTTAGCAACTTCTCTTTGTAAATCATATACCTCACAGTCAAGTCTGAAATGACACAGAAGAGAGATGCATACATTAAAGTTCATGAGAGGGTGAAGAAATATATACTAAGAAACACTTGGGAACTGAGCTGGAGCCTGCAGCTTGTAGTGAAAGTAATCTCTAGAAAGCTCAGTTAGAACAGTAAAGAGACCTTTCTGAAGGTCATGTCCTAGGAACTTTGAAGTTCCTACTTAGACAAAAAAAGAAGATCATTTCCATGCTTCTCAGGCATCAGAAAACGAGAAGGGGTGTCCCCTGACCTTTGCAAGCCAGAGAGAGAAAACAAAGTGCTCAGACATAAATCTCTTTCTTCACAAAACGAGAAGCACTAGGAAGAGAGAAGAAAAAAACTGCTTTTGCTTTTTAGTACGTGTAAGTATTTTTCTCCAACCTACAAAACAAATAAATACTGATATCTCTTACTTTCACATTGTAGGGATGCATGTAGAACTGTTCTAGTGTTTTGTTCTGTTTAAATCTGTGTTTCTTCTCTGTATACACAAGTCAGGTAGTTGCAGAAAAGATTGGAGGACACTTAAGTACCTTTTTAAAATAAATTTGCTGGGGCAGGAGGCGGGAAGAGAGGAAAGGAAGACCTCTGGGGATCTTTTATAGATTTTGCCAACTGTCTGTGTGACCTTGGGAAAGTCCCTTAATCTTTTGGAGCTTTAATCTGCTTATCTGTAAAATGAGAGGGTTAGACTAAATGATCCGTAAGGTCCCTTATGGCTCTAAATATATGGTCCTGGGATCCTAAGTTTTAATCTTTGGATTGCAAACTGACTTCGCATAGTTTTTCTGTGCCTTGTTTAATTCTCTTTTAATCCTTGCTAAAAATTAGGTTCAGAATGATCAATTCATGGAATTTGTCTTTGGGTGTAAGAGTTAAGTCTGGTTGTCAGCCCGCTGAAGGCTTCCCTTTTTTGAGAGGAAACTAATGACATCTTCAGAAAAGTTCTGTCACCACCTTCATAAGACTGCTTCTCCAGTCCTTCCCATTGCAGCCATGTATCCACCTGGCACAGATTCAGTACTCAGATTGGCACATAAAACCAGTGTGCATTTTATATGCACTCTTGCTACAACTCTGGACCATCCAGGATGGATCCCCTGCTTCTGGGGAGCATCATCAGATTTGAAGTTGGATCTGGGTATGGGTTCTCCTGCAGCTGTTTACAGTGACATATTTGATGTCCAGCTGTGGCTTAGTGGCTGTGGAATTCGTGGCTTGGAGGAGGGCTTGTGGTGGTTGACTCTCTAAGCCCTCCAGAATTCGGTTTCCTGAACAGAGCCGTGTTCATCAGTTTGCAGCCTATGTACACCTGCATGTCCCATGTGACACTCATCTATTTATTCCTGTAAACTTATCTTGATATACTTGACCTTTAAGTTAAGAAGAATTAGAATGAAGACCAGGACTCACTGGATTTAGTGATGGCTCCTTTTGTAGATGGTCTGAAAATATTCCTGACTCTGAGGTCTATTTGCATGAAGACCAAGTGCTGAGATGCTTTGAAATAGCGTCACCAGGCTTCAAAAGCTGGCTGGCCAGCAGTTCTTTCTCTAGTTGTTTTTTACCTGTGGATAAGTAATGTGAGTAGTGTATGACTAAAGTAGGGTGAATTGTGGCCCAGGAAGACTCCTGCTAATTAATGCATCTGCTTTTCTCACCAAAGGTTGGTGCAGGGCTTCTGTGAGGGATTCAGGAATGAACTTCTTGTTTTTGGAATACCCTTTCAGCTGCTTATGATCACTAGAATAATTTTTTACATAGGTTCATGATGAGTGTGGGAGGGAGGTGATAGAAGAGGCATCAGGAATGAGGAGCCTGTAGTGAAACAATGCTAGTATCTTGCAGTTCCTTTCAAGGAATTATTGTAGAGTCTTCATGTGACTTGTCTCTCCCTGACCCCTAGGATAGCATCCATTTTCCATGCATGTGTTTCTTCTTATAATGTGCCTGAAGAATTCCATTTTTTCCCTATTGAAGTAACACTTCTCTTGTGTTTTCATAAAGTTGATCGTAAAAGGTAGCCCAGAACTATGTAAACTAGTTAAAGGTGATATATGTGTCCCAATAATAACTTAAAGTATTGTCTGAATTCAACTCTCCCAACTAACTCAGCAGGTCTTGCAAAAATAGAATTCATGAAACACTGGAATATGATTGTGGCATTTCAGAACCCAAAAGTTATGAAAGTATATTTAGAAGTCAGGGAAACTAGAGGTAGCCTGGTAGGGGTTAGCCAGCTGACCAACCGAGTTCCCCTAGAGCAGCAGTTCTCAACCTGTGGGTCATGTTCAATTTGTAACAATGAAAATACATCCTGCATATCAGATATTTACATTACGATTCATAACAGTAGCAAAATTACAGTTATGAAGTAGCGACAAAAATAATTTTATGGTTGGGCGTCACCACAACATGAAGAACATGTATTAAAGGGTTGCGGCATTAGGAAGGTTGAGAACCAGTGCTCTAGAGAAATAGACTAGGAATGAGACATTTTTGCATATGGACTTTACTGAGTATCCTTGATATTTCCTAATATTCAGGGCTCTCATTCTCTTGATTGAGTAGCTTACTGAATAGCATCGATGTTGACAGTAGTATGAACAGAGGCATTCTGGTATGTATATGTGTTCAGTAGATGTCAGGCTTCTGTTGTCAGTGTGGATTCCAGCACAGTGGACGCATCTTGGTTTGAGAGTGTAGGCAGGGTCATGGTAGTCTATTCATCAGTGGTAGTCTAGTCATTACTGTTAGAACTGACCAGATTCTCATAGGATTGATGCAGGGTATGCCTTAATTCCATGTCAGGTCCTGACATAGGACTCAGGAGTCCTGGTAAAATCAGTGACCAACCCCTTTTATTAATAGTGTTTTTGGGTGCCCCATTTGGGTGTATCGCTGTGTAGGGTGTTATCGGAGTTTTGTCAGACCTTTGAAATGAAAAGTGAAGACTCCCAACAGAAGGCAATTTCCCATCATACAGGGAATGGCTCAATAGCTTATTTGCTTAGTATAACCAGGGAAAAGAAACTTCATGTTGGCCTGGTCAAGGAGGAAAATCCCAGGGTCCTTATTCTAGGAATGGTTGAGTTGGGGCTAGAAGGCTAATAGATTACTGGTGTGTCTGTAATTTTCTCTGATAGGGTATGCTGAATGGGAATGCTTGCTTTAGTTGCTCTTGGAACTAAGTTTTCCTTCTTGAGGGGCTTGTTATTCACCTGGTACTTGTCTATTTTAGTTTGCCACTCCATGAGGGAAGCCACCAGATCCTCCCTGTTTGGTTAAGGGAATAAAGCAGTATGTTCTTACCGAGCCCAGCCCCACGCTCTTTGGGTGATTGAGTTGAGTATTTCTGGCTGCCAGCTGTGGCCCGGAGAAATTTGGGATTGACCCAGGAGCTGTATGCTGAAGGTCCTGTGGTGCAGAAGGGGCATTTTCTGGGAGATGTTTCTGGAGTTATTCTGAGTCTACAGTGATGGAGGATAGTAGTTATGGATGGTCCAGAGCCATCTGTTTGAGGTTGCAAAGGCAAGTGGAGGAAAAAAACTTCTTGAACTAACCTGAGTTTGCAGGTCCTCAAGGTGACAGAAGATAGAGTGGGACAAGAACTGTGGCTGGTTGGTAGGTAAGCAGATTAGAATGCTGCTGGTCCTTGGAGATGCACTACTTGTGCTGCTCTTTCAGTGACTTGCTACAGCATTCATTTGGATGCTGACCATGCACCGTTGGCAGGATTGTGATGGGCTAGCTGGCTGAGCCCGTGTTCATTTGTAACAGAAATTTCTTTCATCCATATTAGGTACGTCGTCATGAACTACACAAATCAAAGAACAGAGCACTTGCCCATTGGGAGCTTCAAGAGAAAGCTTTGAAGAGAAAATGGAAAAAGCAGAAACAGGATATTCCTGATCTTCTTGGAAAAAGGAGATTGGCTATCATGAAGGAGGTAATGCGCGCAACTGTGTTCACATTTAGGATTTCTGATTAGAAAAAGGAGTACACGAGTGATTTTTTTTCTTTTTTGCTTCCTTACAGTTGAATGGAATTAGCAGAGTCCTGTTGCTCAGTAATTGCCATATGTAAATACTTACTTCTAGTTCACCAAATCAGCAGTAGAAGGAAACTGGGTATCTCAGTTCTAATAGTGTTATATATCAAGTTAAAATTGAATGCTTGCCCGGCTGGTTCATGAGCCGCTTGCCTCTACCCTGACCCTTACTGGAAGTGAGGTATTTACATCAAGGATTGGATGTTGTTTTGAAATGGGCTTAGAAGTCGGAAGGAGGGAAATGGAGAAGGACTGCAGTTGTACGTCTTATCCTCATCTGTCAGTGCCTTTGGATAGTTGGAAGATTTGTTCCTGTCTTCTTCAGGGTGCTTTCTGCAGTGTTACTATTTAGGTCATCAGGTGGTATGTAGGCAGGTCTGCTTAAAGTATGTCATATCTGGCTTTTGAGGAGTTAAAAGTTATTTTAGTTCTTTTTCCATTCTGAGAAGTGGTGTCAGTTTTATATCTCACCTTGAACATAAAGAAAGTGTTTAATTTGTGAGGGGATCTTATCAGTAGAGATTTTTATCTGACTTTAGACAGACATTTACGTTTTCACAAGGTCATTGATTCAAGAACTGATAAGACCCTAGGAGAATATATGTTGTAATTCCTCTCGGAGAGGTCATGTGATGTACCAAAAGTCACAGGTATAAATGATAGTTTTCCTACTTCTGTATTCATATCTCTGAGAATTCAGAACACCTTGTGTACTTAAAACTGTACCAGATTCCTATATCATGATTCACTACTTGATGTGAGGCCTACCATGGGAGAGGGTCAGTGTATACCTGAACCCTAATTAAACTTTGTTTCTGTTTTCAAGGACCTCTATAACACTGAATACCACCCTCAAGCACACATAGGTGTCCTCTTCTTTTTTTCTTCCTTTTGTTCCCTTAAGCTTAGCCTCCATTATAAGAGTCAAATTCCTTTCAAAAAAGACAAGTTTTTCCCTACTATTATACTTCCCTGTACATAGGCAGCAGAGACAGTAAGAATATGCTGCTGATCTGTTGCCTCATTTAATATATTTCCCATTGAAAATCCAGTTGTGTGCCCCAAAGAACCTAAGGTCCATGTAATTCTGTTCCTTCTCGAAGATTTTCTCCTCAGTATAAAAAACTGACCTATTTGTTACACAGTGATCCTTATCCTGTTCTTATTCTCCATCCCCTTTTTATTCTTTCAGTTTAGGGAGAACAGTTCCTCATCTTTTTCCTCCTTTCTCCTTTCTGGTGATCTCATCAGCTTTCAGATACTCGGTCATCATCTCTGTGCAGATGGTTCCCAGATTTATATATTCAGCCCTTCTTGCTCTCCTGAGCTCTCGTCCCTCCCTCATTACAGATCCCTTTTGGACACCTCAAATTAAATGTCTGTACAAAACAGAACTCGTCAGCTATCTTCTCCCCATACCTATACCTTCCTCTCAGTTACCTGGGCTTGTACCTTGCCTCAAATTTCCCTATTCTAATTCCTCCTTTACTTAATAGCCACAGTGATTTTTTCTGAAGCATAGCCTATCAGGTCCTTTGGTGAAGCCTTTTTACTGAGTCCAAGTATAACGGAACAAATTCTGTTATTACAGTGACTTGTTCTGTGAAGTTTGGATTCGTCAAACATGGCCTCAAGACTGAGGTTCCCCATGCCTGGTATATCATCCTACTGCTCACTGAGCTCCGGTGACTCCCCTTACCTCTAGGATCAAATAGAAATTTTTCTTCCTAATTTTCTTCCAGCATTTACATTTTCTAATACCTTACTCTCCTCTATGTATTCTACAGTCTAACCATGCTTGCCTGCTTACTGTTCTTCCTACATGATACTCCATTCTGTCTTTGTGCCTTTTCTTTATTTCCTCTAGAACAAAAGACAGACTTATTCCCCTTGACAGTTAAAGCCTTTCACAGCGTAGTTGTATCCTTTTTTCCCAGACTTATTTCATATTTCTTGACTTTATACAATGTACATTACAGGGCAAACTAGCCTGTGATTGTTCTTTTTAAACTTAGTCCCTCTGGCCCTTTGCATGGGCTGTCTCCAATCCATGGAATATTCTTTTCTTCTCACCTCTGCTTCTTAACTTCCTTGGCTTCCTTCAAGACTCACCCTAAATCCCACCTTTTTCAGTCTTTTCTGGTCCCTGTAGCTTCTAGTGCTTTCCTCTGTGAGATTATCTTCCATCTACTCTGTATCTCAGTCATACCCATATTTTAGGAATGTTACTTTAATGGCTGGGAATGGGAGATGGATTGGAGGAGGGAGAGAGTTGAGGCAAAGAGACCAACAGAAGGCTGTTGCCTTCAGTAATGCAGGAGAATAGGTCTTCTGCTGAGAGAGAGTGTGAAGGAAGTGACATAGCGTAGGCTTAAAGAGAGAAGAGGAAGTTTGGAACAATTACTGTGGGAACTTGGAGGAAGAGTCAGTTAGGGAAGGATAAAAGGAGTCTTGCTGCAGTAGGGACTCAGTAGAGATTTTTTTCAACCAGACCTATGATTTTACTGGTTAGGGCATTCCCAATGAGGAAACTCCCTTTATCCATGTAGATTAGTGTCTGCTTTTAGAGAGTTGCCAGCTGAGATTAGATAACCTAAATTCATAATGAACTCAGTATGTGTAGCTTCTTCTACTGATATTGATGGGGAATGTTGATGTTTATGGATAGGAATAGAGGCAGTTCGTGGGGATGGCTAGGTTTGGATTTTGGCATCTTGGATTGGAAGGCCTGAGTAGAATAGGGAACCAGGAGTGTTAGGACTGGGGTAAATGAAGTGAGGATGAGGAAGCAGGAAATAGCATTGGAGGAAGAAAGTTTTTGATTTGGCAACGTATGACTGAATTACTGGGGTTAGGAATTGAGAAGGGGAGCATTAGGATGGAGAAATATGGAAGA
The DNA here is from genome assembly GCA_028627135.1 of Pseudochirops cupreus. Lineage (NCBI taxonomy): Eukaryota > Metazoa > Chordata > Mammalia > Diprotodontia > Pseudocheiridae > Pseudochirops > Pseudochirops cupreus. Next base: position 342,673,365 of record CM053582.1, on the reverse strand, counting down.
ACGGGGATTTAAAGGGGCATCTGAGTTAGTAAACACCTGGTGATTGAGACCCAAGGATCTTGACTCAACGTACATTTAGCATCAGTTTCTTTTTCTCTTCCCAAGATGGTAGGAAGTGATTCAAGCAGTCAGAATATACCTAAACAAGGGTGTTCTTGATGAATGAGAAAGGTCTAGAAAAGCTTTCACGAATGATATTCCTGAGTAGACCACATCTCTGTGGTCATATAATTAACTGAAAGGTAAAGATCGTCCTGTTTACTGTTTGTTGGTCTTGAGAAAGTATTTAATTAGGCAGAAAAATTAATTGCCTAAGGTTGTCTTCCAAAGTAATGTCAACCATTCAATTTAAATCATAAAATATTCCTTGAAAGATGAAACAATGAAAACTTCGACAACCTCTGGTTAATATTAAATGAGACATAAAATCCAGAGGGGAACATTTGCTGAAGGTGTTTGTCATCATCGTGGAAGATGTTTGTTACATAATACAAGTTGGAGAGGGATTCCTTTTAGGTAGTCAGGTCCTCTAGTGTTTCTTTTTGTTAATTACATCATGTTCAAGCCTCCCCAGTGAGAACTGTGAACAATCAGAAGAGTTTCTTCTAACTATACACACAAGAAAAACTCAAGTGGATGGGGACTGCTTGTCATCTGGACCATGGCATGCATTTGGAGAGACATCCCATTAAACCGGTTCATCAGTCCACGTATATTGAACAGGCGCTTTGAGTGGATAGAGAACTTTGTCTCCCAGAAGTGACTTGGAAGAGGAGAGCTGTCCAGATTGCCTTTGGGAATTTGAGCAGTGCTTTCAGTAATCCTGAGCTGCTTCCTGAAACCAAGGCTCATCATTTTTCTTCTAATCATGCTGAGTGACTCAATCACAGAATACCCCATTCTTTGAAGGGTGACGTTTTGGGGTTACTCAAGGAGCAGTAGAGAGTGATAGTGGCTTGAACGTGTTAGTGACGAAGAATTTCACAGAAGAAGTTCTATAAAGGATGTCTGCAGTGGAGCCTGATACTGTGGGTTATCTCTTTCCTCAGTCTTTTATACCTTGTCAATGAGCTCATAGTACACTGTATGGCAGGATTTTGTCTGAAGACTGCATAGAGGGTATCCCTAGATCCAGACAATCTCCCTTCTATTTGCCTGGGTCTTTTGAAAAAGCTATAGCTGAAGAGCTGTTTTACTTTAGTCAGCACTTTTTCCCATAGAGATTTTCTCTGTTTCTTTCTAAAGTGTGCCACTTGCCTTCATTGTCCAGGAACAGTGAAGTGAAACCGAGCAGCACCACATCTTTTTTTTTTCACTACATATGTTTTGGACCCTTAAGTTCTAGAAGTCACAGCTTTCCTTTTCCCATTTCCTTAATTTTCTAACCCTTTTTCTTAATAGGGATCTCCCAGCATATTAAGGCATTTACCCCCAAACCTCTAAACTAACCTGACCACAACACAGGATTGAGATTTACAGTCCTTCTCAAGTGGTCAGGTTAACTCCTCGTGCCCTGATACCCTCAAAATGAACATAGACACAGAACTTCTAAGGCTGTTATGATGTCTGAGCTGAGGTCCCAGAAAAGGAAGCCTGAACTAGGTAAGGAAATAGCTTATAGCACATCTCAGTGAGGGGGATCCTGTAGAAGTTAGAAGTGTGTTGGGTATGAAGGAATCTCAGGAAAAAGTGAGGTATGGTTTATTGCATTTACTATCTGTATGACTTTAGACAGGTCTTTTAACCCACCTGAGTTTTAGTTCCCTCCTCTATAAAATGAGTGGGTCAGGCTTATGAGGCCATTATTTCACAGCCCTTTCTAGCAGTTAGGGAGCCTGTGACCTCGAGGTCACACGTGGCCTTCTAGGTCCTTGGTTGCAGCCTTTCTACGGAGTCCAGGTTTTACGGAACAAATCCTTTTACTAAAGGGGTTTGTTCTGCGAATTTTGGATTTAGTTAAAGGCCTGCACTTGAGGACCTAGGGGACTGCATGTGGCTTCGAGGCCACACATTCCCCACCCCTTCCAGATACATGGTCTTTTGACCATATGTTTTCTTTTTTGCTCCTCCTGTTGCTGTGAATATCTCATATAGTGTCTGGATGTGAAAAGGGGAATTGGAAGAAGAATCCGGATGAGCAGGATATGTGGGTTTTCTTACTCATCCAAGTAGAATGAGGGAACTCCCAGCCAGCTGCTTCACCTCTTCCCATTAGCTGACTATTCACTTACGCATTTTCTTAATTATTTACTAAGTAGCAGCTGTTGGAGGAAATACAAAAGATAATTAAAACAATTGACTTCATAGGGCTTATAGTAGAGTGGAGGGATACAACACAGATGATGCATGAGTTCTAAAATACCTGTACAGTAATCTGAATGTAAAACACAGGATAAAAGTATGAGTACGAAGCACCATAAAAGCCCTCAGGATAAAAGATATTTTCTTACTGGGTGGCAGGCAGGAAGGGAATCAGGAAGGGCTTCTTGGAGGAGCCAGCGTTTTTCTGGGCTTTGAAAGGGGAGAGCAGGACTTCAGAAAGGGGGATTAATGGGCAGCAAGAAATCGGGTTAGGGAAGGCTAAGAGGCTTTGGACATGGGAGGAGTGATTCAAAGATTGCAGCATTCCCAGAATGAGGACAGTCGTTCTCCAGGACATAAGGAGTGGGGGCATTGAAAAGCATCTGATGGTGAGGGACGTTATGAGGATGCGGCAAGGGAGGGACAGGATATTCCATAGAGTGTGCCTGCAGATTCCCTGGCCCTCTGGAGTTAGGTAGGAGTCACGGGGCTAAAGTGGTTAGAGAGACACTGGGAATGTTTTGCTTCTCAATCACTTCTGTATGATTCCAGGTCTGCCGGTAATGACTTGAAACAATAAGTTTGGACTCTTGCGAGAACAGGACGAGAACTAGGTGGAATGTGCTTGGGGGGGGTAGATGCTTTTTTACGTTAACATAAGAATGCATGGAATGCTATATGGCACGTGTTCCAGTGGTTCCCCTGTCTCACTGTGGTATCGGACATGTTTTTGGCAGAGCACGATGGAGTAGTCACTCTCTGTTATCAGTCCCAGATGATTTTATACATTTTATACCTTTTGCAGTGTTTTGCCTTGTTGCTCTCCAAAAAAGTTTCAACCGGTCTTATGGTTGATCAAGAATCTTCTCATGCAGTAACATCCCCATCTGCTGGAACAACGGGGCATTGCCACTGAGGTTTAAAAAATCTAATGCTCTCTGTGGTTTTACAAACTTGCTGACTTTTCCCATCATATTCTTCCTTCTTCCCACTGTGAGAGAGTTGTCCTTATAATAAAGACTTGTTAGAAAAAGGAAGAAAATCAGGTTCAGTGAAACTAAGCAGCACGTAGACAAATGCTAGAGAGTATATGCAGAGTCCCGCAAGCATGGTCTACACGGTACCCTTTAGAGCAGCAGGGGAGGTGTCTTCTCATGGCTTTGGGGCCTAGTTTGGTCCCTATAATTTCACAGCGTTCCATTTCTTTTTTTTTTCCTTTTTGGAGAGGGGAAGGCAGGGCAATTGGGGTTGAGTGACTTGCTCAAGGTCACATAGCTAGTAAGTATTAAGTGTGTGAGGCCGGATTTGAACTCAGGTCCTCCTGACTCCAAGGCCAGTGCTCTATGCACCGCGCCACCTAGCTGCCCCCATTTCTGTTTTTTTGTCCTTTCTACTTATATTGTTTGTCATTGTGTTGTGTGCCTTGTTGTTCTTAAAAAAAAATTTAACCAGTCACATCGTGTTTTCCTGGTTCTCCCTACTTCACTATGTGGAGCACATTTATATAAATATTTCTAGGCTTCTCTGTGTTCATTTTAGCAGAATAATATTTTGTTACATTAATCTTATGTTATCCTTATAGCACAAGCCATTCCCTGATCAGTGGACATCGGCTTTAAGTCCAGTTCTTTGCTACTACAAGGAAGTATTGCTGTTAATTTTTTGGTGTTTATGGGTACTTCCTTTTTACCATTGACTTTCTTGGGATTTATTTCTAGCAGTAGAATCTCTAGGCCAAAGGGTGTGACAGTTTAGTCATTCTTTTTACATAATTTCAAATTGCATTGCAAAGTGTTTATGCTGTTGGAACAAATACATGTTATTGGTTATTTGCTGCCAATTTAGGAGTTCACTATACCAAAAATTCATTATTATGCCTGCCTTTCTGCATTCCCTCCAGCGTTGACTATTCCTGTCTTTTGTCACCTTTGCTAATTTGCTGGATATGAACGGAAACTTCAGAATTGTTTTGGTTTGAACTTCTTTTATTAGTGATTTGCCACCAAAGACTTTTAAAGGCAGGTAATATCATTCTTTGGGTAACTTCTGGCATAGACAATAACTGAGAAAAACAGTTATATTCTTGTTTTGAAAATAGAAAAGGATGAAATAGAGACATACTTTAAAATTAGCTTTCCTGGGTAGAGAAGGTGAAGGTGCCAGTTTTCCTTTTCCTAGAAGAGCAGGACTACATCTTTTTTCTTTAGACAGAGCCCAGTATAAGAATATAACAGCCATAGTACTAACAGTGATTTGAAGGTGGTGATAACTTCTTCTGGTATATAGTAATTCATGACTTTGATTTTCTAATCACACAAAATTTGCTTACTCCTCTGCTTAAACTTAACTGGTAACACCCCATTTATCTGGCATTGTAGGAAAACAAAATATTTCATATAAGTGAATTTCCCCCTAAGTGAATTTTACCGCCAAACTTCATTTCTTTTGATCATTTTGATGATGAAAATTTTCTAAAATACATGCTATACTTAAATCAAGGAGATTAAACATAATTTAGTCTTTTCCCAGCAACTCATCAATACCATTTCTTACACTTTGATACTTTGAAAATCTCTGCTTTCATTGGTACAGATAGCCCTTTCAACAGTACAGGTCACAGGTACCTATAGTTTTCTCATTCTGTGAGATTCTTGTTTGTGTTTTTCAATAAATCACCATGGAGGATTCAACCAATTGGAAGCTGTTTTCTTGCTTCTTTAATTTCATTGGGATACCATTGTTCTAGCTGCCCATCTTTTGTTTCTTCTTCTCACAACATGATTAGTTCATGTGGCCATATATGTTCTTTTTTTTTTTTTTTTGCTTTTTGGAGGGCAATTGGGGTTAAGTGACTTGCCCAAAGTCACATAGCTAGTAAGGGTGTCAAGTGTCTGAGGCCATATTTGAACTCAGGTCCTCCTGACTCCAGGGCCGGTGCTCTATTCACTGTGCCACCTAGAGTGTAGCATAGTAAACAAAATGATGGACTTTAATCTAGAAGCCTTATGTTTAAATCCCATCCCCACCTTGGCAAGTCACTTAATTGCTGTCTGCCTTAGTTTCTTCCTCTGTGAAATAGGGATAATACTCAAAGAGGCAAGAGAAGACTGTTACAATGGAGGGGAAGAGCAAGAAGGTGAAAGGGAATGGATCAACCTTAATCTCATTGAATTTGGCTTGAGGAAGGAACATACGCACTCAGTTGGGTATCTTACCCTACAGAAAAGTAGGGGGGAGGGGACTAAGAGGGGAATGATAGAAGGGAGAGCAGATTGGGGGAGAGGCTAGTTAGAAGCAAATAGTTTTGAAAAGGGACAGGGTGGGATAGGATGGAGGGAAATATAGTTAGTCCTTCACAGTATAACTACTATGGAAACGTTTTGCATAACTACATGTGTAGAACCTATTGCTTGTCTTCCCAGTGGGGATGGCTGAGGAGGGAGGAAGGGAAAGAATCTGGAAATCTAAGTTTTAAAAACAAATGTTAAAAAAAATTGGTGGTTTTTTTTTTTTACATGCAACTGGGAAATAAGATATACAGGCACTGGGGTATAGAAATCCATCTTGCCCTACTAGAAAATTTGGGGGGTGTGTGTGTGAGGATATAAGAGAGAACAGATGGGGGAATGGATATTCAGTAGGCTCACTGTATTGGGGTGTGGGGTAGGGGAAAGATGGGGAGAAAATTTGTAATTCAAAATCTTGTGGAAACAAATGCTGAAACCTAAAAATAAATAAATAACATATAATTAAAAAAAATAGTTTCTTTGAGCTCTTTGTGGCCTTAACACTGGGACTACTCTTGTCAAGCTTTATCAAGTAAAGGCTAATTAGCCTTTCCTCACAGACTGACAGTATGTCCTCCTTCTGAATTTATATCCCTGGTAACCCACTCTTGACTCCCATCCTATTGACTGCGATAAGATGGATAACTGTAGAAGTCTGTGGATATTGGATATATTTCTATATTTGGATGCTGAATTACATGACACTTGGGGCCCAGATCCATAGCATAGACTCTGTAGATAATATGATCTTTAAGATCATTATAAACAGAGACACTCTCCTATCTAAACCGGGTTGTAAATTGGCAAAACTTTTAGTAAAGAACCCCCTTCTGTGTAATTTAGGCATTCAAGGAAAAGAGTAGGGGTTGAATTATGTGATGGTTACCAAGGAAACGTTTTCTCCATTGGAAAGAAGTCATCACAAGTTGTTTTATATGCTTGGGAAGGTTACCTTTCTCCTTTATTTTTCTATTTCTGATTTGAAGAGAAAAAAAAAGTCACCCATGAGGAGAGGGAAGGGCTGCTTTAGGCCTTTAATGAGATTAATAAGAGTAGTCACTGTTAAAAATCTTTGGCTAAGACAATAACCTGGTGGCAGCAGTAGAAGAAGAAATTTGTAAATTGTAATCTGCCTGCAAAGTCTTAAGATAAACTTGTCATCTTACCAACCCTCTCCAAAAACAGGAGAAAGAAAAGAGGGAATGGAGGGAATGGGTGCTTCACAGACATAATGGGAGCACTGGTTTACCTCTTCCTGAAAGGTCCTCGGCATCTCTCCCATTGTGCTCTGCCACCTAGCCAGCCTCGACATCAGGTGCGCTGCTGCTCACTTTCTCATCAGGGCGTCTTCACTGGGCGGGGTCCTGCTTCTTGTTTGTTACCCCAGCTCTGTGGTCTCTGTCTCTCTTGTATTAATGAGCATTAAGAACTGGCAATGGTTGGACAGATACAGGTAAGGAAAGGGCTAGAGCAAAGAGTTGTTCTACAGCTGTTGAAGGTCCAAGGAACAGCCAATCTTTTTACCATTCTCAGAGAGTAGAAAGTAGAATTGGTGAGACTCCTGTTCAGTTTCTTATAATCAAGAATGGTGAGAGGAGTCTGGGGGTACTTGGGGGTTTGGGGCTCAAGTTTTTCTTCTTCACCTCACTACGTTCTTGCTGTGTACATTCTTGTTAATAAAGGTCTTTTTTTTCAGATGTAGATTTAGGGTGGTCAACCAAAAGAGAGAATTTGGGGGCTAATTCTGTCCCCGACCCCAGGCCTCTGTAGGATAATAAACTTGGAACAGTGGGAGAAGAAAAGACTATGTATCCTAACCTTAAGTTAAAATACACCAGTTATTGCTTGTATACTGTTATAAAATAGAGAAGATGGGTAGGAGAAAAGAAAACAAAGGCATTAAAGGTGGAGCAGGATCAGGGAAGGTGTTTTAAAGGGCAGGAGTGGATATAGGATGTAAGCAGAGGACAAAGAACTAATTAGAACAAAGGGTTTTTTTTCCCTTTCTAATATAGGAATGTTAGAATGACTTTGTTAAAGCAGGAAGTAGCTTCATTGTAAGAAAATTGGTTGTGAAAATTGGAATATTTGCATATTTTCGTGGTTATTTCTCTGGGCTTTGAAGTTTTTGGTGAGTAATCCGATCTCTCTCTCTCTCTCTCTCTCCCCCTGTCTCTCTAGATTCTCTCTGATCACTACCAGATGCAGGATGCATTGGAAAGATCTGATGAGATGATGACTGTAGCAAAAGATCTGTTTGCTGATGCTCCTCGTAGGCGCACAGGTACATTGTTCAATTTAAGCATAAGAGACTTTCTTTTATTAGCCATAACACCACTGCATTGTGTCTATGTATGTACACAGTACTTTTCCCTTTCTGGCTGAACCTGTAGGTCTAGCTGGCTAATAAATCTGTACACACATCTCTATTAGTTATCCTTTGGTCATTTAAGTGGCTCGTGGCCTTTAGGAAGTTTATAGGTTGGACTAGATGATCTCTGAAGACCCTCTCGAGTCTGCAAGTCTGAGATTCTGCGTTAGCTACAAGTAGTATAGCTCATGGATCACTAACATATTAGGTATATTAGGTACTATATAGTTAACAAGAAGTGACCCGCTTAACTTTTCATTACAACTGATTATCACAATAAATTTTAATAACTAATTATTAAATTTTAATCCAGGAGATACAAACTTTTTTTTCTTTTCTTTTTTCTTTTTGCTTTTTGGAGGGGAGAAGGCAGGGCAATTGGGGTTAAAGGACTTGCCCAAGGTCACATGACTAGCAAGTGTTAAGTGTCTGAGGCTGGATTTGAACTCAGGTCCTCCTGACTCCTGGGCTGGTGCTCTATTTACTGCGCCACCTAGCCATCCTGAGATAAAACATTTTTTCAGAATTAAACTCATTTTAAAGTCCAAAACTTCCTTAAAATCCTCTTTTTAAAAGTACATTTAATGACTTGGGCAGTGCGGAGTACTGTGAATGGAGAGGTGGCTTTGGAGTAAGGAAGATATGGGGCTAAGACTCGCTTTGGTATGGCCGTGGGCAAGCAACTTAAACTCTCAGTGCCCCTGGCACTCTGAGACTTTAGGTTGGAAGAGGAAGTTTATTTATAAGGAATTCTCTATCCCAGTGAAATCATAGGTCCAGGTCCTCTCCCATCCTGTCAAGGTGATGAAAACGCAAAAGGAACCCAGCCACTTTTGAGTATATTGAATTATCCTATTCCATGTGGGGAGACACATAAGTATTTTATCTGAAAATATAAGACTTGTTCATTTTAATTTGGGAGTCAGTATTTCATAAAAGATAACACGTAAGTGGAGAGCTATCCTGTAGTAATACACAACAGTGTTGAAATCAGCTGAGTGAGTTAACCAAATAATTGTGACTTGCTTCTTTGTCTTCTGTAGGTTATCCTAATGTAACAGTAGCTCCTGACTCTGAGATTGGTTCCTCCCCTGGCCCTATTATGTCAAAAAGAGACCCTCTCACTGAGTCAATCCTTAACGAATCTGCTTTTGACCCTCAGGTAAAATTCTGCTATTCTAACTCGATAACAGTATATTAAATGCTGGAATTAAATTTAAGCTTTGCAGTTGAAACTCAAACAGTTAAAATACAATACAGATGTGAGGTTGTGGTCATGGCATTGATGACTCAGTTACCCTGTACATTCTGTGTGTAGTATTTGGTATGCTGTGCTAGGAAAAAGTCACTGTAAAGTAATATGACTGATGCCAAAGACAGTACACAGATCAGTGTCATCCTTTTATGGTTACATGTCCTGTACATTATTAGTATGTTTGAACCATAGTGGCTTTGAGAAATGAGGAATTTATTGACTATGTAGACCAGTGCTTCTCAACCTTCTTAATGCCGTGACTCTCTAATACTCGTATGTGGGCATATTGGCGGACCCAACTGCATGTTGGTGGACCCACCTGGGGATGGATAGAGGAGTGGTGTCTTGGTTCCTAAGACCGTCGGAAATATGTGTTTTCTGATGGTCTTAGGCGACCCCTCTGACCCCTGTGAAAGGGTCGTTCGACCCCCAAAGGAGGCGCGACCCATAGGTTGAGAACCACTGATGTAGACAAATATCACTACATCACTACAACCAAATTGGTTCCAATCCAATTGGAACCTGATTGAAACCCCAAATTAACACAAACTTTAACTGCAGTTATTTTCTGAAAGAGGCAAATCACCAGAAAAGCTTAAATAAAAGTATGGCTTAAAATGTGTTCTGAGGGAAAATAAGGACTCTTCTGGATACTTTAGATATTTAGCCCAACCTTCTAAGTCTCTGCTGACCCTGTGGTGACTGATGTCTTCTGGAACTAACAGTGTAAACTCTAAGTAAAGTGTCATATAATTATATAATCAAATCATAAATCACATTTAACATCCTACTTATTAAATTGATTATGTGACCTAACATAACTTTAAAAGATTTTCAGCAATAAGGGACTAAGCAAATCCAGGATCCTTTGACCAGAAAATGAAATTAACCAGACTCCCTTAACAATTTCATGTACTTTAGCAATTGTATGTAATCAAGATTTTACTCAGTGTAGTATTTTATAAAAGTATCTAGTAATACATTTGGCATAGTAGTCAAAAATTCCTGTACATACCCTTCATCCCTTTAGAATATAGCTGCAAATCTGGAAGTAAGTGGAGGGGGGAATGCCTTATGAAAGAAAAAGGGAAAAATCTTTATAGAAGAGAGTGGAAATAAATTAATTCATACCATAGTAATTGAGAATTTTTGATCGTTTGTATGAGTTTTTTTTCTGTTTAGTAGATCACTTCTTTAGATTTTATATCAAGTGGTATCATAAACAGGAATTCAGCTTAGTAATTGAAGCTGTTAAAAGAAGGAAATTGTTTTAAAATACCTCTGGGCATTCCTATTGCCAATTGATGGGCTAATTATAATTCATTCTTATTTATTAAAGCACCTTTGATAAGGACTTCTACTAGGCAGCACTTTGACTTACTTTGAAATGCATTTTGAAGGAATAAAAATTATTTCTCTTTAAAAGTATTCACTAATCTTAACTTCTCACAAATTTCATCTTCCTTTTAAATTCATTATTTCTCAGTGAGTCTGTTTTTTTTTGCTTTGTTAAATATACAGAAACTTCACTATGATGCAGTGATATAATTCATAAAACTTGCATAAGATAATTTTCAACTCAGACCCCTGCCCCCACTGTCACCGATGGGGATTTAATTAATAAAATGCTAAAGAAACTAGCTGTTATAAGTGACTCTTACTTAGAAGGTGATCTTAAGATATTAGAAGATCTTACTTCTAAAACAGTCTTATCTTTTATAATAAGTCTTATACAAGACTTATAGTTTAAGTCTTGTATAAGATTTATAGTCTCACTCTGCTGTTAAAGCCAGCCGGATTTTCTGTTTAGGCCGGTCAGTCAGAATAGGAAACTCTGCTGGTGCATCTTTGCCATCTACAACTCATAATCCTAAACAGTTGCCTGAAACACTGAGTGTTTTGATGTGCTCACATGGCTTGCATGTGTCAGAAGCAGGATTTGAACCGAGGTCTCTCCAGCTTCAGTGCCAACCATCTATGCACCACTCCAGGCTACCTCTCAAGGACAATGTTATCATTGTGGTACACTATTGGACCTAACGTAGACAATGGAAATACATTGGATCTTTCCATACCATGCAGCATACAACTAGGCATACAGTAAAATATTGATAAGTGATGTTGAGTGTTTTCTTTTTTTTAGAAAACTTTTCAGACTAGCTAGCATATTGCAGTTTGGCTAGGCATGAACTATTTTGAGTTAATATATTTGAAAACAGAATTCTGTTGATCTACTATATCTAAACTATCACTTTTTACCATACATAGAATTATGCTATCTGCAGCATATAAAACAGCATAACACATGCATATTAACATATATAACATGCTTAGCATGTATAGACACACACACATGTACACGTGCACGCACACACAGTATATATTAACACCCCACTTATGTGGAGGTCAGAGTTCTAACAACCTCAGCGCGCAGTGGCTTTGAACCCTGTACAGATGTGATCACAAAGCCATGGTACGAAAGACCATGTACTTTAATTCATTGGCAAGTCCCTGAAATCTCATTCCGAACTTCTTTTTTTCTATTTTAGGTACAGGTTTTGTAGTTTGGGTTATTTGGGTTTTTTTTAAAGCACATACTGGATTAAAAGTAAGCAATAGAAAGATGTCAGCAAAAAGTTATAGCTGACAGCTAGGAAAGGCATAAGAAAACCGTATTAAACACAAAAGCGCCATGGCCTGTAGGATTAGGGTGGCCTCTGAGGGTTAGTTATAATAATGATCCATGTTCTTCAGTAAAAGGTTCATTATATTTATTGCCTCCTGCTTAAGAAGACAGAAAAGTATAGAATACGTGTGGGGAAGATGCCATCAAAATGTTTAGATGCCATTTTAGCATTTAAAAAGAGTTGAATTTTACTCAAAATTCTTTTTTGAGACATCATCCCTGACAATGCTGGATAAATATGATGTTATATATGCATTTATTTTTTGTACAGAATCAAATTAAATTGAAGCTTCTCTGATTTTTGAATTTACGCTGACAACATTACTCCTAATCCAAAAGAGAATTAGTGTTGTATGAAAACCTGTGGGGGGAAAAAACCTGCTGTTTTTCTTCTGGTCAAAGGGAGCTTTGCCCAGGCCCAGTTTTCAGATTTGCAGACTAGGGAACAGGCTCTCATTTGGATCTCTTTGGGTTTATATAGTAAAGAAAACAGTGATGTTGCAGAAAAATCCTGGGTGTTGGTTTAAATCCATAAATCCACATCTTCTGCTTATTATATGTGTGACCTTGAAGAAGTCACTTAACTTGTCCGGGCCTCAGTGTCCACATCTGTAAAACCAGAAGCAGAGACTAGGTAACTTTTAATACTCCTACTAGCTCTAAATCTTTTGATTATATGCAGCAGTGGAAAAGAGCCCTGAGGTTGGGGTTCTCGCTGCCTGGATTCAAATCCTGATTCTGCTGCTTATTTCTTACTTTGGACAATTCTTTTAAAATCTTTGAGCCTCAGTTTCTTTGCCTGTAAAATAAGAATATTGAGCTACCTAGTCTTGAAGTTCCTTGCAGCTCTGTCTAGATCAGAAGTCAGTAAACTATGGCCCCATGCTGCTTGTTTCTTGAATAGCTGTGAGCTAATAACGGCTTTTTACATTTTTAAGTAAGATTTGTCGTATTTAAAAATTCTTGGCATGCGCACTGTACAGAGTCAGGCAGGCTATAGTTTGCCCACCCCTGATCCAGATCAGTGGTTTGATGGTCCCCAGAGGAGCAGTAAGTCAAGACTTACCCCTATGTGGTTTAGTAGCTCTGTAGTTGGTACCTGAGGAAGGGGAGAATTGATCTACATACATAATTTTTTGTGATGTATTCCGAGGTAGGCTCTTAATGAAGTAGAAGACGGAGAAGGTGAAGAAACTGTCAACAGCCAATCAGAAGAAAGTGAAAATGAACTGGATGACTCTCTGGACTTTCAGTCCAGCATGAGAACAGACAAGTAAGAGGATGTGAAAGCAGTCTCCATGACTGTTCCATATATTTATTTAATGTATCTTCTGAGGACCGTATTCCATTTTTCTAATTGGAAGCCTTTACCAAAGAGTCAGACTTGGCCGCTGACACTGAAAGTAATAGTTGTTTGTTTGCTTTACAAGCGTATTTTTTCTCACCCAAGGAATGCCTGATGTCCACAGGTGGGAGCACAGAGGAGAATCTGCCTTTAAACTACTACAGGAGGAAGAAGGGTGGCTCATTGCTGTGGAGAAGCTGCTCCTTGCCACTTGCACAGGGCTTAGCTCTCCAGACTTATCCTTGCTAATCACTATGGGAGATGGCCAGATTCTCTGTGTTTTCCACGGGGTGGAATGTTGAACCCTGTCATGGGACCAGTAACCAACACCTCCAAAACCAAGGTTGTCTGGCAGATATTTTAAATTCAACATGTCCAAAATGGAACTCAATATCTTTCCCTCTAAATACACCCTCCTCCCCCCCGCACCAGACCCACTTCGGCCTTCCCATTTACCTCTTAGAGGGCAGTATTATCTTGCCAGGCCTTCAGGTTTGTAGCCTCTGAATTGCCTTGGGGTTTTCACTGTTTCTCACCCCCTCACCTGTACCAAGGCCTGTCAGTGTCACCTTCTCAACATCTCTTGAATAGGCCACCTTCTCTCCTCTGACACTGCCACCACTCTAATGCAGACCCTTTTAACCTCATGCCTGGATTATTGCAAGAGCCTGCTGGTGAGTCTCCCTGCCTCAAGTCTCTCCCCACTCTAATCTCTCCTCCATTCAGCCATCAAAGTGGTTTTTCCTAAAGCACAAGTCTGACCATGTCATCCTCCTCCTCATTACACTTTAGTGGCTTCCTATTGCTTTTAAGTTCAAATGCAAAATCCTGCTTGGCCTTCAAAACTCTTCATAATAGAGCTCCTTCCTACCTTTCCAGTCTTCTCACACCTACTCCTCAACATGTGCTCTTTGAGCCAGTGACACTGATTTCCTGGCTGTTCCATGAATGAGACATGCCATCTCTTGGCTTCAGGCATTCTGTCTGGCTGTCCCTCCTGCCTGCAACACTTCCCCTCCTCTGTTCTGACTAGTGGCCTCTCTGGCTCCCACCTTCTACAGGAAGTCCTTCCCAGCCCCTCTTAACTCTGGCAGCTTCCCTGTGTTGATTATTTCCTCCTCTTCCTGTGTGTAGCTGTGTATGTATTTGTTTTCATGTCGTCTTCCCCATTAGATTATAAGCTCCTTGAGGGCGGTGACTGTTTTTTGTCTCTTTTCATATCCCCAGGTCTTAGCCCAGGGCCTGGCACATAGTAGGCACTCAGTGAATGTTTATTGATTGCTGTAATCAAAATTGACCGTTTTATCTCCTGTAATTGCCTCTATCCCTTGTTAAATCAAGAAGTCTCTCTTCGTAGTTTGGAAGAGGTGCATGATTTGCTTCTCTTATACTTTTTTATGTTGTGATCTTTAATACTCAAGTCGTAGATCTCTTTGAATTCACTGTGGAATATGGTAACGAAGTTTTCACTCAGTTATAACTCTGCGTGGTTGGCTTCAGACCTGGTGTTTTTCTTCTTTCAGATGTCCCTTTCTCTGCCTGAGAACACTCGAGCTTACTTTAACGTAGTTCTTGGAGTTAATACTGAAGGGCTTCTTATAGGCTAGAGCACCTATTAATGAATCTCCGATGCAGCAGACTTTGGGAACAAGATCTAGGACAGACACACCCTGTATTGAATTCTGCTGTGTAGGAAGTTCTGTGTTGATTCTTGAATAATAAACAGGCTGTGCAGCAGTGTTGATTACTTAAAACGTGTTTTCCGTAGTTGTCAGTATCAATCTCTCTAATTGTTTTTCCGACTGGATGTGAAAAAATTTATTTTCTATTTGGATCAAGAGACTTTATTCTGATGGGCTAGAAGTAAGGAGATATGGTTTCAAATCCTTGCTTAAACTGTCTAATTGGTTTTAAGACAATCAGTTGCTGAGCTTAAGTGTCTTATTTATACAGTAAGGGAACTAGAGTAGATAATCCATGACGTGTTTTGAAACGTTGCTCTTGTGTGATTCTAAAAGTTCCTCTAGACTTGTTCAGCAGTTAGACTTGTTGATATTTTATATTTTATTGTTGTTTAAACCATAACTATTTACAAATGTGTAATTGGTCCGAAGGCTTCTTCAGCACCTAAATGAAGAGAATTCTGAATTCATTTCTAAGTTATGTACAAGTTTGCGGCAGAAAATTGCTACATCAGGAACGATGACTCCACCAACAACTCCAACACTTGCTACTCCATCATTGGAACATAGAGGTTAGTTCCAACAATACATTGTTCTTAATAGCTCATATTTACATAGTACTTTAAGCATTATACGTTATTCACAACAACCCTGTAAAGAGATATCATTCCAGTACTACTGGTGAGAAAATGGAGTTCTGAACAGAGGAATTAAATGGTTTTCCCAGGGCTACAGATAAGCATCAGAACTGGGACTTTAATTTGGGTTTCCCGGCCCCAAATCCATCACTCTCCATTGTCCCATGATCCTTCAAGGAAGGGGTGACTACTGTATAGTGTTCTTTATAGAACCAGGCCCATTATGAAAGGAGCATCCATTGATTTTTGGCCATATCTGGCTGAGTATGATACTGATATTTTTGTTAATTTAAATAACTTTGTATTTTGTTCACATGAGGTAAAGTTGTTTCCTTTCAACAGCTTTGAATGCCACTCCAGCAGTCAAGAGGATCCAGTCCAGGCCGCGACCTGAGGAACCTGCACAGAATGTAGACTCAAATTATGTTGTGGGACAAGTGCTGACTCCTAACTCGAGAAAACAAAAACAGCAGTTAGCCAAAGGTTTGGTCTCGTGATGGATTATATGTTTTACTTGATAGAATTGTTTTGGTGAATAGGATTTTCTTCCTGGCATATGGTCAGATAGCAAGCTAAAATAGAAGATTGTTGAGTGATTCCAGGAAATTTCTTCTATTCCAAGCAGCTCTGTAGAGAACTGATTCTGTTTTATTTAGAGTAGGTGCTAGGTGCCATAGTATGCTCTCTCTAAATTATAAAAAGCAAAACTATATAAAATATTATTTTATTTTATCTTATTTGTATGTTTTATTGATGTATTTTGTTTTAAGGTTATAAACATTTATTGATTACCTCCATTCCATAGGAAGTTTTTTGAGGTCTCTTGTAACAAAGCAAAACAGTTAATATAGTGACCTCATCTAAAAAACATATGTAGCATTCCACATCAGTAGCACTCCCTACCCCTCAATATTTAAATTGTTTTTAACAAAATCTGTTTTTCTCCCTCCCATTCCCCACTCCATTGGGGGTAAAAAAGAAAAGAAAAACAAATTTCATGTAACAAATATGCATAGTTAGGCAAAACAAACTCTTTCATTGACTGTATTCAGAACTATAAATGTCTTATTTTTGTGCCGTAAATACCTATTATCTTTCTGTCAGGAGGTGGATAATATATTTAATCATTGGTCTTCTGGAATCATGAATGGCCATTGTATTGATCATACTTCTTATAGTTTCCAAAGTTACTTGTCTTTATAGTATTGTACACATTTTTATCTTGATTTTGCTTGTTTTATTCTTGAACAGTTTAAGTCTTCAGAAGTATTCATTTTTATAATATGCATGTTATAGTATAAATTGGTTTTCTGGTTCTGCATATTTCACTTTGCATCAGTTTATATCATTCTTTCTATGTTTCTTTGAGATCATCTGTTTGTTTATTTCTTATAGCAAAATAGTATTCCATCACATTCATATACCACAAGTTATTCAGCCATTCCTCAATTGTTGAACATCTCTTTAGTTTCTGTTTTTTTTGCCACCACAAAAAAAAAACCAAACTCAACAACACCCTAATATAAATAATTCTCTATGTGTAGGACCTCTTCATTTTTCTTTGATTTTTTTTGGGGGGGAGGGATGAGCCTGGCAGTGATATATCTGGGTCAAAGGACATATATTACTTAATAATCTTTCGTGTATAATTCCAAATTGTTTTCCTGAAGGATTGTAACCACTCACAGGTCAGCTCTTTTCCCACAGCCTTCAACATTATCATTTTCCATTTTTGTTATTGCTACCAATTTGATAGATATGAGGTAGAATCACAAAATTACTTTAATTTGAGTTTTCTAATTAGAAGTGATATATAGCGGTTTTTTCATATATTTATAGATACCCTGGATATCTTCTCGTGAAAACTGCTTGTTCTTATCGTTGGAGAAAGGCTCTTATTCTTATAAATCTGAACCGGGGGGTGTGTGTGTGTGTGTGTGTGTGTGTGTGTGTGTGTGTGTGTGTGTGTGTGTGTGTGTGTGTGTTCTTTAGTAGGTGTTTGGATGCATCTTTACCTGGATTTTAATTAAAAGGTGCTGCTTTTTTGCTCTCAGTGAAGAAGAAACCAGGTTTACCTCTTCCTTCCAAGGTGAAGAAAAATGTTTCTTTCAACAATGTAACCACCTCAGATTTACCAGGTGCTAATGGCTCCACCCTGGATACCTTGAAACACATGATACACGAAGTGGAACACGAAATGGAAGAATATGAACGATGGACAGGGCGAGAAGTCAAGGGATGGAAAAACAGTCAAGGTCTGACTGGTTTTACTTTGTCCCTAGTGAGCTCCCTCTGTCGGCTGGTGCGCTACCTTAAGGAGGTAAGATAACGCATAGGCCTGAGTGGTTGTTTCAATTTCTACTTCACTTTGTTATAAACCTAAAAGTTTGAAGCACCAAACTAAATACAATAAACACTTGACTATATAAGTTAATAATAAATATAGAAGGGTTCTGTACTTTAAATATTATCTGCAATACAATTTTAGCTTCAGATAGATGTTCACTGGGTGCTAAGAGAAAGTCAGCATAAGGAAATCCACACTAGTTTTAATTTGAGGCTAAACAAAATGTAAGTAGGATTAAAACGTGTGCCAGACCCAAATACAAATAATATCTAACGTATATGTCATTTTGGATTATTTTACATTGTTTCTATTCGTTCCCAGCTGAGGACTGAGCATAGATGAAATGGGATCAGATTAGTTTGCTCCTCTTTCATGATTGTGATAAAGGTACAAAAATTCACTGTACAGCTAACTCAGTCCCTTGTCACCATTTTAAAAATTAGAAGACTAAACATTTTAGCATCATACTGCCTTTTGCATTTTTTTTATGCATATTTCCATCTTCTTAAAGTTCAGGTTGTAGCTTGCCTGTGAACTACATCAGCTGCAATTAGATAATGCCTTTATTTTACCCTGACAGGTGATTTGGCATGGTGTCTTTATGGCCTTAATGGTAACTGTTTTTTGTTGTGAACATAAATACATAGAACAAATAAGTTGGAAAACTTTTTTCTTTGCACGGCTACTTTTTTTTTAGTTCATTTGCATTGTAATTAATTTTACATACTCTTGTTGAAGTGTAGAATTATTTACATAATTAAATTTTTTGTTAAATTTTTATATCAAACCCTAAGTATTTAACAAGGTTCAACTAATGAATTAACAAACAAGGAAAAAACTTCTCTTGTTCCTTGTCATCTTCCATGTCAACCCAAAGTTCTTTCTTCTGGCTTTGTATTGTTTTTGGTTTGGTTTTTCCTTTCTGTAGAATTGCAGTCAGTTTGCATACAATTTTGGCTCTTTTGATTTTGCTTTGCATCATTTCACATAGGTCTTTCCATATACTTCTTTATAGCCTTCATATTTATCATTTTGTGACAACATAAGAGTCTCTTGCATAAATATACCACAATATATTCATCCATGTTCCAGTTGTTGAACACTTTTTCCAGCTTTTTGCTGTTTCAAATATGAATTTTTTAAACAAGTAAGCCTTTTTTTACATTAAAGAATTTATGAGAATTAAGTCTATCAATAGAATCACACTGAGTTAAAAGATGTGATCAATTTTATGACTCTTATTTGTGCACTTAGTCTTGAAAATGTTTAATAATTTAAATTCACAGTCACTCACCTTTGAATCTGTAACCAAATTTTCATTAGTATAGTACTGTACATACTGTTATTCTCCTACCAGATCTCATGATATTAACATTTGAGATCAATCTTCAGATTGTCTTAGTTTAGGAATGGTTTGTATTGTCTAAAATTCTGCCTCACTTAAAATAATTTTAAAAGTAGCTTTAAATGATGGTATATTAGCTGACTAGTCTTCCCATTGTTCATCGTGCCCTCTTTAATTCTCTTAAAGAAGGACTGACAGGGCGGCCAGGTGGTGCAGCGAATAGAGCACCAGCCCTGGAGTCAGGAGGACCTGAGTTCAAATCTAGCCTCAGACACTTAACATAAAACTAGCCGTGTGACCCTGGGCAAGTCACTTAACCCCAATTGCCCTACCTTCCCCTCTCCAAAAAGCAAAAAAAGGAAGGACTGAGGCAGGCAGCTTAATTTATCCAGTAAATCCTATAATGCAAAGTATCATTCTGATGAGCAGTATAAGCCGTGTATTTATTTCTGTGTATTAAGGCATGTATTGTTTTTCATGGTTCTTCTTCCCTTCTGCCCCTCCCTCATTTAACTTGGGGTTTGTTGTCTTTATTTTAGAGTGAGATGCAGCTGCGTAAGGAGGTAGATACAAGGCAGCGTCTGGAAGTGGCGTTAGGTGATCATCGAGAATTGATTGATGCCCTGACTGCCGAAATTCTCCTTCTCAGAGACGAACATGCTGCTTTACAAGTACTTTAATGAGCTTCTGAGCCTTTAATGTGTGACTGTTTCAGAACCTGCCTTAAAGATTTAAGAAGGGATTCTAGTGTGGCTGTTGTGGCAGGGTTTCAGTGTTTGAAATTAGTCATGATTACTTTTGGACAACATTTATTGGTCACTTGCTACGTACTGACTGGGTAGCGTGCTCCATATGGTGCATAGAAAGAGGCGTAGACATGTCATCCCCCCAAAGGAGCTAGTGGATTTCTAAAACACTTTGGATTAGCTCATGCTGAAGGCCAGTAGAGCAGCGTAGTCCTGAACTGCTCCTTGTTTACTGTGAAGGAATACATCATAATCTGTAAGAGGCAGTTTGTCATGATATCATGTGCCCTTTAAAGTTGTGTGGAGTATTCATATGTACTCAGTAAACTGATACTTAATAGCAATTTTTAAATTCCTACAAAGATAATTATATAGGATAGTAGTTTTCGAATTTTAAATTTCATATATTTATTATACATATTATATTCAAGATATGATGATTCAGGAATGTTGTTTAGACATAAAATATGAGGCCATATGGTAGAGTGGAAAGAACTCTAGCTTAGGAGTCAGAGGACCTGAGTTCAAAACTTACTCTCTTATGTTGGTTAATATTTGTGTGATCTTGGGCAAGTCACTTAATCTCCTTGGGCCTGAGTTTCCTCACTTTGTACGTGGTCCCTTCTTGCTCTAAATCTCAGATCTGATTATATTATCAGTCTGTTTCTTTGATTATGCATAAAAAGATTAAGAAATAAAGGCAAATGACAGTAGCATTTTCCATTTCAGTACAAGTCTGTAACTGAAGACTGGCTGACCTTGGGGTCGTAGCTTCGGGCCTTCTTATTCTGATCTGGGTTGGGTTAAATGGCTTCTGAAGCCCAACTCTGAGATTCTGTGATGGTGTAGTCAGGAACTGAAGAAAAGCTGTAGTCCCTAGAATTATTACAAGTGGGTTGTTTGTGGAACCTTGCCCGGAGGGCGTGAGTTCATTTCTTGAGTTTTGAAAGGCCAGCACAGCTGGCAGAAAAAGAGGACTTGGAGATATGTGACGAAAGAGTTAAAAGATCATAAGATCAGAGTATTTTGTTGTTGCTCAGTCATGTCTGACTCTTCGTGACCCATTTGGAGTTTTCTTGGCAAAGATACTGGAATGGTTTCCGTTTCCTTCTCCAACTCATTTTATAGATGAGAAAACAGAGGCACACCAGGTTAAGTGACTTGCCCTAGGTCACACATCTATTAAGTGTCTGAGACTGGATTCGGACTCAGGAAGATGAGTCTTTTGACTCCAGGCCTGGTGCTTTATCAGGTCAGAGAATTACACAAGCCAAATTTAGGAAGAGTGTCAAGGAGAGACTAGGCAGTCATTAGTGTCAAAGGCCATTTTGTACTGGTACTTACAAGTTGTGATGAGAAGCTCCCTAATTGGGCCTTGTTAAAGAAAAAATCTGGGGGCAGCTAGGTGGTACACTGAGTAGATCATAGGCCCTGGAATCAGAAGGACCTGAGTTCAAATCCGGCTTCAGACACTTAACACTTGACTAGCCGTGTGACCTTGGGCAAGTCACTTAACCCCAATTGCCCTGCCTTCCTCCAAAAAAGACAAAAAAAATATGATTTAGATTGTTTCTCTTAGTATATGTATTTTGTTTTTCTTTTTTCTAATTCATATGTTTTGACCTCAGGATATGGGTGTGTTATTTTGTTATTTTTTTTCCCTATATCTTCCATAGGCAAAATTCCAGCAATACATGGTGACGACTGATGAGCAGCTAATTTCACTCACACGTGCCATTAAAAGTGCTCCTCTAATAGGATCTAACAGAGAAGACAGCCTGGCCTTAGAAAGGGGGGTTGCCATCAGAAGCATTGCTGATAGTCAAGGTATGTGTGTGTTAGTACTGAATCATGTGAAACCATATCTGGGTCGCATTGGATTTTGGAAATTCTGTTTTTTCTTTTACCGTTGAATGTGACTGCAAAGTGATGATATTGACTTTGATGTGGGGCATGTAAAATGCTTCTCATTCCTTTGTAGGCGGACTTCATTATGCATCATAACTGTCGTGTGGACCTTGAGAATTTATTGTAGTGATGAACATGATCTCTCTGAAATGCCAGACAGGGCTTTCCTGTAGTTCCCTGAATAGTTCCTCAAAGCACTTCTGTTTCCCACTCTCTTTCTAGGTCTGCATCCTACAAGTCGGGGCCTTGATATTCAGTGCTGGGAGGGTCAGTAGCTGAGTGGTGGAAGACATCCTATAACATAGCAAGAGACTGTACCTGCCTGGGATTCCAGGGAGACTTGTGCATAAATTCATTCTGGAATGTTCTCATAGGTGATGTGATTCCTGGCTTTTATGTACTTACTAGAGCCTCTTTTCTTTTTCTTTAGAGGCTCCAGTGGTAAATGATAACATCTCTGTTCCACTGATGTTCAGGAGGGAAGTGACTGAATTCCCCCATGAAGAATTACCTGTTAAACTGACTCAGTTGCCAAATCCCACAGATGGTTTGGGCCTTGCCAACAGTTTACCAGCCCATATGTTTGAGCCAGCTGTTATGTTAACACCTCCTAGGCAAAAAAACAACCCAGAGTTCCCTCCACTGCAGGAAGGTAAGAAAGCTTCTTGTCTAATTCAGCTCAACAAACATTTATGACTGTGTTAAAGGCCTTATGCTAGGTATTGAGAGTGCAAAGATAAAAATGAAATAGTCCCCGTCCTCAAGAAGTTTACGTTCTACTTGGGGAATAAATATACATAATGGTAACTAAGAGGTGTTTGAGGATGAAGAGAGTACTTAAAAATAGTTGTTGCCTGACTCCCACTGATTCTTGGGAGAGTTGAGGAGACATTATGAAAGGCTTCTTGTAGGACAGCGGTTCTCAACCTGTGGGTTATGTTCAATTTGTAACAGTGAAAATACATTCTGCATGTCAGATGTGTACGTTATGATTCATAGCAGTAGCAAAATGACAGTTATAAAGTAGCAACGAAAATAATTTTATGGTTGGAGGTCACCACAACATGAGGAACTGCATTAAAGGGTCGCGGCATTAGGAAGGTTGAGAACCACTGTTGTAGGAGGTGGCACCTGAACTTAGCCTCAGAGGAAATAGGATTGTAAGAGGCAGAGTGCACTCTAGGCGTAGTATATCCTTTGTGGAAATGAGAATAGCAGTGCTGGGAATGGCTGGCATTACTAGACCATGGAGTATGTAAAAAGATTAATAATTAATGAGGCCAGAGAGGTAGGTTGGAGCTAGGCTATAAAGAGAATGCCGGATTGAAGAGTTAGTATTTTAACTTGAGGAAATAGAGAATTATTCAAGGTTTTTTGAGCAGATGAGTGACATAATCAACAAGACAACAAGCTCATACTTGTGCTTTAGGAGGGTAATTTTGGTATCTTTTTGGAGAGACTGAAAACAGGGAGTCTGCCTTTCGGGCAGAGAGTGGTGAGAGCCTCAACTAAGGTAGTGATAGGCATGTAATGGAACAAAAGGGGATGGATTCAAGAGATGTGGAGGTAGAATCAACAAAAATTAGGAGCTGGATAAAAAGGGTAAATCAGCAATGACTCGAAGGATTAGAACTCGATTGATGGGAATGAAGGTGTTGCTCTCCATAGAAATAGAGGGACTGGGGGAGGGGCAAGTCTAATGAGGGAGGTAATGCGATCTGTCATAACGTACAGTTAATGCTGTCTAGCAGGCAGCTGATGCAGGATTGTTTCAGGAGAGCGATCACTACCATTTTATTTCCTTTCGGGAATCATCTGTGTAAAGATGGTAATTGAGTTGATGGGAATGAATGATATCACCAAGGAAAAGAGAGAAGAGAACGTAGGATGGAGCCTGAGGGGGTTCCTTGGGCAGGAGACCAAGGATGACCCAACTGAGGATTGTCCAGTCCAAACTGAAGTTGGAGTCAGGGAAGAGGACGGACTGGTGGGAGTAGAACAGGGCCAGAGCAGTGTCATGGGAGCCAGAGGGAGGGGTCCTGAAGAGGGAGCTGTCAGGTAGAGGGAGGGCTGAGAAAAGACCACTGGAGTTAGCAGTCAAGTCATTGGTGTCCTTGGAGAGAACTCGCTTCCATTCCGTGGGGTGAGTGGCATGGAGATGGAGGGATTTTGAAAAATGAAAAGCTGGTGAGTTAATGAACATTGCGAACTTTTTCTGGCACTTTCACTGTGAAAGGGAGCAGAGGCAGAGGATATGGAAGCCTTTAGATTAAGTGAGCTTGGCTTATTGTTTTCCACCCTTAGCGCAACGGCTGACGCATAGTAAGCCCTTCAGAAATATTTATCGACTGACTCCTGTACATTGCTCAGCGTGGTCCTTGTTACTTAATAAATTTTGAACCTACAGAATGAATAAAAGGAACAAACTTAAGAAATTTTCACATTTGCTTAAATAATATGTTAGATGGCAGCATCTGTTGGTAAAATGTGACCAAAGGAAAAGGGTGCCAAATACTCTGGGAACTGTGAAATTAAGAGATGTCTAGGTAAGGAGATCATGGCAGGAAGGAGATGACCCTTATCTCACTTAAAATTTTCTACTTAATCTGGTGAGGGTTGGGGGATTGAGCTCAAATCTTATGGATTTTAGATGAGAATGTAAAAGGAAATGTTAAAGAACTTTGAGGAGGGACTCTAGTGTACAGGTTATATCTTCTGTGTAGAATTTGTGGAAGGATATGGACAAGGAAGATGGAGTGAAAATGCTTAGATGACTTGTGATTGGCACCTTTGAAGGGTAATACCACATATTTGAAATTGTGGATCAATTAAAATTTTCTCATTTAACTTCAGTACATTGTCAAAGTATTGTGAAATACTTTGTCAAACAGTTTCAGAACTGTTGTTTAAAAAGATTGGTGTTTTTAATTATTGTAAAAATTGTTAGGAAATATTGAATTACTGTGTAGTATATCTTAGAAAATTCTATTTATTTTAATGTAATTAAGCCTTTGATTTCAGGGGCAAGTGAGTGAAGAAATGACATCAATGAGCATTGACAACTTTTTTTTTAGCACTTTGGCTGTGAAAGGGAGAAGAGATATAGGATGATGCAGTCTTTAGATGATAGTGAAATTTGATTGTTATACTTCCTATATATAGGAGATATTTCAGTTCTGATACTAAGTCCAGTGTAAAACTTCATTTCCCAGTATAAAACTTTCCTCAGAGATTTTAAAAACTGAGGACATAAGATGAGGATAGAGACTTAATAAAAAATAAAAATCAGTAAAATCTTTGGCATCAAACTTAATTAGTTGCAATTTATGATTATTTTGTGACTGAAGCTTACTTTCATTTAGCTGACCTTTTCTTCATAGATATTGGGAGAATCTTCAAAACTATTTTAGAGAGATAACATTTTTCTAAGCATTCTGAGTTGTTTCTAAAACTGCTATTACAGTGTTCTAATTCAGATAATTTTTGTTATTAAAGCAAGGACCTTTATAGATGATACTTTGTTAGACTACTTTAAAATATTTTACATCCTTGAGAGTTATAAAATTGTATTTCTTTAAAAGAACTCACGAATTTATATCAGCCTTCCTCCTATTATTCAACAGATTCAAAGAACACCAAGTACTAG
The DNA here is from genome assembly GCA_028627135.1 of Pseudochirops cupreus. Taxonomy (NCBI): domain Eukaryota; kingdom Metazoa; phylum Chordata; class Mammalia; order Diprotodontia; family Pseudocheiridae; genus Pseudochirops; species Pseudochirops cupreus. The sequence continues at coordinate 342,647,808 of CM053582.1, read as the reverse complement.
ATCGTGTCCAAGGAGATAGAAAGATAAATAAGACTTGCTCCAACTTGTTCCAGTAATTTAGTTGGAGAGGCTGTGGCATATACATAAAAAGCTATAACATATAATTAAAACATAAGTTCATAAGAAAGGTACCAAGTGCTGTTTAGCTTGAATTAATTTGATCATGAAGATTATTTTATATCTTTAGATAAAAAGTTTGGTAAAGATGTAAATGAAGAAGGGATCCAAATAGTAAACAAAACATCCTTTAGAAATAAAGAAACATTATTTCAAAACAATAGGAAATTATTTTAAATTTCAGACTTTTGACTAGTCGTATGGCCTTCTTATCCCATACTCTAGCCAGAATATTTATTAAATGTGAATTTGTCAACTTGTATCCCAGAATGATTTGCTATTGTATAATCAGTCTCTACATTAGGATAGTAAGTGACAGTTTCTGGCATATTCCCTGTGAGAATTAATGAAGCCATTTGTAATCTAAATCCTTAGGTAAGGATGTTTCTTTGATATTGTCATATTATGCTAATAACCTTGATATACTTCATGGACTTGTTGTAGATTAAACTTCATTGCTTATTTCTTTATTCTTATCTGTAGTATTGAGGAGGACAGTTCAAACACGTCCTGCTCCACGTATTCTTCCAAATGTAGAAATAACTGAGAAGGAACAAAATTGGGAAAAGAAGAACTCACCTACTGCTATAGAAATTCCAAACTCGAATGAGGAAAACCGTCTCTTCACCCAGAGATGGAGAGTTTCTCATATGGATGAAGATTTAGAGAACAAAACCCAACCTTTATTTGCCAGTGTGCCACAGACCCAGTGCCCTCCTTCCCATTTTCAGCCCCCAGGGGACCATACGTTTCCTGAAGAACCTCCAGTACTTGGAGATGGACAGCAACTGAGAACAAATGAGCCTTTCCTGCAGAACAAGGATCTGATGGCACGAATTGCTGAGTTAACGCTGCAGAATTCTGCTATTAAAGCACATTTGAACAATTTTATTGGACCCTCAGGGGAACAAGGGGATGGTCCTCAGGACCCAGCCAAACTGGAAAATGGAAATGACATGACAGCAGTAAGTGCCAGTCTCAGATTGCCTAGTTAGGGATGAGTTTAGGTTTTATTTAGTTGCTTTAGTATATGGATTTATGTCTCCTTAGTATCCCTACTTGATACTTCTGTCGCTGTCCCTAGAACTCTTAACACTCTTTTAATCAATTGCCATCATTTGCAGTTGTTACTGCTTTTTAACTGAAACTAAACCTTCATTTGAATTCCATGTAAAAGAATGCTACATACATGTAGTCTTTAACTTATGCAAAGTTTATTTATCAAAATTTTAATTATAGGTTGTTATTTGTAGATAGGAAAGTTATCATGCCATACAAACTCTTATAAAAAGTGGTTGGGTTCCTGGGCTAGCCCATAAATGTAACTGACTATAAGGTTTATATTTTTTTCAGTGGGAAGAGGTAATCTGAATTCTGTTTTGGGGATCTCAGGAGCAAATCTTTACCCCTCCAAGCCATGAATAGCATTCTACCTATTTCCCTTCTACTCCAGCAATTTAAAAACTTCAGCAAGGGTTAAGGCTTTGGTGTGTATCTGTCATGTTGTGGGAGGGAGCTCTGAGTATCTGCGATATTCTAATGATGGATGTCCCAGCCGGGGGAGGAGGGGAATGAAGGGATGGATGAGAAAGGTGTAATGGTAGCTCAGCATCAGTCAGAGCTCTAGTAAGGGTGGATAAAGGTTCCAGTGAGCAAATAGGATTTTTGTACGTAGTGGTTCCCAGGGAGGTAGGAACTAAAAGTTGGAAATTGAGTCTCACAGATTGCAGTAGCATAAGAACTCTGGCATGATAAGGTAGAGAATATTGGTACCAATGACCATTTGTATGTGTGTGACTCTTATTAAGTGCAGGCTATGTGAATAGTGGACTGCTTGTTATTTTGGTCAAACTCCCCCACCTCCCAATTTAAGTGCTTGAATTTGCTTCTGTTGCTTTTTGTGATTCCTGTGTACTTGTAGAGTCACACTGCAATTGAGAATCTTCACTTGTTCTTTTACCATAACCAAGGATGCTTCCCAATTTCATACTTTTTTCAGTCTTATTATTCTATTAATGGACATAGGCTTTGAATGAGAGATCTCAATAATTTGTATCCCTCTTCTTTCCTCACTAAGGGCAACATCTGTTTATGAAACAACTTGGAGGTTCTGATATGTATATTAAAATATTATGAGAGCATCTCTCTATAGACTTACAGTTACTCCCTTACTATCTGCTCCTTCTTTGCTCCTTTCACTATATGTGTCTTCTATCGTCTTGCAGTGTGTTAGGAGTTAGATATATTATCAATGATAGTAGGATGGTAAAGGGGGATAGATTGTGTGAGCAATAGCGTGAAATCTCTGGACTGCTTTTCAAGCCTTCGGGTCTTGATGCAGTCTGGTCTAGGGCATAGAGAAGATGCTAGGCCAGATTCTCTTAGTTTTGCTACCTGTACTGTTTAAATTAGCTAGGTAGAGATTGCGTCTAGGGAGGGACTTTGTGGCAAGTTACCGAGCTCTCATACATAATGCATTTGTGTACTGAAACAAATACTCCATGAGAATCTCTTTGCCCTCTGCCCTTCAAGGATTGGTGCTGACCAAGCTCTGTTTTTATTAAATCAACATAATTGGTCTGTCCAGGTTAGGAAGGTGTTCTGGAGAAGCTATAAACGAACATTATAAGCTTTGTCAGCCTCATTCCCCATAAGGGGAGAAGCTAAATTGAATGGACCTGTTGCTGGTACATATTTCAAGTCTCATACAAATGCATTCAAAGGGAAAAGGGCATATGCAATGTTGACACTAGAAGAAGTAATATTCCATAGCTATAGGCAGACATTTCTTATTGCACATATGAAATTCTGCTCTACTTGGCTGTGCAGGTTTATAGAGAGCACTGGTTGCATGGATTCAGTAAGTAGTTCTTATGAGGAAAAGTTGGTGTATATAAAATGCTGAAAGATTGTGTAATTGAGTTTCTGAATTCTTACTTTTCTTTAAAGACTTTTCTAGCAATGCAACCACAAACACCAAACAGCATGGAGGAGCGAATAGCAGAGCTGAACCGCCAGAGTGCGGAGGCTCGCGGGAAATTGCTGCAGTTAATAGAACAGCAGAAACTTGTCTGTTTGAATTCTTCCCCGCCATCAGGTTCCCCTGGTCATTCGCCTCTAAGAGCATGGACTGGTGAGTGTTGTGGTTTAAAAAGCTAGGAATAAGAGCAGTAGATGAATAATTAGCATGAATGCAAGGCTGCAGTTTATGGGGTGGGAGGACGGGGAAGAGAACCTTTAACGTAACATTGTACGTTATACCGAATGCAACTCTGAAAGTAAAAAACTTTTCCCTTGTCTCTTCACTCTAAGCACATCTGTTACAGATTCAGTGACCATAGCAGCAGAATTGCTTTGACCTCTAGCACCACTCAGTAGACTCCAAAAAGGTGTTTTTGACAGGTTTATTGAATAAGGGGAAATTAATTACTTTCATCTTTTCATCCAGCACTTGTCCCAGAAAACTGTTTGATACAGTAAACAGTTACTAAGCAGGGATTCAATTCATTTGAAATATTATTTGTTTTTTAATAGATGTAATTTAAAAATTACCTATAATGAAGGAATTAAGTGGGCAACTGTTCTGTGAAACTACATTTGTAGTTTTGCTTTTATACAAGTGATATTATATATCATATATTTGTATATGAATCACTATGATACAAATATTTCCAAGACATGGTCCTGTTTTTAAGAAATTTACAGTCTATTTGGAAAAACAAAAGTAATGTTTATGAATTAAATATTAAATGTCTAATATCAATTACAAGTGTAGAAATTACAACATGTAAAACCAGGCATGAGCAGCTCTCCAGAGGATGGCTGCTGTGAACAGCTTTCAAGGTTATGATTACATAGTATAGCAAACCTTTATTCAATAACAAATCAGAGCAAAACATTTACAGAAAATCAAGATACAGCATTCACAGTGTTAGAATTTATCACACAGTGGGGCGAAGCCAAGATGGTAGTATAGGAGCAGCAAGGTATGACAGCTCCCACACAGCCACCTCAGATACCCATAAAATATGACTAAACAAATTTTAGGGCTCTAAAATGCACACAAATATACTTCCCGCTGAAGGCAGCTCGGCTAGAAAGGACCATCTCAGCGCTGGGAGCCAAAACCAGCCAGTCTGAAACGGCAGCTTGGCCTTGGGGGTGGCCGGATGAGCCATGCTGCAGCTGGAGCTTCAGGAGAGTGGATCAGTGGCTACTGTGGCAGTTTCCAGAATTATCAAGCAATAAGAAAAAAGGACTAAGTGAAAGGTCAGTGGATCTTGGCTAAAATTGGGGGAGAAAAGCGGGTCCAGCCAAACTGCCTCCAGGGCAAGGAAGCGGCAGAAGTGGAGGCCCTGCAGCTGCCTCCACATAGCTGCTTCAGAGCTCCCAGCCTGCAGACTGCAGGGGGGCCAAGGGATCGTTCAAAGGCCAAGTGCTCTTGCGTTGAGTGGCCTGGATCCAAATCGTGGTCTTCAGTGGTGGTCCTGGGGTGCGTTTTCAGTGAGCCAAAGCTAGTGGGGGCTGCAAAAAAAACGGCAGCCTCCTAATAGCTCTGGCAGCTGGGAAAACCCCAGTGATTTGGGACAGAGCTTTCCCCTCTGGAAGCAGAGTTCCACAGAACTAAACAATCATTGACTGGCCAATCA
>CM053582.1:342615357-342642542 GCA_028627135.1 Pseudochirops cupreus | reverse complement strand
CACATGTACAGCCTGTATTTAATTACTTGTCCTTCCAGTGGGGGTGGGTGACGAGGGAGGGAGGGAAAGAATCTAGAATTTAAAGTTCTATAATCAAATGTTAAAAATATATATGTATATATATTTTTGTTGTTATTATTATTATTATTAACTACATCCAACTGGGAATTAAGATACACAGGCACTGTGGTAGGGAGATCCATCCTGCCCTACCAGAAAGTCAGAGGGGTGAGGGGAGGACATAGGAGAGAGCAGATTGGGGGAGGGGTTATACAGTGGGATGGCTGTTTTGAGGTGTTGGGTAGGGGAAAGATGGGGAGAAAATTTGTAACTCAAAATCTTGTGGAAATGAATGATGTAAACAAGAAAATAAATAAATTAATGAATAAGAATGATTTTAAAAAAATTAAAAAAAAAGAACTTATCACAGATAATCAGAATGCAGCATTCACAACACTTATAGAAAATGGCCACATAGTTTTCACCACAGTAGTCACACAGTTTTGAACAAAGTATAATCATGTAGTCAGTCAATCACTTAGTAACTCAATCATTCAGTCATCCTTAGGGTCGCAAAATACAATAGTCAAAGTTCTCCACTCATGGGGCACACTAAGTTACAATATCAGTCACTACTCAGTACTCTCTTCAAGGGTAGTGTAAAATACACAGGCCATCCATCCCTCAGTCACAAATAAGTTACAATCTTCTCAGTCAGTACACACTATCCAAGTAAAGTCTTCTTTCAGCTTGATTCAGGGTAGTCTCTCATTCCCTGGATCCCCTTCCATGGTCCCAGCTCCCACCTGGATTCACCAAACTGTCACCTAGGTTCAAAGGCAGACAGCTCCCAGTTCCTTGTCCTGCTCTCCGTGCTGTTCCTATTCCACACTGAAGCTCACAGTGTCCATACCACCTTAAATCCTCCACAGGCTCTGTTCCCGAGAAGTCAAGGCTTAACAAAGCCACAAACAGGTTCATGCAAAGTACCAGTATCACAGTCTTGCTTTCTACTCCCAGGAGAAGTTGGTAGCTCCCCAGCAGAAGCTCCACCTGGTTCTCAAAATGAAAATCATTCTCTCCAGCCTGGGCCTGTCCTCTTCATCCTCCTCAGCAGCAGCTGCTTCTTCCTCCATGAAGCTTATCCCAAGGAGTTCTGGCTCGCCATCTCTGGGGCTTTTCCTTATATGCAGTATTGCTCCTCCCTTTTCAGCCCGGTCCTGTTCCATAGCAACAGGAGTTCATACCTTCTGTTTCTTTAATAGAGGCTTAATTTGAACTAGGTGCTAAGTACCTCTTAGCTTTCCAGTACAAAGGGATCAAATTACATTACTATTTCATGACAAGAAAGAATTACTTGTGGGTAGGAACATATAATCCTGTATATGCTTATGTGTATGTAAGCATCCATACACATAGGAGATATAGATATAGGTATGTAGAATACATATTTATATAAGTGTACATGCATATATACATATAGTATACGTATATGTATGTGCATACACATTAATATAAACATAGATGTATACTTTAGGATTTATAGTTTTGTAATAACTTTATAATTTATAATTTTATAAATTTAATGTCTTTTAAAAATTTTACTTAAATTATATAATAATATGTGCATACATGTCTATTTTTAGGATCTATATATTCTGTGTGTGTGTGTGTGTGTGTGTGTATAGGATGTATAGTTTGAATTGGGCTTAGAAGGATGGAAAGGAACAACATTATTCCAGGCAGGAAAAACAGCATCATCAAAATGCTGAGGCAGCAGTGAACACGCCTGCCAGATTGTGGCAGGCTCCATATGGGTGGTATATAAGCTTGGATAGGTAGAGGGGGAGTAGTTTATGGAGGACCTTGAAAACCAGGTAGAAAAAAGGATAGATTTGATGCAGTAGATAATAGGAAGGCATTAATGCATTTTTGAACATAAGTTTTTAACAAGGAGAAAGTGGTGTCTTAGGAAGATTAGTATGTTAGTCATGTGACAGATGATTAGACAAAGGGATTTGAGGTGAGGACCCAGCCCACTGGCCGTCATACACTAGATCTGCTCATCAGGGTTGGTGTTAAGATAGTAATAGTGAGCAGGTAGAAGAAAGGGAAAAGAACGAAGAACACGACTTAAGGACAAGATGAAGTTTCAGGCATGAAGGAAGGAGTCGTACTAATCATTTTTCCCTTGGAGGACTTGAAAGATGGTGGTTTCACTGAAGAAACTTGGATTTCTTGTTGGGGATGGAAAATGAGCTTTTTTTTGGTGGGAGCAAGGATGGAGAAGAATATGATAAATGAACTTGATTTTGGACATACCGAGTTTGAGAGGATGACAGACCATCTAAGTAACAGAGCATCCTTGTTGCCTATTTTTTTGTGCGTATGGCCATGTGATATTTTTTTATTTTTATTTTTTTTCCTTATAATTAATTTGTTTTTTGTTTTCAGCATTCATTTCCACAAAATTTTGAGTTACAATTTTTTTCTCCCCGTCTTTCCCCTACTCCCCACCCCAAAATAGCAAGCCTACTGAATACCCCTTGCCCCAATCTGTTCTCTCTTATATCCACCCCTTTGAACCCCCTGACTTAATAGTAGGGCAAGATGGCTTTCTATACCCCAGTGCCTGTATGTCTTATTTCCCAGTTGCATGTACAAAACAGTTTTTTTTTAAACATTTGTTTTTAAAACTTTGAGTTCCAGATTTTTTCCCTTCTTCCCTCCTCACCCACCCCCACTGGGAGGACAAGCAATTCAGTATAGGTTGTACATGTGTAATTACCCAAATCATTTCCATAATTGTTAGATTGTGAAAGACCAACTATACTTCCCTCCATCCTATCCTATCCCCCACTTATTCTGTTTTCTCCTTTGACTCTATCCCTTTTCAAAAATGTTTGCTTCTAACTACTCTCTCCCCCAATCTGCCCTCCCTTATTTCATCCCCCCTCTTCTTGTTGCCTATTAAAAAAAAACATGCTGGGATAAAGGGAGTCTTATTTTGATTTCATGACATTTATGAATAGCATGTCAGTTAACTTGCTTTAGTGGGGCGTGTTCTCTTCTTAATTAGAGTTCAGTCTGGTAGACTTTTTTAAGTACTGGCTGTGTGCAGGGCATTGTGCCATGTTCCAAGGAAGATAGAGTTTAGCTAAGATAAAGGAAACTTCTATTCTGGTATAGTTAACTAATGTATGTAGTAAAATGGCCCAGTACATCTGTGTAGAAGAGGTCTAATCTAAATGCTTTATCAATCTGGCCACGCCATCCACTGATGAAGGTCAAGGCTCTTGTCTGTTTTAGTACCCAGGTAAAATGCTAATTAGCCTGTAGTCACTGCTTGGCGAGGAGCCTTTCCAAATTTAACCATACTGGTCCTTGGACAAGGGACATCACTAGGCTCATTCTTAAAGGATTTCCACCTGTAGAAATTTACATTTGGCTGGCATAGTCTTTGATAACCCAATGTTTCTTCCAAGTAGAAGGGTGAGGTTTTAATTGCCTTTTACCTCCTTAACTCTTTTGCTTCCTTAACAAATATTAATCTCTTCAAAGAAGCATCTGGAAGCTTTCTTTCGTCTGAAAACTTCAGATCCATGACTTTTGATTGAAGACTTCTTTGGGTTTCTTGTAGGCACTCCCTGTTTTCCATTTGTTACTTTTAAAAGTTTACCGTGGTGTCTGTTACTAGAAAGTTTCTGATTATGTGGATCGCACTTTTCTGGGATGTTATGTTACTAACAGCAAAAACTACATTATTTTTGTTTTACAATTCATTTTCTAATAACTCAGGTATATCTGTGGGCCATAATTGTCAAAAAATAAAAAATACTGAACAAAAAGATTGCTAATCTGTAGATTGTAGCAAGACAGAAACAAAATTGAATGATCATTTCTTTAAACAGAATATTAACGGAACTAATATTTTATTTTCTAGAAGGTGGAAAGAGGACAATTGAGGTGTCTATTCCAGGGGCAGAAGCTACAGAGAACTCAAAAGGCAGTGCTGTTTCTCCTGCCATTGGGATGAATGCAAGAAGGTGAGGTTATTGTAAATAAATATTAAATAGCCAAAATACGAGAGGCCTTTGTACAGCGCTTTATGATAAGATATTTGCGGTCTGATTTCGTTTTAGTTGGGAAAGTAGGTTACTTGGATAAAGGGAAGAAAAGGGGTCAGGAGCAAAGTACAATTGAGTGTGAAAGCACTTGAGCACCAAGAAGCTCCAGAGAAAAGTGGAATTGAGGGAGATTTGGTTGCTCCCGCAATGCTTTTTTTTTTAAAAAAATGAAACTAATGCTTTATTGCCTGGCAGGAGATGTGCATGCCCTGTACGTGGTACGGAAGCTGGGCTCGTCTGAGCATCAGTCAGCTTTTTCTCTTCAAACAACATTTAAATGCAAATACGTCATTTGAAGCAAATTTGTTAAAGTCAGGAACCATAAAGGTGTTTTTACAGATTTTGAATAAGTTCTTGATGTAATAATCATTAACGTACCTACACTTTAAAAACGATTTTGAAAATATGTTTAATTAAGCTTTTATCCTTAAATACTGTATTTGGTTTATAAAATTATCCCAGCTGTGAGGATAGCGCCAGGATTCTCAAATACACCTGGCAGTAAGAATTTTGTTTGGGATTTTTTGCCTTTGACTATTGAAGTTTTTTTGTTCTTTCTAGAAATTTGTTATTGACACTAGTTTCAGTGCAGTTTTTATTTGAACAGCGTAGTTTTTATTCCAGATATTTTATTCCAGATAGTTTTCTGTTTTCATATGTAAGTTTTGAATTAGTTAGGAAGATACTGTCATAAGAAACCCAAGAGAATTCAGTGTTCCAGGCTTCAAGGCTATGTGAGAAATGATAGTAAGGTAACTGTTGTGGCTTGTGAAATCAGTTTCGTTACTTTATAATTGTGCTAGGACCTGTAGGACCATCAGATTTAGATTGGTATATTCAGTAGAACTATTGGAAGGGCTTCACTTTGTCTCCCTTGAATGGATCTTTTCCACATAGAATTATCTTTATGATATTACCCTTTATGTCTAAGTCACGTACCTATTTGGAATTTCTTTTAGAATAACTGCATGAGGTGTTGGCCTATATTTTGTTTCTGTTAGATTGCTTTTCAGTTCCCCCAATAGCTTTTGTCAAATAGTGAGTTCTTGTCCCAAAGGCTAGGATCTTTGGGTCTATCTCACTCTAGGCTTCCATACTCATTCGCTGCTATGTATTGTGTACCTAATCTGTTCCACTGCTCAACCTCTCTGTAATATCTATCTAAAACCAAAGAGGTACTATTATCTGTAATGGCAATATATTAGGGACCTTCTCTAATAAGATCAAGGGTAAAGCAAGGATGTTCATTGTCACCATTACTATTCAGTACAGTACCAGAAATGCTGGCTATAGCAGTAAGCCAAGAAAAAGAAATTGAGAATATAAACACAAGTTTAGAGAAAATATAATTATGACTTTTTGCCGAGAATATAATGGTTTACTTAGAGAACCAACTAGAAAACTAACAGAAACAGTCAGCAAAGTTGTAGGATATAAATCATCACCATTCTGTATACTACCAACAAAATCCAACAGGAAGCTAGAAAGAGAAATCACATTTAAAATTAACAGTCAAAGCATAATATACTTGGGAGTCTACATACCAAGACACACACAGGAACTACAGGAACATAATTACAGAAGTCTTTACACAAATAAAGATATCTAAACAATTGGAGAAATATCCGTGTTTGTAAGCAATGCGAACCAATGTTACAGAAATGGAAATATTTTACTACTTAAATCAATTTTCTTATTCATACTCTGCCACTCAAAATAACAAAGGGTTTCTTTATAGATCTGAAGAAATAATAACAAAAGTCATTGGCAGGAACAAATGACCAAAAATATTCAGGAAATTATTTTAAAAAGTGGGAAGGGAGTCTAGAAGTACCAGATCTCAAACTACTACAAAGATGTAATCGTTATTAAAAACAATTTGGTACTGGGTAAGAAACAGAGGTTGAGGAATGGAACAGATTTGGTACATAATATATATAGAATCAAATTGCAGTTTTAGAATTATAATAATACAAAATTTCATTTTTTAAAACCAGAGAAAGTTCTAGAAGCCCAGGCTCACGATAAAGAGTATGAATAAAGGGGTATAACATTTCTAGGCTCCAGACTCTATTATAAAACAGCAGTAACCGGAAGTATTTGCATGGATTAAAAAGTAAAAATAGCTCAGTGGAGTAGACTAGGTAAGAAACAACAATTGAAAATAATTGTACTTCAGTTTGATAAACTCAGAAGCATAAATTGCTAGAGAAAGGACTGCCTTTGATAACTGCTGAGAGAGCTGAAAAGCATTTTGGTAGAAGTTAAGTTTAGATTGACAACTTAAACCATATATCTTGTTAAGCTTAAAATGGATACAGAATATTAATATAAAAATTCATACAATAAAATGAGGATGATATCAGGTATATTTCATAGCCATAATTTGGGAAAGAATTCTTAACTAAATAAGGGGAAATGATCAGAAGAGACAAATAACTTTGGTTGCATGAAATTAAAAGGCAGCCTGGTGTATGGAGAGAAGGCTATGTGACCCCCACCCTCCCCCCGCCCCCAAGTCAGTCCTCTTTACCCTTAGCACCTTTAGTGCCTTCCCTCTGAGGTTATCTCCCATTTATCCTGCATGTATATTCATTACCCAAGAGCTGTTTGTAAGTTGTCTTTTTCATTGCACTGTAAGTTTCTTGAGAGCAGGAGGTTCCCCGGACCCCCTTTCTTTGTATTACAGCAGCCTGCTCTACACATAAACACTTATTGACTTGATTTGGAATCTGGTCTGGTCCAGCCTCTGACACAGTCTGGCTCTCTGGCTCTGGGCAAGTCAGTTAACCTCCTAGTACCTTAGGCAGTTCTCTGAGACTGAAGTTTCAGGTGTGTGTTGGTAGAGGGAAATTCCTCCCTTAAGGCTGAAGAAATCACACATTCAAAGGGGGTGAGGGGGGAAAGTTTTGCATGGATAAAATCAATGAAGACAGATTTAGAAGAGTAATGGTAGAATAGGAGGAAAACGTTTTTCTCCAAAATCACTACAACTTAAACAGTTGAAGTTCTGGCAGTTCAAGTTTCATTGTGATCTTTGTGCCATGTTCCAACCTTTTAATAGTTTTCCTCAAGTTTTGAGTGTTGAATATAACAACTTTCTCTTTTTTTCTTCTTCATGACTAGATCTTCAGGTGCTGCCAGTTACTCCTGCTCCCCATTAAATACCACTTCAGGGAGTGGAAGATTTACACCCCTCAGTCAGAGGGCAAAGGTACATGAGGAAAAGTGAATGCATTGCTTTGCCATTCTTATCATATTTGTGCTGTGGTGTTGGGGTGTGGGTGGGGAGGGATTAGTGGGAGAAGGAATTGTTTTTCTTTTAGGACTTTGATTCCTAACCTTGACTAGTCACCCAGCTTAAGAGATGCTCATCACTGGAAAGTTGGCCACCAGGTGATGAATGTTTTTGGTCATGACAATTTATGAAGGGTTTTTACTAATATCTCTTATAGCACATTTTTGTGTAAAGAGTGTAGTTAGTCTACATGGTGGTATGGCGGATTGAGGGGGAAAGATTAAGTTGTAAGATTTATTTTTTAAAGTGACAAGCAGGACAACTAGGTTGGGGCAGTGAATAGAACATTGGTCCTAGAGTCAGGAGGACCTGAGTTCAAATCTGGCCTCAGACACTTGACACACTTGCTAGCTGTATAACCCCAATTGCCTTGCCTTTCCCCCTACAACAAAAAAAAGGTGACAAGTCCAAAAAACATTGTTTAGGGTAATAATGGCCTAAAGCACTGCTTCTTTTTTTTTTTTTTTGCTTTTTTGGAGGGGGAAGGTAGGGCAATTGGGGTTAAGTGACTTGCCCAAGGTCAGACAGCTAGCAAGTGTGTGTGTCAAGTGTCTGAGGCTGCATTTGAACTCAGGTCCTCCTGACTCCAGGCCAGTGCCGTAGCTGCCCCAAAAACAGTGCTTCTTAAACTGTGTATCACGACCCATATGGAGTCACTCAAAATTTGGCAATAGTAAAAGGTTTCTGAAGAAAGACAACCAAAAATTAATTAAAAATCAAATGTGTAATAAATCTAAGGCGTTCCTGGCAGCGCTGGTCTGTGTCACATTGTGCGGCTTCACTGCAGCCTTGGCTCTAAACCCGCAGCACGCACACTTTGCACTGCACATGCCCTCACGCCACGCAGTGCCAGCAAAAGCTGCCTAAGCATGAAAAGGGGTCACAAGTGGAAAAAGAAGCCCTGGCCTAAGGGATGGATGTCTCTTAGGAGTGTTTTTCATGTCTCTGATTCTGCTATTGCAACACATATAAGTTTAATATTGTGTAATATACTTAAAAGCTTCTGTTAAGACCAGGCCCTTTTCAATGTCAACAAATCAGATTTTGTATCTCTGACAGTCCTTTCTGAGGAGGATTCATTAGGAATCTTCTTACATCCTGTTTCTGACATATAATGCCTGGTGAAGTAACTTAACTAACCTTTTTATGCCCCAGGCAGCTCTCTAGTCCTCTTACGTTGCTGTGCAGGTACCAAGTTTGCATTGCTAGAGAGTGTTTCATCTGTGGCATTCCCGGTACTGAAATGTCCCTAATGAAATCATAGGTACGATGCAGAAATAAGTAACACAGACTAATAAGTGCTTTCATAAATGTTAGAATCTAACAGTTAGGTGCTTAAGTGCATGCCTGTGTTGTCTCAGACCACTAAGATTGGCTTTTATTTTTCCTATGTGCTAGCAAAATGTTACGGATATCTTGTGTAATTTGTCCCCATTTGCTGTACTAGGAGAACATTACTTCTTTTCCTCCTTGTTAGTTTGTGTCCATGATATGGTTACATAGATCATCTGTCTTTAAAAACAAAAAAAACCTCAAGATGACTAAGTGAAGAGATGGTCTTTTCCTTCTCCAGGATGTTTTATTTGGCGGTCACTTTTTTTTTTTAGTAGAGAATAAAAGTTTTGGGCAGTAGCCACTGCAATTAAAATCTGATTGTCCGATATGATGTATGATAACTTGCTTACACTAATCTCTGAAAACTGAGTGGTCTCCTGTATGTTGTAAGACTCTTCAGGTAATTTATCTAAATCTTCTCTGCCTCTGTATTCAACAGGTTGAGAAGCAAAGAGAAGAAGGCTGGTTTGCTCTCTCTACACATGTGACATAAGTGTTTTACAGATCTTGTTTTATTTTTAAATATTTTCTTCACGAACTTCCACTTCCCAGTCCCTCTGCCTTTCCATGTTATTGTTTAATTAGCACACAAAAAACTATGCATCATTTCTTCTGGTGGACAGAAGTAAAACATTTGTCATATTTCTGCATTTATTTTGAATATTAACCTTTTGAAAGAATACCTATTTAAGAAACAACCCTTCTGAACAGAAATTTGACAATTGGGGAATTAAAATATCACATTCCAGCCACCAAGTTGAGGATATCGCAAGCCTTTTAAATTTCTCATTATTCGATTAAAAAAAAACAAACCTGTATGACATTTGTACCTACAACAAGATGAATTCCTGTTTTTGGTTACACAATAAATGTCATCTTTGACATCTTTTAATTTTTTTTTCTAAAGAACAGAGTTACTGTGGGTCAATCTGTGTAATAAAAGTTTTCTCTCTGCTGTGAGTACAATTACTGACTTATGGAAAAATTTTTAACATCTTCTTGGTCCCAGACTTACTGCTTTGGGAGTCACTGCTTTCTCCCACCTTTTTTGAACACATTGTTTATATAGTTATTTTTTTAAGCGGATGTGTGAGTATGTTTGTGTTTTTCAGTAAATGAGAATAGTTGTATATATTATAGAATATGCTTATGTGTTTTTCTAAATGTAAATTTTTATCTATAATGGTGAGCAATGAATTTTAAATAAAAAAAATCATAGTAACTTGCATCTTAAATTTTTATGTTAACTGTTCCAACAGCACGTATGCCAATAAGCTGTCAGATGTCTAAGAGCATTAATAATGAGTTAATTCTAGATCTGGCGGCTGAAAAGAGACTATGGTTCAAAAATGATTCCTTCTCTGTGTTATCTTGAAAGAGGCCAGTGTGGGACACTAGGCAAACTCAGTACAGGTAAGTACTTTTGCAGGTTCCTAGATAGGTTAGGCATTGAGTTCTCTTGAAAACTTGCTTTTTAAAATATTCCTGCTTTTTATCTTAGGGATTGACTAGGTGTTTGATGCGTTTATTTATTTCTCATGTGCAGTGGGAGAAATGGAAATTATTTCCTCAAGAAATACTGAATATATTTCCATGAAACCATATGTATAATTTGCTTGTCTTCCATCCTTATTCAGTCTTGTGTTTTAACTGGCACTGCACTGTGTGTAATTGGTACCTTAATAAATGTTATCCCAGTCTGAGTCATAAAGCTTTTTAGTCTCATCCCATTTCTGTACCTCTGAAGAATCACAACTCGTCTGGATCAGTGAATTCATTCTCTTGCTCTGCTTTTTGTTAACTGTGGTTCATTGTCTAATTTTAATTTCTGGTTCTTCTGAGTCCAGGATTCTACAGTAGCCACCAGACCCACATTTTACCCAGTTAATGGTGGGCTGTGGATTGTAGCACCCATGTGTTCGTGATACTTCCCTCTTGACAACTAACAAAAGTAAAATTCATATATCCCTGAGAATGAGTGACAACATGACATGCTGTATAAAGAGCCAGCCTCAAGGCCAGGAAGATCGGGATTCAAGATCCACCTCTGAGGCCTCCTGGCTGTGTGACCCTGGTCAAATCACCTAATCTCTCAGTGCTTCAAGGTGATTAGTTGGAGAGAATGTGCAAACCTGCGTTGGGAGATCCAGGAGGAGTTCTCTCCACCAGTGTATTCACTGGACTTGGTCCTCATAATTCATAACAAATAGTAGATGAGATAAGATAGTGGTAGTTCATCTCTTCATTTTCTGGGTTATCTATCTTTGTGTAAGTAGGTTACCTGCTATTTGATCCGAATCAGAGACTTCCATTATTATTACAGTAAATGGTAGGTAGCCTTCTTCAGTTGTCAGACTTAAAAAAAATTACTTGCTAAGGTTCATTGTGTCCTAAATACAAATTAAGCTAGTATAAATTTACCTTTTATTAACACCAGGTCTTTAATTAACGTTGAGAGTGAAGGGACATTTTAATTCCTTTATTATATCTGGGTCAACTTATAGACATTTTCATCTATCTGGACATTTATTTGAATTCGGTATTTACTAATACGGTAAAATATGCACACATATAATACATTAACATTACTATATGTAAGACAGTTCACTAGATACTGGGAGTACAAGGTTGAAATAAGAGTCTTTGCTCTCAAGGAGCTTGCAAATGGGGTTAAAATCTGCACCATGATAGCTATAAGTAAGGTAGGATGTGGTATCTCCAAAGAGACTATTGACTTTTTAAAAGCAGATTACCCACTCAACAAATAGGCCTTTCTAACAGAAATTTTTGAGCAGAGAAGAATTTCTCTTTGCTATTCCGGGAGTGTCCGTCAGTAAACATTAAGTGCCTTATATATGGCAGGCACTGCACTAAGCCCTAGGGATATAAGGAGGTAAAAAAACAGTGCTTACCCTCAAGGAGGTCACCCTCATGGCAGAAACTGGGTGTCTTACAAGGAGCCAAATTAAGCCTAACACAAACCTCTTGAATGTCTTTCTTTGGTTCAGATCTGTTATTAGCGTAAGAGTGCTGATTGTCAAAATTCCTTCCACTGATGCAGGTCTCACAACTCGTCTATACCAGTTTTAGTTTTTTGAAGAACCTAGACGGGGTGGGGGTGGGGGGGGAATCTGCCTCCTTGAGGCCACATGTGGCCCTCTAAATCCTGAAGTGCAGCCCTTTGACTGAATCCAAACTTCACAGAACAAATCTGGATTCAGCCAGAGGACTACACTTGAGGACCTAGAGGGCTACACATGGTCTTGAGATAACAGGTTCCCCATCCATGATCCTAGAGGTTAGTAACTTGGTCGTGGTCACACGTCGAGTTTGTGTTAGTGGCTATACTTTAACCCAGTTTCTCCTGACACCAAGTCTGATATTGTGTCCATTATGTCGCATGTCTTTAATAAAGAACAGTCTAAGGTGAGGCATTTTTTACCTGCAATAAGCTATATTTTTACAATTCACGTGTCTTTTCTGAAGAGTAGAATTGCTATGTATGTAAAATATTTTTTTCTTATGTGAATACACTTAAAATACAGAAATGTACTGATTGTCCCCTTCTGTATCTGATAGTGACCTCATAATGCCTTATATTTTTGCAGCATTTGTCAAGATATCAAAAAGAAAATGATTCTCCTTTTGTTTACACAAAAGCTTTCTGAAGAGACCACATCTTACTTATTTTTGTACTTCCAGTGACTAGCTCAGTACTTTGAACAATATATACATTTATTAATTAGTAGTTGAATAAATTCTCCCATGTGACTAAAAATCAACTATACTCTCTAGGGAAAAGGAAATAATGGTTGCCTGTAGCTGAACTTCATTGAGAATAGCAACTCTCATTGGAGGAAAACACAATTTATATTCTCAGTTGCGTTTTAGCATTTTGAATTCCCATTTAGATCTCATTACTTGTGAATAGTCTAACTCACATTGAAGTCACACTTTGATGTTTGTAAATGCTTTTGCTTACCACAGTCCTCTGAAGCAGATAATTACATTCTCAGTTTCACACAAGAGTATACAAAGATCCAGAGAAGGTCTTCATGGTCTCGTGGGATTGTGCTCCTTGCTCACCTAACACCATAGACTGCTTGCAATACGTTTGTGTCTCCAAACTTCTGCTGTGCTCGTCATTGTCATGTGACCCCAGAGAAAGAGTCTATGCAGTGATCTTTACGTTGCATGTTTGATAGTTGCAAGCCTATTTTTCATGCATTGTTGCGGACCAGTTGGCATTATGAGCTGTAGGTCATTGCTAGCAGCACAGAAGATTTCCTCCTTATGCTTTAATCTCTTTTTATCAGTCTTGATTATGACCGACAGTAATCCAGCCAGCATTTTTTTAACCTTGTCTGATTCACTTTTATTCTTTGCTGTCACACAGAATTCAGTCACCAAGTATTTCTGTATCTCCACACTGTCCACATATATTGCATGAAATGTTTGTTTCATATTCACTTTATTTTATGAAGGCTCATCTCTAAGTCATGTAACTTTGATACCATCAGCAGATGTTGCAGTGATTTTTCTTTGGGATATGGTCTCCCCTAAATTATTGAAAACTATCTCGGATATACTAAACCAGCTCTTGGACTGCAAGAATGGAATTTTGATTGGTGGTGAACACTTGGCACACTTGCTTTTTGAAAAGTATCGTAGCTTATTTGAAAGTGCTGTTCCATACAAACCTAAATATTTGTAGCAGGTTTTTTTGTAGTAGCAAAGACCTGGAAAAAAGCAAATGCCCATAGATTAGGGGAATGGCTAAAGAAATTGTGGCAAATGAATGAAATGAAATATTACTGTAAGAATAAATGCTAGTGATGAAGATGCATGAGAACATTTATATGGCTATGGAAATTGAAGAAAACAATCAGAAAAAAACAATTACTTCAACAATGTAAATGGAAAGAATCCTCCTCCACTGCCCTTCTCCCTTGGTCTTTGTTACAAGGGATGACTGGAGAGGGGAGCAAGAGGGATTTATTTGGAAATGAAGGTTATGTGTAAAAACAAGTTTTAAAAATACTGTTCTAGAGTTCCATGAGATTGTTGGTGGCACAGTATAGGCAGTGGTTCTTAACCTTGTGTCGGTGAATTTTTAAAAAATTGATAAGGATTTCAGTATAATTTCCATTGTTATCCTATTTTATGCATTTGAAAACATTCTGAAAGGGGGACTATGACAAAAAAAGGCTAAGAACATACCTGATATAGCGGAAAGAACAGGGATTTAGACTCAGCTCTCTGGGCCTCCCTTTCTTCATGTACAAATAGGGAGTTTGGACTATATGGTCTCAAAGGTCCATTCTAGATTTAAATAATTTCTGTGATTTTGTCTACCTGATAGGTGAGGGAGGGCAGGGGAATGAGCTGATAGAACGGTGGAAGATGTGGTGACCTGAACCAAACCGTGTTCTTTATACAAAGTACATCCAGAAATACTTTTTTCTAAGGTTACTATCATAACATGTGCAGGGTACCTCCTATACACGAATTCCTTTGAGTGTGCCTCCTGCCCCAGGATAACTGTTTTCATTCCCCAGTGTTGAGGCCTGAAATACAAAATAAATATTCAATTTCAAAAACAAATGTTTAGTTTCCATGCTTTTCCCACAAGATAAACAATTGAAAAAGTCAGTTTTCCTGGTCGGTGCTTATATAGAATCATTACTTCAATAAAATTAAGTGCAAGTATGATACTTTTTATTCACAGTTCCATGGAGCCAAAAAGAAATACATTTGAAGAGAACAAACTCATGGCGTAAATTATGTAAAAGCAGTTTCAAAAGGACAGACTTAGACCATCAAAATATGTTGTAACGGTAACTTTTAAGTAGGGAGGTGCTCGAACAACAAGAAAAAGCGCTATTTTAAAAATAGCCCAGTAAATGCAGAAACCTGCCCTGTCCTTGGGTGCCTTCGATTCCACCAGGTTTCATTTACTAAGAAGCCGCAGCTGTGACATGGCCACGTGCTGGATGGTGCAAAAAAAACGACGTACGTTTTAACTGTCAAGTCGGTGCCCCATTATGAGCAGCTGGGCGTCCTTTGAGCCACTCTAATAGGTTTGCAGCAAACTTCAGCTGCATCGTTTCACACTGCAAGGAACAAAGGGAGGTGGGTGAGGTGTCTTCGCGTAGCTTTGGTTTTTGAACCCAAACGGTCTTCTTGGGAGGAGGGAGACGGGAATCCGCGGCCCGGAACTGGCGGGTACCAACACCTTACACGCATCCTGGCCCGCCAACCCATCTGCGGCTGCCACCTGTCGGGCACCCAGGGATGCTCTTCAGGGCTCCATTGCGGACCCGAGCACGCGCATTGCAGCTCGACAGAGACACTCCCCTGGTGCCTCCCCTCCCAGAGGAAGGCTAGTCCGTGGTTGCCGTGGTAACGGCAGTAAACGAAGGGAGAGCTCACAGAGTGCTTTGGAGTGAGATCTGCGGCTCCGTCTCTGCGTAAGTACCCCGTCTTTCAAAGCCCCGGGCCCCCAGCCTCTGCTTTAGCCTTCTTCTAAGAGCAAGCTAAATTAGATTCGTAGTCACCTTGGTCTTCATTCTCAGCCTCCCACTGTGTTCCTCCTCCTTTCTCTGGCTTGCGGACACGCACGCACACCCACACACACCCACACACACCCACACACACCCCTCCTCTGTATTTTCCTACCTTCTCTCAGAGCTCCCCAAAGAGTGAGCGTCTCTTTCCTCATTCATACATTCAACAAATATATGTATGTTTGTGTATGTGTATATATATATATGTATGTATATGTATATGTAGGTGTATGTGTATGTGTATATGTATGTGTATGTGTATGTGTATATGTATATGTGTGTGTATTGAAACTAGCGAGTTGTAGTTAATACGCTGAAGTGGCATGATCGGTATCCCCAAAGTTCTGGACAAAATAGAAGGATAGGCTGAATATAGACAGCTGTATTTATTTTGTACCTTTTTTGTATACTTTCCTATGTACGTTTGTTATGCGGCTAGGTGGTGCACTAGATAGAGCACCGACTCTGGAAGCAGAAAGACCTGAGTTCAAATTCAGCCTTTGACGGGTACTAGCTGTGTGAACCTGGGCACTTGCCTCCTCACTATTTGCCTCAGTTTCCTCAACCATAAAAAGGGGCAATAACAGCCACTACCTTGCAGGGTCGTTGTGAGGATCAAATAAGACAATCTTTGTAAAGTGTTTAGCACAGTGTCCGACACTCAGTAGACACGATAAAAACGCTTATTCCCTTTCCCAATAGACTGCAAGCTCTTTGAGGGCAGGGACGGTTCCATTTTTGTCCATATTTGTACCTAGTTTACTACCTCTCACATAATGGGTGCTTAATAGATGGTTGCTGATTAATTAAAGAAAATTGGCTACTCAATTATCTTATTGGCAGTTTTTGTTAAAAAAAAAAAGTGACCTGGTCAATGACTTGGAATTACTGTGGTAAACAAGACAAACAGTCACTGGCAAGACACGCAGGAGGTGGAAGAAAGTAAACTTTTCATATAACTTATTATAAGTAAATGCACATTTTCAACATCAGAAAATTCCATTCTGTGGTACAGAGATGTTAATCTTGTGATTTCAGGTTGCGTGTGTTACAATGAAGATTCAAAGCCTCCATTCTACAGGTAGCACATAAGTTGAAATGTAAAAACCTCTAAGCTGCAGAAATAGCTTGTCCCATTGCTGCCTGCCTGTTATTGTTCAGTCAGTATAATAAACATTTATTAAGTGCCTACTTTGTAGCAGGCATTGTGCTAAATGTTGAAGATACAAAAAGAGGCGAAAGACAATGCTTGCTCTCCAGGAGCTCACAATCTAATCAAGGAGATAACAAGCAAACTAATGTGTACTAACAAGCTATAGACAGGGTAAATAGGAAATAGTTGAAAGAAGGAAGGGACCAGAATTTGGAGAGGGTGGGCTTCCTGTAAAAAAAAAGGGGGGGATTATATTTATAGTTGCTCTTTTTGTGGTGGCAAAGAATTGGAAATTGAAAGCCTGCCCAATCAATTGGGGAATAGCTGGACTAGTTGTAGTGTATGATTGTGATGGAATACTGTTGTGGTATGAGAAATGACAAGTGGGATGCTTTCAGAAAACTTGGGAAGACCTATATGAACTGATGCAAAGTGGACTGAGCAGAGTCAGAAGAACATTGTACACAGTAACAGCCATATCATCCAATGATCAAAGGTGAATGGGTAGCTACTTCCAGCAATACAACAATCCAAGACAATTCCCAAAGATGTATGATGGAAAAAGCTATCCGCCTTCAGAGAAAGAACTGGTGGGAGTTTGAATGCAGATCGAAGTATGCTTTTTACTTTATTTTTCTTGGGGATTTTTTTGGTTGGTGTTCTCTTTTGCAACATGGCTAGTATGGAACTATATTTTGAATGACTAAACATGTATAATCTATATCAAAGTGCTTGCCTTCTCAGGGTGAAGGGCAAGGAGAGAATTTAGAACTCAAAAATTATTTTAAAAAAACCCAAAATGTTAAAAATTGTTTTTACGTGTAATTAAGAAAAATGAATAAAATTGGTCTTAAAAAAATACCAAATTAAAAGAAAAGAAAATGGGATTTTAGTTGGGATTTAAAAGAATCCAAAGAAGCCAGTATGCAAAGATGAGGTGGAAGAACATTCAAGGCATAGAGGATAGAGAAAATTCCCAGAGCCAAGATATGGAACAGCAAGAAAGCCATTGTCACTGTATTGAAGAGTACATGGTGAGGAGGAAGGTGTAAGAAGACTGGAAAGATAGTAGGGGTTAGATTATGAAGGGCTTTGAATACCAAACAGGGTTTTGAAATTGATCTTAAAGGCCAAAGGGAGCCTCTGAGGTTTAATGAGCAGGAGAGGAAACAGTCAGACTTGTGCTTTGGGAAAATCACTTTGATGGCTGAATGGAAGGTGTATTGGAATGGGGAGAGACTTGTGGCCGGAAGACCTACCAGGGGCTACTGAATAGTCAAGAAGTGAGGGTCTGCACTAGGGTGGTGGCTGTGTCAGAGGAGAGAATGGGGTACCTTTGAGAGATGATGCCAAGGTGTAATTGACAGTCCTTGGGCATAACTTAAGATATGGGAGGTGAGAGACAGTGGGGAAACAAGGATGATGCGGAAGTTGCAAGCCTGAGGGACAGGGGGATAGTGTTGCCCTTGACATTAACAGAAAAGTTAGAAGTGAGGGTGGCCTTGGGGGAAAGATAATAAGTTTAGTGTGGGGCATGTTAAGGTTAAGAGGTCTACTAGACATCCAGTTTGAGATCTTTGAAAGGCAGTTGGACATGCAAGATTGGAAGGTCAGCAGAGAGATTGGGGCAAGAGAGGTATTTTTAAGAATCATAAGCATAGAGATGGTAATTAAATCTATGAGAGCTGATAAGATCACCAAGAGAAGAGGACCCAGGACAGAACCCTGAAGATACCTATAGTTAGAGGACGTAACCTAGATGAGAATCCAGCAAAGGAGACTGAGGAGGAGAACCAGGAGAGAGTGAGTGGTGTTCTGAAACCCAGAGAGAAGAGTGTCAAAGGCTGCAGAGTGGTCAAGGAGAATGAAAGTCTGAGAAAAGGCTTTGACAAGAAAGGCTTTGACTACTAAGAAATTATTAATAACTTCAGAGAAAGCAGTTTTGGTGGAATGGAATCCTTCCTTTTGGTAGAATCCTTCCATTCTTGGAAGCCAGACTATAAGGGGTTAAGAAGAGACCAAGAAAAGAGAAAGCAGAAGCATGTACCTGCTGTTAGATGCCCATTTCAAGGAGTATAGCCACAAAGGTGGTGGTGGGGGGAAGATACTATATAGGACAATAGTGGGGATAAAAGGATCAAGTGAGGGTTTATTGAGAATGAAGAAGACATTGACATGTTTGTAGACAGTAGGGAAGGAGCCAGCAGACAGGGAGAGATTTAAAATAAGTGAAAAATGGGTGGCTAGGTGACACAGTGAACAGAGCACCAGGCTTGGAGTCAGGAGGACCTGAGTTCAAATCCGACTTCAGACACTTAACACTTACTAGCCACGTGACCTTGGGCAAGTCACTTAATCCCAAATTGCCCCTCCTTCCCCCCTCCAAAAAAGCAAAAAAAAAAAAAAAAGGAAAAAGTTGAGATGACAGAGGAGTTAATCTATTGAAAGAGAAAAGATGGAATGAAATCGCTTGTGCAGGTAGAGGGGTTAGCCTTGGCAAGGGGTAAGGCCACCTCATCACGTGAGATAGGGGTGAAAGAGGAGAGAGTGGCAGAAGGAAAAAGAATGAAATGAGATGATGAAAATGGGAAACAGGGAGCTCATGGTAAATGACCTCAAATTATTCTTTAATATATGAGGCAAAGTTCCCAGCTAAGATGATGGGGAAGAGGAGCCATGGGAGTTTTGAGGGGAGATGAAAAAGATTTGGAAGCTCTGCGGGAAGAGTGGGATAGAGAATTGATAACAGAGGTGTAAAAGGATTGCCTATTAGCAGTGAGAGCCCAGTTAAAGTTGTATAGCAGAAATTTATAGCGGACCAAATCAGAACAGTTGTGTGATTTTCTCTACCTTCTCAGTATGTCAGCAGTGTGATGTTTGCTAAAAAAATTCATGAGTCCTGTATTGTTGTTACTGTTCAGTCCTTTTCAGTCATATCCAACTCTTTGTGACCTCATTCGGCATTTTCTTGGCAAAGATACTAGAGGAGTTTGCCATTTCCTCCTTCAGCTCATTTTGTGGAAACTGGGGCAAACAGGGTTGAGTGACTTGCCCAGTGTCACACAGCTACTAAGTGTCTGAGGCCAGATTTGAACACAGAAAAATGAATCTTCCTGACTTCAGACCCAGTGTGCTCTCCATTGTGCCACCTAGCTGCCCCTCATGAGTCCTGAGGGTGCATTAATAGAAATGGAATATCCAAAACAGGGAAAGGTAGAGTCTCACTATTCTCTGCATTGTTTAGATATACATTGGGAGAACTGTGCTTTAATGGGTATTGTATTTTAAAAGGGATATTGACAAGTAAGGACACATGTCATTTGGGCTCTGGATCCTGCCACAATGGACCTGGCTATAATTTTGGAGAGTATTATCTTTTATTATTTTAAAAATTTAATATTTTATTTTTCCCAGTTACATATAAAAACAATTTTAACATTCTTTTTTTTACATTTTGTGTTCCAAATTCTCTCTCTTATTCCCTCCTTTATCTCCCCCTCCTTAAGAAGGCAAGCAATTTGATATGGGTTATAAATGTGCAGACATGCAAAACATTTCCCTATTAGTCATGTGAAAGAAAACATAGACAAAAAAAAACAAACAAGAAAAATAGTTTAAAAAAGTATTCTTCGATTTGCATTTGAATTCTATTAGTTCTTTCTCTGGAGGTGGATAGGATTTTTCATCTTAAGTCTTTCAGAACTGTCTTGAATAATTGTATTGCTAAGAATAACTAAGTCAGTCATAGTTGATCATCCCTCAGCATTGTTGTTACTGAGTACAATGTTCTCCTGGTTCTGTTCATTTCACTTTGCATCAGTTTATGTAAGTTTTTGCAGGTTTTTCTGGGAGCATCCTGCTTGCCATTTCTCATAGCACAATTATATTCCATCAAATAATATACTACAACTTGTTCAGCCATTTCCCAATTGATGGGCATCCCCTCCATTTCGAATTCTTTTTGCCACCACAAAAAGATCTTCTTTGGACATGTTTGTACACATAGATCCTTTTCCCTTTTTTATTGCTTTGGGATACAGACCTAGTATTGATGTTGCTGGGTCAAAGGGTATATGCAATTTTATAGCCCTTTGGGCATAGTTCCAAATTGTTCTCTAGAATGGTTGGGTCAGTTCACAACTCTGCCAAAAGTGCATTCATACCTCAATTTTCCCACACCCCTCCAACATTTATAATTTTTATTTTCTGTCATATTAGCCAATCTGTTAGGTGTGGGATAGTAGCTTAGAGTTGTTTTAATTTGCATTTCTCTAATTAATAGTGATTCAGAGCATTTTTTATACGTTATAGTTAGCTTTGATTACTTTGTCTGAAATAAGCCTGTTCATATCCTTTGAGCATTTATCAACAGGAGAACGATTTATATTCTTATAAATTTTGCTCAGTTCTCTATATATTTGAAAAATGAGATCTTCATCAGAAAAATTTGCTTCTCTTCCTCCTTGCTTGAGAAGGCAAGCAATTTGATATAGATTGTATGTGTTCAGTCATGCGAAACATTTCTTTATCAGCCATGTTATAAAAGAATACCCAGACCAAAAAAACTCAAGAATAATAAAGAAAATTTAAAAAGTATGTTTCAATCTATATTCAGACTTCCTCAATTCTTTCTCTGAAAGTGGATAGCACTTTTCATCATAAGTCTTTTAAGATTGTTTTGGATCACTGTATTGCTAAGATTAGCTAAGTCATCCACAGTTGATTATAGTACAATATTGCCATTACTGTGTGCAGTGTTCTCCTGGTTCTGCTCACTTCATTTTGCATCAATTCATGTAAGTCTTCCTGGGTTTTCCTGAAAGCATCTTATTCATCATTTTTTATAGCACAACAGCATTCTACCATAATCATGTACCACAACTTGCTCAGCCATTGCCCAATTGATAGGCACCTCCTCAATTTTTAGTTCTTTGCTGCCACCAAAAAAGTTTCTATAAATATTTTTGTACATATAGGTTCTTTTCCTTTTTCTTTGATCTTTTTGGGATACAGACCTAGTAGTAGTGTTGCTAAGTTAAAGGATATGCACAGTTTTAAAGCCCTTTGGACAGAGTTCCAAATTGTTCTATAGATTAATTGGATCAGTTCACAACTCTACCAACCATGTATTAATGTCTTAACTTATTCACATCCCCTCCAACATTTGTCATTTTCCTTTTCTGTCATATTAGACAATCTGGAATGTATGAGATGGTACCTCAGAGTTATTTTAATTTGCATTTCTCTAATCAATAGTGATTTCCAGCCTTTTTTCATATGACTATAGATAGATTTGATTTCCTCTTCTGAAAACTGCTTATTCATTTCCTTTGATCATTTATCAGTTGAGGAATGTATATTCTTATGAATTTGACTCAATTCTCTCTCTATATGAGAAATTTAGTGCAACTGTTTTGAAAACAATTTCAGATTGTGCAAATAAACTGACTAAAATGTCTCTAACTTTTGACCTGCAAATTCCACCACTGAGATTATATACCAAGAAGTCCTTGGATAAGAAGGAAGTCCCCACATATACCAACATAGTTATAAAAACACTTTTTGTGATAGCAAAGAATTTGATGTTAATTTCTCTTGTTATTTATTTGAAACATTCTTTCGTATGGTTGTTAATCGTCTGCAGTTCTTTTGAGAGATATTTGCTCAAATTCTTGTACTTGATGTGTAAATAGCATTAGGTTAACGAAGCACTTTATATGATGTTATTATATCTCTTGATCCGTGAAGTGGGTACAAGGGTGTGCTGGAGCTCACTCCAGCTGGATTTCAAGAGTCGATGATTAAATTTTCAGTGTGAACACTTACTCCTTAGAAATCAGCAAATGCTACAAATCAGGTTTTGACTCGTTTTATTGATTGTCTGGACATGATAAAGTGAGAGAGAAAATGTTAATGCAGATTAAGTTTAAACTTAAAAGTGTGTCATGTATACATTTTTTTCCAAAGGGCTGCCTGCGTATTCACACTACTATAGGTATTATTATAATGGTGGGAGGATCATCATGGAGGGAGGAAATTCAGTTTGCAAAAAAAAAAAAAAAAAAAGAGGCCTAAAATTAGACTTTATTGCATAATGTTGCCTAGGGCGGATTCTGAAGAGAAGCATCACTTTATGAACTTAATAAGATTTTAGACAATTTTATTTACGAATACTTTATTTTCATTTTATAAAGTGCAAAAATGCAATATGGCACAGCAGATAGAGGGGCAGCCTTTGAGTTAGGAAAACCTGGTTTCAAGTCCCACCTTTGACATATACTACTGGTGTGACATTGGACAAGTCTCTCTCGTTTTAAGTTTTTTTTTCTTTTTGAAGGGCAGTTGGGGTTAAGTGACTTGCCCAAGGTCACATGGCTAGTTTTTGTGTCAAGTGTCTGAGGCCATATTTGAACTCAGGTCCTCCTGACTCCAGGGCTGGTGCTCTATTCACTGTGCCACCTAGCCACCCCGTCAAGTCTCTTAATAATAATAATTGCTAATATTTATATAAATCTTGAAGGTTTGCAAAAAGCTTTATGTGTTATCTCATTTGGTCCTCACAACCCTTCGGGTTAGGTGCTATTACTATCCCCATCTTACAGTTGAGGAAACTGAGGCAGATGGAAGTTAAGTAAGTTGCCCAGGGCCACACACCTAGCAAATGTCTAAAGCACAATGTGAATTTGCGTCTGCTTGATTCCAGATATACTCTATCCATCTAGCTGCTCAATCTCTCGATGCTCCATGCAACTCTCTTACGACTAACTGGCAGAGCAATTGTAGGTAAACACCGACAGACTGAGTTTTTTCACTGAACAGTTCAAAATAATACATCTGGACCAAAAAAAAAAAAAAAAAAAGGAAAGTGGTTTAAACTGCCTTGGGAAAGACAAGGAGAAAATGGAAGCATTTGCTCTGAAAGAAAACTGTTACAGATACTTTATGGGAAGGTTTACAGCAGAATGACTAAGGAAGAATTTGGGAATAATTGCTCTTCAGTGGTCCACATTTTGAATTTGAGGTTAGATGCTGAAACTCTTAACCCCGGCACTTTTTTCTGACGGGTTTTTTGTTTCGTTTCGTTTTTGATTCCTGGAGATGAGAGGGGAGAGAGTTAGTTGTTAAAGGGGACCACTGGAAAATCTCTGTCTGCAGAAGTAACTAACCTCAAGACATAATTTGTAAGTGTGTTTGAGACTGAATGATCATACTTGGTCACTTTTTTTAAAGGAAGAGGTGTGGGAGATACATCAATAGAAACAGTGACTTATTGAAGCCATAGCCGATGCTATTGAGTGCCAAAGGAATTGTGCAGGCTTGTCTGTGTGTCTGGCCTACTTCTGAAGTCTTCTTACCCCAGGATGGATGCCTATGGAAAGGCACCCAACTCCTTTTGTTTACTCCTGAGTATAAAACATTGTAAGCTCTGATGTTCAGGGGTCATGTGGGTCCATCAGTAGCCCTGACAGAGTTGGAACCCTTGAAATCTTTTATCAGGACCAAAGGGACCTGGCTATGTCACAGGCTGGCTCATTTCTTCCTCCTATTCCAATGCTTTTACTGAAATTACTCTAAGTAATGGTGATAATTGGAATCTAGTTTCTATACATTTATCCATTTCCAAATTTCATCTATTAAAAATGCATGTTGTTGGGGCAGCTAGGTGTCACACTGAATAGAGCACTGGTCCTGGAGTCAGGAGGACCTGAGTTCAAATGTGACCTCAGACACTTGACACTTACTAGCTGTGTGACACTTGGCCCCAATTGTCTTGCCTTTCCCCCTCCAAAAAGACAAAAAAAAAATACCATGTGGGAACTATTATAATTTCATTTGGTGTCTTCTTATTTTTATCTTTTCTTATATTTTGGTGTTGATTTTGACTTTGACTCTAACCGATTGATAACCTCACTTCCCAGACACAGATGATTCTGAGAATGACTTCCACATGAGTTAGCAGTCATGTTCCTGTGTGTTAAGTTGTAATCTATTTGTTTCTTGTCTCACGTTGCTTAGCTTGTACTCTTCCAAAACCTTCTGGCCCTCTTCTTAAAGGAAGTATTCATGCATGTTGCAGTCACATGTATGAGAGTGTTTGTGTATATTGCAATCACATGTGAAAGCATTCATGTATGTTGCAATCACATGGGACACATATGATTGCTCTTTTGGTTTTGCTTAGCTTTTTTTTTTTAACAGAAGTGTTCTATTACAGTGGAAGTGCTGTGGTGGGGTATATGGAAAGTTATATAAAAAGACAAAATGAATAAAACATTAAAAAAACAAAAGAAAATATTCATATTATGTAGGCACAAAGCTTCTGAGTAGTCTTTAAGATGATGACCTATTTAATTTTTTTTTTGCCATATTCTCCTACATAGACTCTTGAAGTCATTAAGTACCAAAGTATATGTTGATTGCATTTGAAGTTTTCCGTCAAGAACTCTGTATTCTTTCTCTACCTCTTCATTCTTGGCAATTGATGTTCCATAAGCTGGAACTGCCTCCCATGGTGACTTCTTTTTTTGCTTATGATCTTCATTGAATGCTGCAGGCCAGGGTGACCAAGGATGCTGTGAAATGATTTTTATTACTCTTGAGTGCATGATTAAAACACTTATAACTTCCTTGTTTGACTTTTAAAGGAGAGCCTGGTTACCAACTTTTCATTTAATGGCAATTTTCTGGAGGTCTCTGGTTTCATTCATGACAAGTGTGCCAATATTGATGTAGGTCCGTTCCATAAAAAATACATCAACCTGCTTTTTGGGGGAGGTGAAGACCTCATATTTAGAATCAGTGATTAAATTTCTGTTTATAAATGGTGGTATCATTAAGGTTTCAGTGGTATCAGTAGAACACAGCAGAAGACTTGCTCATTGCTGGCCAAGGCCCCAACAGTGTCTAGCCATGGTCCAAAGAAGCAAAAGCAAGATGGGTAGACAGTAGGAATGCAGGTCAACAGTGGGAGATCCATCTAGAGTGCAGAGGGAACCTGCTGAAGCCATTGGGTATGAGATGAGTTGTAGCATAGACAAGGGGAATCTGATATTAGTAGACATAGTACCAGGTAAGCAAGGTCGGAAGAGAGAAAAGTGAGAAGCAGGCCCAAGGTTGCAGTCCATGTAGGTCAGTGGATGAAGCACAGTTAAGTCATGTGACAGGCACATAGCAATCAATTGATTAAGGATTTATTGAGCATTTTCTATATGCCAGGCACTTTGCTAGGCTCTGGGGATACAATTACAAAGAATGACATCATTTCTGCTTGCAATAGCTCTATCAAACTGAAAACCTTTTGGTGATCCCTCCCTCCCCCTAGCCCTTGGCTTTCCCCTTCTGCATTAAACCCTTATCCCAAGTTCTTCCTCCCAGGCTTCTTGACAATTTTTTAAAAATTTATTTATTTTATAGTTTTCAACATTCATTTCCACAAGATTTTGAGTTACAAATTTTCTCCCTGTCTCTCCCCTGCCACCCACCCCAATATAGCAAGCATACTGAACACCCCTTCCCCCAATCTGCTCTCTCTTAGGTCCTCCCCCATCCCCCTCTTACTTTCTAGTAGGACAAGATGGATTTCTGCACCCCATTGCCTATATATCTTATTTCCTGGTTGCATGTAGAAAACAATTTTTAACATTTGTTTTAAAAACTTTGATTTCCAGATTCTTTCACTTCTTCCCTCATCACTCACCTCCACTGGGAAGACAAGCAATTCAATATAGGTTGTACATGTGTAGTTACGTAAAACATTTCCATAGTATGTGAAAGACTAACTATATTTCCCTCCATCCTATCCCATACCCCACTTATTCTGTTTTCTGCTTTGACCCTGTCCCTTTTGAAAAGTGTTTGCTTCTAACTACCCTCTCCCCCAATCTGCCCTCCCTTCTATCATCTCCCCTCTTATCCCCTTCCCCCCTACTTCCCTGTAGGGTAAGATACCCAACTGAGTGTTTGTGTTATTCCCTCCTTAAGCCAAATTCAGTGACAGTAAGGTTGACTCATTCCCTTTCACCTTCCTCCTCTTCCCCTCCATTGCAAGTTTTCTCTTTCCCCTATTCTATCTCTCCCTTTCTCCTTCTGCCAATATATCACTCTCTCACCTCTGAATTTTATTTTTTAGATATCATCCTTTGATATTCAGCTCATCCTGTGCCGTCTATGTGTACATGTACACACATATATACACATACACGTACACACATGTATACCCTCCTATACATTCATATATATTCCCTTCAACTATCTTCATACTGAGAAAAAGTCTCATGAGTTACAATTATCATTTTCCCATGTAGGGGTGTAAGTAGTTCATTTTTAATAAGTTTCTTATGGGAGGGCGGAGCCAAGATGGCGGCGTAGCAGCAGCAACATATCGCAGCTCTCACATAGCCACCCCCAAATACCCATGAAATAGGACTCTAAACCAATCCTAGAACTCCAAAACGCACACAAAGATACTTCCCACTAAAGTCAGCTCGGCTACGAGGAGCCATATCAGCACTGTGAACCGAAACCAGCCTGGCCTGAAGCCGCGGGTGTGCCCCGGGGGCAGCTGGACAGGAGGAGCGGAGAAGCCTCAGGTGAGCAGATTAGCGGCAGCTGTGAGCAGCTCAGTGGGAATTGCGAATCTAGGAGAGTTAAGCAGTCTGGCCGGAAGGCCTCCAGAGCAGAAAAGCAAAAGGCAGAGGTTTTGCACC
>CM053582.1:342587356-342614857 GCA_028627135.1 Pseudochirops cupreus | reverse complement strand
CTGCCCTACCAAAAAGTGACATAGGAGAGAATAGACTCGGGGAGGGGAGAAACACTGGGATGGCTGTTTTGGGGTGGTGGGCGGGGGAAAGACGGGGAGAAAATATGTAACTCAAAAAAAATTTAATAAATTAAATTTAAAAAAAATAAATAAATATACTTCCTCATTTAAGAAGCTATCCCCATTGTACAGGGGTTATAAATGCTTGCTGACAGACTGACTGGTTTTTATGTCTGCCTCCAGTCTACTTCTCCACAATTATTTCACAAAATCCCCCTAAGACTTTGCATGGGCTATGCCCCTTTGCCAGAAATACTTTCCCTCCTCATCTCTGCTCCTAATGACCTTCTTTCAACACTCACAGATCCTGTGTGCTGCCTCCTATGGAAAGGCTTTCCTGAAACACCTGATCATCAATGCATTCTCCTTCCTCGTGCTCTCTTGTATTTTGTGTTTGGACATCTGTAAATTGCTAAGAGCCTGGCTCCAGCCCACCTCAGCCTTTGTGGTGAGTAAAATGACTGAGGAAACAAAGATTCTATCATCCAAGCATATTGATTTGTTAAGCAATGCATGCCAATTCCCTAACAAACTGGGACTGGGACCCTTCCTCAGCTTAGGACTGGACCCCAAATACTAGAGGAAAAAGATATTTATACATTAAAAACAATTAAGCAATTAAGACCAGTTCATTAAAAGGAAACAATCCATCATTAGGTGATCTGATTTCTAATTGGATGAAAGATCATGGACTTTCCAAGCTGGGAAGGAGAGAATGGACAAGTACAATTCCCTGAACTTAGAAAAAGAGGTGTCCCACTCTTCCCAAGTGTCTGTAAACAATCAAAGGAACACAGGAACAAGAACTGATTGGTCAGTATGGAGCCGGTTTTTATATAGGACATATGAGTTGCTTGCAATATACAATTATGAGAAAACTCCTTGTACCAATATTCAAATCTCTTTTTTTCCTTTTTTTTTTCCTTTTTGGAGGACAATTGGGGTTAAGTGACTTGCCCAAGGTCACACAGCTAGTTTTTGCATTAAGTGTCTGAGGCCAAATTTGAACTCAGCTCCTCCCAACTCCAGGGCCAATGCTCTATTCACTGCACCACCTTGCCGCCCCCCAATACACAAATCTGATAGGGTTTCTGGGCAGTGTAACATCTACCTTCTTCCTCCATGGAGCCTTTCCTTACACCCTAGCTGCTAATGCCTTGTCTCTGAAATCCCCTTGTATGTACTTGGTATAGATTTAAACCTATATTGTATGTATATTTCTTAGATATATATGTATATTTACATATCAATTCTCCTTGTATTTGGGGAATAATAAGCTCCTAGACAACAAAGGTCATTTTATTTCGGTCTCTGTATCCCAAACGCCTAACACAATGCCTGACACAAGGGACTATGGGTAATGATTGAGTTTAACTCCTTTTAAAAACCAAAGAGGTTGAATTCTGCATTCCAAGCAATTCTAGCAATTCTCTTAATCTCCACTAACGGCAATATAATCAGTGACTAGCTTGTGAACATTTTTTTTTTTACTAACTATAAAATACAGGTGGTTTTTTTTTTCAGAAAAATAAGAAGATTTTTTAAAAACAGCTTTGATGGGAAAGAATAGTCATACGTACAGTCATGGGACGTAGTAGCCATGAGATAGGTGAAGGGAGAGACAACCATGGCAGTGACAGGTCCGGAGTGGAAAGAGAACAGGCACTGTGGATCTTGGGTCTAAAGAACAGAACAGAAATGATCCCTTCTAGGATTGAAAGCTTGGTTAATAAGAAGTCAAGGCCAGTTTGAACACTTAGAAGTACCATTGCCCATGAACAGTCAGTTTAGGTGGCCCCTGGTGGGCCCCCTGGGGGGGCAATCATTGCAAGAACTCTGGTGCCGAAGCCGGGCGCCAGGGAGCAAGAGACACCTCCTGAGGAAGGGGCTTCCTGGGGCCCGGCTGGGAATCTGACCATGCAGCCTCTGTCTCTTTGGCACGGTACGAGTGTCCTAAATGGACTCTGTGGGAACCGGCCCTTCTCCACTGTGGGCCCGCTACCGCGAGGAACCAAGGGCCAGAGTGGCCCCCTCGAAGCACGGTAGCCTGTTTCCTGGAAGTCCCTGGCATTCACATTTGCTGTCGGTGGAGCTTTATTGGCTGGAATGAAGTACTTCAAGAAAGAAAAGGCAGAGAAGTTAGAAAAGGAATGGAAGCGAGCCACAGGAAAGCCTTTACTTGGAGGACCTTGCTCACTCAGGGATCACACTGGAGAACCCAAAATTGATCAAGACTGCTTGGGACAGTGGATACTAATTTACTTTGGTTTCACTCACTGTCCTAATATCTGTTCAGAGGAACTGGAAAAAATGATAGCTTTAGTGGCTGAAATTGATAGCATTCCAACTCTGCCAAATTTAATACCACTTTTCATCACTATTGACCCAGAGACAGACAACGAGAAGCTGTTGCAAGGTATGTGAAAGAATTTTCTCCCAAGCCAGTTGGCTTGACAGGTGTTCCAAAAGAGATTGATCAAGCTGCCAGAGCACACAGAGTTTATCACAGCCCAGGACCCAAGGAGGAAGATGAGAACTATATAGTGGATCATACAACAATAATGTACTTGGTTGGCCCAGATGGGGAATTTCTGGATTATTTTGGCCGAAACAAGAATAATTCCGAAATAGCTGGTTCAATTGCTGCACACATGAGGGCTCACAAGAAGAAACACTAAAATAATGTTACTTGTGTTGCGCTGATAACTTTCTTACTAGGAAGAGAACTTTGTCTCCCTTAGGAGATCGAGTATATGATGTTCAACTCTTCCGGATCCCTTTATAAAAGGACTACATTGGACCTTTGTCTTTCCAGAGCAGGAGAACAAGACAAGTTTGCTGAATGCTTTGAATTGTAACGATCAAAGCAGGAAATCTCTCAGGAAGTGCGATTCACTGTGTTACTGAAGTATGGGGAGAGATCGAAGCCACCGCTAGTGATAGCATAAAAATCACCGACGTCCACAGAGGTCCCCTCAGTGCCTTGTGTTTCATCTTGCTGACTTCACAGACAGTCCCGAACTGTGCAAAGTTATTTCCAGAGAAAAGGAGGAATCTTCATAGTACTCCTTCTCTTCTCTCTGATTTCTGCTGGTTGCTTTAAAAAAAATGGTCTTGCTAGGACCAGGATTGGGCAAAGGCACTTTTTGTACTTAAAAGCAGAAATGCCACCCTTATTGCTTACTTAACCTACATCAGTCAATCTCGGAAGGGGCAGCTGATAGAAAGTTTTGATTTTTTTTTAAGTTGGGGATCACTGTATTGGGCCCTTCATGTCTTTTTTGTCCTATGAATAGTCTTCAGTGTAAATAATTGGCAATAAAAATGAGTTATGACTATAAAAAAAAAAAGAAAAGTCAGTTTAGTACTGACTGTGGAATCAGAAGAATAGAGACCTCTAACTCTTACAAGTTGTGTGGTCTTAGGCAAGCCATCTGACTCCTCCGTGTGCCTCAGTTTCCTCACATGTAAAAGAGGTGTGGGCATCCTCTGAAATTTCCTTCAGATTTTAGATGATTTTATGAAATATTTGTAGTCGTAGAAACCATGAGCTCCCTCCATTTTCTGCGAAAACGGCATTCTGCACAATCAAGTCATAGAGTCTTGCCGTTACTTCAATATTTAAGTATTCATATCTTGTATTGCCTTTCCAAAAACTTCCAGGAAAAAAAAGACAAATGCCAGAAGGTAAGACATTTTCCTCTGATGGAAAATTGTAATTTTTCCCCCTACAAATATAAAATTTTAAAAGCTGAAGATTGTAAATAATCAAAAATAAAGAAGTGAAGAATCATTTTAAATGATATATTCCATGACAGTACATACCATCTGAAGACAGCATATGCAAACTCTATAAATCACGAAGTAATATGAAAGGTTGTTATTGAAGTTTAAACTGGGTGAGACTTTACAGAATCTCACGTGCAAAACATCTGTGACATATGAGGAAATTTCGAGTGGCTTCTGGGAACACCGTTGCCAGTACATATAGACATGCCACCTAATATCTCACAAAAATAAACAATTTTTCTTTAAAAAAAAATCACAATCTTAGCAGTTAGTGATGAGAGAAAAAAATATTAAAGGAAGGAAACTTACTATGTTTGAAAAACTGAGATCCAACTTCCACAAAGCACCATTTGCATCCTAAAGAAATAATAAAACAAAACATTTTCAGATATTTCTAACAATTTGACTTCTTAATTAAACCTTCGTTAATGTAAAGTGCTTTAAAGTAAAAAAGTATTTCCACCGTCCTCTATAAATGATACCAGTCACGTGGCACTGAATGCTTACATAAGGTTACAATTTGTTGGAAGCTTGGGTCGCAGCAATCTCCGCTTAACTCTCCAAATGCAAATGAGAACTGGGGACTAACTGCATGGGAAACAAAACAGTCTGGATGATACCGTTTCAATGGGATGGAACGAAGTCATTCTACTAGGCTGACCAGTTTGTTGTGATGGAAAACGCTGTTGTGTCTGTCCTTCATTTTTGAAGAGGACCACGGCATCAGGGAGATGATGACGTGACTTGCAGTTGACTTTGATTTGAGTGAGGGAGGGCTGTGCAGGGTCACCAGCCTCATTTTCTCCTCCAGAGCCATCTGGGGCCAGTGGTCAGATATTCATCAGGATGACTGGAGATGAACCAGGGTGCAAAGGGAGACCCCAGCCCTTTCAGGTTAAGGCCTTTGCAGGTACTCACTGAGAGTGAGTTTATGCCCATTCAGTGAATAGGCCTCTTTAAGAAGTGAGTCAAAGGATGACCCCTTTAATGAGAAAAAAATTTTTTTTAAATCAAGCTGGGAGGAGAAGAACCTCAGGGCTGCTGTTCCAAAGAGAAACAGTGACTGTTGACATTCACTCCAAGCCAGGAGGGCCCAAAATACAGATGGAAAATGTAAGTCAACAATAAGTAGAATTCTAGGAATCCACTGGTAAAGTATCCACAAGCATCTCTGTAGCCCCAGTGAACGTCCACAGTATGTTTCCATGTTTATTTCAAGGTTACCTTCAATTAATTCAACTTCACAAAGATAGTGAATAAGGTATCATTTAGATTTCTAATGGAGAGAATAACAGCTAGTCTTGCTTTCAAACCCCCCAAAGCATTTATTAGAGGCTCAAAAACACTATCTGTCCTAAAGCCAATCTGTGGCTAGGGGTCTCTGTCAAACAACTCATTTTTTATCGTCTTCCTAGAGGCCAGGTTGATAAGTGTTGTTCCAATAGGTGATAGAATTCAATCTGTGCTTATAGAAAATCCTTTATTATAGGCAGCTAGATGGTGCAATGTATAGAACACAGGACCTAGAATCAGGAAGGACTTTGTTGAAATTCAACTTCAGATGCTTCCTACTGTGTGACCCTAGGAAAGTTACTGAACCGATTACAGTTTTTCTCATCTGTAAAATAGGAATAATAATAGTACTTGCCTCAAAGAATCACTGTGAGGATCAAATGAGATAATAATTTGAAAGTGTTTAGTAAACATTGAAGTACTATGTAAGTATTAGTTATCATTATTATTAGGATAATCCCAACTAATCAGCTGCTGAATGGGCGCTTGGTGCTAACCCTGATCAACGGAGAAAAAAAAATGTCCAGTGAGATTCCCCTCCTCAGGGTAAATGAAATATGTCAATGTGGCAAACATAACAAAGGAATTTGTCATACAAAAGTGTAGGGAGGAGAGTGGATCTTACCTGAGCATACCAGATAGAATTCCCAGGTTTAAATATTTTCACCATTGAGTACAGCTTGACATTCTTGCCTACTTGCATTTCATTAATAGGCTCCATCTCTATCATTTCAGACTCATCGATAGCATCAGCGGTATCTACTGTTTCAAAATCCCATATCTTTGTAGAATTAAATAGGAGAAAAAAGGGGGTATTTTAATCTATTTATAATTTCTATATATTAACATAGGAAAAGACAATCCCAACTTTTTTAAAGGTAGTTGTAAAGCAGAAATAAGTGTAAACTGTTTGAACTTTTTTTCATTACAGTTTTGTTTTATCACAGTGAATCTGCACTCCAAAATTCAGTTTGAAAGAGAACTCCTGCAGTTCACAATTTTGAAAATATGTTGCACCTAGTATTGATATACGTTTCTCTCTACAACCTTTTCTTTAATCTGCCCTTTGATTATCCAGAAAGAAAGCCCCTGATAGACACTGTCTCTTGTTATATATTCTATATATATATGTGCTATAATCATATATATATATATATATATGCTATAGTTCAAGTCTCTGATCAATCTTCTTTCCCTTATAGCTACAATGTCTGATTAATTTGTTTTTCAATCAAATTCTATTTTCTTAAATGAACAGAAATTCCATTTTCTTTCCTTCCTATTCCCATCCCATTGGAGGGAAAAAGCAAAATAAAATCTTGTAACAAATACACATGGTCAAGTAAAACAATTTCTCCCTTGGCCATGTTAAAAAAAAATATATCTTGTTCTACATTACAAGTTCATCACCTTTCTTTTAGGAGATGGACAGCATGCTTCATTGTCAGTCTCTGGAATTAGGAATTCATGAGGTTTTGATCCTCTGGAATCATTAAAATTGTGATGATTAAGGTTAATCAGAATTCTCACAGCTTTCAAAGTTGCTTGTTTTGGGAGTATTGTCACTCTAAAAATTCTATAAAATTGTTCTCCTGTTTTTTTTCTCATTTCATTCTTCATCAGTTCATGCAAATCTTCATAATTGCTCATTATTATAACATTGATGTCATAGTATAAATTGTTCCTCTGGTTCTGTTCCCTTCACTCTTTCCATCAGTTCATACATTTTTGCATGTCTCTTGGAAATCATCTTTTTATTCATTTTTTGTGACACAGTACAATTCTATTGTACTCATGTGCCACAGAATTTGTTCAGTCATTTCCCAGGTGATGATCATGGATTCCAGAGAAGTTGGCTTAGGACTGTGATAAGTGGTTGCCGTGGCCATAGTCTAATCTGAGCTGTAAGGAGGGAATGTAGTGTAATGTATTGATATGAGATATAAGAGATATAAGATCTTCCCTGCCCATTAATAGGCCTCAGGTGGAGCCCATTAAGGGAGGGAGGGGAAGAAGGGACAGGCTTGCTTGTAGGAAGGTTTTTACACCTTTTGCTAATTTCTAATTAGGCACTGAGTCAGGAGGGTTGTGATGCCTTCTGGCTCTGAGAAGTGTATATATATATATATATACATATATATACCCTGAGTTGTTGTTTTGCTTTGGGGCCTAGCTTATGAGAAGGATCTTGTGATTCCCTGGTGGGGATTCTGAATGGCCATATGTTCAGAGCTCCCTGACTTCTCAGATATAAAGGCTCTCTCAATCCAGGGATGTATGTAAAGTGGATAGCAATATTGCTTTGATTTAGGCAGTCAGAACCCTGTCTGTTGGTCTTTATTACTCTGCTTGTATTTCCTCTGTTTGTATTTTCTCTGAAGTTCAGGGTACTGACTTTTTCCCTGAACTAATAAATGCAATTTCAAAAAATATTGTTGACCCCTTAAACAGCTATCTTTCCTAGTAAAGCAAGTCTAAGAACCTGTGCTAGCAGCCATCCTGGGTATGCCAGTGTGGTTGCCTCTACACATAGTAGAAAATACATCTTGGGCTCCAGTTTTTTGCAAACACACACAAAATTTGCTATGAATATCATTATGCATGTAGGATTTTTTCCTCTTTTTTGGACTCTTTGATGATAGAGTCTTAGTAGTGGTATGGCTGGGTCAAAGGTCATGTACTGTTTAATAACTTTTTATGTATAATTCCAAATCACCTTCCAGAATGCTTAGAGAGCCATTCACATCTCCACAGAAAAAGTGCGTGTATTTTCCCATAGCTCTTTTAACACTTATCTCTTTCCTTTTATGTCACCTTTGCCAATCTGATGAATGTGAGGCAGAACCTCAGATTAGCTTTTCTACACATTTCTCTATTATTACTGATTTGGAGCATTTTTTTTCACATGGCTATAGCTAGCTTAAAGGCTTTTCTCCCACTTGAGAACTATCTATGCATATCCTCAAACCATTTATTAATTGAGGAGTAGATCTTATTCTTATAAGTTTGAATCCTTTCCTTATATATCTTGGAAATAAGACCTTTATCAAGGCCTTTGTCCCCATTTAATTGGTTTTTTTTCCCTAATCTTAGCTTTATTTCATTTGTTTTTGCAAAAGCTTTTAAAGTTTATGGAATCAGAACAAAATTATCTGTTTTATTTTTTGTGATCTTCTCTATCCCTGGATTGGTCATAACCTTTTCTTCTATAGAAATTTTTTCCTTGTTTCTCCAACTTGTTTATGATGTGACCTTTTATAACTAGGCCACATATCCATTTGGAGCTTCTCTTGGCATAAAATGGATGGTACTGTTTTAAACTTAATTTCTTCCTTGCTGTTGTCCATTTTTCCCAGATTTTAATCAAGCTGTGAGTCCTTATCCTGGTAGCTGTTGTCTTTGTGTTTATCAAATACCAGGCTACTATACATATGTGTGTGTGTGTGTGTATAGCTGCATGTATATGTATATATGCACATATATACTAGATATGTTTTCTTCTATATGTTGCATACACAATCTATTCCACTGATCGAACCCCCTATTTTTTAGTCAATACCCAACTGCTTTGAGAATTTCTACTTTGTAGCATAGCTTGAGATCTGGCACCGCCAGCCAGGATCCTTGTGCTCCTGCTTTTTTCGCCCACCTTTTGTTCCTCTATGTGAATTTTGTTATTATTTCTCTAGTTCTGTAAAGTAATTCATTGCATAAGTAACATTGACATTCTTATCATATAAACGAGGCCTATTCACGTGCTATTCACGTTTCTCTAATTATTCAGTCTGTCTTTATTTCTACAAACAATGGTTTGTAATTCTATACCTATAGTTTCTATGTGTATCTTGGTAAGCAAACTCCCAAGTATTTTACATACTCCTTGGTTATTTCAGCTGGAATTTCTCTTGCTGTCTCTCTCCTGGGTTTTCTTGATATTATACAGAAATGCTGGTGAATTTTGCTGAAGTTGTTCTTTCAATTACTTTTAGTTGAATTAGTCTTTTGGGTTCTTTAAGTATACTGTCATTCTATCATCCGCAAAAGTGATCATTCTGTTTCTTTTTTACCTGTGCTTACTCCCTCGGTTCCTTTCTTTGTGTTTTGTTGCTATAGCCAGAATGTCTAGCGCTACGCCAAATAAAAATGGCGGCCTATGGCAGGAAGTCTCCATG
Organism: Pseudochirops cupreus; assembly: GCA_028627135.1. Taxonomy (NCBI): domain Eukaryota; kingdom Metazoa; phylum Chordata; class Mammalia; order Diprotodontia; family Pseudocheiridae; genus Pseudochirops; species Pseudochirops cupreus. Next base: position 342,605,543 of record CM053582.1, on the reverse strand, counting down.
ACAATGAGCGAAAGTTCCCTGAGCCCCTCACTCCTAGAAAATGAACCTCTCACACCAGGCCGCAAGGTCAAGCCGTAGGGCACAGAATGCAGGGTCTGGAACCAGGGAGTCCTTGTGAACAAATCCAATTTCATCCACTTACTAGATGTGTGACTCTGGGCAAACAACTTACTTGGCCTCTGCTGCTGTTTCTTCACTTGTAAAAAGGGGGTGATAACCGTACCTACCTCGGAGGGTTGACTTGAGGACCAAAGGAAACATTATTTGTAAATCACTTAGCACAGTCCCTGGGACATGAAAGCCATTATCGTTGCTTTCATTGGTGAAGCTTTTGTTTACTGCCTTTATTGTATCTATATAGAAGTCTTTAATTTCCTAAGGCTATTGGTTCAAAAAACCCATAAAAATCACTAAGAATTGTCTCAGAACTTTTCGGTAATATGATATAGTATAATCAGTTCCTTCTGGCAATTTATATCTCTTACTATAAGGTGCAGCTGCTACATGATACAGTGCTGGGTCTGGAATCAGGAAGATTAATCTTCATGAGTTCAAATCCAGCCTCAGACACTTACTAGCTGTGTGACCCTGGGCAAGTCACTTAACCCTGTTTGCTTCTGTTCCTAATCTATAAAATGAGCTAGAGAAGGAAATGGCAAACCACTCAAGTATTTCTGCCAAGAAAACCCCAAATGGGGTCACAGAGACTCAGACACAACTGAAAAAAACGATTGAACAAGGACCATAAGAATTAAAGTGAGTCAGATGATCTTATAACACAATGCCACTCACCCCATTTACAGAACAGCCTTTGAGAGAAATTCAACCAATTAGAAGTAATCATAACCACTCTTATTTCCAAACATTAAGAAAGAGATGGATTGCAAGACTTCAAAAAAACAAAAAAGGATTCACCAAGAAACTCACCCTAATGCATCCATCATCTCCGGCCGTGATGATTTCTCCCTCATCCAGCGTTATCTGATTAATGGGGCCAACGTGGCAGGTTCTCCGTGCATGTCGACAAAGCTCGACCTTGATGAGGCCCCCCTCCCAGAGCAGCAAATTGCCCCACTGTGATCCCGTGAGCACCTTTCAGGCATGGAGAGAAGAAATAAACATTCATTACTAAAAATGTGGTAAGAATTATAATTTTCTTTTAAGAAAATACCAAGCTAATAGGTTATTCCACAAATGACTGGAGTGTTTGGTTGAGCTAAGAAACTCCATGTAACAGGTAAAATGCAAACAGTGGTCCTCCACCACATACTCCAGGGCCGATGCCACGTTTTAAATCAAGAGCAGGATCAGAGTACCTCTCACACCCTGCATTCCTTCCTATTCTCTTCTAGCAGATCTTCTTTGGGCCAATTCAACTTATTTTTCTAACTTGTTCTCTCCGTCAATCAATCACAGAGTTGTGTAGATTCATCCTTTAAAATGTCTTTCATGAGGGGAGCAGAACCAGAAGAACACTGTACACAGTAACTGCCATATTGTTCAATGATTGATTTTGAAAGACAGCCCTTCTCAGCAATGCAAGGACCTAAAACAATTCCAAAGGCCTCATGATGGAAAATGCCATCCACATCCAGAGAAAGAACTGTGGAGTTGGAATGCGGAACGAAGCAGATTGTTTTCTTTTTTATTTTGTTTTATTTTGGGTTTTTTTTTCTTTCTCATGGTTTTTCCCATTCATTATAATTCTTCTATGCAACATGACTAATGTGAAAATGTGTTTAATAGGAATGTATGTTTAGAGCCTATACCCAACTGCAAGCCATCTTGGGGACGGAGTAGGAGAAAATTTAAAACTTATTGAAGTGAATGTTGAAAACTAAAAACAAATGATTTAATAATAAAAATAAATAAAACGTCCGAATCCTCTTTTCCATTTCCATGGATGTCACCCTAACTCAGGCCCTCATCATTTTATGCTTGGATTGCCCAAACAGCCTCTTTTCTGACTTCTGACCCTACTTCTAGTGCAAAGGTTCTTAACTTGGAGTCCATGGACCCCCACTGGTCTGTGGTTAAATTTCAAGGGGTTAATGAACTTGGGGTGTAGAGTGGAGAACGACATTTTTTTTTTTACTAACTTCTAATTGAAATGAGCATGTCCTTTGATTATTTAAGAACATTATTATGAGGAGGGGTCTATCCAGACCTTTCTCCAGACCACCAAAGGGGTTCATGACACCAAAAAAGTTAAGAATTTTTGCTCTGATTCATTCTATATTCAGCCAACAGACTAATATCCCATCTGTCACTCTATTTAAAAACCTATTGAGGTTCTCAACTATCTACCATATCAAGCATAAATTATTCTGCTTGGTCTTCCAAGGCTCTTTCTTTATGATCAGTCCCATGCTAGCTCACCTGATTTATTACTATTTCCTTGCACAAATTATTTGCTCCAATCAAGACAATTTCCTCAGCATTCCCCATACATGTCTAACTACTTCCTTCTGCCACCATATTTCTCCTCTTGTTCTTTTTTCATCTGGAAAGTTCTCTCTTTTTCTTTCTACCTATTCAAATACTATTGGTTCTTGAAGGCCTAGATCAAGCCCCACCTCCTCCATGAAGTCTTCCCAGACTACTATAACTTTAATTATTGCCTTCATTGGATGAATTCCTGTTTCAACTCTCAGGGACTATACTGGTTATTTTGTTATTTTATTGGAGGAAGGGGAGTTGTACAATCTATTTTTAAAAAAATTTATTATTCTGTGACTAGCAAAAAAAAGTTTTTAAAAAAGTACTTAAGCTCAATTTAGTCAACCAAATTTTCAGAATTTGGCTCCATTTTTATCTTTGGGGGACTTATATCTTCCTGAAAACTTAAGGGCTCAAATCAGAATTTGCAGCATTGGTTTTGCAATGTTGGCATCAGAGATCATTTTCTCCACTGAAGGCTGTGCCTGCCATTTGAATAGCTACCACTACGATGGTGTTCAGGTATGGTTTCCTATAAGCACAGAAAATTGATAAAGATGTACTATAAGAATGATTTTCCACTGTTACACTATTTCTATTTTTAACGTAATAATTTTTAACAAAATTAAAATTTCTAGTTGCTAATTATAAACAGAAATGCACAATTCAGAGTTTTTAATTTTTTTTTTTAGGATCAGAATTCTTTTATTTGATTTTGCATTCTGAACATTTAAAAAAAGGAAATTAAAATACCCACAAATGGACATATATAATGGATTCTTCAGACCATTCCATCTAATGCCTACTTGGATACTGTCTGGAATTCACTAATTAATTGTCTCATTTGCATGCAATCTCTGACTAGATTATAAATTAAAAGAGGACAAAGCAAAAACTAAAAGTATTTTTAATAAGTACACTGCTTAGGTTTTTAAAAATGCATACACGGAAACAGAAGCAAAGGCAGATGATGTAGGACAAACACCGAAAATGCCACGGTCCCTTCAGAATGCCAGCAGAACAACTTTAAAAGACTTCGGAACTCTACTCAACACAATGACTGCAAACTAAAGCAGCTTTAAGGTACCAATTACACCAACAAAAAATAAATTAAAAGGATGTGATTCCTCATTGACAAAGATGCTGGTGTTATATAATGTTAAATGAAAGGCAGAATATAAAAGTGTGTACACACTGATTATAACAGTGAAAATATATGTATTCATATTAAAAACCAAAAGAAAACCTAGAGATAAATATTTTAGAGTTTAATGCTTGTTGGCTTCCTTATTTCTTCAAAGTTGCTTAAATTTGTAAGAAACAGTACTTACTTTTCCATCAGGAAGTTCCATGTAGCCTTCTATATCGGTCACTGCTGTTTTGCCAAATCTACCCAAAAATCCTTGTAGTTTAAGACCAGTGAATGTTAAGGCCATTAACCAGAACCTAGACACAGAAGAAGAAGAAAAAAGAAGAAAACACAATGCAAACATCCCTCAGAATAAACATTCTTTCGTATCATAGCGTTTCATTTTGACAGGTTGACATGAAACCAGCTAAAATCTGGTTCAATTTCTGTTCTGTTGTAAAGCATAGACTTTCTCTCTGAAGTTTTTTCCTTCTAAAAAATTGTAAGAGAAAAGAAGCTTAAATGGTTGTTAAATAAGTAGTAATCATTGTAAGGAAATTAAGCTGAATATGTTTCTTTGTGTCAGTATCTATGGAAATGCCCCCTAGCTGAAGGAGATCCAAATGCCCCTTCAATCCAGTGAGGATGTCCTCCCTGGGATGGTCCATCCCTCCTCATTGGAATCTTCCTCATGATAGCTTTATGGACAAGAGGCACTAGGCAATTGCATAATTGGTTCTATATAGAACAGTGGTTCTCAACCTTCCTAATGTCGCCACCCTTTAATCCTCATATGTGGGCGTGTCTGCGTGTGGGCAGACCCGCCTGGAGACAGATAGAGGAGCCGTGGCTCGGTTCCTAAGACCATCAGAAATACGTGTTTTCCAGTGGTCTTAGGTGACCCCTCTGACCCCTGTGAAAGGGCCGTTCGATCCCCAAAGGGGTCGCAACCCACAGGTTGAGAACTGCTGATATAGAAGAAGGTGGCCAATTATCCCAAAGAACATTTGGATGATTGAATCATTGTTAACCTGGAGTTATTCTCTGTGACCTTGTACTAGATACTAAATCTCAACGGTCCTCAGTTATAAGAAAAGAGGAGGTTATAAGAAATTATTTCCAAGGTTCTTTCTGTCTTGAAATTCTATGATCCCCTGGAATGGAGTGCTAAAATGTATTTAGTCCCATTTATTGTTACCAACAGAATGAGCATTCAGTTCAAATCCTGCCTCTGGCACTTTGCGACAATGGGAAGGTTCATGTCATACAAAAAAAATAAGTGGAAATAAATTAGGATCTCAATGGACGGGGAATAATTGTGGTGTATGAATGTAATGGAATATTTTTCCACCATAAAAAATAACAAATATAGCAAATTTGGAAAAACATGGGAAAGTTTTACGAACTGAGGCACAGTAAAAGAAGTAAAACAATTTACATAATGATTACTATAGTGTAAAGGAAAACAGCTTTGAAAGGCTACAGAACTCTGATCAATGCAGCAACCCATCATGACTTCAGAAGCTGGCGATGGAGCACGCATCCACCTCTTGGCGGAGAGATGACGGACTACAGGTGCAGACGCGGTCAGTGTGTTCGGTTATTCTGCTGGACTATACATGTTTGTTATAAGGGAGGATTTCTATTTGGGGAGAGAAGGTAGTGCACAGTGATAGAGATGCAAAAGGAAAATGACATCAATTAAGTATTTTAAAAGTACAAATTTTTAAAAATGAAGCTCATAAGGGGACATAATGAGGCAGTTTTGTTATTATGGTGCAAAATTTGATATACATTTTAAAGAGCAAACTATAGTTTCACATATTTTTTTTCTTTATATGCTGAAACGCCCATCTTTGTTGATAATCACATAATAAAAAGAACATTTTGAAAATTGTCCCAATTTTGAGTTCCCCTTCTGTTTGAATCTCTCTTATTTTAAACCCCACCCATTCATCCTCCAACTCACTAAGTGACTATTTTAGTTTGTTGTTATTTATTTGGGGAGGGAGGGGAACGGGTGCTTGTAAATATAGCTGCTTCTCTGCTCGATTCCCTTTATCTCTTTAGCTCTGTCTTTCACTTAAAATGATAGGAAAGGTAAGCCAGAAATCTTTCATTTGAATAGTAAAGCTTTAACGAAAATAGTCATCATGAATTTTTGTACTCTGTCTACATTGAGTGATATATCTCTACAGAGAACAAGATTAGGTCTTTCCTAGCTAAGGAAGTTCATGGGCTGCCTCGTGTTCTTCACTATGCTAACTTAATATGTTAAATTTTGAATAAAACCTTTGCCTTTTCCATGTCCTATTTTCAGACATCTATTGATAAGTGGGTGAATAGATCAGGTTGAAGTGTTACAATTCAACAGTTCAGAAAACATTTGTTAAGGGCTTGCTATGTTCGAGGCACTGTATTGTATACAATTGTTTATAGTGTCTTTTCGTGTTTATTCTTTCTACTTAATCTGATGTTGTTTTTACCTTTTTCTCTAACTCAGTAGTTCTCAGCCTAAGATCTGCAAATTTGTCCATCTTTTTTAAAATAAATTTTGAAAACTGTGCTTCAGTATAATTGGTTCCAAGCCTATGTATTTTATTTTATTCATTTAAAAACATTATTCCAAGAAGAGGTCTACTATTGGCTTCACTAGAATACCAACCATGTGCATAAAACAAAAGTGTTTAAGAACCCCTGAGCTCTGCCTAGTCAATGGACTGGACACACTAACCTCTTGGCTGTGCAGAATCAATTTCTTTTTTTGGATTGAAGTACATTTCTCCAAGCCCTTCCCAGTGCCTTTTTGCTCTCTTCACTACTCCTTTAAAAGTATGCCAAAAGCCTTTGGCCTCTTCCATTTCTTCAAAGCTGAACCTTATTTTTGCTACCTTTCCCTGTTCCCGAAGTCACTTAGCATCAAAGTATCTGCTGAGCTGATTTGCAAGATACCACCAAGTTCTTCATAAAATTTCTCTACCTCTTCATCATCTGCAGTACACATTTGTACACAACTTCTGTCTTCATAGTGGTCTCTTTATATATACTTATGAGACAACCAAGTGTCCCCTCGTGTCTCTCTTTGGCTTCTTTTTTTGCATGATGACACTAGTTTCTCCAGCTCTTTTCTTTTTCCAAGGAAAACCTAGGTACCATCTTTCCACTTTGCAGCAACTTCCTATTGTAAATGTCCGCATCCTCCAGTTCTTCCAATAATATCAATCTGCTGGTCCTTAAGACAAAGATCTCACATTTAAATTCTATTTGTAGATGGTTTTAAAACCCCTCTCCTAATTCTCTCCCCTTTTCAGTTATTCTACCACATCATCATAGAACAGAAGGGGAACCATCAACCCAGCATACAGGATCAAGGGCCATTTTGTATTCTTTTTTTATCTCACAGCTTTCCATAAACAAGAGATTAAACACCAGTGGCCAACATACTGATTGTGAGCCTTTAAGTCAGAGGTTCTCAACCTGTGGGTTGCGACCCCTTTGGGGGTCAAACGACCCTTTCACAGGGGTCACAGGGGTTGCCTAAGACTATCAGAAAATACGTTTCCAATGGTCTTAGGAACAGAGACACCGCTCCTCTATCCCTCTCCAGGTGGGTCCGCCCACATGCAGATACACCCACATAAGAGTATTAAAGGGTCGCAGCATTAGGAAGGTTGAGAACCACTGCTTTAAGTGCTTAGCTTGCTTCATTTTTGGATAGTAGACTCAATCCATAATCAGGACCATTACTTGAAGCCTTTCCAGGTTAAAAGAACCTGTAAGAATTTATACTCCACTGGCATAACTTTCAAGAAGTCAGGGTCACCTTCATGCCATGATGGAGCATCAAAAAAGGAAACTGCAGTTTTATTTGTTCGCAAATCTTGCAGAGGAAGAGGGTGGAAAATTACAAGTAGTATCACCTCAAGGTTGTCTGGAGACCTTCTAAGCTGCATCATCTCTAGATCATTCATAGATGAAACTGGCAGGAAAAAGCCAAATAGATGGAAAATTTAACAGATTTTTTAGTATTTTATAACTATCTATATTCATTGCCCATGACAGTCATAACATTCAGATTTTAATACCTGCTATGCCATATGAAGTAATGGAAATAGCACTTTTAATAAGTTGGGAAGAATGGGTGCCCCAGACCAAATATGAACTGAGAAAGTCCATATTGGAGGCAGAAGAGCTTTGAAAACACTGAGAGATAATCTTATAAGGAATCTAAGGAAGATGAAGATACCCCCAAAATGGAAAAAAGAAGTATATAGATAATATTTCTATCAAAAAAAAAGGTGATTGTGAGAACACCAATAACTAGTAATCCATATGCCTCCTTTCTGATCTCATTAAAATCAGTGAACGAAGCGCCGGCCCTGGAGTTAGGAGGACCTGAGTTCAAATCAGGCCTCAGACGCTTGACACTTACTAGCCATGTGACCTTGGGCAAGTTGCTTAATCCCAATTGCCCTCCAAAAAAAAAAGGCAAAAAAAAAAAAGAATTGATCTACACGTGGATCAAGTGCTGTCCTTGATTAAAATATGAGATGGAAATGGGAGAACTTTTGCAGACTATTTTACATGGTAGATTTATATCTTCGGGGTCACACAACTAACTATGGAATATAAAACTCTACTGCCTCTTATTTGTTGATTGCCAAAAGAAAAGTTTAAAAGGCTCTCCTCTAACAAAAATTAAGACCACACAAGATTACTAGGTAAAGGCAAGATTGAGACAACTCTATTTAGAGATCCTCTGATGATTAATGTCACTGCCAGTCAATTCTATCGCTTAAATAACCTTCACATTTACTGCTGTAATTTCCTCCTGAAAGCCATGATGCTGATGTCAGTTTTCAAGCATGGGTTTCACTTCTGCTGTCTTAATTTCTTAGTACTTTGCTTTTGTCTGTCTTCCCTTCTATTGTTCAGCCTTATTTTCGTCTTCTTGCTTCATGCTTCTGCTCTCCTGCTGAGGCAGACAAATTTGAGGGAGGGTTTTCTAGCTATAAGGTGAATTTTTAAAGACCAAACAGCTGCTGCCATCTAAATCACTCTCCTATTGGGCACAAGCTGTCGATTTTCGTGAAAACAGATGCTATGAGGAGTTTGTATTGTGCAATACCCCTCTTCTCTACCCTTGAGATTTCCTCAAAATAAAAGGCTTCTCCATTTCCATATCCTCTCTACTGTTTCTCTGGATAACTTTCCACTATCATCCCATGGTATTCAAAAAGTCAGGTTGAATGGGGGTGATTTTCTTTTTCAAAAACTACGTTGCATTTGTGACCCCACCCCTTTCACTTCGCTGGAGATAGATTCCCATATTTGTCTGTCGAACGCATTATAGCCCAAGCACTCCATTATGGAATGCATATCCTTTTCTATCCCAGTTCCAATAAAACTGAAAGCACAAATTATACACATTAGAGGATTTATGGGGATCCAGTCTCAGTTTATTCAATAAAGTCAGTTACTACTTTAAATTTAAAAAAACAACAACAAAGGAATTCCTTTCCATTACCTATTCCTTAATTACTCTTCCAACTTCTATTTTTTTCCTCGATATCTCACACTTGTCACCGTCTCTTCTTGTTCACTCATCCGAAGTGCCTTCTGAGACTGAGTCATTAACACCATACCTTAGTCCCTGCAGGATCAAGATCCATTCCTGTCAGGACTCTCAATCTGATCCTTTGATTTCAAGCATAAATTGAACTCCCCAAAGCCTCCTGAAGCTTGATTCAGTTGACATACACTAGATGATAAAAAATGGAAATTGGAAGGGACCTTAACATTCATCTAGTCCAACTCACTCATTTTCCAGATCAAGAAATGAATGCCCAGAGGTTAAATGAATTGCCCAAAGTCACACAGATAATAAGTGGCAGGATTGATATTTGAACTCAGTTCTTCTGACTCCAGTTCCAAATTTTCACTATTACCTACTTGCCTTCCTGTATTCTGTCCACAGAAATTTCCTGGATAGATTTTCCTCTCCTCCAGGCTAATAGTAGCCTTGGTCTGAGCCTTCAATCTCATTGCCATGCTTGGTTCCTTTTTTCCCTAGTGTCTTGATTTCCCCAACCCCTTTAACTTCAAACAAATCATCCAAACAAACTCTTTCTGTTTGTCTAGAAGTTCTTATCTGCTTTACAATTTTCTGGATTCCTAGGATTAATTATCAATATGACCATCTCCCCCAACCTTAAAAAGGCTTCACTTGCTACCATCCCCTCAAGTTATCATCCTGTCTACCTCTTTTCCCTTTCACAAACTCCTAGATAAAGCCATATGCACATAATTTCCTTACCTTTCACTCAATTCACTTTCCAAACCCAGAACTCAAAATAAACTGTTCTGTCCAAGTTCACCAATAATTTATATATTTGCTAAATCCAATGGCTTTTTTTCAGCCTTCATCTTTTACCTCTCTTCAGCACTTGACATTGTTGATCATTTCTTCTGCCAATATACTCTTTGCTCCCTAACTTTTCATACCCTATCTGAATGAATGATTGAGCCATCTCAGTTTCCTTGGCAGCAGCATTCTCTCTCTCTGTCTCTCTCTCTGTCTGTCTGTCTGTCTGTCTGTCTCTCTCTCTCTCTCTCTCTCTCTTTTTCTCTGTCTCTCTCTCTCTGTCTCTGTCTCTCTCTTTCTCTCTCTCTCTTCCCCTCTCTCTCTTTCTCTCACACTCTCACTCTCTCTCCCTCCTTCCTCTTTCTCTTTCTGTCTTTTTCTCTATCTCCCTCTCTCCTTCCTTCCCTTCTCCTTCTCTCTCTCTTTCTCTCTCTCTCTCTCTCTTTCTCTCTCTCTTCTCCCTCCTTCCCTCCTAAATCTACATATTTATCCCTCTAGTCCTACATTCCCAATGGCTTCCTTGACATATCCACCTACATGTCCCATAAGCATCTTAAATTCATTTTTCTAAATTTCTAAAAACAGAATTCATTTCTCCTAAGTCCACATTTCCTCCTAATATCCCTTCATATGACCATGGTACCACTATTCTTCTAGTCAGCCAGGTTCACAACATAGTTTATACACTCTATAACCTAAGCTCTATAATTGACAATCACATCTCTATACTCTCCCATACTCCCTCAATCAATCAGTTGACAATAACTGTCACTTCTACCCCTGCAACATCTCTCACATCTATTCCTTTCTCTTTTCACCATCCTAGGTCAAGCTCTCATCACCTCTTACCTGAACAATTGCAATAATCTCTAACTGGGCTTCCTGTTTCCAGTCTCTCTTCTTGCCCATCTGTTCTCTATATAGCTAGCAAATTAATACCTTTAAAAACACAGGGTTTGGAGTTTTTTTTTTCACTTTTTATATAAATCATTTATTTTCCTGCATAAAGAACATACAAAAATTCACACTAATTGGATGGCAATTTCAATTTGTTAAATTCTCTTCTATAATCCTTGTCTCCAGGTGGGAATAGCTCTATACGTTTTATGCAGAAGAAGCCCTGCACCTGTTGGACCTCTCTCTTTGTATGTTCCTCCCATTCTTTGATAAATTTTAACAACCCAGATGGATTCTAACATTAGCTTCAACCTTTTCTCTTAATTTTGCCAATCTTCTTTCTTTTTCTATCTCTTCTTTTCTCTCCAGAATTTTTTTTTTGCTTTTTTTTTGGAGGGGGGTAGGGCAGGGCAGTTGGGGTTAAGTGACTTGCCCAAGGTCACATGGCTAGTAAGTGTTAAGTGTCTGAGGCCAAATTTGAACTCAGGTCCTCCTGACTCTAGGGCCAGTGCTCTATTCACTGCACCACCTAGCCACCTCTCTACAATTTTTAATTCAAATTTACATAAATCTCCCTCTTGAAATCTAATCATTTCATTAATAACCATTTTTCTTCTTTCTTCCCTTTTAGTCCTCTCCCTCATCTTCTTCTCAAGTTCAACTATTCTTCCTCTTCTTTGGTCTACCAAGTATATTTTTCTAGCAGTAACTTTAGGTGAAATTGGAAGTGATGTTCTCTCTGTCGTTTTTTTTTTCTTTTCCCTCTTCTACTCTTAATTGAGATGCTTTTTTAATAGATAATTCCATAATTTCCTGCTTCTTCTAGGCTTCAATGGCTAATTTCTGTTTCTTTCTTTGCTTCCCTTTTTGTTTTGGGGAATCTTCTTGTTGAAGATCGTGAGTCATGAGTACTTCCTCTGACTTTTTTTTCCAATGTCTACATCTCTTTTGTTTCTTTCGGCTTTTTTGTTTTCCATTTCTGAAGACTCTTTTTTCCTTCCTTCTAAAGACAGAAATTTTTGATACTATTTCTCATGCAGTTGAACTTTATCTTTGGTCCTTCCAGGCAGATACACAAGAACTTCTTTCATACAGCTGGGCTTCCCTTATTCTATGCTTATTTCTCATAAAGCACAGGTTTGAGGTAGATCCCTTGCAGCAATGACTGGTGAAAATACAACAAGAGCTCACCTTGCTGAAGTATCTCAGCTTTACAAAGTGCTTTCCTAACAAGTCTTTAAGGTAGATAGTGTATTATTATTATTATCATTCTCATTTTACAATTATAGAACTGAGATATTTAGAGACATAAGGTGACTTGTCTGTGGTTACACAGCTAACAAGCATCAGGGAAGAACTGAAATGTAAGTCTCCTAAATCTCCCTAAATCCAGGGGCTCTTCCTACCACACTTTCCCATGAGCCAGGACACAGAGCTTACTATTTATGGGATTATGAAGAAATCTATCTTCTTGTCTATCAGTTTGCTAGCAGTCTCTGATCAGGAAGTCAGAGTGATTTTGCTAAAGGGTAAATCCAACCATGTCACCCACTACCCAATGACTCCCCATCATCTCTAAGATCAAATACAAAATGCTCTGTTTGGCATTCAAAGCGCTTCATAACCCGCCTGCTCCTACCTTTCTAGTCTTCTTAAACCTGATTCTTCCACCCAGGGACCCTGGCCTCTTGGGCTGTTCCACAAAGAAGATGCCCTTCTTGGCTCCAGGCATTCTCTTTGTCTCTCCCTTATGTTTATAACGGCCTCCCTACCCTCTCTCTGCCTCCTGGCTTTCCTGACTTCAAGGGCCAACTCAAATCCCATCTTCCCAACCTCTCTTAATTCTAGCACCTTCTCTCTTTAGTTGTTTCCTATTTATCTTGCATAGAGCTCGTTCATATGTATTGGTTTGTTTTCACTTCCAATGACATTGTAAGCCTTTTGAAGGCAAAAACTGTCTTTCCCTCTTTTTGTATTGCTAGAGCTTAGCACACTGACGGAACATAGTTTTTATTATTATTATTATTATTAATAATAATAATATATAATATTGTTAATATTATTAATATATAATATATAATAATAATATATATATAATAATAATAAATATTTACTGACTGACTGGCCACCCTCTCCTCCAAGACACTTTCTGTTCTTTGTGTTTTCACGGCATTGCTATCTCCTGGCTCTCCTACCTCTCATACCTTTCCTTTGCTGGATCCATCTCAACACCTAAAAGTGTGTGTGTGTGTGTGTGTGTGTGTGTGTGTGTGTGTGTGTGTACATACATGCACTCCAAAACTCTGTGCTCCCCCCTTTTCTCTCTAGGCCCATTCACTTGGACACCTCATCAGTCACCATCGGTGCAGTTACCATCTCTTTGCCAATGATTCCCAGACCTACCTATTTTGCCTTAGTCTTTCTCTTGAACCCCAGATCCACATCTCTACTATTGGACATTTCTAACTGGATGCCCCATAAGTACCTCAAATGCAATATGTCGAAAACAGAACTCATCTAAAACAAAACTCATCTTCACCCCTCCCTCAAACCTACCCCTTCTCTAGACTTCCCTATTATAGTCAAGGACACCACCATCCTTCCAGGCCCTTAGGTGTGTGGCCTCCTCCTTGATTCCTTACTCTCACTCCATAGATTTACTCAGCTGCCAAAATCTTGTCACTTCTGTCCCCACATCTCTCACACATGACCCCTTCTCTCCAGGGGCTGGCCAGCACACTTTGGTCATCTCTCATCTGAACTATCTCAACAGCTTCCTATTTGGCTTCCCTACCTCAAACCTCTCCCCTCTCCAGTCCATCCTCCACACTGACTTTTCCTAAAAAGAGTATTTTCCTAAAGAGCAGGTGTAATCATGTCATGCTCCCCTCACTCAAAAAATTCCTGTTGCCTCTAGAGTTAAATAGAAATTCCTCTATTTGACATTTAAAGTTCTTCACAACTTTCCAGGCTACTTACATGATTCTCGTCTCTATACAGTCTGCAATATGGCTTTGCTGGCCTAGTGCCACACACAGGCTGTCTCAGTGCCTCTCCGATGCTAATCCTCCATGCCTGGAATGCATTCCCTCCTCCCCTCCACCTCTCATAATCCCCAATTTCCTTCAAGGCTCTGCTCAAGCATTGCATTCTCTATGACACCTTTCCTGATTCCCCTAGCTGCTAGTGTGCCCTCTCCCAACATGACCTTGTATTCATTGAGCATATATTATGTACGCATAGATATGTACATATATGTATACAGGCACATGTTGTATATTCTGTCATAATGCAAGCTCCTTGAGGGAAGGGACTGTTTGCTTCACTTTTGTTTTTGTATCTGGAGTGCTCAGTACAATGCTCGGCACAGAGGCACTTAATAAATGCTCGTTTATTGACTAATTGATTGACTGCAATATACGAAATAAACATCTCAGGTGGTAAAGATTTCCTTGAAGGTAAAATACTGAATTAGATGACTTCTTTCCATGTCTTTCTAAGAGTCTAATTTTAAAAGTCACGTTACCTATCAGCAGGAAAAAAATAACACATTTTAAAATAATCCAAAGATTAACTGAAAAACAGATCCCCAGCTCCAAGAGCCTTTCATAAGGCATCCCTCCTGATCTCCCCTGACAGCTAGATGGACCAAACATTCCACCTACTTTATGTGACCTGATCCCGCTGTGATAAGTTGCTCTTCATTTTCAGGGTTGAAGGTGACCTTAAAAACTTCCTGGGAAGATGCTTTTGTCCTCAGAATTGGCTGTTCTTCTTTCCAATTCCAGACTGTTATTGTATAATCGGGGTGGCCGCCCACCGTAGCCAGCAAGGAACCCGCAAAATTAAAACTTGCATACGCGTAGGCTTCTTCAGTCCCTCCTGGAAGAATAAATGGTAATTAGGAAGGACCATATAAACTGTTTTTATACAACATCAACAAGAAAATTTTTTACACCTATTTTTTATTCAGGATCTCCCTGATGACCATATTGACCATAACTTTTGATCATTTATATTAGAGAAGGGGGAATGGAACAAGCATTTATTCAACCACTACATACCAGATACTATGCTATACCCTTTACAAATACTACCACTTTTTTCAGAATTTTTTTATTTATTTTTGGTTTTCAACATTCATTTCCACAAGATTTTGAGTTCCAAATTTTTTCCCCGTCTTTCCCCTACAACCCACCCCAAAATGGCAGGCCTACTGAACACCCCTTCCCCCAGTCTGCCCTCTCTCATATCTCCCCCATCCCTCCCCTTACCACCTTCCCCCTTATTTTCTTGTAGGGCAAGATGGATTTCTATACCCCATTGTCCAAATGCTATCACTTTTGACAGAGAAAGAAGAAAACATCGAGTATTATCCAGAATTATATATAATCTGAATCACTGCCTTTGACATTGGGAAGCATAACAGGATTCGTTTTTACTAGTAGAGTACTGTGTTTTATTTGGGAAAACATAAATTTTGTTTGCATTCAATGAACCCACATGCCAGCTTACACAGAAGAGGAACAAGGTAGCAGGGACATAGAACCTGGGATTAAAACTTTGCTCTAGATACACTGCAAAGTGAAACTATAGAATTCTGAGCATCCTATTCCCTGAATCGACTCATTGGTAATAAAAGGGCAAGACATTACATTTTCTGCTGTATTCTGTCACCTTTAACATTTAGGTCAGAGTTCACATTTCAAGTTTCACTGAACTCACCTCGGAGGATTCTGTAGGGTCTCCGGGAAGGATAATCATAGATGACAACATTTGGATAGAATCCTTTCTCAGCTACCACAAAGTATGTTTTGTCTGGGTGAACCTGTAAAAATAGAAATTCACTAATTCACCAGAATCAGATTCTTCTGTATGCAATTGTCACTTTAACTCATTATTTATCATTAGTAATTTCACTTAATTCAAACTTTTGTTGTTAGGACCATGCACAAAGATAGGCATTTCATAAATATTTCTTAAAATAATGAATACTCTGATTTCAGCTAAAAGTAAAGTTGTGCTAACTTGGAATTTTATCTTAGACAAACATAGATAACCATGTCAGCATACATATTTTTATAAGAATAGATGGAGTAGTTATTGGTTTAACTGGATACCATATGACATGGGGTATAAGTTGACCCAAAGTCTAGGTCAAGTTAAATTTTTCTATATAAAAAATGTAAGTTTTAATACATGTTGTTGTATTGGTTGATCCCTTTAAAAACTCCCCTCTACATAAATATCACTTCTGACAAAGTTTCCTTTTTCCAGACAAAGGCAAACAAATTGAATGAAGGAGTCACGGCTGGTGCTCAACTGGACGTAAAGCAAGGTGCCAATAATGTGCTCAGAATGAATGTAAACTTTTCAAATGAAATTTTATCATTTGGATGGATCCTTATATTGATTTTTGTTGATTCTGTCATTTTGCAAAGCTAATACTGAGACTGATGAAAGCAGAAAAATTGTAGGTTTCTTCAGACACTTCCCAGAGATAGGGAATCCAATGAAAAATATATTTGTAACAATGGGGGTACTACCTTCTTGCATATATTGGGCTCCTAGAAACTCAAGGCTCTCCTATGCCCAATTCTAGGTCTGTATCCCAAAGAGATAATAAAAATGGAAAAAGGATCCACATGAACAAAAATATTTTAGCAACCCTTTTTGTGGTGGCAAAGAATTGGAAACTGAGGAAATACCCATCAATTGGGTAATGGCTGAACAAGCTGTGGTATATGAGTGTAATGGAATACTGTTGTGCTATAAGGAATAATGAGCAGATGCATTTCAGGAAAACATGGAAAGACTTACATGAATTGATGCTGAGTGAAGTGAGCAGAACCAGGAGAACATTTTACACAGTAACAGCAACACTGTGAGATGATCAGCTATGAATAACTTAGCTCTTCTCAGCAATACAATGATCTAAAGTAATTCCAAAGGACTCATGATGGAAAATGTTATCCACATCCAACAAAAGAATTGATGGAGTCTGAATGCAGATCAAAGCATGCTATTTTTACTTAATTTTTTTCAAGGTTTTTTTTTTCTTTCAGTCTCTTCTTTCACAACATGACTAATATGGAAATGTTTTACATGATTGCCCATATATAACCTATACCAAATTGCTTACCATTTTAGGGAGGAGAATGAGGGTGAGGTGGGGGAGAGAAGAAGAAAATTTGGAATTCAAATTTTTAAATGAATGTTTAAAAATTGTCTTTATATGTAATTGGAAAAAATAAAATATTGTTTTTAAAAATAAGCTCAAGGTTCTCTAGGCATCCTAGGTTCAAGATACTCTATGGGTCCACATCTACCCCCAAACCATAGCTTAGAAGTCCCCATGTTGTTTTTGCTGTTCATCTCTTCCACAGACACAATTTGTTCAAAGCAAAAGCATGTACTGAAAGAGCACAGTAAGACAAGTATCAATAAAACATTCCTTCCATAAACGTATGGCACAGTCTATTATAAAAATATACACTATCAGTTGGAAAACTGGGCACACATAAAGATCACATATGAGGGGCATTTCCATAATGACAATGTAGAGCCAGATCATCTGTGTAGAACCATAGAATAAGGTACACAATCATTACAAAATCACAAATGAAAAGATCACAAAAAGGTAGTGAAACTATGAGTAATTGACAACCCTATGAAACTACAAAAAATAATGAAATATATCTAGCCCCTTATGACAGAGTAGACATTTTTTGTTTTTGTTTTTCTTTATCACAATGGAGAGGGGAATAAAATTACTATGGTATAAAGATAAATTATCAAAAAATCTTTTAATTTAAAATTTAAAAAGAAGAAAATTTTGCTAACTCCACACAGGGGCATGCTCTCCCACTGATTCCACGTGACCATCCCTGCTGAGCTATGAGCTATTGCCATCACCTGCGGGGATCCTTTCTCTGATAAACCATGATCTTCTGTTTCATTGCTGTATTGCTACAGCTTCTACTGGGCCAGTACTGCCATCTGCAGGCTCTCTACTGGGCCACTTCTGTCATCTGCTGTTTCTCTGCTGAATTGTGCCTGTCTTCTGTTACTACACAGATGAATTGTAACTACTTGTTACACAGATGACTGTACTGTAGTCTATTCTCCGTAGCTCTGTGTTTACAGGTCTTTTGTGAGCATAGCTAATAAATAGCCTTAGGGCTATTTCAATTCTATTATGAGTCAGACTCACAGCCATATCAAGCCAGAAAAACTGAAAACTGTTGTTCAGGTGATACCTGTTGTGTGCACTGATGCAATTCTCCCAGACCTGCCTGATATGCTGTGAGTACATTGCTTTCACTACCATCACATCCCTGAAGACAAACACTAAGGAT
>CM053582.1:342534184-342586856 GCA_028627135.1 Pseudochirops cupreus | reverse complement strand
CATACACAAGTGCATGTGTATATAAGTAGATTTGTGTGTACATATATGTATACATATATATACACACACACAGAAGTATACATCTATATAAATATGTATGCCTGTGCCTATATACTATACCTGTGTATATGCATACACAAGTGCATGTGTATATAAGTAGATTTATGTGTACATATATGTATACATATATATATACACACACACAGAAGTATACATGTATATAAATATGTATGCCTATGCCTATATACTATACCTGTGTATATGCATACACAAGTGCATGTGTATCTAAGTAGATTTGTGTGTACAAATGTGTATACATATATATGTGTATATATACATATATACATACATATATATATATATACATACATACATACATACATACATACACACAGACATACATATATTCACACATATATTCTTTGACCTTGGGCAAATTACCTGATCTCGCAGTGCCCTGGGCTAGTAGTGTCAAATTCAAATAGAAACAGAGGCCACTAATGTGTCTTACTGACTTTTTGAGAACACTTCCTGAAGTAGCTGTTTCCTTTTCTGAGGACTCTCACAGCTACTTAGACCAGGTACCAAGTCACATGTTTTTTTTAAGCATGCTTTAAGGTTTACAAAAAATTATCCTTAGAATAATTCTGTGAGATTGATATTACAAGCATTATTCCCATTTTACAGATGAGGAAACTGAGACCTAGAGAGGAGGTATTATGCCTAATGGTCACAGAGCTGGTGGGGCCTCGAGCCCAAGTCTATCTGGTTCCTGGGCCAGCTCTCTATTACAACATACTGCCTCTTTTTGGGGTGACCAATCTGACCCTTGACGTACTTTAGTCCTCACTCAGCTTCTGAAAACTTGGTCAGAGAGTAAGGATTCCAATATTGTCATAGACTGCCCAGAACCTAGTAAGGAGGTGGGATGTGGCCTGGTGGTGGGTATGAGTTGCCAGAACACGAGGGAAAAGGTTTCTAGATCTAGACAAGACAAAAATCATTGAACAAAGTCTGGGTGAGGGTGGTGGAGGAGACCCCTTTGTCATGACACCGCTGCATTCTGTTTGTTCCTAAGGTGAGCCACCGAGGAGGACTCATCATTGCAGGCTTTGAAGATGGGGTCATTCGCATCCTTGAACTTTTTGATCCCAAGGGGCTCCTTATCTTTGCTGGGAGGAGGAAGGTGAAGGCCGCACAGTTACATCTGAGGCAGGCTCTTAAGCCTCATACAGCAGCTGTTACAAGCATAGCATATGAGCAAAATGGAGAGGTCCTAGCTACAGGGGTAAGCAAAATGTTTTAAAAATTTATGTTGCTGGGGCTGCTATGTGGCACAGTGAATAGAGCACTGGC
This sequence comes from Pseudochirops cupreus, assembly GCA_028627135.1. Classification (NCBI taxonomy): domain Eukaryota; kingdom Metazoa; phylum Chordata; class Mammalia; order Diprotodontia; family Pseudocheiridae; genus Pseudochirops; species Pseudochirops cupreus. Next base: position 342,585,500 of record CM053582.1, on the reverse strand, counting down.
CCTGAAGTCGAGGACCTGAGTTTAAATCCAGTCTCAGACACTTGACATTTAACTAGCTGTGTGACCTTGGGCAAGTCACTTAACCCCAATTGCCTTGCGTTTCCCTCTCCAAAAAGAAAAAATTATGTTTCCAATGGAAAGTCCATAGCTAAGCTATCAGTATTCACTAATCTCATTATATAATCCTGTCTAAAATAACAACAATGATAATGGTGGTGGTGATGCTGCTGCTGCTGACACTGATAGCCTGCATTTATATATTATGTAATATAATATGTAATATAACAGGCACTGTGCTAAAAACTTTACTAATGCAATCTCATTGGATCCTCATGACAGCCCTGGGAGGTAGATGCTATTACCATCCCATTTCACAAATAAAGAAACTGAGGCAAACAGTGTGTAAGTGCCTTACCCAACATTACACATAGGCCGATTCATCTGATCCTCACAACAACCTGGGAGGTGAGATAGGCATGATTATTATCAACAGAGAATCACGTTTTGCAGATATGTAAACTGAGGCACAGAGGCTAAATGACTTGACCAGGGTCACACAACTAGTAAGTGCCTGAGGCAGGATTGGAACTCAGGTCTTCCTGACTCTAAGCCCTGCACTGCATCCCACAGAACCACCTCACTGCTGTCTGAGAGTGAACCGAAACTAACAGGCTGAATCTTACTGTGTCTACACCTCCTTTCAATTTAGATTCCCCACTAAAGATTACATGGACTCTTGCTCCTTGGATTCTAATGGTTCTTTCATTTAGAACGAATAGAACTTTTTTAGCTGAGAATCATGCAAGAGGCTGTTAACACAACTGATGCCAATACTTTCCTGGAGAATGGTTTATTATTTAAAGAACTGCCATTGTGCAAACTTCCTACGCCAGCTCTTTATGCAACAATTAAGAAAGCATATCATAGAATCTTAGAGTTGGAAGCGACCACTTTGCCATTCATCTGGTTTGGCCTTCCATAGAGAATGCAAGAATCCCCTGTCCCTCATCTCAGATTTCTTAGATCTCTCAGATCTCTTAGAAGATCTCTCAAATCTCAAATCTCTCTCAAAGATCTCTCAGATCTCTTAAATTCTGATTATCCAGCCTTTTCTTTAGCATTTTCAGTGATGGGAAACTCATTCCTTCAGAAGCCAGTATATTCTGTTTTCAGACAACTCCAACTGTTAGAAAGCTTTCTTGCCTGAAAACCAAATCTCTTGCCTATGACTCTCATTCGTTGGTCTTAGTTCTCCTCTCTAGAGTCCAATAATTTTTATGAAACCAATCAAGCAATGAAAACATAATTCAAAAGTGGATACATGTGTCCATGCGATACTTCATTGTTCACTGTGAAATAAATTTAAACTAACAACTCTGTGTATTTTTCTGGTTTTCCTTTCAGAGTAAAGACAAAACTGTTTTCTTCTTTGTTGTGGGTAAACGGTATGAGCCAATTGGTTACATTAATGTCCCTGGGCCTGTTGCAAAGTTAGTATGGACTCCAAAATCTTATGTAAGTAATGAGTATTTTTCTTCTTCCTAAAATCCCATTTAAATAGAGGAAAGGGGAGATGGGTCCAGGGAATAATTTTTTTTTTTGCTTTTTTGGAAGGGGAAGCTAGGAAAATTGGGATTAAGTGACTTGCCCAAAGTCACATGGCTAGTTTTTTTTGTGTTAAGTGTCTGAGGCCGGATTTGAACTCATGTCCTCCTGACTCCAGGGCTGGTGCTCTATTCACTGGGAATAGAATATTGAGTCTAGAAGTTACTCTACACTGATTGGCTAGCTGATTTTGAGTGGGCTACTTACCTAAAAATTAGAGTTAAAGATACTCACCAATGCAAAGAAATCGTGTCAGAATTTTTGAATTCATGTATAAACCTCTTTGAACTCTTGAGAGAAGTCCTGTAAAAGTTTCTCAGAGCCCTCTGTCCTTCCTTTGCTCATTTTTTTCATTCATTCAATCTTTATCAAAAATGCTTATTATGTGTATTTTGTAGAAATAATAAAATTGGCATAAAATTGCTGACTGATGTCTTCTCAGTCACTTTTTTTTGGGGGGGTAATAATATATTCTGTAGTCTTTTCCATTCTTATGGAATCTTCCACTCTTTGGGATAGCTTGAAAATAGATCCTTGCATGTCTTTAACACTATATCCCCTTCAAAATGGATTCCTTCTCTATCTATTTGGTCAGGTCCACACTCTGTTCCTAGCTGTTTCATCTTCTTTTTTTAAAAAAAATTAATAGTATTTTGTATTTTTCCCAATTACATGTCAAGACAATTTTTTAGTGTTCATTTTTACAAGATTTTGAGTTCCAAATTTTTCTCCCTCCCCTCTTCAGAAAATGGCAGGCAGTTTGATATGGGTTATACATGTGCTATCATATAAAACATGTTCCCATATTCCTCACAGTTATGAAGGAAGAAACAGATCAAAAGGGAAAAAAACACAAAAAAGAATGAATTAAGTGGGAAAAGTGTGCTTCAGTCTGCATTCAGAGACCATCCATTCTTTACCTGAGTCCCCTGGACTTACCTCAGATCACTGTGTTGCTGAGAGGAGCTGAGTCCTTCATAGTGTATTATTACATAATGTTGCTGATACTGTGTGTGGTGTTTTACTTCTTCATCTTTTTAAATATCATTTCCACTTCTTCCCACAGCACATTAAATATTGAGGTGTTAAAATCCCGTAGTGGTAATTCCACTGTCACCCAATATGAGATGAGATCATCACCAAAATGTGACCTGGCAGCTCTGTTGCATTTCACATTTATTAGTTTATAAAACATATTTATATGCGAAATACCTATTATTGGTGAAACATCTTCCTGTTTTTATGTATAAAATATCTATACAAAATCTCTATTATATACGAACACCTTCCAATTTTAAATATACATGTTCTCAAGAGCAGTTTGTACATGTGAACAATCATGCCAAACATGTTTTTTGCTGCTTTGTGAGACAAAACTATTGACATTTTTCCATTATCTGCTTCCATGATGTTTTGTAATTGAGGTTATATTCTAAATTGGATCATCGGCTCGTCGATCTAGAGCTGAAGGAGACCTCTAAGGGCCTCTAGAACAGCCCACTAATGTTTTCAAATGAGAAAACTGAAACCCAGGGAAGCCAAGTGATAGCCGAGGGTCACAGGTATTGGTTTAACAACCATGGCCCTCCACTTGACTGGCATTGTTTGGGGCCTTTTTTGGCCTCCTCATTACAACCGTTATTTTAGGATGATTAAATTTCTAATAGAATTAGGGTTAACTAGAGTCAATGTCTTCACTTTTTTCTATTTTTCACTTTCAGAATCAATAATTTATTTTATCTTTTTCAGATTTAACACTGTGTTCGACCTTTGCTCTAACCAGTCAGTGATCCAAAACTGTACATAGATAGGGTAGCTGGTTCTGAAATGACTCTGAAATTGATAACCAGTTGTTTACTGTCTCTTAAAATAAAATAAATTTCTCTTTCTTTCTTCCTGTGTCCCACCTTCTGTACTTCTCTCCCTCCCTCCCCTCCCTCCCTTCTTCCCTCCTTCCCCTTTTCTTTCTTTTACAAGATCTGCCAAGTTCATTCCTTGAATCAAGTCTTCATGAAATATAGGCATAGGTCTCCTGAGTAGTCTGTGGGCCATTGGCCTCATTTATTTCTTGATCTTAAGTCATTTTTTCTAAGAATTTTTTGTTCTCCTCCTCCTTGATGACCTTTCGGTCAAAATCACTGAAGACCAAGCTGTGTTTTGATGCAATTTGAAGGGACTTGTTAAGCTCTTCCCAGAATTTCTCTACTTCTTTGTGTTCATGGTGCCCTGTTTACTTATGCTTATCATGATTGCTGCATGATGAGATGAGGAATTATCCCATAGAGAAGTATGTCATGTTCCCTTTGGTTGCATAATAAAACCAGCTTTGCCAACTCCATTTACCTCTCTGAAAAGAATCTGTGGTTTCTTTAGTGGAAACTTTCTTATGTTTTCTGGTTTCGTTTAATAATTGTTGTTCAGTTGTATCTGACTCTTTGTGACCCTATTTAGGGATTTCTTGGCAAATTTACTGGAATAATTTGCCATTTCCTTTTTCAGCTCATTTGACCGATGAGGGTAAACCAAGACAAAGAGGGTTAAATGACTTGCCCAAGGTCATACAGCTAGTAAATGTCTGAGGCTGGATTTGAACTCAGGTCCTCTGGACTCCAGGCCCAGCACTCTTATCTAATGTGCCAAGTAATTGCCCCCATTTTAATAGAAATCATGTAGAAAAAATTTGTATAGAAATTTTATATAAACTTTTATATGGAAAAAACCATGTGAACCTATACTGAATTGACATATATCTTATTGTATTTTAAGGTATGTTGGTACAAGCTAGCCAGGGCTAATATTTTTGTGATCTGGTGCTATTAAAAAGTTTCCTTGTGGATTTGATCTTCTCTCCCATCCAGGATAAAAGTTTTCTCTTGATTCTCTGTGAAAATGGCTATGTTCTTGAAGTTCCTGTTCCAGAAGTCAGGGAAACAGAGGCTCTACCAACCTTTGAAATCAAAGACCTGCCTATGAAAAGTTTTCATTTTAGGAGCATCAAATCAAGGATCTTGGTATGGAATGCCCCTGTGAAGCATGATCTTTCCGGTTTCTCCTTTTTCTTTAAGATACCAAGTTTTGGTAAACTTGAACAGTTTTCCCAATAGAAGGGAAAGTGGCTGACGGGGTATTCTGGGTTAGCAATGAAGAGTTGGTGCCTTGGGATGATGTTGCAGACCCTGGGAGGCCCGTTGTTTCCTGTCCTCCATCAGATGATGTGCCCTCCTCTATCTTTCATGGAGGAAGTTTGAGAGACAGAGACAGACAGAGACACATACACACAAAGGAGAGAGAGAGAGAGAAAGAGAGAGACAGAGAGACAGAGAGACAGAGACAGAGACAGAGAGAGACAGAGACAGAGACAGAAGAGAGAGAGAGAGAAGAGAGAGAGAAAGAGAGAAGAGAGAAGAGAGAGGGAGAGAGAGGGAGAGAGAGAGAGAGACAGAGAAGAGAGAGACAGAGAGACAGAGAGAGAGACACAGACAGAGAGAAAGACAGAGAGAGAAAGAGAGAGAGGAGAGAGAGACAGAGAGAAAGAGAGAGGAGAGAGAGAGAGAAGAGAGAGAGAGGCAGAGAGAGAAAGAGAGAGGAGAGACAGACAGACAGAGACAGAAAGAGAGAGAGAGACAGAGAGAGAGAGAGGGGGAGAGACAGAGAGAGACGGAGAGACAGAGAGTGAGAGAGAGAGAGAGAGGGAGAGAGGGAGAGAGGTAGCGAGGGAGAGAGAAGGAGAGAGAGGGAGAGAGAGGGAGGGAAGGAGAGAGATTTCCAAGGGAGCAGTTCTCAAAGCCTTAGACTCTGATGCACAACACATGGTCCTCCAGTCAAATAATCAATAAGTGTCATTAAGGTACTAAGGGCTGGAGATACAAAGAAAGACAAAAAACGGTCCCTGTCCCTCAACAATGTGATGGGGGAATAAAACAACCAAAATATTTATGAATAAGGTATATGCAGAATAAGTGTGTATGTACAAACAAGACACATACAGGAGAAATAGGGAATAATTAACAGTGGGAAGGGGCCCGATGTCCACATATCAGGGAGTAGTTCTTATTACCCATGGGGTGGGCCAGGAACCAGGGAGGTCTGAGTTAACTCTTCACAGCCCAGCAGCACCAGCTGGAACTGTTGGGAGTAAAGAAATTGTGGGACAGTTGGGGTTAATTCTACCCTCAGGTGGGTGGGCTTGGGATCTGGTTATGGGGCCCTTTGTGCAAGAGGAGCATAAAAGTAATTTTTGAGGCTTTGTAGAGAGGTCCTGAGACTTCAGGGAACCACCTTGCTTTTTCTCGTCCTTGCTGACTGTTTTATAACCTTCATGATAGTGGCTTCTGTTTTCAAGTTCTAGGCTGCTTTTAAACGGCCCAAACAAATGCCCCTATATGAGGGTTTGTTGTTCAGTCATTAACCCCATCTGGGATTTTCTTGGCAAAGATCCTGCCACATATCCTTCTCTAGCTCATTTTACAGATGAGGAAACTAAGGCAAATAGAGTTAAGTGACTTGCTCAGGATCACACATCTAGTAAGTGTCTGAGACCAAGATTTTAACTCAGGAAGACTCCAGGCCCAGAACCCTATCTACTGTGCCCCCTGACTGCCCCTCTACCTGAGGGTATTAGAATATAATCTTAGTAAAAGGATTATTTGTTTAAACTCTCTAGATCCAAGTGTACCCAATTCAGGTTAGCAACTTCATACCCTTATTGCAACAAAAAAAACTTTGCATTTGAGGTTGTAATTGAGTCACTCAGAAACTAAGGAGGATCTCCGTCATGATTTCCCTTTATCCTTTTTGAAATGTGAATTATGAGTAATGAAAATAAGATGCTTCATGCTAAAGACTATTTTGTTGTTGTTGTTGTTTTGCAGGAGGGAAGGCAGGGCAATTGGGGTTAAGTGACTTGCCCAAGGTCACACGGCTAGGAAGTGTTACGTGTCTGAGGCTGGATTTGAACTCAGGTCCTCCTGACTCCAGGGCCAGTGCGCTATTCACTGGGCCACCAAGCCGCCACCAAAGACTATTGTAATGGCTTATGTAAGAATTTTGTCATGCTTTAGAAGTGTTTAGATGGGGCTGCTAGGTGGCTTAGTGAATATAGCACCTGCCCTGGAGTCAGGAGGACATGAGTTCAAATAGGACTTGTGACTCTTTATACTTATCAGCTGTGTGACCTTGGGCATGTCACTTAACCCTGCCTTCCACCCTCAAAAAAAAAAGACCAAAAAAAAGAAGAGTTAAGATTAGTTGCCTTCCATTTTTATTTCTCTAAAAGAGGCAATATTTAAGTTCCTGTGGGAGCATTCCTTATGAATATGATGTGATGTAGTATAAATTAATATAGTATATATGATATGTGCAACATGATATGGCTTATGTTTTAGTATGTAGTGTCAGGATTCCTAACAGGTCGATCAGAATTGATTAGTCGACTGCAGAGTCAAGGATAATTAGTCACTGGGCTGTAGCATTTGCTCACTTCCCTGTCTGTGGTTCACAGGCACTTAAAATGTTAGCAAATAAAAGCTTATTAGAGAAAAAAGGAGAAGCTGCTGGCAAGCCTCTGTTTGCTGAAGCCAGGAGCATTTTGCATGCCGACCATTTGAAATGCCACGAGGGGCAACCACGAATTGGCATTGCAAAGGTTCATGGATTAGAGGACATAACCAGAGGGACATAACCTTCCTCTCTACCTGCCATGGGCATTTTTGGTGAGGAGAATGATGAAGTCAAAAGTGATCAGACTTCAAGTGCTGTTGACTAACCCTGTCCCTACCTTCCACAAGCAGTTCCAGTGAGAAAGTGGGTACAATCAGAAGTTGTAATCATTCATTCAATGTAAATGCTTGTGTTCATCTTGGTAAGCCACCTGAATCCAATTCTCAAAAAGATCCTTTACGTGTGCAAGAACATGAGAGAACAAAATAAAGCCTCCAATCCTAGACATGCACAATGCAGCACGCCCCAAGTTATAACCTTCTCTCTGATTGCTGCTGCCGGGCCTCACGACTCGTTGAAAAGGCCACAAGGGAAAGGAGCAAAGTAAAGAATATTCATTCCATCCAGACCATTGTGTGGTTTGGAAATGGTTTGGACATTTTGCCTAGGACCAGACCATCCTGGCTGTAGAAATCATATATTTAAATACAGTTTGAAAACACAAATTCGAAAAAAGCAAAGCCCACAAAAAAGTGGGGGAGCATTGATGTTAGTGACTATTTTCAAGCATATCCACAAATTACAGAAAAATATCTTGCTTGTAGACTGATATTTGAAATCTTTCCATTGCTGGAATTGGAAACATAGGTTTTGGAGACATGTTGTGGGTTATTCCTGTCTAGTTATAACGGTGATGGGTTTTAAAAAGGAACAAGGGACTTAGTGTATGGAGTGATTAGCCTTTGATTAGAAACTGTATTCAACTTTCCCCTTATTGGACATAGAACCCCTGCAGATTGTTCCTATAGTACCAGGATGTGTGGGGTGAAGCAGAAATGCTCGCGTGGTTTATTGGGGCTTCTTGTCCCTTCCAAGAATAAAATTACTTAGATGGTGACAGGTCCATTATTCTAAAATGATCACCTACCATGGTAGAGGTAAAAGACCATATTATCTGGGAGTTCTTTCGGGACTCCTTGGAATTTCTTCTTCACTTAGTAAGATGCACGGTTTGTGCTTACTAAACTCAGATTGAATGAAGGTAAACTATGAATTGTTCTTGTTCTCTTTCATCTTAGAGGGACATAGAGATGGAACGCAGAAGAAAAAGGAAGGAAGAGAAGGAGAAGGAGAAGGAAGAGAGGAGGAAGATACAACTTCAAATGATGAAAGACTTGGAAGAATCAGGAGAAGAGGAAGAAGAGGAACACCTGGAGGAGGAGGAAGAGGAAGAGGAGGAAGAGCCCCTGCCAGAAATTTTTATTCCAGAGGAACCTTGTCCCATCCTCTGTGGATTTTACTCTTCCCCACATAAATTCTGGATTTCTCTGGTAAGTTTAAGGTTTTGTACTTTTTCTGGCTTTGTCCTAACACACTGTTTGCTAATACATTATTAGATTAGTGACTATGATCCTAACATATGGGTATATATGCTAACTAACATTTGAGGGCCAAGAGAGTTAATCTATGATGTTAATGACATTTATTATTATGTTTATCATAATCATTGGGCAGCCAGCACTGGACCAGCATTCAGGAAGACTAGTATCTAGCCTCAGATACTTGCTAGCTGTGTGACCCTGGACAAATCATTTGACCCTGTTTGCCTTAGTTTCTTCATCTACAAAATAAACTGGAGAAGGAAATGGCAAACCACTCCAGTGCCTTTGCCAAGAAGACCCCAAAGAGGGTCAAGAAGAGTTATATATGACTGAAACAACTCAACAAGAACAAAATCATAACCCACAACCACTATGCCTTATGGCCTCCAATGACATATTCTTTAATCTTGCTAGACACAAAATATTATCTACACCTGCCTTGAATCACATTTTTTTCTTGTGATAATTATAATTGCCAGTCAGTAATAATTAAAATAATGATACAAAATAACATAATGAATCACGTTGTGTGTTGCAAGATTTTAACACTAATCTTTAATTGGTTTGAGGAGGCTGTTATTTCCAACTCTTCATGACTCCATCTGGGATTTTCTTGGCAAAGATACTGGAGTATTTTGCCATTTCCTTCTCCAGCTCTTTTTACAGATGAGGAAACTGAGGCAAACAGAGTGAAGTGACTTGCCTAGGGCCACACAGCTAATACGTGTCTGAGGCCAGATTTGAACTCAGAAAGATGATTCTTTCTAAATCCAGGCCCAGTGATCTCTCCACTATATGACTATAATGGTAATGTAATTTGAATTTGAAGATCCCTCTGTACTGGCAAAGGTAACAGGTACTTAGCACTTAGTAAATTAATCAAGCCTCTGTTAAAGAAACAGAAGGTATGATCCCTTCTTGCTGATGTAACAGAAAGGGACTGAACAGGGAGGGGCAATCATTTTAGAGGGACATAGAGATGGAAGGCAGAAGAAAAAGGAAGGAAGAGAAGGAGAAGGAGAAGGAGAAGGAAGAGAGGAGGAAGATACAACTTCAGATGATGAAAGACTTGGAAGAATCAGGAGAAGAGGAAGAAGAGGAACACCTGGAGGAAGAAGAAGAGGAGGAAGAGCCCCTGCCAGAAAATTTTATTCCAGAGGAACCTTGTCCCATCCTCTGTGGATTTTACTCTTCCCCACATAAATTCTGGATTTCTCTGGTAAGTTTAAGGTTTTGTACTTTTTCTGGCTTTGTCCTAACATAGTTAGGACATATATAAGGAAAAGCCCCAGAGAGGGAGAGTCAGATCTTCTTGGAGCAAGCTGCTGCCACCAGGGAGGCTGACGAAGAAAGCTTCCTCCCTGCCCCCCACCCCCCAGGAGAGAATGATTTTGATTTTGAAAACCTGGATGGAGTGATTTTGATTCTGGGAACTAGTTGAAACTTCTGCTGAGTCTGAGGGACAGCCAGACTTGCTAAGGATTTCCAAGGGCCAGCCAGAGCTGCTGAAGACTGAGGAAGATTGATTGTGATGCTGGTATTTTGCTTGAGCCTGTTTGTGGCTTTGTTAAGCCTTGTCTTCTCAGGAACAGAGACTGTGAAGGATTTGAGATGGACTGGACACTGTGAGCTCCAGTGTGGAGCAGGACCTGCACAGAGAGCTGGACAAGAATCTGGGAGCTGTCTGCCTTTGAACCCAGGTGACAGTTTGGTAAATCCAGGTAGGATCTGGACCATGGAAGGGGATCCAGAGAATCTGGGAAACCACCCTGAGTCAAGCTGAAAGAAGACTTTACTTGGATACTGTGTACTGACAGAGAAATTGTAAATTTACTTGTGACCTAGGGGTGGAGGGTCTGTGTATTTTCTGATGATTGAATAGTGAATGATGGATGATTGAATGACTGAGTTGATTGAATGATTGATTAAATGATTGTACTTAGTGACTGATGACCGAATAAGTGACTGATTGAGTTAACTTAGTGTGCCCCATGAGTGGAGAACTTTGACTATTGTACTTTGTGTCCCTTGAGGAGGCAAATCTGCTTAAGGATGATTGAATGATTGAGTTACTAAATGTCTTTGTTGAAAACTATGTGGCCACTTTCTGTGATAAGTTGTTGTGAATGCCATATTTTGATTATCTGTGATAAGTTGTAACATTGTGAATGCTGTAATTTGATTTACTGTGAATATTTTGCTTTGATTTGTTATGGAATAAATAGAGTGTTCACTATACTGTGTAATCAGAACCTTGAAAGCTGTTCATAGCAGCCATCTTCTGGAAAGCTGCTCATATGTGTAGCATTACAATAACCTAGTTGCCCCCCCTCTTCAAGATATAAATCTAATCAATTAACATATGATAAAGCACAAATAATACCTGTACTACATAAAACTAGATTTAAAAAGGAAGGCATTTTTAAAATCTGACTGACCAATAAAGCAAACGTTGTACTAATTCCCAAGTTAACTAAGGCAGAAAAAGAGAGTTATGAACTAATATTAAATAAATAACTGATGAATCAAGAAAGATTGACCATGATAAAGTTAAATTTACATCAGTAATGCAAGCATGTTTCAATATTAGGAAAACAAGTAATGTAATAAATCATAGGGATTTCTTGTAGATGGTGAGGTCCTTATAAACTCATAGCTTTAATACTGATTAATTTACTAAGTGCTAAGTACCTGTTACCTTTGCCAGTACAGATGGATGTTCGAATTCAAATTACATTACCATTTTAGTCATATAGTATTAATACTGGACCTGATACTAGGTCATCAAGTCTAAGCCTCTCATTTTAGAGATAAGGAAACTGAGACTTAGAGAGGTAGCAGGTCTTGTCCAGAGCTAGGATTCAAATCTGGGTTATCTTACTCTATATTGAATGCTTATTTCTTCCTGATCGTAGATGACAGTGTACTGATTTCATCAAGGCAAGTCATTTATTACACGCCAACTAGGTTTCAGGCATTGTTGCTAAGGTAAAACAAAACAAACAAAACTGAACAGTTCCTGCTCTCAAGGGGCTCACAATTTGAATCCATAAATTTGTATTAATAAGTAATAGAGAAGCAGCAGCTTTCCTACTGTGTGTAGTATATAAAACAAGGTTGTCCATTCTCATTATTCTTACCACTCTACATTGTCTCAAACTACCAACTGTGGCTATAAGCAAGACAAGGAAATTGAAGGAAAGGCATCCGTAAAGAGAACTACTATAGACCAAGGATACAAAATAGTTTACTTAGAAGTGACATATCTTCAACCCCTAACTCATTCACACACACACACACACACACACACACACACACACACACACACACACACACACGTACGCACATGTACATGCACGAGCATCTCCAAGTTGCCAATAACTACCCATGTCCAGTGTTTGGATCCAGTGACTTTTCCATGATCTTTTTTTGTCCTAAGCATACTACTGGGTCTCAGAATTAGGCCATTCATTTATCTTCATCTCCTAGAGCTTTCCTATCACAGTCCTCAAAATTCTGACATTACTTTTTAGTATTTGACCCAGGACCCAGGGCTTTCAATTTCTCTAACCACTTTATAGGTAAAGGTCAACCAGAACCGTTTTCCATGTATTCCAGAGGCAATGGAATACCTCTCCTTCCTTATGTGACGAAAATAACCACAACCATGGTGGTGCCAGGTGCTTCCTTCTAGTCTCCTTTATGTTCATAACGTTGTAACTCATCATATTTAATCTATATCCATTCGCAACTTACTATGGCATACAGTATGGGATGCTAATATAAACCTTATTTCTTCCAAACTGCTTTTAAGTTATGCCAGTTTTTGTCAATCTTGCACAAATCAAATGCTAGGAAACTATTTTGCAGTTGTTTTTGGGTCTTACCTAGTAGTTCATCTGATCATTCCTTCCTTCCTTCCTCCCTTCTTCCTTCCCTCCTTCCTTCCGTTCTTCCCTCCTTCCCTCCTTCCTTCCCTCCTTCCTTCCCTCTTTCCTTCCCTCTTTCCTTCCTTCCCTCCTTCCTTCCGCCCTTTCTTCCTTCCTTCTTTCCTTTTTCTTTCTCTCCCTTTCTCTTTTCTTTCTCTCACTTTCTTTTCCTTCTCCTCTTTCTGTCTTGTATCCAAGACTTCTGATGTTTACTCCTTTATGTTATACTTTGGTATGTGGCATGTGGCATAGGCCTTTTCCTCTCTACTTTGTTTCATGATTTGACTTGAAATTTATCATCTCATTCCACCAATTTTGTTACTATGCTTTTTTGGTTCTATAGAGTAACATCTTTATAGTTTGAGTGGCATGCTATTAAATCAGTAGTATCATTTTTTTTATTATACTGGACCAGCACAACCATAAATAATTGATATCTCAACAAGTATTTGTCTTCCTTTATTTTAGTAATAAATGTTTTCTAATAGTTATGTAAGTCCTGCATATATCTTAATAGACTCCTAGGTATTTTAATTTGTTATTTTTTGAATTTTCCTTTTCTTTCTCCTCCTGCTACATTTTTGTTAGTAATATATCAGAGATAATTTTGCTTCCTCTTTGCCAGTGCTTTTCCCCTCATTTCTTTTTCTTGGCTTATTTCTATGTCTAGCAATACTAGAACTATGTTGAATGATAGCAGAGACAGTGGATATCCTTACTAATCTTGATTTCTTACTGGAAAATACTTCTCTGTTACAAATAATACCAGGTTCTGGTTTTAAATAGATACCTGGACAGTTAAGTGGTACAGTGGATAGAGCATTGGGCCTGGAGTCAGAAAAAGCTCAGCTCAAATCTAGCCTCAGACACTGACTAGTTGTGCGACCCTGGGCAAGGGGCAAGTCACATAACCTCTGTTTGCTTCAGTTTCCTCATCTGTAAAATGAGAAAAATAATATCAGCTACTCCCTAGGATTGTTGTGAGGATCAAATGAAATAATAATTGTAAAGCATCTAGCACAGTGCCCAACATCTAGTAAGCTCTATTTAAGTGTTAACTATTATTATGATTTATCATATTAAGGAAAAGTTTGTTAATTCTTCTGTTTTGTTCAATGTTGTGCTTTGTCAAAGGCCTTTCCTATATCCTTTGATACGATTATGTGATTTTTGTCTTTGTCATTAATACAACATACTATGTTTACAGTCTAGGTGGCACAGTGCATAGAGGGCCAGGCCTAGAGTCAGGAAGACTCATCTTCCCGAGTTCAAATATGACCTTGGACGCTTACTAGCTGTGTGACCCTGGGCAAGTCACTTAACCTTGTTTGCTTTGGTTTCTTTATCTGTAAAATGATCTGGAGAAGGAAATAACAAACCGCTCCAGTATCTTTGCCAAGAAAACCCCAGATGATGTCATGAGGAGTTGGGCACCACTGAAAAATGACTCAGTAACAACTACCACCTTAGTTTACCAGGTTTCATATAATAAAAAGCAATGCGTCCAAAATAAGAAGGAAAGAAACACGCTGGGAAAAATCTTCGTGATAAATGTGTCAGATTAAAGTTTGCTGTTTAAATTCCAGCAGGAAGTGACACAACCTTCTAAGAGCTAATCCTAGCAAATGAATGTCTGTACAAATAGGCATTTTTCAAAATGAGAAACACAAAGCATTCATAACAATAAGAAAAAGTGTTTGAACTCTCTAATACCCAGAGAAATGTAAATTAAAACAGCCACCGAATTAGAGAAGAGTTAAAAATGATGACTTTTGACTCAGGCACAGCTGCAGAAAATTCAGATGCTGTCACATTATTCACCAGCTGCTACAGCTGTGGACTGGTTCCATGTCACTGAAAAAGAAGGTGGAACCCTGGGATGAGAGTTTTAAAGTAGAAGGTGGAACCCTGGGATGAGAGTTTTAAAGTTGTTCATGCCCTTTAAGCAAGTCATTCTCTTACTAAGGCTATACTTTAAGGATGATACTGACATGAAAAAAGAAAACACCTTTGTACAAAATTAGAATTTACACCCCACCACTTTCTCTGAGATGGAGTGAAACTGTCCCCTTTGCTGTTCTCTGGACAAGTCACTCACTCCATTTCCTAACTGGGTATTTTCACTGGCTCTCCCCTATTCATGGAATGTGCCCATTCCTCTCTAGTTCTGGTTTCCCTGACTTTCTAAAAATTCCATCTAAAATCTCATCTTTTACAGAAAGCTTTTCCCCATTGCTCTTAATTCTAGCGCCTTCCCTTTGTTTTTTTAATTTCCAATATTTCCTGTATAAAACTTATTTATATGTGGTTATTTTCATGTTGTCTCCCCCAGTTAGAGTGTGAATTCCTGAAAAGCAAAGACAGTCCTTTTACCTTTATATCCCCGGCACTTAACAAGTGCCTAGCACTTAGTTTATTGACTGCCTGACTGTGTGTCACTCAAGCTGAAACCTGCTCAGAACCATGCTCCTGCCATTACAGAATGATAGCCACTCATTCTATTGACCATTTGCTCGTGGCAGTGCTGTTCCCTTTAGGTACCTTGAAAGGAGTTCCCACCCCAGTGAGTGGGATTATCTGAAGTGCGTCTTGGTTGAGCAAATTCCATGTGCATATGAATTCTTCCTCAAACCTGTGTTGGCCTAACATCTGCCAGGTGAGCTGTGAGGCTGTTGACAAGCCATTGGGCTATGGGTCACTCACAAGACATTTCTTGAGTTGTAGAACTGTATATGTTAGAAGTAGAGCTTTCACAGCATCGATTAGTTATGGATATCTGTAAATTGCAAATGGATTCATTTTGTCACTAATCATTTTCAGTTCTTATAGTTAACCATTTCTGTCATCATTGTGATAACCTGGATGCTTAATTTTTCAGTTTTTTCACTCCTGTTTTGGCCCTTCCCCACTAACCTTGACACCAGAAGATTATTTTGATGCTGTTTTAGACACATTACCAATAGTTTTGAGGGCAGCTGTGTAGAGTGCCAGGTCTAAAGTTAGAAACACTCATCTTCCTGAGACTGAATCTGACCTTGAATACTTACTAACTGGGTGACCCTAGGCAAATCACTTAACCCTGTTTGCCTCAGTTTCCACATCAGTAAAATGAGCTGGAGAAGAAACTACTGCAGTATCTTTGCCAGGAACACCTCGAATGGGGTCAGAAAGAGTCAGACATGCCTGAAGCAACTGAACAAGAACAATAAATATTTCTCTCTTTTACCTGTTTCCAAATCTGAGTGAGGGCCATTTAATTTCAGCCTCTCATGATTTAATGCCATCTCCTCTTAGCTCCCATAGAAGTTTGTGAGCAGAAGTGTTAATATCATCCTTGGACAGCCAGAAACAAGCAGGCGGATTTGATTTGATTATCATTGCCCCTGTTTTGTTGTAAGCAATGGGGATAGATAATCAGTAGCCCTGGAATAACAGATGACTAAATGTTTAAAATGAAACTTTTTTTTCTGGTAATTGGAAATAAAGTATCTGCACCAAATATCTCTGATAAGAGTTGGATATAAAACACACTTAAGGAAATAATACAGATATGTAAGACCTAAAGCCATTTCTTAACTATGTAGTGAAAAGATAAGAACAAATAGTTCTCAAAACAGAAACTGTGAGCTATTAACAGTGATGTGAAAGATTACTTTATATCACTAATAAGAGAAATGCAAAGCAAAGCAACTTTGAAGTTGTATCTCACACCTCCAAATTGGCAAAGAAGACAAAAGATAGAAATAATTAATGTTTGAATGATAGTGAAAAGTCAAGAACACTAATTCACTGTCAGGGGAACAGTGGTGAATTGTTCAAACTATTTGTAATTTGAAAGGAATTTGAAGATGTTCCTTGCGTCTTAGTGGGCCTCACCTGGAGCCCAACAAGAAAAGCTTGCTCAGGGGAGGCTTGTTTTTGAGGAAGACCCACATCTTTTGTTACTTTGTAATTAGGAAGTGGGTCACGAAGGTTGTGATGTCCTCTAACCTTGGAGAAGGCTACAGATATACTCCCTCAGGTGAGGTTTTGCTTTGGGATTCACTTATGGGAAGAGTTGTATGATTTGGTTAGACGAGACCCTGGGTAGCCGTTGAGCCCCTCAACTTTGAAAACCCAGATGTTGGTGCTTCTCTCTCTGGTAACTAGCTATGTATGTATGTCCATAATGGTCAGATAGCTAGAAGCCCTTTCTGTTGGTTCATTGAATTGTGTTATTTTCTCTGTCTGTACTTTTTGTCTGCTTGTAATTTCTGTTTGTATTTTCTGAAGTTCAGGGTACTAACTTTTTCACTTGAACTAATTGAATGATATATATATTTGATTAAAGTAAGATTGTTAACCCCTTTTTGAGTTACTTTCCTTTAGAAAAGCAGATCAAAGAACCTGTGCTAACAGTCATCCTGGGTATGCTAGGGTGCTTGCTCACAGACCATTCTAGAGAGCAGTTTGGAATGGGGCTAAAAAAATAAAGTGACCAGAGATCTTACTAGTCATATATCCCCAAGGAGGTCAAGGTCAGAAAGAAAGGCCCCATCTCTACTGAGCTATTTATACCCGCATTACTTGTAGCAATAAAAACCTGGAAATGAGTAAAAGCCAATCTATTAAGGAATGACTATGAAAATAGTGGCATGTGAATGTAATAATTTGAGTAGTATGGGAAGACCTAGGTAACTCCTCTCTCCTTAATGCTAGTACCTTCCCCCTGAAATTATCTTCAATTTCTATTTCGTCTGGACAAAGTTGTTTCCATGTTGTCTCTCCCATTAAACTGTGAGCCCCGTGAAAGCAAGGACTGTTTTGTCTTTTGCCTTTCTTTGTATTCTCAGCACTTAGTAGGCACTTAACAAGTGTTTGCTGACTTGATTGAATAGTAGTAAACATTTAATAAATGCTTTTTGATTGGGTAAATTCTCCCCCGATCCCTTGTGACTGGATGCATCTTCCTTTTTCCAGACTTACTTTTGCATCCCTTTTCTAGGGTGGATATGATTCTGGTTTTCTCTATCACTGTAAGTTTCCAACTAAACCTGAAAAAGCAATGGAGGAGCAACAAGATGAGCCCTTTGGTTTTCGAGCTGTAGAAAATACAGATGACAACCCCATCCGAGTTATCAGTTTCAGGTAAACAGATTTATTTTTTCCCCAATGAGAGAAATGATTACTAAATAACAAATTATCGAGGAGATCCCTGACCTTTCCCAAAATTTTACCCCACCTAGACTCTTTTAGCTAGGTGGAGATGTTGCCCCACCCAGACGGAAAACCTTACAAAGAATTTAATCTAAAGTGAATTCTGGTTTATTGTGTTCCACTCTGGTAGGTTTGGGCAGAGAGGGCAGGTAGATCTTTTGTCTAAATTGCCCAAGGTGGGAGTGTGTGTGTGTGTGTGTGTGTGTGTGTGTGTGTGTGTGTGTGTGTGTGTGTGTGTGTGATTTAGAAGCAAATGACAGGATCAAAGTCAAGGTCCCCAAACCCCTCATTAGACTGGGTCTACCTCTCATTATAATATTCATTCTCTCATTACTTGTTAACCAGAGTTAATTGCCATCCTCAGGAACACTCACTCTTTCAAGGGCATGTAAGTGTTGAGTGGGTTCCATAAGGGGTCTTTGGCATTTGAGAGCATCACTGATCCCTTTTATTAATTATATGCTAGCATGATTAATAAAATGATCAAGTACCCACAAATTATATCTCTTAAGCTCTTCATGCATCACTCCCATATAATCACTTTGTAATAGAAAGAGTACTTGAAATTTAGAGTCAGAAGCCTGGCTTCCTAGCATAGGAATGACCTATGTGACCTTAAGCAAATTTCTTATTATCTCTGAGCTTCAGTTTTCTCATCTATAAAATGGGGATAGTCATACTTGCAATATTTACATCACAGGGTTCTTGTAAGGATCAACTGATGTAATAAATGGGAAAACACTTTGTAGCTATAAAGTACTGATTAAACATGTCTTTTTGAAAAAATACCTGCCATATATAATTTCATAGAATTATAATACATCATCCACTATGCTAGAGGTACTTTGACTAAGTATCAGGACCCTTCTTAATAATGAATGTGGCCAATTTTTTATCATGCTGCCAAATATAGACTAAGATAGCATGAACAAATAAAAAGAAATAATCACCAGATATTATTTTAATCCATTTTTATTGGATTATTTTAATTAATGGATTATTTTAATCCATTATTTCCCAGTCCTCCTTTTACCAAGGCTGGAAGGATGGAAGTAGAGGAAAAGGGGGACCTTTGCTGATGTACTACTGCCGTGGGTATATCACCATGAGGGGCTGCATGGTGAATTTCCGGGAGGATATGGGCAAGAGTTGCCTGGGATGAGCAGGCATGAATGGGTTGTGTGTGACCTGCATTGTTGGAGGGACCTATAGAATTAATAAGATCACAGATCCATCTGAGTTCACTAGCTATGTGACTTTTTATAAGTCCTTTCATCTTTAATCCTCAGTTTCCTCATCAGTGAAATGGGAATAGTCATACTTGTAGCACCTATCTCGTAAGGTTGTGGTGAGGAGGATACGTAGAGTCATTTTGCAATGCAGTACAATGTTAGCGTACTCAATAGAATGTAAGTACCTGTAGGACAGAAACTATTCTTTTTAAAAAATTATTCTTCTTGGTACCTAGCATCAGTTCTTACACATAGTGTTTTAAGCTCTTGGGGAACTGATGACCAGTTGTGTTTCCACTTTCCTGTCTACTAATTCTTAATGTGGTTTTATTAATTGATTAGAAGCTAAGCAATTTGAAGACTAGCGCTCAGAATGATTTGTTTTTGGTTTCTTTCCTAGCCTTACTAAAATGATGATGTTTTGTGGGATGCAAAATGGACAGGTTAGGGTTTACATCCTGAAGGATAAAGACCTTAATTTGACTGATATGGAAAGCTACTGGAACTACAGCATCCATGACAATAACTATGGACAGATCCAGGCCTTATGTCCTAGCTATGATGACCGTTTTGTGGTGACTTGCGGGGCAGATAGCAATATCTTTGTCTTTAATGTTCTGTCTGAAGAAGAACTTGAGGAAGATCTCAAAGCCACAGTGCCTCTTCCCAGGGTATGTAACCTCACAAAAATATCCCGAACTCTTCTGAAGGACTGATGATGACTTTAGAGTTTCTTTGTCAAGCTGAGTCTGTCTTGGGAAACTTTGACCTTTTGTCATTGGCGACAAGTATTCAGATGGCTGAATGCTGTGGTGTTTGAATCAAATAGAAAGGGATCCCTGTGGACCCGCATTGACTTAAAAAACCGCAAATTAACATTATCTATATTGTATCGTGTTTTTATTTATTTTTGTCCAACATCTCCCAATTATTTTTTTAATCTGGTTCTGGTTGCCCTGGAGAGTTCTGCAGACTCTATGGTCATGAATTTGACCTACCTGGTGTAAATGATAAGAGTCTTGGACTTGGAATCAGGAAGACTTCAATTAAAGTCTGACTTCAGAAACTTAGGAACTGTTTGACTATGGGCAAGGCACTTAATCTCTCTCTCCGCCTCCATTTCCTCTTTTTAAAAAAAATGAAGATAATACTGGCACCAACCTTACAGGGCTATTCTGATGCTCAACTGAGATCTTGTATATAAAACATACTGGAAACTTTAAAGCATTACATAAATGCTAGCTGTGTTATTGTTATTCTACCACTAATTACCAAGAAAAATCCATACCGCATTTGTGGTTTTTTGAGAGTTTATACATTGGATTACTAACATTTTCCATATTTCCTTTTTTAAATGAAAAATTATTGAATTTTCTGGGTAAAAGTGGGGAGGCAGAATAGATCCAATTATTGCTGCCCAAGTATTTGGCAAGAAATCTTGTGTAGTTCCAAGTCATGTATATTAACAAGTGATTTTTCTTCCCACAGATTGGTATCGAAACGGAAAAACGAGTAGATGACATTGAAGATCCAGATGCCTTTAGGTACCACTGGCACGACACCCAAGTGCTTTCAAACTCAACTTCTATACCTTGTGAAAACAAAATGGATCTTAAAAAACAAGCACTAATTTTCTTATGCTTTGATTCATTTTAACATCTATATTTCTATATGTATGTATGTATATATATATGTACATATATATATATATATATATATATATATATATGTATATATCTATATGCTAGTCTTTATTTTGCATCTTCAGCATTGAGAGAGCCAGGCAAAAAAGAGAACATGACCAAATCATGAAGGAAGTGGAAGAAATAAAGACACAAAAGAGGGAAAAACTGAAGCATCTGAGGGATGAGTTTGAGAAGTTACTGGTGAAGAATTCTGAGTTACCAGAACACATGCAGCTCCACCGGACTGTAGGTTTTATGCTGTAGCCTGTGATTATCCACCGGGGGTGGGGTGAGGGGCAGGAGAAGGAGCAAATCTTTTAACCTGTCTACATAATTTGTATTCTTATGGATCCTTTTCCAATAATTTCAGAGCTATCATCAGTCAATCAGTCAACAGCTAGTCAATAAGCATTTAAAGCTAGTACTAGGGGCTGGGCCCCTTGATTTTCAAGGGTGTGGCAACTTCCCTCAAACCACAGAATAATAGATGTAGAAAGAGAATTGCCTGAGACTCAGGGAGTTTCAATTGCTTATGGTTACAGAACCAGAGACTTCCAGGGGCTGAATTTGGACCCAAGTCTTTCTGACTACAAGTCCAGCATTTTATCCGTCACATGGTACTTACTCCCTCTCCTACATGATGGTAGTTAAAAAGAAATGCTGTGGAGCGGTAGGTAGAGTGCTGGTACCAAGAATCAGAAAGGCTTAGGGATCTCTGAGACATGGACCATGTGACCTGGGTAAGTCTAAAATTTAGCTTCTCAGTTTGCCCAGGCAACCCTTGAAGACTCCTAACTGGGAGCTCGTGGCACTGATGAACATCTGGTCAGTATAAACGACACAAAAAGTAAGAGTAGATGCTAGTACGGAAATAATTTAGTTAGTTACTGACTATGTGCTTTGTAAACTCTAAAGCACTATGTACTTAATTATATAATAATTATTATATTATAATAATATAACATTTATATATTATTAATTATGATATATTATAATTAAATAATAATGTCGTATCATAATTAGATGTTATTGTATGGTTGGGCTTCAGGATAATGGCCAACTGGTTATAAGAAAATTTATTCTTAAACCATTTGGAAGGGAGAAAACCCCAACAAATCCATATGATACTTGAATTTTTTCCATTTAAATTTATTCCTAAATTGAACTTCTATCCCTAACATAGTCATTTCGTTGTTGATCAGTCATTGTGGTTCTGTTCGACTCTTCATGATCTCATTTGGGGTTTTCTTGGTAAAGATACTGGAGTGGCTTCTGTTCATCTTACAGATGAGGAAACTGAGGCAAATAGGGTTAAGTGACTTACCTAGGGTCACTCAGCTAGTTAGTGTCTCAGGCCGGAGGGGAACTCAGAAAGGTAAGTCTTCTAGACTTCAGGCCCAGTGCCGTGTCCACTGTGCTACCTAGCTGCCCATTACTTAAGTCATGTACTGACGTTGTCATGCTATTCATACTGATCTACCTAGTCTCACGTCACCCAACTAATTATACTTGAGAGTTTTTAAAGTATGATCTATTCAAGCAAATTCTTCAGTAAGAAGCCATTTTTGCTCTTTAGCAAAAAACAGGGAAAGATGACCTTTTTTTTCATTTCAATTTAGGAATCTAGAATCTAGACTTTATGAAAGCTATCTAGACGTGTAAAAAAATAAATAAATTTACTTCCAACACTCATTTATGTTGAAATATTTCCCCCCAAATTTCTCTGCCATATAAGAATGCAAAGTAACGTGCTTTTGTTATAAAAGGCATCGAGACATTTAACTGGAAAGAGCACATGCAGTAAGACACTGAGGACAAAACGTGAAAACTGTCTTTAAAGTAGTCTCCATCTTTAACAACTGATGGTGAAACTCCCACTGTCCGTAGGAGTTGGATGTCGATACCAGAGTCCGAGAAGAGACGGAACGAAAGACAGTCAAGAAAATCAAGCAGGTGGAAAAGGCACTTGGGTGGGAAAAGGAGAAACATCGAATTGCCCTGCTGAAATTAGAGCAACGGTAGGATCCACATTGATTTAAACTAATGCGATACCACGGTGATTGCCCAGCCCCTCACAGCTGTGGACTTCACTAGCGGCTCCTGCGCTGATTTTGTTTCCTTCTGTCTCATTCTCTCTTCACCTTAGATTCCCCGCCCCATCTCAGCCTACCTGTACAGAGGCACGCTTCTCCTTTCCTCCCTGCCTTGTTGCTTCTGAAATCCACACACAGCCCTTTTTTACACCTTTCTGAAAGGTGTTTTAATGTGATCACTGTGGAGAAATATGCAGGGGTCTCCCCCTCAAAAGTTTCGAATACCCAAACAAAAACTAGCCCTGCTGTGGTAACACAGGCTATCTGAGAGATACAAGGCGAACTTCCTTTGTTGGTTTTGTTTCTGTTTCAGTCCTGCCTGGCTTTTCATTGACCCCATTTGGAGTTTTCTTGGCAAAGATACTGGAGTGGTTTGCCTTTTCTTACTCCAGCTCATTTAGAAAAAATTTCCCCCCCTTTTTTGGAGAGGGGAAGGCAGGGGCAATCCGGGTTAAGTGACTTGCCCAAAGTCACATGGCTAACAAGTATTATGTGTCTGAGGCCAAATTTGAACTCAGGTTCTTCTGATTCCAGGGCACGTGCTCTATTCACTGTGCCACCTGCCCACCCCACCAGCTCATTTTTTACAGATGAGAAACTGAGGCAAATGGGGTTAAGTAGCTTGCCCAGGGGCACACAGTTAGTACGTGTCTGAGACTGGCTTTGAACTCCTGAAGGTGAGCCTTCCTGATGCCAAGCCCAGTGATCTATTCACTGTACCAGTGTCCACTACCCAATTGTGTCCAACTTTCTATGCCCACATTTGGGATTTTCTTGGCAAAAATGCTGGAGTGGTTTGCCATTTCCTTCTCTAGCTCATTTTACAGATGAGGAAACTGAGGCAAACAGGGTTAAGTGACTTGCTCAGGGTCACCCACTCAGATCTTCTTGACTCCAAGCCTGGTATCAATCTATCCACTGCACCACCCTATTCTCTGACAAAAAACATCTTCGAGATGTTATGCTTACCATCGGCACCATTTGAAACTGGCTCCTTTTTTATTCCTTGGAGCTGTATTCTATTGGAACTTATCCATCCATCCATGAATCAGCATCAAAAGAATTCAAGTCTTTCTTCTTTCACTTTCCAAGTAGTATGAATAAATTGCAGCGTGGAACAGTGCTAACTGGCCGTAAGCAAGATTGATTTATGTCACTAGATGCCCCACACTGGCAAGCTCTGTGAGAAGTGTCCTTTCTTTATTTCAGCATAGTAAGGTCACCTTGAGCCATTTTCCAACAGAAATAAATAAAGTGAAGTAATTTGGTCAAATTTTGTTATTGAGAAGTGGTCAGGAGAGAAGACTCATGGCGGCGGGGGGGCGGGGGGGGGGAGGTCGTTGGGCAGGTATGTTGTGGAATTAGATTCATTTCCAGAGAGGAACTGGGCTGCATGGCCTTTAGGGTTCTTCCAGTTGTGAGATTCAGTGAGAATATTATCTGTGAACTCCTTAGGCCCCAAAGAGATGTTCTTCCCCCTAGACACCTGCCACTGAAATCCCCTCTGGATTCCCTCTGCTGGATTAATAGAATATTGTAAACTCCTTTAAGGCAGGGTCTGTTTAATTTATTATTATTATCATTATATATGATAATTTAAACAATAATATGTTTATTATATCACATTTAATAATAACTACCATTTATAATGCACTTTAGGGTTTGCAGAGGGTTTCCCAAACATCACCTCATTTTGTCCTCACAACGGCTGTGGGAGATAGGTATTATTATTATTATCATCCCCATTTTACAGATGAAGAAAGTTAAGGGAGACAGAAGTTAATTGACTTGCCCTGGTAGGTGAGTGTCTGAGGTGGATTGGAACTCAAGTCTTTGTGACTCTGGGTCCAAAGCTCTGTCTACTCTGCCAGCTAGCTGTATCTTTCTGTAGATGCTTGACAAATACTTTTTGAATTGATTTCCAGCCTTAAATCTAAGCCTGCACTAATAGCTAGACAGATTATCTTTAAATACAAGATGATGCCTATTTTCAAAAAAATAGGATACGTTTTAATATTTAGGTAAATGTATAACCTAAATATTTTTAAAATAATAATTAAAACGCATAATTTTAACCAAATTGCAATATGTTCACTGTTGTAATTTCAACTTTCAAGGTTTAATTGGAATAGGAAAATAGGAGGAAAATAGGAATTTTTTTCCTCCATGAAATTCATCTTTATTATTTCCCTTCAGTTAGTATGTGCAGCTAGGTGGCACAGTGCATAGAGTGCCAGGCCTGGAGTCAGGAAGATTCATCTCGAATGTGGCCTCACACACTTACTAGCTGTGTGACCCTGGGCAAGTCACTTAAACCTGTTTGCCTCATCTGTAAAATGATCTGGAGAAGGAAATGACAAACCACTCTAGTATTTTTGCTAAGAAAAACCTAAATGAGGACGGATACAACTAAGCAACAGCATAGTGTGCTTCAGGAAATTTTAACATGTCTGTGTGATCTCGTCTTGCAAATAAAAGAGCCAGGAGGAAACTGATTTTAAATTGTTTTGTTAGTGAGTGTTGCTAGATAGGTACCCCATACCATCTCCCAAGCATAATCCAATGAGAGAGGCTTTCTGTGTGGTCTCTGAAAGGGAGGAGATGCAGGTCCTGTGCCCTGAAACAAGCTGAATCTGAGTGTTCTCTCATGATAACCACAGTACACTTTGGTACATTTGATCACAGAGTCTATCAGCAAGTTGCTATGACTCACTGAGAGACTCACTGAGCTGGAGGTTCCAGAGAAACTCAGAAGGGCCAGAGATTGTTGGTGAGCTTTCCTCAACGCGCTGAGAATTTAAAAATTAGTTTCATTATTTGTAGGACATCTAGAAATTGTCCCCTTAAATCCTTTTGTTCTTTAGTGTATAGAGGTTTGTACTTGTAACACCTGCTGATTTTCTAGGATCATAAGTCAATGATGAAAATGATTTTTCCATAAAGTCGAAAGTTTTCCTTTTAAGCACCAATACTTTTAAAAAGTTTTAAACTACTTGTTGGAAATTTTCCAAAACTGAGGCAGCTAGGTGGCAGAGTAGATAGAGTGCTGAGCCTGGAGGCAGGAAGAACCGAGTTCAAATTCAGCCTCAGATGCTTACTAGCTGTGCATGGAGGTGGGTAAGTCATTTAACTTCGGTCTCCTTCAGTTTCTTCAATTCTAAAATGGTGGTAATAGCACCTGCCTCCCAGGGGTGTTGTGAAGATCAAATGAGATAATATATGTAAGATTCTTAGCACAGTGTTCTTTAGAAATGCTACCCATTATCATTATTATTACAAATCTTGAAATGCTATAAAATCAATTTCCGTTTTGTGATTTTTTTTGTCATTTCCCCCAATTTCAACTATAAACATTCTTGGGATGATTGGAATTAGTTGAGTTTCACCTTTTGTAGTAGGTGAAACGGTAAAATAAAAACAATAATTTATCTTTGCTTCCGCTTAGTAGGAGTGTTACAAGGCAAGGTGAACCCGTATTCCACAGAATATTCTTTTTTCCCCCTTTGAACCTAGTACTGAAGCCAGTTCTGCCATCTCTTATTTGCCTCTCTGAGGAGAACTTAGAAACCATTCTTCCCTTTAACTGCTCTGTGTCTCTGTTTAATTTATAATTAAAAAGTCATTATTGACATGGTTCAATTACATCAGTTGATGAGTCATTTGACAACAATTGGGCATTGAGTGCTAATTGTTAAATTACTATTTGTAGAGGATTTAAGAACTGTGTTTTTCTTAGCATCCTCTAACTGCTTTTTTCTCTTCTTCTACTATTATTACATTGAGACTGAAAGCTCTTCTCTTTTATTTTTAAAAAAATACTCATTTCTTTTAATGAATAATCTTATGGCTTCGATTTCCCTCTCTCACCCACTGACCCACTCTGGATTCATTTCAGCTTGTCACCCAATCATATAATCTCAGAGTTAGAATGAATCTCATCGGTTATCCTTTCTGACACATGGCTGAAAAAGGAACCCCTAATGACTGGTTACTCACTCTCTACTTGAAAACCTCCAATGATGGGGAATTTACTACTTCCTGAAGGAGTCCATTTCACTTTTGAGCAGCACTAATTATTCAAATATTTTTCTTTATATTGGATCAAAATCTGCCTCTGCAAATTGGATTGGTTTTGTCCTAGGGATCAGGCAAAATAAGTCTAAGCCTCCTTCCTCATGGCACATATGCTTGAATATAGACCTCATGCTCTTCCACAATCTTACTTTTCATAGTTTTGAGTTCCTTCACCTTCCTGATTGTCTTTCATTTTACTGTATTCTAGCATGTCACTGTCCTTCCTAAAATGTGGTACTATATCACCAATGCAATACCCATAGCAGCCTCTATGAATATGCAAACATATTTCCAGGTTGAATTGCAAAATATAATAAACTCTCTTCCTCCAAGATGAAGCCAAGATATTTTTTCAGATACCAGAAAGCCAGTTCCACCGTGGTAACAAAAAAGTTTATACACATCACCAGTGCAGGGAGTACCACCATCCCCAAGCCTTCCCTCTGTTAGGCCTCTCCACAAACAAGCTCCCCTAGGCAAAATTCCTTCCTCTCTCACTCACACTAGCTGTTCTGCCTCAGTTCTCTCCCAGCTCTGCCTCACTGTCTTCCTGTTCCACCCTTGCTGCTCTGCCCATTTGGCAAACTCCTCTTACCATGGGCTCCATGTGACTGAGCTGTGAGCTGGGCCAGAATTCAAAGGATGTCACATGGGCCTATTAAGGGACAGGGAAGATCTTCAAATTCCTGTAACATTATCTGGAATTCAGTACAATACTCTAGATCAGTGGTTCTCAACTTTCCTAATGCTGTGACCCTTTAAAACTCGTATGTGGGTGTATCTGCATGTGGGCAGATCCACCTGAAGACAGATAGAGGAGCGGTGTCTCAGTTCCTAAGACCATCAGAAATATGTGTTTTTTAATGGTCTTAGGCGACCCACAGGTTGAGAACCATTGCCCTAGATAGTTCTAATGAGGCATAATAGAACAAGATTATCATCCCTTATTCTCAAAAGTATGCACCAAAAAACTCAGGTCCTTTACAAACACACACACACACACACACACACACACACACACACACACACACACGCAGAGTTGTCTAGTCACATCTCCTTTATCCTGTATCAGGATTTTATGTTTATCACATTAAATTTCACCCAGCATTTTGAGCTGCTGAGAAATCCTCTGGGATCTTTACTCTGCCAATTCAGTGCATCAGTGTCCCTCATGTAAGCTTCATATGTGGTGAGTGCACCATCTATGTTTTTGTCCAGGTTATGGGTTAAAAATATTAAACAGAAGGCTATTAGTCTCCCTTAGAGACTTCCTTCAAAATTGACATTATTCATGACATCAATGCTCTTTGCTTAATCATTTAATTCTATCTTATTTTTATTGACTTCCCTGGAAAGAGAGAACACTGTAACAATATTTTGAACAAGTTAGTAAAAGGCTTTATTTCATCTTAAGTTACCAGCCAAGGCAGGGAGAAATCTCACATTGGTTGGTCCATAAAGAAGGAGGTCTCTGTAAGGTAAGGGGTCTTCTGGCTCTATGTCATTAAAATCCAGAGTCCTGCTGGTTTCACAATTGGGCCACCAATGGCCTTGGGTGGTAGTTTATTTTGTTTCAGAGGACAGAAACTTCCTAATCTGCTAGTGTATTGTTGGCCTCAGGCCTGAAACAAGGTGTACTCTGCCTTTTATTTGTCCTTGTCCTAGGACTGGAGTAGAAGAAACTCCAGACTTGAACATTAGGATGAGTGTAGAAGAAGCCCCAAACATAGTAAATAGATGACTGACTATTCACACTAAATCAGTGGCCAGTTCTAAAATGACATTACTCATGTCAAGTGGGTAAATACAAAATCCCCCTCTTTGCTGTCACAGTCTCCCTGCCACCTCGGTTAGAGCTTATTGAGGGTCGTTCAATGACATCTTTCTCTAATAGCTCCATAAACACAAAGTCAGTTCTTTGGGGGTCCTTAGGGTTAAGGCAGAGTTTGTACAGGCTCAAGAGAACCATTCTTAAATTTTAATCTTAAACTATAAAAGAAGTCTTTGAGTTATTGTGTGGTTGATTGCCTAGAATTAAGAAAACAATGAAAAATTGTTAATAATGCAAATTAAATTTAACTGTATGTCCTGAATTTTCAGAGACCTGGATGTTAAACATTTACCAGTACATCCTGTGGTTAAGGAGAGCAGCTCTGTATTGTCATAAGCCTTGAGATGACAGAGCTCTGCCTATGTACTTGGAGAAATACAGGACAGGGGAAAACTAGAGGGTGCTGTACAGAGTGCATGAATCTATTTGGTATACGGGTAGAGCAGTGGTTCTCAACCTGTGGGTCGCGATCCCTTTGGGGGTCAAACGACCCTTTCACAGGGATCACCTAAGACCATCGGAAAACACATATTTCTGATGGTCTTAGGAACCGAGACACCACTCCTCTATCTGTCTCCAGGCAGGTCCGTCCACATGCAGATACTCCCACATATGAGTATTAAAGGGTCCCAGCATTAGGAAGATTGAGAACCACTGGGGTAGAGGATCCAGGTGGGGTAGAATCAGACTGGGGTTTGATAATGTCCAGTTCCAAGGGTGGGTAAATTTGGGGAAAAATCAACCTGTACATTTTCAGATATCTTCATAGTGGATGAAGAGCTGCTTGTTTCACTTTTGGATATTTCACAATTTGCTTCACAGATAGAAGAGCTCAGGCAACATTGTTGGAGTTACAAAAGAAAGTTGAAATCAGTTAATGCCATCTAGTTATCATTGACCCCACTTACTCATCCTGAACATGAGTAAAGTAGACTTTGAGGGGAAAGATGGGGCAAAGGTATTCTGACTTTGCTTTATCTTTATCTAAATGTTATTTACTGCCTGTGTGTATGTTGGTTCCATTCTTAGTGTGGCAGTGGAGAAGCCTCTCATGCTGGAATTCAAAATTTATTTACATTGGGGCAGAGATTTTAGTCTCAGGCCAGGGGACAGGGAAATCCTTGACTTGGGGGTCCAGAGGCCATGTTATTATGAGTCTCAGTAGATGGAATTAGAATTTAAGCTGAATTAAGGGCTTTTCTTTGACCTCTAGACTAACTTCAATGGAGGTGGATGGGTTTTCAAGGAGGACCAGCACCTCTGGTGCTGCTCGTCCACCTCTGGCTGCTTGTCCACCTTTGGTGTCCACCTGGCACTCAACTCTCACCTGTGACTCCAAGTAGCTATAGCATGCATAAAAGGCCCCCCCACCCTAGACCCTCTGGGCAGATAGGCTACATCAGGTTGAGGGTAACTAAAGGGCCACAAACCCCTTGGTGAGTTAGGGGTGTCTACCCCAAGCTCATGAAAATTTCCTCAGGTGAAATGAGTGGATGAAAACAATTTGTTCCAATAGTCGTGAAAGCGGTAGAAGAAGGTACTGTGGATGGCTTAGAGCTCAGTCAGACATCAGAGACACCAAGGTCATCCACTGCATCCCAAGCCATCTCCAGTCATCCTGACTTTTGTCCTGCCCCTGGACTCGATAACTCTGGAAGAGAGAGTGAGGCTGAGGACTTTGTGCAACTCTGCCTCACTTAAGTCCAATTTATGCACAAGTCAAAATGTCACCCTGTGAAAGTAGGTGTGGCTAACTCTCTAGTCTAGAGTCAAAGGAGAGAGAGGGAGAGAGCAAGGCTAGAAAACTGCAGGCTTCATAATAGGGGACTCCATTTCAAATAAGGGGTCAGGGTGAGGAGAAAGAGGGTTTGGTGCCAGAAGGAAAATTCCTGGCCCTGAGCCAGCTTTGGGAGAAGATAGAAATGGCCTGGAGTGATTGTCTCTGCTCTTTCCCCCCAAAAAAAATGAAAAAGAAAAAAAAAGGGGTAGAAGGAGGAAACAAGTAGAAAGGACCAAGTGGCAAGCATCCAACTTCTCCCATCCTTGGTGACACCTCCTGGTTAAACCTTCCTTTATGGATAAGTGTCTAATTTAGCTGTAGACACTTTTAGGTACTCTTTTATTTCTTTTCTTTTCTTTTTTTCTTTTTTTGCTTTTTGGAAGGCAATTGGAGACAAGTGACTTAAGTGCCCAAAGTCACATGGCTCCTAATTGTGTCAAGTGTCTGAGGCTGGATTTGAACTCAGGTCCTCCTGACTCCAGGGCCAGTGCTCTACTCACTGTGCCACCTAGCTGCCCCTAGGTACTCTCTTCTTTCTGTCTTAGCTTCAAATGAATTTAAGACTGAACAAAAAGTAAACAAGGAGCATGGTATTTCCTTGCCAGAGATATGGGAATAGTTTGCCATGTCTTTCTCTAGCTCGGTTTACAGACGAGGAAACTGAGACAAACAGGTGACTTGCCCAGGGTCACACAGCGAGCAGGTGTCTGCCCCCACATTTGAACTCAGGACAATGGGTCTTCCTGACTCCAGGCCCAGCACTCTGTCTATTCTGCCACCTAGATGTCCTTTAAGCATATATATAGCACCAAGTGCTAAGTGCTTAACAAATATTATTTCATTTGATCCTCATAACAGCCCTGGAAGGTAGATGCTATCATTGTCCCAACTTTACAACTGAAGAAACTGGGGCAAATAGAGATTTAAGGGACTTTTCCAAGGTCACACAGCAAGTAAGTATCTGAAGCTGGATTTGAACTCAAGGTCTTCCTGATTCCAGGTCCAGCAGTCTCTTCACTGTGTCACCCAGCTGCCTAGGATCGGAGTAGTTTTACCTTCTTTTGATCGTCTTTAATATGTCTTTTCCAAAGAGTTGACCTACATCTTCCAAAAACTCTTTTTGCTGTCCTAAGCATTTTTTTTCAAACTTAGTTCATTCTGGAATTTAGCTTTACACCCACAGTTCTGAGAGGCGCACTTTCTCATGGTGGTCTTGACTCGATTACTATTCCTAGAGTAAGAGATGGGCAGTAGACTGGGATGGGGGGGGGGAGGTCAGAGGAAGGGATAAACATGGTGGCATAGCATTCAGAGTTGGATAGTTGTGGAGTGTGATCTGAGACTGGCTCCCTAAAGTGGGTTAGATGAGTTTGTGGTCACTCACTCCCCAATTAAGATAACTCAACCCCAAGGAAGAGTTCCAAAACTGAGGAAATGCATTGCTCCAGGGACTTTGGCGGTCTAGTTCAGAAGTGCCATTCTACTATGAAAATAATGATGTGCTTATTGACAGTTGTCATCAACATCTTAGCTTAGGCTGTGTTATATTTTCACTTCAAAAAAATTGTTATTTGCTTATTAACTGCTTAAAAAGGTCTTGCCTAATCTCCTGGCTCTGTGAAGTTGCCTTGCCCTCTTCCATTTCTAGTTTGTGCAATGTGTACCTGGATCTGTGGTTTGGGACAATTTAGGCATATCTGTTCATTCCACTATTGTCTATCCATTATTATCTATTATAATCTATTATTATCTAGGTCATGAAGAAAGAGAAAAATGTGAAAAAGATTGCAAACTTTATCCTTGAATAGCAACAGGACAAACATTTTCTTTGTTTTGATTTTCTAAGATTTCGAGATTCATTAGAATTTGACACTGTCATAGTCCACGCCATACAGACTGAGCACAAAATTTCCACATATCGACTTTTGAAACTTTCAGAGAAGTACACGAAAGCCAGACAACTGAGTCAGACAGAAAGGAGAACAAGCAAGTTTGATTGGAAAGAAAAAGAAGCAACTATCAAGAGAGAGAGCCAAAAAGATCAAGGTAACCTTCTTGGAAGTGCAGCTTATTGATTCTTTTTTAATTTGGATTTCAAGCTTACTTCTGCATTTGGTAAACAATTCTTGGTCATGTCCACCAAATCTACTACAAGTTCAAATTCTTGGTTCCTCCCTTCCAAGCTGCCTATTCAGAACTGAGTGCTGGAAGCAAGAGGTCAGGTAAAGACAAGGTGTGACTGGAAATGGGTAACTTAGTTCCTCTAAGGTCCAATTCCTCTTTCACCACCATTCCTTTCTGCACTGTCCTGTTTCCTTATGTAAACTCCTAGAGAAAGTCTACTTTTGTCAGGTCATAGAAATGGGCTCGGGATCTAAGATGTTTGCTTCAATAACCTGTCTTTCATCCTGTAATTCAGTCAGTCAGGAAACATTTTTTTTTAAATTTATTATTTATGTTTGACATTTTTTTCTTTTTAAGTTTTGAGTTCCAAATTCTCTCCTTTCCTTCCACCTCCTCCTTCACCCACTGGGAAGGCAAGCAAAATGGTGTCAATAACACTTGAGGTGTCATGCCAAACATTTCCACATCAGTAATATTTCCTGAAAAACCAAGAAAAATAAAGAAAAGTGAGAAAATTGTACTTCACTTTGCACTCAGAGTTCATCAGTTCTCTCTCTGGAGGTGGACAGCATTTTTTCATCATGCATCCTTTGGAATTGTCTCCGATCATTGTACTGATAAGAGTAGCCAAGTCTTTCCCAGTTGATCATCATTTCAACATTGCTGCTACCGTGCACCATGATCTTCTGGTTCTTATTTCACTTTGCATCAGACCATATGGGTCTAAAGCAGATATTTAGTAAGAAATTACTATATGCCAGACATTGTGCTAAGCTCTGGGAATACAAAGACAGGTAAAAATACCATCCCTGCCCTTAAGGCACTTACTTAATAGGGAAGATAACATGTAAATAACTGTATATATAAGAAATATACAGTGTAAATGGAGGGTATCTCGGAGGGAAGGCACTGGTTAGGGGACTGAGAAGGGAAGAAGATACTGAGCCTGGGAAAGGCTTACTGCAGCTGTTGAAGGAAGTCAGGGAAGCAGGGAGTGGGAGAGAGAAGAGGGGAGAGAGCACTTCAGGCATGGTGATAGGGAGATGGAGGAACATTATGTTGTTTATAAGGAACAACAGAGGGCCAGTGTTGCATGTGGACAGGAGTAAAGTGTAAGAAGACTGTAAATAAACAGGTTTTGAAGGTCTTTAAACACCAAAAAGAGGGCAGCTAGGGGGTATGGTGGATAGAATGCCAGGCCTGGAGTCACAGCCTCAGACACTTACTAGTTTTGTGACCCTGGATAAATCACTTAACCCTGTTTGCCTCAGTTTCCTCATCTGTAAAATGAACTGGAGAAGGAAATGGCAAATCACTTCAGTATGTCTAGCAAGAGAACTCTAAATGGGGTTACAAAGAATAGGACAGAACTGAAAATGAAACACCAAAAAAGTATTTTTATATTTTATCTTGGAGGTAGTAGGGAACCCCTGGAATTTATTAAGTAGCAAGGTGAGACCTGTGCTTTCAGAAAATTAGCCTTACTCTCAGTGTTTCACCTGCTTTCAAGGGTCACAGTTATGTAAACTTTTCTTACCCTCTATTCTCAATCACCTCCTTCCTATGACAGTGCATTAGATCAGTGGTTCTCAACCTGTGGGTCACAACCCCTTTGGGGGTTGAACGACCCTTTAGGCACCCAGACACCGCTCCTCTGTCCCTTTCTAGGTGGGTCCGCCTACATGCAGATACGCCTACATACGAGCATTAAAAGGTTGTGGCATTAAGAAGGTTGAGAACCACTGCACTACATGGATAAGATGCAAGTATTAAGTAAGCTGGAAACAGAGAATCATGGAAATGTTCAAATGACATGACCAACCTCTGATTGAGCAGTCTTCTGCAGTTAGCTTCCCTGAAAACAAGTTACTAATGCTTACCATTTTACTAAGAGAAATTATAATCAGCCTCCTTCAGCTAACAATAAGAGAGTGGCCTGTCAGAACTGTGAAATGAATATTGGGTTTATTTCCCCCTCCCCTGGCTAATAAGAAAATAAAAGTATATATATATATATATATATATATATATATAGTATGTGTATGTATATATATGCACGCACACATATATGTGCATATGTGTAGTTTCAGTTGTGTTTGAGTCTTTGTGACGCTATTTGAGGTTTTCTTGGCAAAGATACTGGAGTGGTTTTGCTGTTTCCTTCTACAACCCATTTTACAGATGAAGAAATTGAGGAAGACAGGGTTGAGTGACTTGCCCAGAGTCACACAGTGTCTGTATGTCTAAGTATACACTCTACTGCCCAGCTGTGATGTAGATATAGATATATAAAAAGAGAGATGAGACTAATTCTTCCAGTCTATCCCAAAACATTTCCTATGTGTCATCTGTTTGATTTTATCAGATGGCTCGAAGCACTTCCTTCCAGATTAGGAACTTGTTGGCCCCTAGATTGTTACTTTGATTGTGTCTGCAACTGTATCAAAGAAGTAGTCTTCCTTGTTGAAAGTGAGGGCACAGAGCATCTTATTGATTTGGGGATTATGGGGTGTAAGACACCTGTTTTATAATGCCCTCCGGGATTTTAATGGGCAGCTAGGTGGGGCAGTATATAGAGTGCTCGTCCTGGAATCAGTTAGTAAGATCTGAATTCAGATCAACCTCAGACATTTTCTAGCTGCAAGACCCTGGGCTAGTAACTTAACCCTCTGTGCCTCAGTTTCTTCATCTGTAAAATGATCTGGAGAAGGAAATGCCAAACCACTCCAGTATCTTTGCCAAGAAAACCCAAAGTGAGTTCACAAAGAGTCAGGACTGAAATGAACGAACAACAACTTTAAGAGCTGTGTCAGTATTAGGACATTTGTAGTAAAAATGCTGGATAGCTTCATCTTGTTCTGTATTGAGAAGATTTTTAAAATGTTTTGAACAGCTCCAGTATCTACTGGGCCAGAGGAGATCTTTATGGAAAAGCAAAAGAAAGGCCGACCCAGGACCCTAAGTGATATCATGGTGGAAAACCAAGTTGATAAAATGAGGAAGATTATGATAAAAGCCGAAAACGCCCAAAATAAGATCTTAAAGCGGAGAAAAGAATGGGAGGAACTGTGAGTCTTATTTCAGAAACTCTGTGATGCCATAAAAGAATGTTGTAGAAGAAATTCTTGCTTTCTATTGTTAAAATGAACAAACAAACAAAACCCTGTGTACTGTTAAATGGAAGAAATCCCAGGCCCAAAAAGGGGAACCCGGAATGAACCAGAGTCTGATCACAGTTTGCACAGGTTATAAATGCATTTATTTGCTGAGAAGGAAAAGCTTGCAAGCTGGAATACTGTCTGATCTGACATGTTCAAAGCCCAGTTGGAAAGAATGAGATATTTATACAATTTTTGAACAAAGAAAGGAGAAAAGGAAGGACTTTGGGCAGATGCTAGGAAGAAAGTCCCAGGAAACAAGGGAAATGATGAATTCTAGGTGTCAGAGCAGAGGCCCTTTGATACACAAATTAAAGGCATTTTTGGTGATAAGCAGTCCATACTTTAAGACTCGATAAGGAGATGTCTCCCAAAACAGAACATTCCAAGAGTCCCATAACCAAGGTTAGGGGATTCTCTGGGGATAAAGTCATCTCCAAAAAACCATAAATGTATCTATACTCTCATAACCTACAGTCAGGAAAGTCTGAAATAGAGATGCCTCTTGAAGGTCCATCAACCACCAAATGGCTCAGAGTCTGCTTCAGAGCTGCTGTGAGCTTCCTGCTGGGTTTCACTGCAAAGGATTGTTGGTATGTCAAGCAGCCATAGGCATCAGAAGTCCTCCTGATTGACTAGTTCTTGTGCTATTCCATTGTGTGACTCCTGCGTGAAAAAGGGAAGCTCTAACATATTTAATTGATTAGTACTATCATCACAAAACCCATGTTTACACTATTTAACATGTTACAACTGTTACTCCAGCCTCCAAAGACAGCCATAGCATTGAAGAAAGCTTTTATTAATATGGTAGTCTCTCATGGACAGCTCTGGCCAGTGTTTGTCTTGCCAGAGCATTTTACCAACCGAGTCCCCACCAATGGGCTCCCCTACTCATGAATGTTGACTTCTGCTAGCCTTGCCTTGGAGAGTGGTCATTATTTATGATACATTAGGATATTCCCTCCTTGACTCTTCCGTGGAAATACTCCCTTTTCAGGGTATATGCAGAATGAGAATGCAGTGGGGAAGATTCACTTTAGTCCCTTGAAGGTATATTCCCCTAAGCCCCTTTGCTCTGCAAGCACTTCAAGGGCTAACAACTTTAAGTAAAGGCAGCATGGGAGGGTTTGGTGCTGTTAAACTCAGATAGGACCAGGGCCACCAGTACTTAAGGATCCTTGTGTTGACTTAGTTTTAAAATGTGATATTATCTATGTTTTATTGCATGTTTATTTATCTTGTTAAATGGTTCCGAATTACATTTTAACCCCGCTCTGCTGCATTCAGGAGAGAGGCTGGCTTCCTGTAACCCTCAGCAGTGTGTTTACTTATTTCACAGCATAATCGTCGCAGATATTATGCCAATTTTTGCAAAAAACGTGAGGTGTGACCATGATGTGAAGCTTAAAAAAAATCTGTGCTGGCATTACTTAAAAATCATTTATTACTAAATTGTCTGTGGCACAAGATTAGGACGCACAGAATGCTTGTGAATATACACTAAAATGACAATGCCCATGTGCTCAGAATCCTCAGCTAGTACCTCGAAATGAGGGAGAGGTAAAACAACATATCCATATGCCACTAATGAATTCATTGCTGCTTCGTTTACCTTTTAAGCTGCGTGATGAACAGAATTATACTATGTGCCAATTAAGTGATGAAAGATTATATAAATCAATTTTTGGACTGAAAAAACAGCTTATGTGGTGATATATGGTATCACTTCTGACAGTGGCTAGAGTGCTGGACGAGGAGTGAGAAAGGCCTAGGTTCAAATTTTACTTCAGGCGCATACTAGCTTTGGGACCTCAGGCAAGTCACTTACCCTCGGGGGTCCTCATTGTTCTTATCTGTGAAATAAGGATTAAAATGACACCTACCACGTAGGATTGTGGTAAGGATTAACAAACATAAGTAAAGCAGAAGATGACAGAGCTAATAAGCATCAGAAGTAGGGTTTGAACCCCCAAAGCTAGGCCCTTAGCTCTATATCATTTATTTCATTTATCACTTGGTTTTCAAACAAATGGGAAAAACCCCATCTATTCAAAGATTACAAATTCACCCCCGAGAAAACATTCAATCATTCATACTGTCAGACAGAGAGGTGACCCGTGAGGCAGAGTTAACTTCCCCAGGCATGTCTCTGGAGTCCTGTTCTTTAAAAGAAGGGGGCAGCCACAGGACAGGTGGCAAGATCCCCCACACAGTGTCTGGTACATTGTTGGCACTTAATAAATGCTTGGTGATTGATTGATAGCCATCTGATCTCTGCTTGAAGGCCTACCTACATCCTGAGTCAGCTCTTTCCACTTTTGGAAAGCTCTAATTATTAGTTGTTTTGTTTTTTCTTAGATGGAGCTGAAATCTGTCTTTCTGCAACTACCACAGATTTCTCCTAGAGGGTCCCTTTGGCACCAAGCAGAGCAAACTGAATCACTCTTCAATTTACTTTAAACAGACAGCTATGACAGGCATCTCTAGTCTTCTCCATGCTGAATAGCTGCAGTTACTTCAGGCAATTCCCGTGGCATGGTCTTACGGTCTTCTCACCATCCTGATTGGGTTTTTCTGGATGTGATCCAGTGGATCAGTTTACTCCCTAAAACATGATGCCTAGAACTGAACATGGTGCTGCAGAAGTGACTTGAGAAGGGGAGAGCAGAGGAACCATCACTTCCTTAAAAGTTGGTCAAAGTCCCACCATGATTCAAATTGTTTTGGAAGGTTTAAAAAAAAAACTACCACAATGCTTGTTAATAAAAACAATTATTTGGACCATGTAGACAATAATAATTATATGACCCAGACCTGAGTTTTTATTGAGTTTTTAACTTGAATTCTTGTGCCTTTTATTTACATGAAATTAGGCAAAAGAGGGACCTATATGTTTGATAATCACACACAACAATAATAATAAGTCAGTAAATATTTATAAAGTATTTATACTATGTGCCAGGCACTACAAAAGAAAAAAAAAAGAAAAAAAAAGCTTAGGGCAGCTAGGTGGCGTTGTGGATAGAATACTGGGCCTACAGTCTGGAAGACCTGAGTTCAGATCCAGTCTGAGACATTTCCTAGCTCTATAACCCCAGGCAAGTCACTTAACCTCTGTCTGCCTCAGTTTCCTCAACTGTAAAATGGGCATCGTAATATCAACCTACCTCCCAGGATTATGAAAATTGAATGAGATAATATCTGCAAAGCACTTGGCACAGTGCCTGACATGTAGCAGTTGCTTAATCAATGCTTATTTCATTAAATGTTTATTCATATATATACACACAAATGTAAATGGGAGGTAATCTCAGTGGGAAGTTATATAACTGGTGCCCAGTTCTTTTTATTCCAAGTCCAGTGTTCTCTACACTGGGTCACATTTAGTTTATTTTTGTAATTTGGCTTATTTTGCCTTTCTAATAGATACAAAAGTAAACCTGAGGATGACTATGAGGATCCCAGAGATGTACTGGCCATTAAAGAGGCCCAGAATAACATGGGTGACTTCAACCTCAAGACTGCCCCAGACTACAAGATCCCGGAGCAAATGCGCATAAATGCTGCAAAGAAGGAGGAAGAAATTGGGATTCTAGAAGCGATGGTACAGATAAACAAATTCGAGGGTTTTGAGTAAGGAATCTTTGGTTTTAAAAGTTGATTCCAGTTAGCTATGACATGAAATATTGAAGGGAAAATAGGAGTAGTAACTCCTGTTGATTTTCAGGTTCACAGAGCACTTTCCTCACCATCTCTGTGAGACAGGAAATGTAAGTATCATTCTTCCCATTTTACAGATAAATAAATTGAACCTCAGAAGTAAAGTGACAGGGTCACATAGCTAGAAAGTGCTAAAGACTAGACTCAAGGGGCAGCTAGGTGGCACTGGCCTTGGAGTCAGGAGGACCTGAGTTCAAATCCAGCCTCAGACACTTGATGCTTACTAGTTGTATGATCTTAGGCAAGTCCTTAATCCCAATTACCTTGCCTTCTTCCCTCCAGAAAAAAATAAAAAAAAGACTAGACTCAATTCATTGGCCTTTGACATTAGAAGACGTACTCAGAAAACCTGGTTGAAACACATTTCAAAGAAATCTGTAATGGAGGTGATAAAATATTTAAAAATACAGAGAGAACAATTTTTAAGATATTTTGAAGAGGGGATCATAAGATCATAAGATTATAGACCTAGAGCTCAGAGGAATCTCAGAAGCTCTCTAGTCCAACAACTGGCACCCAGAGAGGTTAAGTTGTTTGCCCAGGGTCACACAAAAACAAAGGGAAGCAGATGGGATTTGATGTCAAATACAGGATGTCCCAAAAGTTGTAACGCAGTTTAAAGCTATTTAAGGTGTGATGTATGGTGCTTTTTCCACTATACCATGCAATACCAAATTATTGGAAAAAAAAAATCATGGACGGCATAATTATCACCCCCTCTCCAAAAAGGTGAACAAGTGTATATCAGTAACTACTTACCCATTGGCATGCATTACCATCTCTATAGAATCTTTATTAAAATGGTTGTTGTTGTTTTCTGGTTAGTTGGGCAGTCATGTTTAACTCTTCATGAGCCCATTTGGGGTTTTCTTGGCAAAGATACTGGAGTAGTTTTCCATTTCCTTCTCCAGCTCATTTACAGATGAAGAAATTGAGGCAGAGTTAAATCACTTGCCCAGGTCACATAGCTAGTAAGTGTCTGAGGTCAGATTTGAACTCAGGACTTCCCAATCCCAAGCCCTGTGCTCTATCCACCATGCCACAATGGTTCCTGCACGTAAGAAAGAGTCACCTCAGTGAAACGAAGACAAGGAAACAGACAGGATTTCTTTTACAAATGATTTTTACAATGCACTGCATCATCTCAGTAACACAATTAACTTCAAGATATAGAGAATACAGGATCCCATGCATTTACTGTTTGGAGATTATCACCTCCCTTCCCTGCCAAATCATTTTTAAGTTAAAAGCTACACTCCAAGGATAGTTGGGGTTGGGGCAAGGGTGAGACTGGGAAGCTTGCACAATATAGGAATGGGATCTGATTAGGGGAGCATTATGAAATGAGGAAAGGTGTGGTTGTGTTGGAGAGAAGCCACATAATTGGCTCTCTTGGAGGTGATGGGATGGAGCCTATCTTCCCATATCTTCTTGATGGATCACCTACCCCTTTAGGGTCGTTCTATTGCTCCAACTATGGACACTTCCACTTTAGACTTAACATACCTAGTAACCTAAGTGATTTGTCTGAGATCATCTGGGTAGTCTATGACAGTCAAGACTAAAACCCAGTTCTCCTTATCTCCTACTTAGGACTCTTTCCACTTTCCTTTCTTCATAACAGTACAAAAATATATTAAAATTTTGAGCAAGGAAGTGTCATAGT
Source organism: Pseudochirops cupreus (assembly GCA_028627135.1). Lineage (NCBI taxonomy): Eukaryota > Metazoa > Chordata > Mammalia > Diprotodontia > Pseudocheiridae > Pseudochirops > Pseudochirops cupreus. The sequence continues at coordinate 342,544,364 of CM053582.1, read as the reverse complement.
TATACTTACCCTTTAAGAATATCAGTTTATATGCTGCTTGGAGGATAGTTGGAGAAAGGATAGACCTGAAGCAAGGAGATGAATTATAAGACTATTATAGTGTAGAATGAGAGGCATTAAGGGCCTGAATAAAAGTGGTGGCTATGTGAATAAGGAGGAGACCTGCAAGAGATTTGAAGACAGAATTGGCATTACTTGGCAATTGATTGGAATTGGGGAGGGGGAAGAGAGAGTGAGGACTAGAGAATGACACTGAAGTTTTGAAAGGGGTGAATAGAAGGATGGTGGTGCTTCCAAAACTAGAGAAGTTTGGACGGAGGGTGGATTCACGAGAAAAAAATAATGTATTGCATTTTGGACATTTTGAGAGTTTAAGGTGCATATGGGACATCCAATGATATTGAATTGGTGCTCAGGAGAGAGACTAAGGCTGGATATTTAGATCTGAGGATCCTCTGTGTAGAGATAATAAATGATATGCATGGGAGTTGATGAGGTCACTAAATGAGAGAGAAGAGGTCCCAGGACAGAGTCTTTAGGTCCCTTCTCATTTAGGTGGTATGACATGGGTAATGATACAACAAAGGAAATTGAAAAATTGAAAAAGACAGGTGGTAAAACAGAGAGAGGAGGGGGAGGAAAGGGGAGAGAGGGAAAGAGAAGGGAATGGGGGGAAAGAGGGGGGGAACTAATAGGGAAGAGATAACCTAGGAAGATGATGGTCAACAGTGTCAAATGCTTCAGAGGTCCAAAAGTGTGAGAATTAAGAAAAGATTGGCAATTAAGAGGATCATTGATAATTCAGAGAGAGTGATTTCACTTGAGAGATGAGGTCAGAAGTCAGATTGCAAATGTTTGAGATGGAAGTGAGAGAAGTAGAAGTGGCATTGATAAGTATAGACATTTTTTCCTAGTAGTTTGGTTGTGAAAGGAAGAAATGTTAGAACCATAACTTGAGAGACCGTTGAGGGTCAATGAGAGTTCTTTGAGGATGGGGGATAAATGGGTTGTATGTTTGCAGGCATCAGAGGAGCCATTAGATAGGGAAAGACTGAAGATTAGAGGTAGGGGCTATGATTTGGGAAGCAATCTTCTGGAGAATATGGGAGGGAGGGTATAGGATGGATGATAAAAGCAAGGGAGGCTAGCTTTGGTGAGGAAGGCTACCTCTTCATTAGAGATTGCAGTAAAGGAGGAAAGGAGGGATAAAGCACAGGGTGCTTCTATATTCTCATAAAACTGCAGAGACACCAAGGGGATACATACATACACACACATAAATACACACACATATCTCTTGGAGCAAGAAACATAGTAAAGAGGCAATCAGTAAGCAAGGCTGTGTGAAGACAGATAGGGGCTCGTATGACTCAATTATGCTACAGCATTGTTAGGAAGAAATTCCTTGATTGGGGAAAGGGGCAAAATCCATCCTTAAGGCAGCTCTGTGGCTCCAGGCAAGGGACTTTGTGTGACTCACTTTCCTCATGTGTAAAATGGAAATCATAACATCTACCTCTTAAGGGTTACTCTAATAATCAAATGAGATATTTGTCAAATGCTTCACAAACCTTAAAACACTATGTAAAAAGTAACTATGATTGTGATAATGACATCTAAAGTAAGTTTAGAAGAGGAAAAAAGTAAGATTAGTAGGGAATTGGGCTGATCACTGAAATAATTAACATGGTTTAGTCAAGCTAATCATGTTACAAGAGGATAAAGACTGACCTTGTCATGAATAGGCAATACTCCAATATGTGACAATTTCTGGCATCGTGTTTACCTTTTCTTCTTGTTCCAGGCTCATGAAAGGAAGTTTAATATGAACAAGTGCATCATTTCTCTTCGAGACCAGAAAATTGCTGTTATGGAAGAGATCCAGTGCCTGGTGCAAGAGCTGAAGACCATTCAAACCATCTTGCCTGAAGATAAACATCTTCCTATTCCTGAGGTGCCCCTGTTACAGCCAGAGGAAGTGCCAGAAAAAAAATACCAGTATGATGAAGAAATTCTCTTAGAGTTTAAGCTAGAGGAGGAGAAGAAAGCTAAGGAAGAACTGCAGAAAGAATCAGAGAAAACCTCTGTTAAGGAAGGGGAACTGATAAGGCAAGATTCTAAGACAGCAAAAGTTCCTATGGTGCTTCTCCCAGAAGTTCCAAAACCAGTGGAGTTTCCAAACACAGAGCCGACTGAGGTGGAATTGGAGATCATAAAGAGGGAAGAGATCAGGAACGTATACATGCAGCAACACGTGATCGACAGAGTAAGGGCAAAGGGCAGTTCTCCATGAAGAATTCTTCCCTAACGAGGACTAGAGTTGAAAAGGAAAAAAAAAAAGTAGAGTGGTTTCCCTCTTTGCATCTTCTCCTTTAATTGGCATTTTAGGGAAAAATTTTCAGGGCTTTGGATCATGGAGGGGGAACAGTTTAAGGTTATGGACAGATCAAAGGGTATGGTTTGTAAGGTTTTTATGAACCTTAAAGGAAGAAAGTTTGTTGAATGATAGTAGCAGAGAGATTAGAAGTGGCAATGAAGAGCTACGGTTATGTTTCCTCCTCTCCAGAATATGTTCCTCTCCTCTTCTTCAGGGTTATTCTGCTCTACCCAATGCTTTATGGAGCATGAGAGAAGAACCACTTAGTACTGGACAAGTAGATAAGAAATGACAAGTTTCCTGAAGTATAAGAAAAAAAGTGTGAAGCAAAGAGATCTAGGATAAAGGGGCGTTTGTCAAGAATAGATTGAAGATTCCAGAGGATTTAATGGAAAATGATGTGGATCATGGAGAGGTAGTACTGAGAGAGATGGGGATGAGTATGAAAATATAGGATGGGAAGAGGATTTTTACCTCAGCAAATATTGACTCTGGGACAAGGGCTAAGGTATCTCTGGATAAGGAAAAGTGGAGTTAGAAATTTTTCTGCCAAACAATGAGGAGCAATGATTGAATTTGGAGAAAGTGTGGTCCTCACTCCCACTTGACTCCCAGAGGTTCTCGATTTCTTATAGTTCTAAAATCCAGGTGACTGAAAAAAAGTAAAATAGTGATTAGGTCCCTGGGGACTTGGCTAAATTCATGCCATACAACTATTCCTATATCCTTAGCCCAAGATAGCAAGGGATGGGCACATCTATGACTTACCCTATAAGTGGCACAGTTTCTCACCTCGTGATCTTTGAGTCCACAGTTTGTGTGTGTGTGTGTGTGTGTGTGTGTGTGCATGCATGCACACACATATAATACACATATACACACATATTATACATTATATTAATATATATTCTAAGTCAGTATTGCCTTTGGCAAACAATCTCTTTCCATTTGGTAAGTAAATTAGATGTTTGCTGCTTATGCACTTTCTAGGCTCTTTTGGTCTCCTTGTTGTGACAATTAGTTCACATTAGTTAAATTTCCTGATGAAATTGCTATAGTTGGTATTGATGTCAATTCCATTGTCCATTTTCCATTTTTTCTTTCTTACATATATCTTGGTGAATTAATTCACAGATATTTTACATAGTTTTAGTTATTTTGAGTGACATTTTGTTTATCACTTTCTTCTAGTTCATGTTATTGCTACGTGGAAATGCTAATGATTTTGTCCATTTAGTTGGATAAAAAAAAGCATACTACTTTTGGGATATTATTGTCTCGGTATCATTATTAATTCTCATAGATTTTCTAAGTAAGCCATTAGATCATCTCCAGATAAGGACAGTATCATTTTCTCGTTGCTGATGTTTATGCCTTTAATTTCAAACTCTCATTTTGCAGCTATTGCTAGCATTTCTAGAACTCAGTCAAATTATCAAGGGGATAGAGAGCATCTTTGCTTTATCCCTGTATTTCCTTGAAAGACTTCTAGTGTTTATCCACGTCAAGTAGCCTTAGATGTATGCTTTTGTTATATTAAAAATACCCTTTGTATACATGGTACAGTGGATAGTGCACAGATCTGGAGGCAGAGGACCTGAGCTTGAATCCCTACTCTGCCACTCCCTACCTGTGTAACAATAGACATGTCTTTTGACTTCTCTGGTCATCTGTAAAATGATGTGGTTAGACTCAATGACTACTAAAGTCCCTTCTAATTCTAAAGCTATAATCCTATGGTCTTATGTTTTTTAGGACTTGTAGCACAAATGAGTTCTGTATTTATGTGTAAAAAACCAAAACAAAACAAAACTTCTCTGCATTTATTGTTACAATTGTGTAGTTTTCACTGATTGTTTTTCATTTGATAATTCTGTCGATACTTTCCTGATGCTTACCCATCATTGAATCCCTAGTAGAAATTCACTTGGGTTTGAGTGAATCATTTTTTTAAGAAATATATATTAATGCAGGCTTTTTGCTACAATGGTTAGCATAATGAGAAAACGATAAAAGCTTTAGTAAAAAAAAAAAGCATTAATTTACATTCTCATCCAATTCATCAGCTTTTGGAAAAAAAGTTGCCTTTTCTCTTTAACTTTTCTTTTACCTTTCCCCATTATTTTTTCATCTTTTTTCCATTCCAGATCAGAGAACTCATTATTACATTTGATGCAGAATTTCGTCTCCTGAGGCACCAAAAACTTAAATTAGATATTCAGATGAAGTTGGCTGACCTGCACCATGTAACATTATTTCAAGAGGTGCTTCTCCTCAAGAACTTTGAAAAACAAGAGAATATACTTCAAGAGCGTGTCAATTCATTGGACAGAGAGCAACAGGACATGAAAGTGTGTATACTTTATACTTTTTTTTACTTTATGAAACTATGTGTACTTTAAGGAATTTAATTTCTTAATACTATATTAAGACCCTTGATCAACTAGGGATAACTAATCCAAATATTTTGATTCTTTCTTCTCCTGCCTTCACCCTTCCTTCCTTCTCTTCTCCACCACTCCTGCTGTTTGTTTGTTTTTCTTACCTTCCCCTATGCTTCCTGTCTTAATGCATCATTCTCCTTAACTACTACACTTTGACTGTTTTGGAGAGATGGCTATTCAAATCACAGATAAACTCCTACCTAATACTCCAGCTCTATTCCTTGATATATTGGAAATACATGACTCTAATAACAAAACCACTTAATTAAGATATGAAACAGTGTAAATAACAAGAAGGTGAATCAAGAAGTCAAAACTTTCCCCCTACCCGCACACAAGTCTCCTGTATCTCTGGGGGATTTCTAATATAATTTCCCTTATTCATTCTAACTCTCTAGCATTGCAGGCGTGCACAGCCATGTGACTGTTTGCCTGGTGCACATGGCACTATTTGATTGATGGATGCTTACTGTGTAAAGTGGTGTATTTCTTGGAATCTGTCTTGAAAGTCCCTTGGGGCAGTTTAGAGCAGTGGTTCTCAACCTGTGGGTCATGACCCCTTTGGGGGTCAAACAACCCTTTCACAGGGGTCACAGGGGTCGCCTAAGACCTTTGGAAAACATATCTTTCTGATGGTCTTGGGAACCAAGACACTGCTCCCCTATCCATCTCCAGGTGGGTCCGCCCACATGCAGATATGCCCACATACGAGTATTAAAGGGTCGAGGCACTAGGAAGGTTGAGAACCACTGGTTTCGAGAGTGCCTAAAAGCTTTCAGAGGAAAGGGCATTGAGGTGGTGCAGTGACTACAGCATGCGGGTTGGAGTCAGGAAGACTCATCTTCCTGAGTTAAAATCTAGCCTCAGATACCTGCTAGCTGTGTGACCCTAGGTAAGTCATTTAACCCTGTTTGCCTTATTTTCCTCATCTGTAAAATGAGCTGGAGAAGGAAACAGTATCTCTGCCAAGAAGAGTGGGACCTGGCTGCAACATGACTGAGCAACAATAACCGTTGCCTGTTTTTGAGAGCTGGTTCAGTGTGTCTGATAGTTGGATGCCAGGAAAGAAAAAAATCTCTTGACTTGGTTTATTTATATTGAAGCTCTGAAAAGCATTTTTCTTTTTAAAGGGAAAAGGAAATGATTAACGAGACATCACAAAATGAATAATTACATTGAATTTGAGTTCAATCAGCCTTACATGACCTTTGGATTTAGTTTCCTTGTAAGTTTTTTTTATTCCCCTAAGAGCTTAATAAACACTATTTCATTTACACTCATTCATATCAGTACATTGTGTTTGACAGGAAAATTGGTGAGGCCAACATTTCTTGTGTTTGATAGTCTAATGACTAGAAAACTTCTTGGGGATATTCACTCAGCTGCTCGCTCTCTCACATGGAAGCATCCCTCTTAGCCAGTGGTTCTCAACCTTCCTAATGCTGTGACCCTTTAATACTCATATGTGAGTGTATCTGCATGTGGGCAGACCCACCTGGAGACGGATAGAGGAGCGGTGTCTTCGTTCCTAAGACCATCAGAAATATGTGTTTTCCTGTGGTCTTAGGCGACCCCTGTGACCCCTGTGAAAGGATCATTCAACCTCCAAAGGGGTCATGACCCACAGGTTGAGAACCACTGCTCTTAGCTCTTCATGCACCCCAGAGCCAGAGCCTTTATTTCCTATAATTGTTATCTCTCCACTCTCTTACCCCTCTACTGTGCCATTCCATTCTCTCTCTTCCCCTATAGTTGGTCAAAATACCTCACTTCATGGCCCCATACCTAATACAACTGAGATCCAGTGTCCCTGCCAATCCTCAGAACTTCTCTAGTGGCCAAGATCTCAGAACCACTCACACTGCTATCAGTTTACTCACCTCATGCCTTGTCATCTACTGGGCACTTAACTAGGACATTTGTTCTGCGTCTACCCACATCCTCCCCCTTTTAGAATGCCATCTTGAAGTGAAAGAGGTGAGTAGATCCTTGAATAAGATATTAGTACTTTCATTTTTACCTGTAGAACTCTGTTTTAAATAGACTCAAGCTTTTTGCTATTAGAAATAAGGTATATAGCACTCAACAAGCATAATTTTATAAGAATTATGCCAAAGACTGGACTTTCCCAAGGTTTGAAACTTCATCATTCTGTCTTATCTACTGTTTGGTGCCTTCAAAAAAGGGATCACAACCAACAAGCCCAGTACAATTATGTGAATGTTGAAAACACAAATCTATCTTTTTATAAGCTTAATGTGAGAACCATTCTCTGTTCAAACCAATGAAGAAAATTCAGGTTAGTACACTGATCACTTTGGTCTGCAGATAGGTTAGTTGTTGGTCCAAGTAAAGTCTTGGTCTAATGGAGGAACTGAACCCATATCCATTTAATCATTTAGTCTCTCTCAGAGGTTCCCAAAGTGGGCAATACTGCCCCCTGCCAGGTACTGAATGATCCAGGGGCACAGTAGTAGCTTTGGGTGCAATTGAGGGGCATTGAATACAAATAATGGGGCAGTGGAAGCATAAGGAAAGAAGTGAAGAAAGGAAAATTTTGAAAAACTGTTAGTACATGATTCATCTGTTGTGTAACAGAATTAAAATTATAGTAATTACATTATTTTCCAAATAAACATACAAAATACAGATTATAACCAATCAGTGGACAGGTCTTAAGAAGCAAGTGTTTCCACGTGAGCATGTGGTGCATTGTTGGGAAGTCTGGCATGCATCGGCAGGAATATGTGCATGTAATCACTTATTTACAATATGATATCATCTGATTGCATGATGCAATATTGCATCATCAAAATTTCAATGCAGGAAAAAAGCCACAAATTTACAAAAAAATTATTAAATTTAAGATGTGCCACTTAAAAATATATTGCATGTTTTTTTGAAATGATGCAAATTTAAAAAAAGAAAAATGTTAAAGGATTGAAGAAAGTAGATTTCCAGAGGGACACTAAGTAATTTTTTTTTTGAAAAGGGGGCTGTAGGCCAAAGAAACTTGGGACCCTCTGCTCTAAATGAAACCAGGAAACGCAAGGAAGTTGTAATGAACTAGAGGAGACAGCTTATAGGCTCTCTTCTGAGAGGCAAATAAAATTGTGAATTGCTTTCATTGTGCACCCAAAGGCAAGAAGACACATTAATTTTTAGTATACTTGGTTATCTTGACTTGGAGCATTCATGATAAGCAGAAGCCACAACTACTATGAAGACCACTGCAGCTCTTGGACCAACATCTGTTGCATGGTAAGAAGTAAAGGAATTCTGTGACCTACTGAACAAGAGAACCAGCAGGAGGCATGAATGATGTCAAGATTTCTGCACATTGTTAATCTGTTTGGTGGGAGGTTTAAGGGTTTTTGGATCAAACTAGACTTTCATTCCGTCCTCAAAAGACAGCATTCTTCAAGGAGGCTTCTGATTCAGCCATGAGCTGAGATGAGGACAAACTTCTCACATGTTCCAATCTAGGCCTAACATGTCTGTCCCAAAACTAAAATGACTTTAGAGGCTATCTAAAAATTATTCTAATGAGGGAGAAGAAACAAGTGTCTTTTCAAAACTTTAATGTCTTTAAAGAGGGGAGTGAGGAAGTTATAAAAAAAACAGGGTGGGGAAGTGGTGGTAGATTGGCTTTCTTCTGGGGGTTTGAAGAAGAGAAAAAGAAAAGAGGATTAAAGGAAGATAGTTGTTTAGAAAGGAAAAAGTGGAACTTGCTATTTGTTATTATTGGAATGGGTGAAGAGAGGAAGGCTATGCAAACATGGAAGAAGAGGTGTGAGGAATAGGTATCTGTTGAGCCTCAGTTTTTCTTGAATGGACAAATGATGGTTGAATATGTACACTCACAAAAAGTTAGTTGTAGAAATGTGACAAACAGGGAAACAAGCATGGAGAGGGAGGAGAGGGGCGTAGGGGAGAGAATAATCTTAGGGAAGGAATAGTCACAAGGAAAACAAACATCCTGACCCTTAAAGGGAAGATTAAAAGAAAGGAATTAGAGGATAAAGATGCCCATCAACTGAAGAATGGCTGAACCAACAGCAATATTTGTAGTAAGATATTATTACTCCATAAGAAAGTAAGAAAGAGAATTCCAGAGAATTTAGACTAGTATAGACAATGGCATAGTGAAGTGAGCAGAAAACGGAGAACAATTTACTCAAAGACAACAGCACTTTAAAGAAAAAATAACTGAAAGATTTACGTGCTGTGATCAATGCAATGACCAACAATGCCTTCAAAGGACCTGCAATGAAGAAACTTACTACCCATCTCTTGACAGAGAAGTGAAGGACTCATGGTGCTGAAAGAAACACACTTTTGGGGGACATTACTCCTTGTGGATTCATTTGGCTTGACTACACTTATTTGTTATAAGTGCTTTCCCACCCTTTCTTCCATTATTAATTTTTTCACATTTATTTACTTTATTTTTTAATAATGGTATAAAACAAGCATTTCCACAACATAGATTAATTAAAAAAAAAGATTGTGCATGAAACTGCAAATCAAATAGGTACAATGTGCTATTCTCTTTAAACATATAATAAAGTTATGTAAATTTCTTTTTTCTTCCCTCCCTCTCCTACCCTAAACAAAAATAGGTGTGTGCATATGTGAGTATGTGTATATATAAATATATGTATATGCATATATATAATGTAAAATTATTCTATACAAACTTCTATTTACCAGTTCTTTCTCTCTGTGTAGATACTTTTGTTTGGTTTGATTGTTTCTTTTGGAGTCATAAGATAACAAAGGAGCTTGGAGGCTAACAGAATGTTTAAGTCCCAAACTCATAAAGATATGACTTGGTATCATTGTGTGCTATATCATGAAGGCACTTATTACATAGTGAAAGGTGAAAAGACCATAGGCAGAACCCAACAGACATTTCCTCTTTCCCTACCCCACTACCAACATACCTTTTGGGCTTTTCTTAATTCTTTGGCAGGACATATTATTTCATGGGATTATCTTGCTGCTCAGGCAGGGAGACCAGAGCAGCAACAACCTCTTTCTAGACAGACCAGCCTCAGGCTCAGAAGAAAGGAGACAGATTCCTCTGCACTTTCTGGGAAAACTTCTTCACCCACAAGTTCATCTTGCCAATGTTATTTTGGGGAACCCCTCACCAGCTCCCAGCCAAAGCCCTCCTGTAGCTTTTCATGCTTCTTGTATTTGGATGTCAAATTTTCTATTCAGTTCTGGTTTTTTCATCAAGAATGCTTGAAAGTCCTCCACCTCATTGAATGACCATATTATCCCCTGGAACATTGTACTCAATTTTGCTGGGTAGGTGATTCTTAGTTTTAATCTTAGCTCCCTTGATCTCTGG
>CM053582.1:342505332-342533684 GCA_028627135.1 Pseudochirops cupreus | reverse complement strand
AAAAAGAACTCACTGTTTTGGAAGGCACCTCAATCCTGCTTTTGGCTAGTTCTGCCACTAGAGGGCATCAAGGGAAAGCCAGATGATTGTCAGGGATGCGTGCTTCAGTTAGGGAGTGTACTAGATAAATTCCAAGGACCTTCCCAGTGCTAAGATTCTATGGTGGTATGATGGAAAGGTTACTGGATTTAGAAGGAGGAGTTCAAATACTGTCTCTACTACTTATTTGATGTACATTTATCTCTCTGTAGCCTAAGCTACTTTATTTGTGAGGTGGAAATTAAAATAATACTTGCACTACCAGCCTTATAGGTTGTTGTGAGAATCAGATGAGCCTAGAGTTATCAAACACTTTGTAAACCAAAAAGTGTTACATAATTATTAGTTATTATTAGACAGAGAGTGAAAAAAATTGGATTTGTGACAGAGTGGTTGGCAGCAGCTAAGCTCTCTGCTCATTTCCTTCAAGCATCCATCCACCTGAGTTAGCCATAAAATTACATCACAAGTCAGTGCTCCTAATATATTATTAAGCACAGGATTGGTTATTAAATCTATTTATTAAAAATAATAAACACTGTATTTCCTTTACCATCTGTAGTCAGTCATTTATAAAGCAGTCAAGAGCAGAAGGTATGCATAGGTTTTCTAACTATTATAGCAAGAATTGGCTTTAAAATGAAAAGAACTATGAGTTAGTCTATGAGACTGTGACAAAGAAAATTTATAAAAACTTAGTAACTTAGCTTATTCTGTCAAAATTGAGATTTATTTTCAAAGAAAAAGGCTTAAAGTAACAAACAATACATTCTTGAATAGTTCTGATCCTGCTTTAAGGACTTGAAGGTACAACAAGCTCCTCTAAGGTTTCAGTACCCAGCGGAATTGATCAGTAGACCTGGGAAGTCAAGAGAAAGTGCAGTATCTCCCTTAATTCCAGGGCTTCTATTCCATACTCAGTGGCTCTGTCTGATCCCATCAGTGTGGGTGTTCCCTCCAAGATAAAGGTCCCAACCCACCCATGCCAGCCCATTGTGACAGTCTTCATATAAGTTCTCCACTGGAGGCTTTGACCATGACAACCCATAACTTACTCTGTGCAACCAAATCCAAGTCTGACTAGGTGCCTATACAGCATTTCCTCGCTGTACTAGGGGAATACTTCTACCTTTAGTTTTTACCAGAACTGAGACAAAAGTCTAGTGACTCTAACCACATTAGGCGTAGTCCCCATATAGGAGATGGAATTTTGCTCCCCACATTACAGAGTTGGGAAGGAGTGGGGGAGGCATGATACAGGCTATCACTACTCTCAGAGCCTGGCCCCCATCTTCCATATTTCTTCCTGGTCCTCCCTAATGCTATTAGTGCCTTTCCCCGAGATTATCTCCAATTTATCCTGTAAGTATTTTTTGTTTATACAGAGTTGTTTGTGTACTATCTATCTTATTGGCCTGGGAGGCAGCACAGTGATCTGGAGTCAGGAAGACTTGAGTTCAAATCTAGATTCAGACACTTACGATGTGACTCTGGACAAGTCACTTAACCTCTTGTCTTGGTTTCCTCAACTGTAAAATGGGAATAATAATAGCACATGCTTCCTAGGGTTATTGGGAGTATCAAATGAGGTAATAATTGCAAAATGCTTAGCACAGTGCCTGGCATATAGTAAATGACTATGAATGTTTATTCCCTTCCCCTTTCCGTCTCGCAGTAGTATCTTTAGAGAAGCCATCCTTGGTCCTCCCTAATGCTGGTGCCTTTCCCTGAGATCATCTCCAATTCTCCCGTATATATTGTGTTTGCATCTAAAATTGTCTGCCTGTTATTTTCCCCATTAGACCGTGAGCTCTTTAAGAGGAGGGACCCGATTGGTTTTGTTTTGTTTTTATTTTTAAATTTCTTTGCATCCCCAGAGCTTAGCCCAGTTCCTGACACATAGTAGAGGCTTTAAGAAGATGCTTGTTCATTGGCCAGGGGCGTGTTAGAAGCCGTGGATAGTAAAGAAAAGGAGTGTCTTGTGCTCTTCCAAATCCTAGATTCTGATGATCCTTTTGCCTGTGGTTTCTGGCAGGTAGAATGTGTGGAATTTGGAGAAATACCCCATGACCTCTCCAACGCTTTGGTATTTTCTAATTCTTCTCTGCAACGTCTGCAAGAAAGAATCATACAGCTACAAGAAGAGAACGTAGAGCAGCAAGAACTCAACAGAAAATGCCGGGAGCGACGTAAAAAGCTTGTTTTTGAGAAGAGAGAGATGGCCCAAAAGATCAAAAGTGAGTAGCTTAGTCTTTGCTTTAACCAAGAAACAATGAGTAATTTGGGGGATAAAAGTGAAGACCTGGAAGTGATTCTGACGGACTCTCTCCTATCCCCCATAATTACAAGTGTCATTGATGATGAAGATGACTTGTCCTTCCGTTGTGTCTGGCTCTTTGTTTGGGGTTTTCGTGGCAAAAATAATGGAATGGTTTGCCGTTCCCTTCTTCAGCTCATTTGACAGATGAGGAAACTGAGGCAAACAAGGTTAAGTGACTTGCTCAGGGTCACACATTCTGTGAAACCAGATTTGAACTCAGGAAAATGAGTCTTCCTGAAATCAGGCTCGGCACTTTGTGCACTATGGCGCCACCTAGCTGCCCTTCTTACTCTGCTGCTCAGCAGGTCTCTCTACTTCTCTTTCCTTCAATGATTCCTCTTTCTCTATTAGCTTGTGTCCAAGGGCACAGCTTTCAGCAGCTTGGCTAAGTCATGAAGGGGAAGGGTAGACTTAGCCTGGCACCATGTCAAGATGTCAGAGCAAAGAAAGGGTCTGGTAGTCATCAAAGGCATGCTTCCCTATCCCAGGCAGAGCTCCGTGATTTTAAATCTGTGCTCCAGCACCTAGCTCCCCCTGAGTTCCCTTCTGCCTCTTGGACTCTAAAGTTTCTGAGAAACCTTGGCTCCTGATAGCCTCCCTTTCCCTTTATACTCACTTTTGCCCTGATTTGGACTCAGGTTTTCTGTTGTTCTCAGACTCAGTAATGTGTCCTAATCACTTGCACTGGCAGGGGCCAATAATTCACCGATCTGGGGTCAGCAGTATCACAGTTGCTCTCGGTAATGACTGAGGTGCTCCAGTACAGGCCTCCAGAGACCTCCCAGTAACAGCACTGATCAGCGTAGACTCTGCCTGGGCTCAGCTATGAAATACATTGGCTGCTTTGCTGTGGTCATTGACTTCTCACTCCCCCTCACCCCACATGTACAATCTGTTCTCAGATATTGTCATTTCTACCTTTACAACGCCCCCTCCTAAACCTCTGCTTCTCTTTACTCACGCGACCACCCATCCCAGCACTAGCCCTAACCACCTCTTATTTAGACCTGAAATAGCCTTAGGCAGTAGCTGGCAGCTAGGTGATGTTGTGGATAGAGGGCTAGGCCTAGAGTCAGGAAGACTCATCTTTCTGGGTTCAAATCTGGCCTCAGACACCTATTAGCTGTGTGACCCTGGGCAAGTCACTTCACTCTGCCTCAGCTTCCTCATCTGTAAAAATGAGCTGGAGAAGGGAATGACAAACCACTCCAGTATCTTTGCTGAGAAAACCCAAAATGGGATCACCAAGTCGATCATGATTAAATAAAGGTGATAGACTATATATCATGTACTGGCTGCAAAAGTATTTTGTATGAATGTTATGTACATGTGACAGAGGCTTTCTGGGCACTCTGTTATATGAGGCATGGTATAATTTGTGAGCATTGGAAGGGGTAGAAGGAAATGAAGAATTTTTCAGGAGAAAATCATGTTTTCATGAATATCAGAGCATGGAAGAGTATGATAGAAAGAGATCTGGGGGCACGGGGAGCTTCCTAATGATAGAGCAGAGATGCCACAGGGCTCAGCAGAGGAAGGAAGCAGAGGAGGGTAGGGCCTGGGGAGGGGTCCAGCAAGGCTGGATAGAGATGAAAGCGTGGATGAAGCAAAATCTTGGCAGATGACAGCTCTGAATCACAGGGATTAGAAGAGCAAGAGGTAGGAATTTGCTAGCCATAGGACAAAGAAAACACCAAATATGGAAAAGTTTATAGATTATATCGTTTCCAAGGTTCTAGCACCACACCCCATTCCCAAGTTTCTATTCATTTACTTCCCCCCAGATATCTTGCGTGTATTTTATATAGAGAGGTAATATCGAAAGCATTCCTGGCCTTGAAGCCAGGAATACCGCTGTTGTTAGTCATTCAGGCATATCAGACTCTTCACCACCCAATGCTGTCCGTGGGGTTTCCTTGGCAAAGATACTGGAGTAGTTTGCCGTTTCCTTCCCCAGTGGATTAAGGCAAAAAGAGGTTAAGTGACTTGCCCAGGGTCACACAGCTAGTAAGTGTTTAGATTTGAACCCAGATCTTCCTGATTCCAGGCCTAGTGCTCAGTGAATAGAGCTTTAACCAAGATTTTGAAAGGAAGTAAAGGACCATGATTCTCTGGGCATTACAGATGGACCAGCTGGAGTTCACAGGAGCGAAATCCTGTGAGATGTGTGGCTGAGTATAGAGTTAAAGTTTTGCAAACTATACACAAAATTCCTAGTGCAGTTGGGTGGCACAGCGGATAGAGCACCAGGTCTGAAGTCAGGAAGACTCATCTTCCTGAGTTTAAATCTGGCTTCAGACACTCACTAGCTGTGGGACCCTGGTCAAGTCACTTAATCCTGTTTGTCTCAGTTTCCTTATCTGTAAAATGAGCTGGAGAAGGAGATGGCAAAACACTCCAGTATCTTTGCCAAGAAAACCCCAAATGGGGTCATGAAGAATCAGACACAACTGAAAAACAACACAAAATCCTATGGAATACAGGGTAGGGAAGTGAGCAGGGTCAGGGAGCGTGCCATTGAGAGGAGGAGGTGGTGAGCTTCAACTGAGCCTTTGGAAGGAAGTAAAGGACAAATGCTAAAGAAGACCTAGAAGACAATTGCTGGGATTTATATAGCATTTGAGGGTATTTGGAATGCTTTACATCATGTCTCATTCAGACCTCACAACAACACTCTGAGGTGCTGTTCTTTTCCTGTTTTATGGCTGAGGAAACTGTGGCTAAGACAGGTAAAGTTATCTTTCACACGTGTCTAAAGTAGGATCCAAATTCAGCACTCCATCCACGGGGTCATCTGGCTGTTTATCTGGAGCCAGATGTGTTACAATGGCTGAAGATGAAACTGGTCACATGAAATAGTTTTGCCATCTCCTGATAAAAGGCTCTCTTGTGCTCACTTATCCATGAGTAACGTGATATGGAATGGGAAGAGGAGAATGACAGGTTGCCATGATTTTCTTTTAGAAATGAAGGAGACGGTCACTCAGTTGATGATTGACAAATTCGGGAAAGAGATAGACTTGGAAGCCCTTCAGACACTCTCCATTAATAAAAAGCTGGAAGAACTGAGGATCAAGAAAATGAGGAAAGAATTGTCCAATGCGAAGGAGATAAGGATCTGGGAGGTAAGTGTGCTGCTGCTCATGGCCTGCCTATCCTCTTCCTTAATATTTGCATTTTATCACAAGAAGGAAATTATGGGAGCACCTGGGTCCTGGTGTTAGCACTATAAGGGAGGCAGCTTGGATGATGTAGTGGATAGAATACTGTGCCTGAAATCAGAAAGACCTGAACTAAAATCCAGCCTCAGATACTGCCTCGCTGTGTGACCTTGGACAAGTCACTTAACCTATGTTTGCCTCAGTTTCCTCATTTGTAAAAGGGAGATTATGATGGCACCTACCCTCCCAGGATTGTTATGAGGATCAAATGAGATAATGTGTGGTAAGTGCTTAGCATAGTGCCTGAATGCTAGTTACTATTATTATCTGCGGAGACAGCAAGGCAGCAACCATGTATCAGTTCTTGGGCTTTCACTGAAAGTGCTTGAGACAGCCCTCATATGCCTGTGAATAATATTGATAGTTTTGGAGAGTGATGAGACAGGTAAGACCACATCCCTGCGGGTCTCAGTTACTCCTGGATGTCTTTCCTGACATGTGCCTGTGTATCTGCCACTTTGTGTCCCAGGTGTATTTCCTAGAAGGAGTCTTATGAGCTAGATTGTGCCAAAGAAAATACCAAAAGGATTGGTGTTAATGAGCCTGTGTCATCGTTGAGTCAAGGTCATCTGCATCCTTAATAGCAACTATTGTACCACTCTTCCTTTTAAGGGTGTGTCAGTGTCAATGGTTAGGGCCCTGACTGAAGCTTGGGGACTCTATCATTTATTCTACCACCATCTTCAAGATTCCTCATTTTTGTTTCTCTCCTCTTTAAATAAAGAGAAAAGGCGATAAATCAAGGGTAAATTTAATTGGTATCTAGATGCATCCCTAAAATTTCCCACTTCCTTTAATAATTAATCTTGTCTCTGAAAAGTAGAAATAGTGCGATATGAGGAATGTGATAGTGAGACTGCCAAGCGTTCACAGAATCATAGAATCTTCGGGCATAAAAATCTCCCTTGTGGAATCTCCAACACGCCAGAAAAGCTTTGGTTCAAGACTTTATAGTGATAAGAAGTTTTTTTGTTTTTTGTTTTTTTTAAAGACTGCCCATTCCACTGTTGGGTAGCTTTGATTTTTCTCTAATAGTGACTGAGTTAAAATTTCTGTAACCAACTGGTTCTGGTTGTACCCTATTCTACTTGAAAAGTGACTGAGGACTTCTATCACAGGAATAGAGGGACATAGGAGGAGGAGCTAGAAAAAGCCTTCTAGGCCATGTGGTCTGGTTATCTGGTCACAGATAAGCTCAAACAGACGCAAGGTAGATGGCCAGGGTCTCACACAGGCAGGAACTAGTTGTTGCAGGATTTGAATCTATATCCTCTTGACTTCTGTTTTAGGGGGCAGCCCAGTCCAGTGGAAAGTATATTGGATTTGGCATCAGAGGACACAGAGGCTGGTTTTAAACCAGTATCTCTCTAATTTCAAGTCTAGTCCTTTATTCACTGCCCTCCCCAGCTGCCTCAGACACTAGCTATGTGACCCTGGGCAAGTCATTTAATCATTCAAATCTAGTAGTCTGAATTGGGGGAAGGGGGTGAGGTTGGGGAGGGGAAAGGAAGGAGGAGATATTTTAAGTGGAAAACTCCTATAGAGATGAGATGGGCCAGCCAATGGCAACATCAGCATGAGAGGCAACCAGAAAAATTGCTGAGTCCCAGATTTATTCTTTCTGAAATTTTTTTGTGGAATTCTGAGCAGGTATATTAGATAAGGAGGAAAGCCAGTGTAAATGGTCAAATCTTTTAGCCCAATCACATCCGAAAAGAATGTGTAATCCATTTCAGAAAACAAGTCCGATGGTCAGGATGTTTTAGCTCAGTATTTCCAAGGAGGAGGATGGCACATATTGCCCGTTAAGTCATCTCTTCTCCAGGCTAAACATTCCTTGTTCCCTTGACCATTCTTTATATGACACAATAGCCATGCCTGTTGTTGTCCGGGTCACCTTCCTTCGGGCACACTCTTGCTTGTCCATATCTTTTAAGTTGTGGTGCCTGGTATATTCCAGAAGGGGTGTTTGTGGCTGTTAGTTCTTCTGATTAAGACAGAAAGGAAATCATGTGCAAGTGATTGAAAAGGGCTCCCTGCTTCCAAGTCATTGGCCCAGCCAATTTGTGGTGATCACTTAAGTGCTAAAAACAAAATCAATGGACTCGAGCAATAAGAATAAATGAATGATGGGGGTCCCACTGAACGTTTCCACAACTCCAGATGGGAGACCTAAAACTCAGTAGGGTTGAATCAGTGGTCTGGTTATTCAGATAGAAATAGATATGGCAAACACAAACCCCTCTATTTCTGTCCTTCAGTAGAGTTACATCTTCATTGTATTTGGGAATGATCAAACTCCAGAGAAGGGCACAGAGAAGTTAAACTAGGTGGCACAGTAGATAGAACGTTCAACCTGAAGTCAGAAAGACCTGAGTTCAAATCCAGCTTCAGACACTTCCTAGCTTTGTGACCGTGGGCAAGTCACTTACTCTCTGTTTCCCTCAGTTCCCTCAACTGTAAAATGGGGATAATAATAGCACCTCTCTCCAAGGGTTGTTGTGAGTATCAAATGAAGTAATAATTGTAAAGCTCTTAGCATAGTGTCTGGCACATAATAAGTATTATATTAAATGTTAGGGATGATGATGGCATTATAATATATCACATAGCTGGTTGGTGCAATGAATGGAGCACTGGAACTAGAGTCAAGAAGACCAGAGTTCATGGGGCAGCTAGGTGGCACAATTAATAGAGCATTGGCCCTGAAGTCAGGAGGACCTGAGTTCAAATCCAGCCTCAGACACTTGACATACTTACTAGCTGTGTGACCTTGGGCAAGTCACTAACCCCAATTGCCCTGCCTTCCCCACTCAAAAAAAAATTTGTTTAAAAAAAGGCCTGAGTTCAAATCCTGCTTTAGACACTTACTAGCCATATGATCCAAGGCAAATCCCTTAATTCCTCTGTGCCTTTTGTACAACAAGGGCAATACTAGCATCTACTTTCCAGGGTAGGGATAAAAAGAGGTAATATTTATAAAGTGTTGGACAAACCTTAAAGCGCTATTTAAATGCTGGCTATTATTCTTAGGTCTTATTATTATTATTAATTCTGCTACACCATAAATAGATTTGAGATGGGCCAGTAGAATCTTAGAACTGGAACTAGTCCAACCCCCTCATTTTATAAAGGGAAAACTAAGACTAAAACAGATTAAGTGGCTGAGCCTGAGTTCACACATGCAATTAGGAACAAAATCAGAAGTGGGCCCCAGCGCTCTTGACACATAGCTGAGGATTCTTTTCACTCCGTCATAGAAAATCCAGGCTTTAGATGATGTGTTCCACAGTTTAAAACAGCATCTTCTTTTTCATAAAAGTAAATTACTAATTCACTTAGGTCCCCTCTTAGATAATATAGATAATTTTTATATTCTCACTCTCATATTTCTCATAGATTTAGAACAGGGAGGAACCTTAGAGACAGTTTAGTTCACAGGTAGGGAACCTGAAGCCTCATGTGACCTTCTAGGTCCTCAGGTTTTGCCTGAGTCCAAGTTTTACAGAACAAATCCTTTTAAGAAGGGAATTTGTTCCATGAAATTTGGATTCAGTCAAAGGTCCGCGCCTGAGGACCTAGAAGGCCACATGTGGCCTCGAGGTCACAGGTTCCCCATCCTTGGTCTAGTTCAGCAGTTCTCAACCTGTGCGTTGCGACCCCTTTGGGGGTCGAATGGGGTTGCCTAAGACCATCAGAAAACACATATTTCCAATGGTCTTAGGAACTGAGACACTGCTCCTCTATCCATCTCCAGGCAGGCCCACCCACGTGCAGATACGCCCACATAGGAGTATTAAAGGGTCGTGGCATTAGGAAGGTTGAGAAACAATGGCCTAGTTCATCTCCTTCATTTTATGGATGGAGTCTACTTCACTGAGCTCCAAAGAATTAAAGTGAGTCACTCAAAGTTGCACAGTTTGCATGCAGTAGAGGTAAAATCTGAACTCAGGTCCAAAGCCAATACAATTTCCTTGTTGCTTCTCTGAAGTCTATTTAAATATATGTATGTATGTGTATTCATACAGAGGCATGTGTGTATGTCCATTTCTGCTCTTGAGTGTACTTACCTTCTGAACCAGACCACACGAGTTTGTTGTTTAGTTGTTTTCAGTCACGTCCGACTCTTCATGACATCATCTTCTTAGCAAAGATACTAGAGTGGTTTGCCATTCCCTTCTCCAGCTCATTGTATAGATGAAGAAACTGAAGTACACCCCAGGGTCACACAAAGTTAGTAAGTGTCTGAGGCCATATTTGAACCCAGGTCTTCCTGACTCCAGGCCTAGTGCTCTCCCTACTATGCCACCTAGCTGCCCCTGACCTAAGAGTACTCATTAATTTTCCTAGGTGCAGTGGCCTCTTCCATTTGCCTTCTGGTTTCTGCAGTTCACATCTGATTATGTCCTCTGCTCTCTCCAGCTCTTTTCTACTTTCTTACTCATCTTCTTGATATTCCAGGATAAGATTTCTCAGGTACGAAGGGACCTGATGATGAAGACAAAGGAACATACTAAGAAACTTAAGCAGATGAATGAGTTATGTCTTGAAAAGCAGAAGCTCGAAGGCCGTTTGACTACACTGCAGTCTCAGCAGGTACACTTCTGCCCTGGTCTTGCTTGGCACTGTGTTGGCATCTGTGAGTAGAATCAAATGGGGCTGATGAATCTATTGGTGACTGTTGAATGCAGGTACCCTCCACCTTCTCCCTGATACTTTCTCCTCCTTGACTTTTTTTTTTTATCATGTTACTGCTTTCCATGGGTGTCTTCCAATGCTCTATCCTTGGCACTCTTTTTTCTCTATACCTTCTCTATTGGTGAACTCAGTATCTCCGTGGATTCAAGGATTACCTCTAGGCATATGAATCTAAGATCTATCGATCTAGCCATAATCTCTAACTTAAACTCCAGTCCAAAATTACCAACCGTCTGTTAGTCATCTCCAACTAGATGTCTCAAACAGCTTCATCTTAATAAGTCCAAAATGGAACTCATTATCTTTCCTCCCCAAACCAGACTTCTTCCTCACTTTGCTGTTTCTGTCCATGGTACCACCATCCTTCTTGTCATTGAGGTCACCAGGTTTATATTATACATGTAGTTTATCTCTATTAGGAGGGGGCTGGGACTATTGGGATTTTTTTTTCCTTTTATTCTTTAGCATTTAGCAAAGTACCTTATATGACACAAAGTAGGCAATTAACAAACATTTGTTGGATGACTGCATTCTGCTGTAAAGTATATAAGTTGGCAACATGAGTATGTTGAGTTGGATGTCATTACTGTGAATTGTTGAAAATGGAAGACCACCTGTTTAAGACAAGGTCCCTGTGTTCGAGGAGTTTACAGTTTATTTGGAGGTGGGGAACAATACATAAATATGTTGAGCTCCTTGAGAGCAAAGACTGTGTTTTTGCCTTTCTTTGGATCTCCAGGGCTTAGCACAATGTCTCACACAGAATAAGTGTTTAGTAAATGCTTGCTGACTGACAGTTTACTGTAGCAATGTAAGAAGACATTAGCTGCAATAGATTTCAGAGGAATTAGAGACCATCCTCGCTGGCTTGAATGATCTGGGAAGCCTTTATAGAAGAGGAATAACTCAAGTTGAAATTTAAAGAATGACAGTTTGTATGAGGGAGGGAAGGAACAAATACTCTGGGAGAAGTGGTAATGGGTAAGGTAAAGGTGAACAGGTAGGTGAAAAGAAAAAGACCACTGTAGTACCTACCAGTTGTGTTCAAGTGACAAGTATGAGGACAGCTTGTGGGGAGGCTTACAGTTCCAGTGATCCTCAACCTGTAGGTCGTGACCCCTTTGGGGGTCAAACGACCCTTTCACAAAGGGTTACAGGGGTCGCCTAAGACCATCGGAAAACAAATATTTCCGATGGTCTTAGGAATCGAGACACCTCTCCTCTATCCGTCTCCTGGCAGGTCTGCCCACATGTAGATACACCTGCATACAAGTATTAAAAGGTTATAGCATTAGGAAGGTTGAGAACCAGTGGTTTAGACTTTTATCCTCTAGGCAGTAGGAAGCTAATGAAAAGTTTTCAGCAACACAGGCTATGCCATCCAAGCAGTATTTTTGAAGGATTAGCACTGGCACCTTGGATAGAGTGGAAGCTCAGTAAATATTTATTGGCGGGAGGTGATTAGTCTGGGGCAATTGGTAGGACAGATTGGAAAGGTGGTTTTCCCTGAAAACAAGAAGAGTTCAGAGGTGATTACAATAACCTATGCATACAATGAAAAGGGCTAGAACGAGATGTTTACCGTTGAATAGAAATGGCCATATTCTCTCTGATAAATGAAACCTAAAGTCCTTTTCCTTATGTGAAAAGAAAATGTCAAATTGAGGATCAGATTTCAAATGAAGGATCGTTAGGACACTGTGACTGTCATATGGTGGTAGAGTGGGGGTGGGGTGGTGCCAGAGGTGGTGATCAAAGAGGAATTCAAAGTGATTCCAGGCTGGGGGTGTAGGAGACTCAAAGTATGGTTGTCAGACATTAGAAAGTGGGGAAAGTGTCACTGTAAGAGAGAGGGCCATCAGGGTAAATGAGCAAACATGTTTCAAGTGCTTATTATTTGCCAAGTATTCAACTAAGGGTTAAAAAAAAGAAAGTCCCTGTTCTCAAGGGGCTTATATTCTTTTGGGGAAGACAAAAAATAAATAACTAGAAATACACAGCATGGATGGAAGGAAATCTCAAGAGGAGAAGTCCTGAGCAGCTGAGGGTGGGGGTGGGGCGAGGACTGGGAACAGCTTCCTGCAGAATATGAAATCTGAGCTTAGTCTTAAAGAAGATGGGGAAATTGAGAGGAAGAGAATTCTAGATATGGGAGAAAGCCAGTAGAAAAGGCACAAAAATATGTTGAGGGAGTACACCCAAAATTTTAGTGATCTGGGTACATGATTTTAAAGAAGTTTGGAATATTCCTCACCTCGATAATTATCCAGAATTTCCACTTCAGAACATGGTTTTATCATCACTTTTTAAATAAACTATATCCCTTAGTTTATCTTTGTTTACACGACTCCTTAACTAGGGACGATGTTGTTGTTGAGTTGTTTTGGTTGGATTCGACTCTTTGTGACCTCATTTGGGTTTTGTTTGTTTGTTTGTTTTTTAAAGATACAGAGGTGTGGTTAGTCATTTCCTTCTCCAGATCATTTTACAAATGAGAAACTGAGGCCAAGAGAGTTAAATGACTTGTCCAGGGTAATAGAGCTAATAAGTGTTTTGAGGCTGGATTTGAACTCACGAAGATGAGCTTTACTTGATTCCAAGCTCACTGCTCTATCCACTGTGCCACCTAGTAGCCCCCCTATAGACATCAAATTTGAATCATTCAGGCATGTTTTTAGTGTATGCGTTGAGGCACAAATTTCACCCAAAGACATGGTGACATCAGAAAGAATTTAAAAATTGGTGTAACTGGCAAAGAGAACCTGCTAGATAGGATTATGAAGGTGCTAAAACTTGTCTTTGGTATTTTCCTACTCCCTTTTTGCAGCCCCCCTTCCTGTCTCAATAGCTCCTTCTGCCCAACTTCGTAGATAATGTTGTATCCTTATCCTCTGGCTGTCTAGCGCCTCCTGCATGTGGTGGCCCACCGCAGGCTGGCTTGCCTGGACAGTGCCCCAAGCTCCAAAATGATCACTGCAGTGTATCTCCCCATCCCCTCCCCCATGCCCAATTCTCAGGGCAGGTGATTCTGGTTAGAGGTTGGCATAAAACAGCTTATTAAGTCAATTTGCACCAATGTGAGCTAGCTTAATTTATGAACTCTTCCATGTAAACATTTACGTTTTGAAAGTGTGGCTAATTAATCTGAAGCAAAATCTCTTGTTCAACAACAAGTATTTATATTGCACTCTGAGGTTTACAAAGCACTTTAAAAATATCATTTTATCCTTACAACCCTGGGAGGTAGGTGCTATGATTATCCCCATTCACAGATGAGGAGCCCGAGGCAGATGTGAGGGTGAACAACTAATAAGGGTTTGAGGCCACATTTTAACTGGTGCCTTCCTGACTCCAGGAGGTCCATTGCTCTATCCACTGTACCCCTCAGCTGCCTCCTAATTTCAAGAGATTTCTTTCTAGGTAGACCCCTCAATTTAAGAGAGCAATCGACTACCAACTTTGCCTCGATTTCTCTGTCTGGCAGGCTCTTCTGTTAGGTGGTAGAAAAAAGAAACATTTTCATTTTCCAAATAGGAATAAATCAGATGCTCAAAGCAAGAATGTTGGCGTTTTTTTAAAGAAAAATTTCTTTTCCTGACAGGGTAATGCCTTCCAGGGCCCTCGGAAAGCAGACATTGTGGCCAGGGAGAAGATCACTGAACTAATCCAGATCCAGGCTGAAAAAATTCTAGCTTTGAAGGAAGAAATTGCTATCTTGCGCAGGAAAGGCGGTCTTATCCTCCCACCAATTAATAGTGCCCACTGAATGTTAATGCACTCCATTAATTGCTGTTTTCCTATCTATCCTCTCCAATTTTTGTCTCATGCACATCACTAAAATTTGTTTTTCTCCCACCTGATGATATCTGCAGGGGAAAAGTGTGTACACACCCACACCCACACCCACACACCCCTACCTCCACATAAAAGGGGGGAGGGGTCAGTCTTGTTTGTTCAATTTAATCACATGCTATCCATAAGCAAGCCCTTGAAAGACCTAGTGCTTTGGGTTCCAACTTGAGAGTCTCTCACAGATTCAGCAGTTAAACAGGTCATTCTGGGGGAAACACCCATACAATGGCCCTTTAAAAGTTAAATAAGCCACGGAGATTGTCAAGGTCTGCTCCTTCTCCCTGATCTCATCCCAGAAGATAGATATGAACATTTCATAAATGGGTCTTTCTGAGTCTTCATATGTTCAGAAAAGAAGCTTTAAGAAACACTTAGAAAAGATGTGAACTCATCTTCCTGGAGCATTTTGTAAATGACCAAGCTGAAGGTTAGAGAGAAGACTAAACATTTATTTAGAAGTTACAGTGTTTGTTTTTACAGAGCTATGTTGCCACAGATTATTGAATCTGGAAGGTTTGTTAATGCTTATAAAGTACTGTACACATTTTAGTTTGTTCTTCTGGTCATACCATGAAAAGATCACTTCCTGTTGTACCAAATTCAGCCGATTTGTTGAGTTTTCTTTTTCCCCCAGTATGCGCTGCGATCAACCATGTTCTGCTCTCATGAAGGATGTGCCTAAGATAAGTTTTCCTTTCCTTCTCTCCTAATGGGCACTCAGCACCATCCCAGGTAGTTGTGGAAGTTGGAAATAAAAGGTTACTTCTGTACCTAGTCCATATGTGTCAGAGGATAATCTCTCCTGCTTGTTTTTTCTCAAACTGCGGCTTTATATTTTCAACCTGGTACACCTCACTGGATGGGATTCCATACGTCTCTCCAGTATGTTAAGGAACATATACATTTATTTACAAGTGCATAAATATATAAATATGGCTGTAATAGAAAAATAAATACCCATTTTTCTCTGTCTCTTTTTAAAACAATATAGTCTTTTTAGGGAAGTGGCTTCAGCCTAAATTGTGGGAGGTGGAGTCTCAAAAGACACATGTATTGGTGGGCTGGGTGAAAGTCTCTTTCCAGGGTCCTGACCTAAATAGGTGCCTGGGGGGTGGTGAGGACACCATTCTCCTCTCATTTGCAAGGAATGAGGGCTATCCACATCTTCCACTGGTACAAGGCCCAGGCAGCAAGGTGGCCCTAGGGTGAGAGAAGGATGGAAAATTAAAGTCCAGCCATCAAAAGGAATCAAAGTGTAGCCTGATAAATTATCCCACCCATCAGTAAAAGGAGGCAATTAATCTGGCCCTGAAAGGTCAGATTTGCCTGTAACATAAATCTTGAACATTTTCCAAGATAATCTACCCCCGTCATGTGTAGAGAAAGGGCCCTTATTATCCGGGCCATACCAAAGTACTTCTGTGACAAGACTGCATTCCTGAACCCCAGGGGCAAAGCCTTGGTTTTTTTTTAAAACAATTCAGAAGAAAATTTGAACATTTTGAAAACTCCTAGCCCCAAAGGGCTCTTTCTCTCCATGCTGTTCATATCACCATGATTATTCCCATTCCACATTCAATTACCCCCAGGCCAAAGGGATCTCATCAGAGGCTCATCTAAAGCCAACTTCAGATAATCCCCCCAAAAGTTCCAGGGACGTGTGATGGAGGCCACTACCCATCTCTTGGCTGAGAGGCGATGGATTCAACATGCAGAATTAGACGTACATTTTGGACATGGCCGATGTATAAATTTGTCTTGCTTGACTATGCCTACTTGTAGAAACTTTTTCTTTTTTGTTTTAACAGGAAGGGATGGGAGGGAGAGAAAATAAGTGCTTGTTAACTGAAAATAAAGTTAAATTAAAAAAATAACCTCCAAACTGGCAAGGCCTACGTCCTACACATTGCCCAGAAAGCATGCTATGGCTGCCCAATAACAGAGTAACTGGCACTAGCCCCCACGGCCCTAACTTCTACCAATTCCTATGGAAGACTGACCCAAAGAAAGCAAAGATAGGAACGGCCTTAAGTAATTTGAAGAAAGGGCAGCACAAAAAGTGACGTTATTTGTAAGACTTTGGCTCCTGTTTCACTGATTAGTGTAAACCTTATTCCTTAATTAAGAAACAAGACACAACAGGACAATGTATTTCTGGGTGATCAGAGGCTGCCTCAGTGTGAGAAAGGGCAACAGGAATTTGATAATGACCCTGAAACTCATAGTCCAGGATAGCGTATTGCTTTGCTGTCATGGAATATCTCTGTTCTTACTGGCCAGAGGGGCCCAATGCCTGCAGTGGTGCAATATGGTCTCTACCTGGAACTCCCCCTCTGCAGATCATGCCAGGGCTAGAGCCATCAAAGAAATATGCCAGAGCTTTCCTCTCAGTCTAAAAGATCTGGGGAGTGCCCTGCCATATCCTGGCTTTTAAGGATAGACCCTTACTCTGCCACAGACCTGGATGAAATGGAGAGTCCCACAATCCTTCCCGCCGAGGGCTTTCAGATGCATTCCTTATCCCCAACTGGTGGATGGCAGCAGGTTGTTCCTGAAGATGGCAGCAATCATCATGGGACTGAAGCAGCTGGTGAGTAGAGTCATCTGGGAGTGCGTACAGGAAGGTGTTCTCTTCAGGGCTAGAGTCAGGTTCCCTATAAGACAAGAGAACAAGCAAGAAGGTGAGGCAAGGTATGGATTTCTAGCCTCAGCACAACCCTGTTGTCCCTTCCCCCTTTGTGGGCAGGTTTTCCTTTCATTCCTCAAGCATTTATTAAATGCCTACTCTTTTATACGTACTACACATTATAGGCATCATAACACTGACAAAAGCAAAAAACAAACCCAATGCCCTCAATGAGCTTATGTTTATTCTATGAAGTCAAGACCTTGGAGGTTAGATTGCATATCTATGTTTGTTCATGTATCAGTTATTAAGTGAAAACCTGTATGAGAAGAGTGGACTGCCAGTTATTCATAAGTCATGTGCCACATCATCATGCCTATTATTCAATTCCAATATGGTCATACTGTGTTCATGTAATTACATAGTAACATAGGGGCTGTCTATGCAGCCTATGGGAGGGTTCATGGGTAGGAAGGACTGAGCTACCCAAAGGACATACAGGCTAAGACAAGTATATGTTCATGGATACTCCTGCCCTATGAGACAAAGGAAGGTTTATAGGAAGCCATTATAAGCCAGGTAAACCAGCCAACCTATGTTCCAGAGCAGCAGAAGCTCTTTGGGTCTCTAAAAATGGCTGTTCTGAAGATTTGGGAAGCTTTGAAATTCTCTGAATAAACTAAGAACTTCTTGGCTTCCACCATCTAGGTCTTGGGGAACCCGTAACTTGGCAGGGGAAGGTTACCTGATTACTTGGTGACTTTTCTGAACATGTCCATTCCCAAGGATTTTCCCCTGCAGCAAGCTGCTGTCATGATCCTGCTGTTAAAAGGTGAGAAGATGACAAAACAGTCTTAGAGAGTCTGGGATTCTTTGCCTCTTCATCAAGATCTAGCTTCATGATGAAGATAGTCTGGATTGCAAATGTGGGCAAAACCTATCTGAGGTTAGTTAGGGTGGACAATGAGTTTGGCAGCCCCAAAGCTACTCAGCTGGTCTAGAATGCACCCTAATCATCACACATACACAGGTTCAGTTCGGCTTACCTGCTGAAGCTCTCCTGGGCTATACTCTTGGGTTTTCACACCTGGATAGCCCAGACCAGCTGAGGGACAGGCCCCATTAACATGTAACCCATTGGCATAGGGCTGTCCATTGATGTAGGGCTGTCCATTGGCTCGTGGGGCAGAGATCCCTCTCAGAGGCACCATCGTGTACTGGCAGGTGGAGGATAGCAGTGCTGTGCTAGGGAAACCCAGGTCAGCAGTTTGCTCTGGAAGGAGAAGAGGAAAGAGAAACATACTCAGTCTGGGTGAAGTAAGGGACACTTTGGGGGTGGAGGCATACATAAGCTTTGTACGGAGTCTTCCAATGGAACTGCTGGCCACCATGACAGAAATGGAGGGCTGGGACTTGCCATTTCTCCCAGAGATACAGAGGAAGAGGAGGAGTTTCCCACTTCCTCTCATTCATGCCTCAGAATTTTCTCCCACCTTCCTGGCTCCTTTCTTTATGATGTCAGGGAAGACAAGGTGAGGCAATCTGGGGTCAGGGAGATAACAGGCATGCCCATGTTGTCTGTTGTAGTTCGTACACAAGAATTATAAGAGGGCTGACCAAAGGTGATGATTGAATAGGCAAAAGCAGGAGTAGGAACTGATTTAGAAGGAAAAAGGAAGCTGGTGTAGTCAGAATAGGGGGTAAAGATAGCAGCTTGAGTCAAGAGAAATAAGGCAAAGACAAAAGCATTGCCATGTGGACTGCTGGCAGAATACATCAGCTTTACATGATCAAATCAGCTTAATGAATAGGGTGGGTCAATCAGTCAATCATTTCTTAGGCACATATGTGCATAATCATCTATTATACAATCATATATTAAGTACATATGTGTCAGACACTGTGCTAAGGACAAGGGATACAAAGAAAGGCAAAAATCTGAACATCATCCTCCAGCAGCTCACATTCTAATGGGGCTGGGGCCACAGGCATTTTTGCCTTCCTGTGAAGTCTCTGGGGGATACGTGGACTAGAGGAACACAAAGGCCCAATGCCTCCCAAGAGCCTCCACACCACTGCTCATCCTGGTGCCCTTCCTATGGGCTGGGCAGCTCTTTTCTCTAAGTCCTTCTCACTTCCTAGCCTAGCACAGATTGCCCCTATCTTGCAGGACCATGGCAGTCACTCACTTTGCTTGGACCATGCTCTCCATAAACAGAAAGGTATGAAGGCCACGATGATAAGGACGATAGAACCAAGGACTACGCCCACGATTAGGTAGGGCAGGTCACTGGAGCGTGCCACCATGGCCCCAGGCCCCCCAGGACGATCCCCTGGATCTGGTGGCAGTATTGGTGGTGGAGCCGGAGTAGGGGGCAGGAGCCGGCCAGGTTGACCAGAAGGCTTACGTGCTACAGAGAGATTAAAACAAAAGAAAGTCAATGACTGTTCTGGGTATTTACTCAGTATCTATCAGAGTGTTCTGTGGATATGGATGTGGATTAACAGAGATCAGGTTCCTATAGCTAGGTGACATTCATGGCTCTGCTGGAGCTAGCTCATACCAGCTCCTAGCAGCTAACTGTTAAATTTTCAATATGAGCATTCACACCATGGAAACTGGCCAACACTACAAATCAGGACTTGATTGCTGTCTTGTTGACTTTCTAGACTTCATAAAGTGATGAAGAAAACATTAGTAATGCAAATGAAATTTAAAGTCTGTCCTAAGGGGGTGGCTAGGTGGTACAGTGAATAGATCACTGGCCCTGGAGTCAGGAGGACCTGAGACACTTGACACACTTAATAGCTGTGTGACTTTAGGCAAGTCATTTAACCCCAATTGCCCTCCAAAAAGCAAAAAAAAAAAAAAAGGAAAGCAAGTTTGTCCTAAGTATATTTTTCCCCCTGGAGAGCTGGTTGTTAAACATTTACCAGCAAAGCTCGGGTCCCAATACCTCTTCTTAAGAATGTGTCCGAATTTTGCATGCAATGTGCACGGCTAAATAGAAATTTCAGTATTATGGGACTCAGAACCTTGTGTTTCAGACTGGGATTTCAAATCTTTTGAGCCCAGCAATTCAAAAATGGTGTACTGGGGATGATGCTGGGTTAGTCCAGCAACTGAGTACTGATGAGCATTCAACTCTGTGAGGCCAGGCTGGAAGTGAGAGTCCTCATGCCATCCCCACCAGTCAGAGGAAGAGAGTAAAACCCACAAAAGAACTGGGCAGGGGAGAATTTACACTTTCCCGTTCCCCCCAATATTCTCTATGGGCACAAGAGAACTGGAGAATCTTCAGTGACTACACAGGCCACCAATTTCACAGTACACTAAGAAGGCAATGTGGGTGAAATTGGGCCCATCAGTGAAACTCTGAGGTCAAGCAGTGGTTGAGAAGCACTGCCTTGGGGAATGATAAGCTTCTACTTCTTAGCTCTGGGTCACACCCTTAGTTAAACCTGGAACCTGGCTGAAGAGCAGCTTAAGGAGGGGAAAATACTGGACTCAGAGATGGAATAACAGAGGCCTTTTCCTGGCCTCCATTTCTACTCTCACTACTAGCTCCTGGTTCCCTTGGCAAGTGTCATTTCTGTGCTTTGTCTCACTTTCTCCATCTGTAAAGTGGAGATAATGAAACCTGTCCTGGGATGTGAAAACTAATAGTGCTTTACTTGGCCCCTGTAAGCTCAAAACCACTGTCCCACTACGGGGTGTTATTATTCTTCTCAGTGGTTCCTAACACATCCAACAGGATGTACTCCAAAGTTCACCTTTCAGTCAGTCGTCTGGTACCCAGAATGCATTTTCCCACAGAAACAATGACACATGATGTTTAGGTTCCCAAACCAGTCCACAAGGTTATTTGACCCTTAGTGGCCTAGGATTAATAATTACATTTAAACTACACTGTTTGTATGGAAAAATGCATTCCAAGTTCTGACTTGGGATGTTGAGCACACATCTTCCCCTCCTCCACACAGTTCTGGGGCTCCCTGGAAGCAGGGTCAGGAACCGGGAAAAACAGGCCAAGGCTCAACACATTAATAGAGAAGTACTTCCATGGGTCAAATGACTAATTCTTTGGGTATACTGAATTGTAAGAGTCTGAGGCTAGATTTGAACTTGCCCCACCAAGCTGCCTCAACTTAGAATTATGGCATGACACATTGATTGCTTTTTCTCTGCAAATGACATTCTGTGTGCAAAGCCCTACTGTAATCCCCAAAGCTCTACTGATATGTGTTGTTCAGTTGTGTCCATGGATCCTGTGGACCATAGCATGCCAACACTGTCCATGCAGTTTTCTTAGCAAAGATCCTCAAGTGGTTTGCCATTTCCTTCTCCAGTGGATTAAGGCAACTCTGCCTCACTTAAATCCAATTCACTGGCAAGCCAAAACATCAACACCTTATGATATCACTGGTTCTCTTAAAAAAATGAAGGATGAATAACAATAAGTCAAACAGAATGTTAAGTGACTTGCCCAAGGTCACACAGCTAGTAAGTGTCTAAGGTCGCACTTGAACTCAGGTCTTCCTGCTCTATCCACTGAGCCACCTAGCTACCTCCTGAAATGCAAGCACTAAGAGTTGTGAGATGGTAAGGTGAAGGGCTAGAGCTGGACCACAGTGGGGTTAAGTACCTTTGGTTTCACAGATCATGACATTGCTGAACTCGCTCTCACCACCCTCATTGAAGCACTGCATCTTGATGTCATATGAGGTCTCTGGCTGCAGATGGCTGATGGAGTGCCAGTAGCGGTCCCCTAGAAGGAAAATATGCTTTGTAGCCGATAGGTGATCCACAGCCACTCGGGGGCTCTAGGTGCTCCTTAAAAATCTAATTTGCAGTTTCTAAATATTCCCATAGGACAACATGCTAGACAGAAATCACCAAACTGGACAGAGTATTGGTATCATAAGCTCAAAGCTTTAGATCTGGAAGAAACCTGTAGGTACCATCTGGTCTAATAATTTTACAGATGAGGAAACCGAGGCCCAAAGGGGTCAATAGACTTGCCTAAGGTACATGACAGAAGTGGGATTTGAACTTGGTTCCTCAGACTCTAAATCCAGTGATCTTTCCATCTGCCTCCTCCTCATGGAAGCAGCCCAGACTCAGGGTCTAAGTGACCTCAGGCTCTGGCGATGTGTTGATATCAGTTACCATAAGAACCTAAATCTAACAGGCACATCATTGCATATGCTCCTCCTTTGTATATCTTAGGGAGAAATCTAACCAACAATCAATCACCTTGTGTGGTCTTACCTTCCACTACATCCTTCTTATAGTCACTGTCATTGTCACTGTCTGTGGGACGGTAGTAGATGTAAAAGCCATGGATTGGGGTGTTGTTGTTACTGGCTGATTTGTACTACAAGGAAAGGAGGAGAAACCGGTTACCAATGAGACAGAGAGTCAATGAGCACAAACTCCCTGCTGTTCTGAAAACTTCCCTTCCCATGAGGCTGTGCTCCATCACTTCACATGGTATATAGCTTTGTCAAGTTTTCCCCACCATATTATTTCTTCCTCTAGGGTAGAGCTCAACACTATATGGTTCTTGAAAGCACTATGTCCTTCTCGAAGATTGCTGCAGAAATTCCATAGAGTTCCCAGAGATGATTCCTTACTTCTTTTCATGTCAGCCTTGAGGTGTGTGTTTGGGTGTGTATGCTGATTGACCAAAGAAGCGGGAATTGCACTATCAATATTATTTGCCTCCTAAATGGTAATCTCCAAGTACCATGGGGACATAGTGACTTTGGTTACTCTTGGAGGTCTATCAGACAAGGTTTTCAAGATATACTCCATTTTAGTTTCTATTACATAGGGACCCCAAATTTAGCCAATTCTCAATCCCAGCTGGGATGGAATACAAGAATTTAGGATCAGCCTGAGAAACTGGAAAAGTGAGCTTTCTGGAAACTACTTCTGGCAGAAGACAGTATTCTAAGGATTAGAAATTAAAAACCCATTTCATCTAAGGAGTAGCATGAGGCTGAGCCCTAAATTGGGAAGGGAGGGAGTAATTTTTTTCAGTAGTTTAATTATAGTTAGATCAACTTCTACCCCTTAAATGAAAATCAGGTCCATTTTTATGAAATAATAGAGCCACGCTCCTGCTTACCACCCACTTCAGCATGATGGTGGTCTCATTGACAGCATCAGTGAAGGTGATATAGGGCCCTGTAACAGGCCTCTCATACACACGGTTACTATATCCTGACACCACATAGGGTCGGGAAGCAGCGCTGGGCTCGCTCTCTCCTAGGATGTTCAATGCACGGACACGAAACTTGTAGGAGGTGCCTGGTGGGAGAAACAGACTCACTAGAGCAAGAGGCTAGAGAGTAGGCAATTCCTCCCCCCATCCCGTCAGAATCCAAAACTCAGAAGATACCTTTTGATAGGCTTTTCCCCAAGGTTTTCTTTTTCTTTTTTTATTTAGTATGGTTCTTGTACCAGATTCCAGTTACTGCTCTACCTTACAAAGCCCTCCACTAAGTAACAGACAAAGCTCACCTCTCTCAACCTCTACTTCTCGCTTTTTAAAAGTTAATTTAATTATTTTTAATTTTCAACATTCGCTTCCATAAGTTTTAAATTTTCTCCCCCTCTCTCCCCTCTCCCCTCTCCCCTCCCCAAGACAGGATACAATCTGAAATAGGCTCTACATACACATTCCTATTAAACATACTTTCACATTGGTCATGTTGTATAGAAGAATTAGAATGAATAGGAAGAACCACGAGAAAGAAAACAATACAAAACAAAAGAAAATAGTCTGCTTCGCTCTGCCTTCAGACTCCACGGTTCTTTCTCTGGACGTGGATGGCATTTTCCATCATGAGTCCTTTGGAACCGTTTTAGGTCCTTGCATTGCTGAGAAGGGCTAAAAGTCTATCAAAGTTAGTCATCATATCCTGTGGCTGTTACTGTGTACAATGTTCTGATTCTGCTCCCCTTGCTCAGCACCAGTTCATGTAAGTCTTTCCAAGTTTTTCTGAAGTCTGCCTGCTCATCATTTCTTATAGCACAGTAGTATTCCATTACAGTCAGTTACCATAACTTGTTCAGCCATTCCCCAATTGATGAGCATCCCCTCGATTTCCAGTTCTTGGCCACCACAAAAAGAGCTGCTATAAATATTTTTGTACGTTTCCCCAAGGTTTCCTAAC
Source organism: Pseudochirops cupreus (assembly GCA_028627135.1). Lineage (NCBI taxonomy): Eukaryota > Metazoa > Chordata > Mammalia > Diprotodontia > Pseudocheiridae > Pseudochirops > Pseudochirops cupreus. The sequence continues at coordinate 342,509,743 of CM053582.1, read as the reverse complement.
TTATAAATCTATGAGGCATCAACTGCCAGTTCCCTGTAATTCTAAGAAAACTTCCAGGCAACGAAGCAACCAATATACCAAAAAGCATCTGTTAAGTGCCTACTACATGCCAGATACTGTGCTAGGTAATGGGAATATAAATAAAAAGAATGAAATAGTCCTTACTCTCAGGTGGCTTACATTCTAGCAGCAGAAGGCAACAAAGACACATGTAAGTATACACAGAATAAATATAACATGAATTAGTAACGACTAGTTAGATTCAAGGCAGTTTGGGAAAGAGGACATTTGCAGTTGAGGATTCAGGAAAGATCTCACAGAAGGTGGTGGTTGATCTGTACCTTGAAGAGTCTCTGAATTGGAAGTGAGGAGGACGTCAATCCCAAGCATGAGGGCCAAGTGGTATGAAACCATGAATATAAGAGATGGTCATGGGTGAGGAACAGAATGAAAGCCAGTGTGACTGGATCCCAGAGCATGGGAGAGGAGGAATGTCCGATGAGGCTGGCAAAACAGATTGGGGCTAGGTTTAAGAGCTGAATAGAGTTTATATTTTGTCCTCCAGGCAACTGACTAGGGGATTGATGTGATCAGATCTGCACTTAAGGAAAATTACTTCAATAGTGTTATGTGGAATGGATTGGAGCAGAGAGAGCAATTACAAGGTTATTATTGCAATAGTCTAGGTAAGAGGTGATGAGGCCTGAATTCAGGTGGTTTCTGTGTGAGCAGAGAGGAAAGACGTTGAAGTCAAGGGATGATGTGGAGGTAGAAATATCGATATCTGGCAACTGATTCAATATGCGGAGTTGAGGGTAATGCTGAAATTGTGAATGGAGGAGTCTAAAAAGATGGAGATGTCTTCAAAATGAATAAGGAGGTTTAGAAGAGGGAGGGTTTGGGGAGAAAGAAAACCGGTCCAGTTGTGGCCATGTTGAGTTTTGACATGTCTCTGGGACATCCAGTTAGAACTGGCAATTCAAGAGGAAGAAGAGGGAATAAGCATTTATTAAATAACTTCTATGTGCCTGGCACTGTACTAAGGATGTAGGTGCTATTATTATCCCCATTTTACAGATGAGGAAACTGAGGCAAACAGGGATAAGTGACTTGTCCCTGTTTGCCTCAGTTTCTTCATCTGTAAAATGAGCTGGAGAAGAAAATGGCAAATCACTCTAGGATCTTTGCCAAGAAAACCCCAAATGGGGTCATGAAGAGTCAGACATGACTGAAAATGACTGAAAATTGCACCATCTACCTGCTTCAGTGTTCTTTTGCCTCTCCTCTGGACCAAGAGAGGCTTGTTACCCCAGATTCTAGAGAGACTTTAAACAAATATTCAGACTGGATTAGGGTGAGAAAGGACACTTTCTTCTACGAGGATCCTACAACCTTCAGGCAGAACAGGATCACAGTATCTTAGAGCTACAGCGGCAGGAACACTAGAGGCCATTTAATACAATCCCCATTTTACAGATAAGGAAACTGAGGAAGGTTAAGTGAAAGTTGTGACAGAGTCACAAAAGTTGTCTGCCTAGGAAGTAGGAGCTGCACTCCAGAGCCAGTGTTATCTCCACTGAGGGATCTCAGGGAAATACCTCAAATCTCCCCCCGCCCCACCCTGAAAATGGAATGATTTGTTTTTCTCCTCCTCCTCCTCCTACTAATTTTGTTGTTGTTGTTGTTCATTTTTCAGTCATGTCCAACTCTTCATGACCCCATGTGGGGTTTTCTTGGCAGAGATACTGCAGTGGTTTGCCATTTCCTTCTCCAGCTCATTTTACAGATGAGGAAATTGAGGCAAACAGGGTCAAGTGACTTGCTCAGGGTCACAAAGCTAGGAAGGGTCTGAGACCTGATCTGAACTCAGGTCCTCCTCACTCCAGGTGTGGTGTTCTATCTACAGTACCACCTAGCTGCCCTTCCCCCATGATAATAGTTAATATTTATATAACACCTTAAGGTTTGCAAAAGCTTTAAATATTCCATCTCATTTAGTCATTGAAATAACCTGTGAAGTAGGTACTCTGAGGTTAGTGGGGTAGTCATAGGGTGGGGTGTTATCAGTGGGATGGTGCAAATCCCCTGGAACTCTGGAAAGCTGGCATTTTTGTGGGGCTGAGCTTGCCTTGGCACAGCAGGCACTTATAAACTGTTTTGTTTAACTGAACTGAGTAGCCCTGGAGCCACCTCTCCATGTTCTCTACCTTTTTCCAGGCCAGTGATCTCCACTGACAGCCGAGATGGAGGGATGGCACTGGTGGCCAGAATCCAGTCCCCAACTTTCTTTAGTTTCTTGTATTCCACTCGGAAGGACTGAATGGGGAAGCCGCCATTTCCACGGGGGATCCAGGTCACGTACACAGATGTCTCAGAGGCCATGGAAATGGTGGGCCGGTCTGGGGCTTCTGGGGCTGAGAGAAGGGAGAAGTAGAAGATATGACAAGTAACTCTCCATTGCTGTAAATGTAAATTCCTAAGAACTGGAAGCTTCCTTAGAAGCAGGGTTGTCAAAATGATAACTGAATGATAGTAACAGGCAGTAACAGATAATATTGTGTCCTAAGGTTTACAAAACACTTTACCTATATTATCTTACTTGATCCTACAACAACATGAGGTAAGTGCTATTATTATCCCCAGATAAGGAAACTGAGGCTAAAGAAGTTAGGTGACTTGTCCAGGGTCACATAGTCAGCAAAGGTATGAGGTAGGATGTGAACTCAGGTCTTCCTAACTGATCATAACATATCAGTTAGACGGCCCTTCTACTTCTGGATAAATAGCAGCTAGCTGGCAAATGCAATAAGAGAGTTATAAATTTACTCCATGGAAGATTCCCCTTTATAGCACTCCTGACAGGGAATGCTGTTATTGTCAACACATAACTTCATTGGTAACTGGAACAGATCAGCCTGAGACAGAATGGGTTCCCTTCTCAAGGGAAGGGACTCCTTGACTAAGGCTTGAGTATCATAAGAAGGAGGAACAAGGTCCTTCCTCTACTCTCATCCAGCAGATGCCCATTATCCCAATTTCCAAAGAGGCTTAAAAAAAATGTTCAGACCAGAGTAGGGTGAAGAAGGGAATATTTTTATAATATGTATATTTCTAAGACATATGTTTCTAATATTTTATGTAAATACTTCTCTCCTATCCCTCCCCCTACCCCCAGTTAGCCTAAGGAGCATTTTGGGGCAAGGTCTTGCAGAATTACAGGCCCTTACAACAATAGATCCCCAGCAACCCGCAACAATAAAATGGGCCTCTGAGACCGTGAGCCCAATTTCCCTACTTCTTCCTTCCACTACTGATCACTGGGGCCTCCTAGTCACCTCCCCCGGCCCCTGCTGTTAGGGAGTGCCTTACGGGAAAGGCGGCTGTTGTCTAGCTGGTTGTTGCTTTGGGTGCTGGCACCGGGATCATCCCTCTGGATCTGCTGCTCCTTGCTGGCAACAATCTCAGGTTTGGGCCTCCGACCTGGATCAAAAAGGCATCAAATTTAGGGAGGAAGGGAGAGTGTAGTGCATCTGTGTTTATATCTCACAAAGGTGTTACTCTGAGGAAGTGCTGGATAGTCTAAGTAGCTGATGTAAATATAAGAGGTTGCTGGAGGGTGGGGAACAGGAGAGAAGTGGCCAGTGTGTGTGTGTGTGTGTGTGTGTGTGGGGAATGTCCTCTTTGAACACTCAGTTGCTACAATTCACCACATGGAGACCCCTACAGTTCAACCTCCTCACTTGAAGTCAGCAACAGGAAAAAGGTCCTATTTTCATTTCACTCAGTTCTGGCTTAGCAGCCAATCAAAGCCTTCTCTCACCCCACAGTAAGGGATAAGGGGACAGTAAACTGTCATAGAATACTTGGGCATGCTCTGAGTAGAGGAGCAGAACCCTTCCCTTACACAAGAGCACCAACCCAGGGTGAGGGAGATTGCAAGAGGCAAAAGCACTGCCCATGGTCATCCTCTAGGGATGGCACTTTCATCAGCCAGTACCCCGTTAGAGAAATTATAACCAGACTGTAAATAACTTCCTCAATGGCACATTGAATCAAAGGCTCTCTCTATCTCTCTCTGTCACACACACATACATTTATTTTATTTTTAATTTATGGAATAAAACAAGCACTTCCATAATATAGTACAATAAAAAGATGATCGCTGTGAAACTGCAAATCTATTATGTTCAACTTACTATCCCTTTTAAATATATAATAAAGTTATCATGTAAGTTTCTTTTCTTCCCTCCACCCACCATAGTGATGGCTACCATTTGACACAAATAGGTGTACACACACACACACACACACACACACACACACACACACACACACACTTATTCTATATATATATATCTATTTATCAGCTCTTTCTCTGGTTGCAGATAGCATTTTGCTTCATATGTCTTTA
>CM053582.1:342398189-342505232 GCA_028627135.1 Pseudochirops cupreus | reverse complement strand
ATATATATATATATATATATATATATATATATATATATATATATATATATATATACATACATACATACCCCTATATAGCAGGTACTTAACAAATTCTTGTGGAAGAAATTAATATTTTCAAGTATGACATAATTTTCTGGCTCTGCTTTACCCCATATAATACTGCTGTCCCTTGGTATTAAGAGAGGGAAGAGAGTCAGATTCAGAGTACTGTAGAAAGTTATAAAATCAGGAGCGGGAATAAGGTGCCCCATCTGTCTGGAGACCACATTAGGGAAAGCACACAAAGAGGACAAGTAATCGCCAACACAGGTCCCGGGAAGGTTTACGACAAATGGAGATACCAATTGTACAGAAAGATAAAGTGAGGAAGTAGAGAAACTCCTTTCTCATACAGGGGAGAGTCCTCCAACAGCCCCTGGGGATGAAGCCCAAAAGCCAGTGAGGTAGCATATAGCTGTTACCAGTTCGAAATGTGACCATGGCCGTCTGTCCCTCCCCAGCACAGTTGTAAGCGGCCATTTCAACTTCATACAAGCTCCCAGGATCCAATCTGGTCAGTGTCAGGCGGTGTTGGTTAGCTGGAATGCCGGAGATGGTCCACTCGTCAGAAGAATTTGTAACCTGCTAGAGAAAAGGGCTTATATGAGGTCTGATCTTTTTGGGAGATTTCAACTAAGTGCTTTTTGGAGTTAAAGGATTCACTAAGGAGAAAGGCATAAATGACAGAGATTTAGTGGGGAGGAATGGAGGAGAAAGGGTCAGTTATGCTGTGATATCAGGTAGGCCCTGTAAAAATTTTCATAAAGGAAGACTCGACCTATGAAAAATTACTTTATCCTTATTTTGTAATAAATATTTTACAATAAAACTAAAACAGTTTAGGAAATCAGAGAAGATTTGATCTGACAGATATTCTGCCCATACTAACTGTACAGAATCACAGAATTGGAAAGGACTTTTCCAGTCTCACTGGTAAGCTGAACAGTGATCCTCTCTACAATGTCTCCAATAAGTGATCCTCCAGATTGAGCTTGAAGACCTGAAATGATGAGAAATCCAATTCCTCCTGCACTGCCAATTCCATTTTTAAGCTGCTATTGCAAATATATATATTTGTCCTTAAAGGAAGACAACACCTGCCTCTCTTTGTATTCTATTCATTACTCTTAATATACCTTCTGGGTATAAGGGGGAAAAAAATCCAAACTGTTCTTCCTCATGACAAGCCTTGTAACATACTCAGTGACAGCCATCTTGTTCCCATTAAGCCTTCTCTTTTCTAGGTGTAGCATTGGCTCTGGATCCTTGAATGGCATGGTCTCAGGTCCCATTAATTATCCTCTTCTGGAATAGAGCAGAGCAGGGAACCTGCAGCCTTGAGGCCACATGTGGCCTTCTAGGTCCTTGGGTACGGCCTTTTGACTGAATGCAAGTTTTACAGAACAAATCCTTTCACTAAGAAGATTTGTTCTGTGAAGTTTAGATTCAAAGGGCTGCACTTGAGGACCTAGAGGGCCACATGTGGCCTCAAGGCCACCAGTTCCCCACACCTGCTCTAGGGTGTCACTTTCCTAATGTAGGGATTTCCCCATTAGAATGTAAATTCATTGAGAGAAGTGATTGCTTCATTCTTTCTATTTGTACCTTTCACGCCCAGCACAAGGATAGTAAGTAGACTAATAAATAGAAGCTGATGATTGATTGATAGAACTGAGGAAACTGAAGAAACAGCTCAAAAGTGGTCTGACCAGAAGCACAATGGGACCAATATCTTCCTCATTCCAGACACTGTGTCTTTCCTAATTCAGCTCTCACTGCCTCTTGTGGCTGCTGTATCACTGTTGATTAACATCAAGCTTGAAGTTCTCTAAAACCCAAAGATCTTTTTTGGACAAACTTCTGTCCAGCCACACTTCCCTCCTTTTGGTAAAATGGACTTTTTGAGCCACTGTGGGACTTTACATTTCTACTAAATTTCATCTTAAAAAAACAAACAAACCAATAACAAAAAGCCAGAGGTAAACAAAAACTTTATGCTTCCTTCTTGTTTGTTAATTTATTTAGGGGCAGCTAAGTGGTGCAGTGAATAAAGCACCAGCCCTGGAGTCAGGACAACCAGAGTTTAAATCAGGCCTCAGACACTTGATACTTACTAGCTGTGTGACCTTGGGCAAGTCACTTAACCCCAACTGCCCTGCCTTCCCCTCTCAAACAAAAATTTATTTGGTTCTTTGTTACATGTTAAAGACTTTATGTAAGATTTTACTTCTTACTTTGTCAGTTAGCTTTTTAAATATTTATTTTAAAAATTAAAATGTTACTAATATTTTAATAATAAAATTTATTTTAAAAAAATAAACACTTAAAAAATTAATGTTATTAGATTTTTTAGAGTTCACCTTGAAGCCAGGAAGAACTGAATTCAAATCCTGCCTCTGACACATACTGGTTATGTGACTCTGAGCAAATTAGCCTCCCAATGCTTTCAGAAACCCGTTAAGTTGCAGAGAAGGTGCCTACCTGAATGGGTAGATGAATTTTTTTTCAGTTGGGAGTTACCTATATCAATGAAATCCCAAGGCCTGATCCTGTCCTTATTATTAGATTTCTTCTATAGCCTATCGAGATAAATTGATCAACAAATGTTTATTATGCACTTACAATATATCAGGCATTGTGCTAAGAGCTGAGGATACAGAGAAAAAGTAAAAGCCATGCTTGCCCTCACAGTGGAGGAACCAACATGCCCACAAAAAGATGCAAGATATACACAAAATAGATACAAAGTAACTTTAGGTGGAAACACTAGCAACCTGGGGATTGAGAAAAGGTCCTGGATACAAAGTCATATTTGAACTGAATCTTGAAGAAAGTCAGGGATTACAAGATGTGGAGAAAAGGATGGAGCAATCCTAGCATAGGAGACAGTCAGTAAAAAGGCATGGATGCAGGAGACAGAGGGTTGCATGTGAGGAGCAGTAAGAAGGTCAATATGACTAGAAGAGTAATGTGTAGGAAGAAACCAGGTTGTGAAGTGCTTTAAATGCCAAACAGAATTTATGTTTGATGTCAAACGTAACAGGAAGTCACTGAAATTTATTGAGTAGGGGAGGAGCCAACATAATCAGACCTGTACCTATACTTGAGAAAAATCACTTGGGCAGCTGTGGAAAGGACAGAGTGGAGTGAGGTTGGAGGAAGGGAGACTTATTAAGAGGCTACTGAATGCAACAAAGTGGGAGGTAATGAGGTCCTGAACTGGGGTGGTAGCTGTGTTAGCACATATACAGGAGATATTGGGGAAATAGAAATGATGAGACCTAGTAACTGACTGGAAATTAGAGATGAGGGTGAGAAGCTGAGGAAATCACTGAGAATTTGGGACTGGAATGATGGTGATGCCCTTAAAAGAAATAGGCAAATTCACAAGCGTGATGGGTTGGAGGTTGGGGATGATAAGTTCTCTTTTGGAGATGTTAAGTTTGAATGCTTGTGGGACATCCAGTTAGAAATGCCCAGCTGGCGATGCAACACTGGAAATGAGGAGAGAAATTAGAGTTAGGTGTAGAGATCAAAGACCTTTTGGAATCCTGACTCTTTTATCCAATGCTCAAATTGTCCCTTTAAACTTTTTGTTGTTTGTGAAGTAGGTAAGCATATTGTTATACATTCATTCAAGTCATTGATAAAAATGTTGAACAACTTAGACATCTTCCTTCCCCTTGAGTTGAAGCAGTAATGAGTAGTCTTTGCATCCAATCATTCAACCAGTTCCAAATCCACCTAACTTTATGATCATTTAGTTCCCTCGCTTCATTCTAGGACCACCACTTTCTTATCTCGCTCCATCTTATTCCTGGTATTCTATCATCTTGTCTGACCACCCTTTCTCACTATTCTTTACCAGGTCACCATTTACATTCCACTCCCTTAACTGTGGATATTCCCCCAGGCTCTGTCCTGGTTCCCCTTTTCTATATAAAAAACAATGTTAGACTAGATGGTCTTCACGGTTGTAGATCCCTATGATCCTATATGTTCTATATCCCAAACAAAATGATCTAATTGCAAATATCAAAATCCAGCATTTCCTTGTCTTTGCATAGCCATCTCCCATGCCTAAAATGTCTGGGTTCTATGTGGCAGTGCTTGAAGCAATAGAGGCATAGCACATAGAACCCTGGACTTGGGATCAGGAAAAACTGAGTTAAAATTCTTCCTAGCTGTGTGACCCTGGGAAGACTGCAGTCTCTTTGAGACTCTGTTTTCTCATCTGTAAAATGAGTAGTTTAGAACTGATGGTCTCTAAGACCCCTTCCAGCTCTAAATCTATGATACTATGAATCACCTCAAGTAAGAGATTTCTACTGAAAAGCAAAATAAGAATTTGCCAGGGAGGAAATGGCAGGTAGGAAAAGACTTTTATCCCCAAGTAGAATATTACAAAAGCAGAACAAAACCTACCATTCAAGGGACAAGGATGTTTTGGGCTTATATCAGTTTTTCTTAATTTGTGCCAAAAGGGTGAGGTTTTCATAAGCTGTGAATCCCCAGTGGTGTTGGAAATCCAAACACGGTAGTACAGGGCATGTGCAAGATGGACCAGGAAATGAAACGTGTTACACACATGTGAAAAAGCAAAACCTGCCAGGATGATTTCAGCTCCCTGGTGTGGAAGGGAACATGGAAAAAAAAATCCTAACAGGTTCACTCTTATGTTTTTCAACTTTTTGTATGTCATAATCCTCAAAGACATACTGACTCTCAAGAAAGAAACTTCTTTCAAAATTTCATCTCTGCCTTGCTGGTATCCATTGCGTAACTCTAGGAACACCAGGGCCACTGCAGCCTAGAAACAGCTGGGCCACTGTTTCTCTGGCTTCTCCTGACACCCTCAATCTTCCCCTGTCAGGCCCCATACTTCCCCTGGGTTTGTCAAAGAAAAAAAAATTAATGTCAAGGTAATTAGTCACTGTCAAACGAGGCAAGAAGATAAATTATGTCACAGTGCTGGCATTTCCAGATCTCCACAGCCTGGTCACTGACAGTGTGCTGCTCAGTGGGGCAGCTTTGGTGGCCACGTATTGGCCTGAAAAATATTATCCCAGTCCAGCCCTGGTCTTTTTTCTTGGGAACCAAGAGAGTTTTTTTTTTTCCCTACTATCCTCCCATCCCTGATTTGGTATATGCCTATGAGATGGAAGAATCTAGTTACACAGGAAAATGAATGCTGGCATACTTCTTTCTATGCAAAACTGCCTTGTGTTTGAGACCATTGTGTTCCTTTTCTCATCAGTCAGCTTGCTGCAAGCCATCTCTCTGCTAAAGGTTAATAGGATGATTTATTTCTGGGTGCCTGAAGAGGTGGCAATGCTTCAGTTGTTTCAGTCATGTCCAACTCTCTGTGACCCCATTTGGGGTTTTCTTGGCAAAGATAATGGAGTAGTTTGCCATTCCCTTCTCCAGCTCATTTTACAGATGAGGAAACTGAGGAATTAAGTGACTTGCCCAGGGTCATACAGCTAGTGTCTGAGGCCAAATTTGAACTGAGGTCTTTCTGACTTCAAGTTCAGTGCTCTATCCACTTTACCACCTAGTTGCCCTAATGTATGGCCTCACTTCAGTCCATCCTCTACTCAGTTACCAACCTAATCTCCCTAAAATGTAAATCTGATCACATCACTCCCTTATTTAATAAACTCCAATTGTTTCCTCTCACCTACAAGATCAAATATAAAGTTCCAGAGCATTTAAAGCTTTTCATAACCTAGCCTCTTCTTACCTTTCTAATCTTCTTTTAATCTGGTCTTAGACCGTTACTAGCTGTATGACCCTGGGCAGTCACTTAACCCCGTTTGCCTCAGTTTTCTCATCTATAAAATGAGGAAACCACTCCAGCATCTGTGCCAAGAAAACCCCAAATAGGGCCATAGAGAGTTGGACATGATTGAAATGACTAAACAACAAAAAATGCAATTCCTACCATCTACCTTTTTCTTTACTACCCGAGTGATGCTGAACATGCCAGAAGAAGTCATGGGAATATGTGCAGTGGTCCAATGACAAATTAATATCATCTAACTTCAAATGAACCTTCATTACTAGCAATCCTCTTATTCACCTCAAATTGACTGGTTTTTTTTGAGGGGGGAAGGTAGGGCAATTGGGGTTAAATTACTTGCCCAAGTCATTGCCCAAGTCACATGGCTAATTTTTTTGTGTTAAGTGTCAAGGGCAGATTTGAACTCAGGTTCTCCTGACTCCAGGGTTGGTGCTCTATTCACTGTGCCACCCCAAATTGACTAACTGTTGCACACAAACATCTGTTCTCCTACTCAAATCTCCTATATCACTCCATGACCTACCAAAGTGCCTTGTACATAATAAGCACTAAATACTTCTGTGTTGAATTGAGTATCTTTATTCTTAGATGTAATGATACCTTCCCCCTGAGGTTACTTCCCATCTTTTTGTTGTTGTTGTTCAGTTATGTTAGACTCTTTGTGACCACATTTGGTGTTTACTTGACAGAGATACTGGAGTGGTTTGTTATTTCCTTCTCCAGCTCATCTGACAGATGAGGAAACTGAGGCAAACAGTGTGAAGTGCCTTGACCAGGGTCGCACAGCTAGTGTCTGAGGCTGGATTTGAACTCTGGTAGATGAGTCTTCCTGACTCCAGGGCTAGTGCTCTATCCATTGCACCATCTAGCTGCCATTTACCTCCCATCTACGCTTTCCAAATGTGTGTGTATACATTTTGTACGTGCATAGTTGTTGTATGTTGTCTTGCCCACTAGACTGTGAGCTCCTCGATAGCAGTGACTGTTTTTTGCCTTTCTTTGCATCCTTAGCACATTGCCTGACATACCACTAATCCTTTAATAAAGATTTGTTGACTTCTTCCAAAGAGGAATAGCTCTCTTTAAGTGGTGAACATAGTGGAAAAGCATGCAGTGTTTATCAAGAACATGCTTGTGCTCTTGAGAAAAAACAAGAAAGCCTCATGCACTCAGTATGTTTAAAAATGTTAAGGATTTTTAAAAAGAAAAAAACAAACTAGAAAGTAATGGAAATCTCTTCTGAAGACAAATCGGTGTCTTTAAGTAGTGAATATATCCCCAGCCTTACTGTGCTGGCTCATAATTAAGACCGAAAGTCAACAAAACAGTGAAGCTGATCCTAGTGATGCCTGGGGTTCTTTCTACCACGGAGCCAAATGACTCTCCCCAGGGATCTGCTGAATATTCACCTTGACAGAGAACCTGTTGTTCAAAAAGGAATACTCGAAGCCTAAAATGGTACAGTCAGCTTATAACCTACAATAACTGCTGGGTAAAGACAGAATTAAAATTCAGTTCTAAAAACTCTGGAGGAATACTTTAAACTTCCACAGAAAACACACTCATAATGACTGTCTCATTGTGTTTTTCTGTCCTCAAAGACAGTTCATCAGTGCTAGGATACTGCAGGGTACCAGTGAGAGTTGGAAGGGACCAACTAGTCTAATGCCACCATTTTACAGATAAGGAAACTGAGGAACAGCGAGGTAATAGCTTGCTCCCTAGCAGAGGCAGGATTTGAACCTAGGTCCTCCTGACCCCAAATACAGTGTTCTTTCTAAAATAACACATTGCCCTGTTGGGCCCAAAAGTGGTTCCAAAAGAAGGAAAAGGTGATTATTAGCAAGGAGCTGACAGTGATAATAATAATATATTGTTCTTGTATAATATTGTATGATTATTGTAGAATATTGTTTAATAGCGATTGTGAGATATGAGATCATACAATACTTATAATTATATTCTGATATATAATATTATATAATATAATAATGCTAATAACATTTTTATAGCAGTTTAAGGTTTGTAAAACTTCCAGGGAGAGTTGGACACAAAGAAACTTCTGAGAAAAAGAAATGAAGAGTTCTGATCAGGCCAAAAACGTGGCTCTTTCCTGGGCTTATTAGACATTGAAGTGGCTGTTCCTTTCCAGTTGGGATATCCTGGTCAGCCACAGTACTTTTTTGTTTTGTTTTGTTTTTGATTTTTGGAGGGCAATTGGGGTTAAGTGACTTGCCCAAGGTCACATGGCTAGTAAGTGTTAAGTGTCTGAGTCTGAATTTGAACTCAGGTGTTCCTGACTCCAGAGCCAGTGCTCTATTCACTGTGCCACCTAGCCACCCCTAGCCATAGTTCTTTTGACTGATAAGTATCACCAGCTTTGAAGAATGTTAACCCCACCTCCCATTTTCTGTTGAGGGGGGCCATATTCCTCCTAGTTTTGTAACCTCAGTGTCACCTTTGACTTTTGGCATCTCTCATAATGACACCTTCTCTCCACTCACACAGCCACCCCCCACTCCTGGAGGCTGGATTTTTGGGGGAGAAGATTAGGGTAGTGTCTGAGTGGAAAACTCCTATGGGGATGAGACAGATGGGCACAGATGAAGCAACACATGACTCCACAAGATAAACAGCTGAAGCCCAGATTCCCAGTTTGTGAAACCTTGTTGTGGGGTTCATAGCAGGTATGTTAGACAAGGAAGAAAAAGACTGTCAAGTTTCTTATACAATCTCACCCTAAAAGGGGGCATCGTTGATTTTAGAAACTCCCCTGCAGCAATGCCAGCTGAGTCTACCTCTGTCTCAATACTGCTAGGCTGGGGAGCTGGAACAAAAGGACCCTACCTTGCGGTGCTTCACCAGGTAGTAGAGGATTGGAGCTCTGTTACCACTGTCATGTCGAGGCCTCCACACCAGCTCGTAGTAGTCTGTCTTGGATGTCCTAGGAGAGCTAAGAATGATAGGAGCCTCAGCTGGAGACAGCTGGCCCTTTGCAGTTGGGCACTGTAGGGAGCCAGGCAGGGCTGTTGGCCTAGGCCTCAGAAGCATAGCGCGATCCCTCAGAGTCCTGTCAGGGCTGCTAGGCCTAGCAGGAGGTGTGGGACTCTGAGCTGATCCAGGCTTGGCCTCTCGCCATGGTTTCAGGGTTGTTCCTAAAGACAAAAGGGGAAAGAAGACATAAGGAAGAGCCATTTTAAATGCTACTACTTGCCTGGGATTGTCAGAACTTGCCTTTACTGGACATATTAGCTTGAAAATAGAGAAAAGAGTCAAAGAGAATCAGGAGACACGGGAAGTAAGATTCTGAGACCACGATATTAAAAATGAAAATCACTATAAATGAATTATCAATCATGTCTGACTCTTCATGACGCTGTGGACCATCCACGGGGTTTTCTTGGCAAAGGTCCTGGAACAGTCGGTCATTTTTTATTCCAGTGGATTAAAGCAAACATATGTTACGTGATTTGCACAGCAAGTCAGCGCCTGGAGCCACATTTGAACTCAGGCCTTTCTGACTCGGGGCCCAGTGCCCTATCCACTAAGCCACCTAGGGGCTAATGAATGCAGGCTAACATATGCTTAACTCCTCCTACAGAATTGAATACTACACAGGTTCTAGAACTAACCCATCAGTCTCCTTCCTAAGATGGAAAGGAATTTTATGATACTGTGGGGCTGGAGAAAGCAGTATCTGAAATGCTCTCCTCGGACAGCCCAAGTACCCAGTGCACAGACTGAGTGGCTCACAGATGACCACAATGTTTCTAAAGGAGGATGACTTTTATGAGTATTTATAGGCAAAAGTTCTTCTCTCCCATTTTCAGATGGTAGGGCCCAGATGTTAGAATTCAACATATTCAGATTAAGCATTTATCAGAAGTCTAATGTGTCCAAAGCACTGTGCTAGATCCTGGGGGAGATATGAAGATAAATAAGAATCTATTTCTACCCTTACAGAGAATATATTTTTAAAAACTCTGTATCAAAGAGCTGTGTTCAATATCCAGCTCTGCCACTTAGCACTGATGTAGACTTGATGGTCTTGGAGCCTCAGCTTTTCTCACTGGTGAAAAGAGGAGCTTGGGGTAGATAAGGGGCCCCTCCAGCTTCACCGCGATGGCCCCTGTTCTCATGAAGCGCGTAACATACTAATGTCCTGTGCTAATTGGGAGTAAGAAGGGCAAGGATTGAAGAACACCATTACTCTCTAAGGGTCAAATACTATGGCATGCTCACAATGCTTCCCCTACTCCACTGAGGAAACAGAGTGGAAATAAGTTGGGGCAGCTAGATGGTACAGTGGATAGAGCACTGGGCCTGGAGTCAAACCTGCATTCAAATCCAGCCTCAGACTCTTACTAGCTGTGTGATCCTGGGCAAGTCACTTAACCCTGTTTGTCTCAATTTTCTCATCTGTCAAATAAAGTGGAAAAGGAAATGGCAAACCCCTCCAGTGTCTTTGCCAAGAAAACCCCAAAAGGGATCATGAAGAGTCAGACAATACTGAAAACTGACTGAACAGTAACAATAGGGCAGGAATGATGTGGGCTGCGAGAACCTGAGAGTGACTGGGGAACCACAGGAAATTAGAAATCAGCTGAAAGTAGCTGGGAGTGAACCAAACAAACGTTTTCCTCACGAAGCCCTCCCCACTTACACTGACCAGCACTGATCTCCTATCTTCCTTGTATCATTCCTAGCTGTTATTACCTGTAAAATGCGTTTGTCAGAATCTGGTCTTTATATGCAATTCAGAGGTTTGTCACAGACTGTCTCCTATTGGCTTCTAAGTATTATTATGTCCTTTTCTCTGTTAGTCTTGAATTATTCATGCGCATAACTCTTCTCTTTATAGCAAGATCTCAAAATCTCCTTGAAGATAGAACACTCTTATGGTTAGTACTCAATACTTGTTTAGTCAAGTTCAGCTGAGGAAGGTTGACTATCTTTTCTTTGCTCTACAGAGTTAAGGATAAGCAATGAATAAAATACAGATGCAGATGTTGTGGCCAAAAGAAGAAAGGATGTTTTGGGTCAACTCACCAGGCCTGGCTGTCTTCAGCTGTGCCATAGCCTGGGCACTTCCAACTTCATTCTCTGCCATGCACTGGTATACCCCATCATCCTCAGGACCTACGCTCACCACCCGCAGGGCCTTACGGGAGAGCCGCAGACGCTGGCTGGCAGCTAGGGGCACAGCATTTCTCATCCAAAGCACTGAGGGCTGAGGGTTCCCCCGTACTTCACAGGTAAATTTGGCACTCTGTCCCCATGGGATGATCTGCTGAGATAGCTCCATGGTGACCTCAGGGGGCTCTTCATGGGAGAAAAAAATCAAGGTTACAATGGTTGCAAGAGGAAGAAATCTGCTACCTCTTCCTCATGCCCTAAACTGAATGATATCAGAAAAAGTATGGGAGGCTGGCACTCACAGCAACTTCAGGGAAGAGTATGTTATACTCTGCCTGGTTCCATCAAAACAGTTACTAAAGTTCCCATCCTGCTGTGTGGTCACTGTGTGACCTGAGGACCTGACAACATGAATCTAATTTTGCTCATCTGTAGAAGGGAAATAATAGTACAAGGAAGGGAAAAGAGAAGAATGAAGGTGGCTCTCACCAAACACTTGGACATTGTAGAGTATGACTGCTGCTCCTGGCTCCCCAACTCCATTGTCTGCCATGCACCTATAGCTTCCAGAATCCTCCTCACTGGTAGCATCAATCAGGAGGTTGGTGAGCAGGAATCGGGTTTTGTTGTAGCCCACAATACTGGACCCGTCCTTAGCCCACGTAACCCTTGGAGGTGGAATTCCGCTAGCCACACACTCCAGGATAAGGCTCTGGCCCTTGGTCACAATGATGGTCTGAGCTTCTGGGGGGTAAATTATCCGAGCGGCTTCAGCAGTAGAGCCTGGAATGGTAGAGAAGAGAGAAATGGAAGTTTCTAGAAGAGCTAGGTACCATGTCAATAATGCCGTCCTGATAAGACCTGGAAGAGCCAATCTTGGAAACTGATAGAACTTCAGGTAAGTCAACTGAGACTGTATTCCCAGGGACAGTAGAGGTCAGTCCTAAACCCCCAGCCTGTGAATGAATGGGAGTGCTTGGTGGCTGCCCTCATGAAGCATATACTAATAAGCTCCATGTCAGAGGACCTGGTTTCAAAATTCCACTTTCCTCCTTACTAATACACTTGGAAAAATCACTTAACCTCTCAATGCCCCACTTTCTTCATCTGTGCAATGAGAGGTTGAATCAGGAAATTTATAGAAGAGGGTCTCATCCTTTTTTGTGTTATGGACCCCTTTGGCAGTCTGGTGAAATCTATGGAGCCCATTACAGAATAATGGTTTTAACTTTTGAAAAGGGACAGGATCAAAGGGGAAAACAAAATAAGTGTGGGGCGGGATAGGATGGAGGGAAATATAGTTAGTCTTTCACAGTATGACTACTATGGAAATGTTTTGCATAACTATACATGTATAACTTATATTGAATTGCTTATCTTCCCAGTGGGGGTGGGTGAGGAGGGAAGAAGGGAGAGAATCTGGAACTCAAAGTTTTAAAAACAAATGTTTAAAAATTGGGTTTTTTACATGCAACTGGGAAATATGGTATACAGACAAAGGGGTGTAGAAATCCATCTTGCCCTACAAGAAAGTAAGGGGGAGGAGGGAAGAAGGGAACAGGAAATGGGGGTGGATATAAGAGAGGGCAGACCGGGGAAGAGGGTATTCGGTATGCTTCCCATCTTGAGGTGGGGGTAGAGGAAAGATGGGGAGAAAATTTATAACTCAAAATCTCGTGGAAATGAATGTTGAAAACTAAAAATAAATAAATTCTGGGGGGTAAAAGGATAATGGTTTTAAATGCATAAATTAAAACAGATAGAATTACAAACTAGACCAATTTCTATTCCCCACCAGCTGTTCTGTTTGGTTCTAACTCTATAAACATAGTCTCCCTGCCCCCCATGATTGTTGTTGTTCAGTCATATCCAACTCTTTATGACCCCATTTTTGGGGTTTTCTTGGCAAAGATACTGGAGTAGTTTACCATTTCTCTCTCCAGTTCATTTGGCAGATGAGGAAACCGGGTTAAGTGACTTGCCCAGGGTCACATAACAGGTAAATGTCTGAGGCCAGTTTTGAACTCAGAAAGAAGAGTCTTCCTGACTCCAAGCCTGGTGCTCTATCCACTACACCATCTAGCTGCCCTACATAGATTCATCACCAGAAATACCATCATAGAGAATGTTTTAACTTTGGCACTCAAAACCTCCTCAGTATCCTCAGTGGCCTCTCCCCTCTTATTGAAGCCCCAAACTCCCCAAACTTCCCTTTATAGAACAGCTCAAAACTTTCAGCCGATTACACTGCAAGCTCCTTGAGTGGAACTGTCTCTCTTTTCCTTATTTCTGATCCCAGCACTTAGCACAGGGTCTGGCTCATAGTAAGCACTTCGTCAATTTTTATTGACTATTGACTACTGACTACAGTTACCAAAAAATTTGTTAAAAAAAAAAAGTTCACAGAACCTGGGTTAAGAACACCTAATAAGGTACCTGTTAGCTTTAACTCTGTGATCCTATGACCTCTGTCCTCATGGAACATATATAGTGAACTTTTCTAATGTCTAATGTTAAGAAAGAGTAATTGGGACAGCAACTGAAAAGAGCAATGACATTATAAGCTTTAAGACATTTCCTCTACATATTAGCATAGCAAAAAGGGAAAAACTCGAAACCTTCCATTCTGTGCCCCAATACATGGCTACTGCTCTCCTCTCCTGAGAGGGAAACCTACAAATTCTTGGCAGTATGACGAGAGATGCCCACTCCTTATACCATCTGTCAGAGTACAGGTGTGGCAAAGGCTGAAGATCCGTTTTAGGGAGGGAATACTAACTGGAAACACAGCTCCTCAAAGACAAAAGCATTGGTACCCAGGTAGACGAGGAGAGAGAGAGGGAAAAACAAACCCTTGAGCCTCTCGATCTTTGAACACTGAGCTCACATTGCTACCTCGGCTCTCTGAGGCTACTTTTTGCCTACTGACACAGGTCACATTGTAGAGAAAGGAGAGACCCTGCTTCTCAGCCTCCTTCCCTCCTCCATTCTTCAAAAGCAGGAGCATTCCCCAACCCTTAGAAGAACCAAGTTTTCTTACGTCGCACACGAAGCCGATCGCTGGAGACGGAAGTTTTCACCTCCTGAGTCACGGGGTTGTATGCAGCACACTTGTACATCCCTTCATCTTCCTGGCTGGCATTGACAATCTGGAGGTTTCCTGATGGCATGATCAGGTAATTGTCTGTCAAAGAGACAAGGAAACAGATAGGACCTTGATTCATGAGTTTCACCTTGAGCAAGGCAAGGCACATTTCGATCTCTCTCTTTATCACAGATCTAGAGGTGAAAGGGACTTCAGAGGCCGTCTAGCCCCAAACCCTCATTTGACAGATAAGGAAACTGAGGCCCAGGAAGATGAAATTACTTGACCAAGGTTCCACAAATATTAAGCCTCAGATGTGGGCCTGAAGCCACATCCTCTGACTCCAGCACTCTCTCTATTCGACCACATGCCCTTCTTTCCCTACCTTCCAAATAGGGTGTAAAGGTAAAAAGCCAAAGAGAAATTCAGTCATAGCATCCAATTCCCTATTTAAAGATGGAGCAGAGGGAAGACATGCAGGGGAGTAGAAAGAGCGCTGGGCTTCAACTTAGGAGCCCTGACGTGGAATCCTGGCCCGCCGGACCTGCCGCTTATGAACCCTGTGGGCGCATCATTTGATCTCTCTGAGCTTTACGGTTTTTTTCTCCTACTGGCAAAGTGGAGATGAAAATACCTGCCCTGCTCACTTCACAGGGTTGTGGCAAAAATTAAATGAGATAATGAATGTGCAATCACTTTGAAAAGCAATAAGGATTATAAAACAGCCCTGCCGGTCATGCCTGGGCCAGCTCAAACGCCATTTCCTTCACCAGTCCTTCTCTTACGCCCTCTGCCAAAATGATTTCTCCCTTCTGTGGGCTTCTATAGCAATTTGCTGGTTCTGCCCCTACACAATTACCACAGACTCTATTTTGTATTACAACTATTTATATACAAGCATTATTTTTCCCTGGTAGAATGTAAACTCCTTAAGGGTAGGGTCTAATTTATCTTTGTGTGTCTGCCAGCACATCATCTTATCTTTGTGTCTTTACCACCTCAGCATCTTATACAAAGCAAGCATTTAACAGACACTTGTTGGAAGAATGGATGAAATCCAAGCTACCATTGTTCTGCCAGCTTAGTGAAACTCTTCCTTTTTAAAGCACCAAACACAGTGGTTTATTTCAGTGGGCACTGGACCCTGAGTCTGCCATGGGAAGGGTTAATTAACTAAGGAGCAGCTTCCCCCACTCCTTGACACCCCAACTGTCTCGGTGGCTTTTGGCGTCTCTCTGCAGGTGAGATACTGACTTGTCAGTTTTCTCTTTGTTTTGATTTTCTTCCCTGGGAGAGAGCTTTGTCCCTGCAGCTCCAGACAAGCCATTCCAGGAGACGTGGGAGGGAGGCAACAGCCCCAGGTGTACTGGTGTTAATAGCAATTCAGTGAGGTGAATGGAGATCCCATAACTTTTCTGGGACTGGAGCAAGCTTTGGGGAGAGGCCTGGCTGCCTAGCTTCCGCTGGTGGCAAGAGAGAATTAAAATTCTTCCTCCACTCATTCCGTGCCTTAGCCCACCCCATCACCATCTTAGGGGAAAAATATGTCATCTAGTGATCCTGTTACCAGGTTCATAAGTCCCAAGGAGGCTAATAAGGAAGGTGGAATAAGCATTTATATAGTTATATATGTGTGTATACATATACATATATGTATACATGTATACATACACATATACATATAGAAAATATATATTATATATATGCACATTACATACCAGGCTCTATGCTAAATAAGCACTTTAGAAATATTATCTCATTTGATCCTCAAAACCACTCTGTGAGGTGTTAACTAGTGTTAGTCTTATTTTACATTTGAGGAAACTGAGGCAAACAGAGGTTAAGTGATTTGTCCAGGGTCATCCAGTTAGTCAGTGTCTGAGGTCAGACCCAACAATCTGTCTATTTATTCCACTTAGCTACCTCTAAGGTTAACACGGAAAGAATGATCCAAAATATCACCAAAGATTGGTAGCGGCACTCAGGAAACTGCTTTTGCTCTTTCTTTGCAGCCCTAGTACTCAGCACAGAGTAACCGTTTATTAACTGCTTATTGATCGATTGATAGAAAAAAACTGGAAACCAAAATGGATGTGCATCGATTGGGTAATGGCTGAACAAATTCTGGTGTATGAAGGTAATGGAATATTATTGTCCCATAAGGAACAGTGAATAGGAGGGATTAATGGAAAGAGTTGTATCAAGTGATACAAAGTGAAGAAAGCAGAGACAAGAAGAGCCACACAATGACTATGATAATGTCAAGGATAACACTACAGGGCAGTGGAACTCTGATGAATGAATGATAATAAATAGTCTCCAGCCCCAGAGACCTGATAAGGAAAGACATCTTCCTCTTGGTAAAGCAGGGGGTACTATGGCTTATGGGAGTTGGTGTATGCTCTTAGAAGTGGTCACCATATCAGAAGGCTCTGTTTAAGTGTTTTTCTTCATTACAAAAAAGGGTTCTATGGGTGTGGGGGGGGGGTTGGGCACGCATATGAATGTGTGTGTGTGTGTGCATTCCAACAGCATATCCCAGGGACGATGAAATTCACTCTAGGGATCAGGTGGGGAGGAGGTCTTTGAGCAGTGGTTCTCAACCTGTGGGTCACGACCCCTTTGGGGGTCGGAACGACCCTTTCACAGGGGTTGCCTAAGACCATCGGAAAACACATATTCCTGATGGTCTTAGGAACCGAGACACAGCTCCTCTATCCATCTCCAGGTGGGTCCGCCCACATGCAGATACACCCACATACCAGTATTAAAGGGTCACAGCTTTAGGAAGGTTGAGAACCACTGTCTTTGAGTGTTTTAGGGACTTGGGGAAGTAGCAGAAAATCAGTTCCCTCACCTCATTTTGGGGCATGGTTTGCATCATTTTAGACAAGTCTTTCCATGTTTCTGTGAATCCCTCACATGTGTTATTTCTTATGGTACAATAATATTCTATTACATTCATATACCACAATTTGTTCAGTCAACACTCAATTGATACACACCCATTTTTACTATCAATCAATCAATAAGTAGTTATTGTTTACTCTGGGCCACACCCATTTTGTTGCCATTAAATAAACCTGTCAATCAACAATAACTAAGATGTGAAAACAATAAAGCTCTTAAATGAAATAAAGAGAATGATCAGGAAGTTCCAGTAGCTGTGGGAAAACAAAAATTACTTCAGGGAAAGAACTTAAAATTTTTTTTTTTTGCAGGGGGGAAGGCAGGGCAATTGGGGTTAAGTGACTTGCCCAAGGTCCCACAGCTACTAAGTGTCAAGTGTCTGAGGTCACATTTGAACTCAGGTCCTCCTGACTCCAGGGCTGGTGCTCTACGCACTGCAGCGCCACCTCGCTGCCCCAAGGGAAAGAACTTTTTAAGGTGTGAGGAAAGAGTCCCATATTTGTGTGGCACCAGAGAACCTGGGTTTGAATCCTGGCTTTGCTTTTTACTACCAAGACAAGTCACTTCAGGTCTTGGGGTCTCAGTTCCCTCATCTCATAAAATAAAACAGGAGAGAAAAAGTTAGGCAGTTCTATATCCTACAATGCTATGAAGAAGTTGGATTTACTTCTAAGCATAGCCTCTTAACCATGAGAAGTGACTGGATTTGGGAAAGGGAGGGAGATAGCACATTCTGGGAAACAGCAAATATTTTCCTAGTTGGAAGCTCTGAGATACATGGAGAAAACCCATTAAAAAAAAAAAAATCAAATCCATCACAGTGAGGACTGAAGAGGATCAAATGGCAAGAGTTTAGGGATATAACTCAGGACCCCTAAATGGTGGGATATTCTTTGATAAAAGGTTAAAAAAAAGTAGCAAACAAGTTCTCCAGGTCAATCAAGGGCGGGGAGGGGGGGAGCTTTCGATTCAGTTAAATTTAACTCAATAAATACTTATTAAGCAACTACTGTATGCTAGGCACTGAGGATTAACATTCAGAAACAGCAAACATTCCCTGCCTTATGAGGAATACAGCATGGAGGCAGCAAGTAAACACGGAAGAGTCAGAAGAGGGAGAGTGTGCTGAAGAGTTCAAGAACAAGAGGAAGAGGCGTGTGAGCGGAGCCCCAGTGACGGTAAGCCCGGATTCTAAGTGCTATAGCTGGAGAGGGAATGTACTTGAGGTTTAAGGGGGTAATAACAGAGAGGTGCTGAGTTTGGCTAAAACATAGAGTGTGTGAGGGAGAACAGGCGTCAATAAGTCTAGGGGGACAACAGAGAGTCAGCAAAGATTCTTGAGCGCAAGAGTGACATTATTAGATCTGAGTTTTTAGGAATATAATGTGGGCAGCTTTATGGAACATGAACGGAAGATGGGAGAGACAGGAAGCACTGAATTAAATAAATTCCTACAGCATATCCCAGGGACAATGAAATTCACTCCAGGGATTGGGTGGGGAGGAGGTCTTTGAGTGTTTTAGGCATTGGGGAAGAAGCAGAAAAACAGTACTGGGGTCAAGACTTTATTTAGAGACCTAAGGAGGCAAGAGCAGGGAAGGCCAGCGGCTTTTGCAGCCCTGCCACCCCCTCGACTACTGACCTCTAGAGGCTTCCAGCCATTCTTGTTTGACACTGTAGCGAACCTGGGCTTTTGGATGACTTTCTGGAAGGTCACAGGCAATGACAGCTGTATTCCCCTCATCCACTTCAATAATATGCTGGCCATCAAACTTGAAGTCCTGGAGATCTACAAAAAGAAGGTAAAAATGCTTAGTTGGGTTTGTTAGAAGCTATAAACATTATAGAAACTTAAAAAAAAATCCCAAATCTTTAACTCTTGACTTTTTTCAGACAGATTTTTATAATCAGGTTATATCACACTTAGGACATATGGCAGGAAGTCTGGGTTTGGGGTGTGGAAGTGTCATCATTTACTATCTACAAAAGTTCACAGGGTTACATGCATTGAACCTTACCATGTAAGGGGAACTCCCTTAGGTACAGTTAAACTTAGTGGATGGGGAGGGCAGAGAGGCTATAAAGGGGCTAAATCAGGATGCTGACACCTACAAAAGGTATCTGCCTTTTCCATTATACAGATCAGAAAGGAAGGGGGTGGTTCTTCCTTTTTTTTCCTTTCTTTTCTCTTTCCTTGCTTTCTACTCCTGCCCCAAACAGTCTTTCTTAATCACACTGGAAATGATCTGTTACCCAAAGCCTTCATTGCCATGTGGATTAGATAAACTCACAGAGTTTAAACAAAAAAATAAAATAAAAAATAGGATTAGCTCTCTTCTTCAGGCTAGCCTGGAATACATTTCCTCAGCTTTTCTCCCAGGCCTCAACATAGAACGTTACTAGACCTGAGACTGTGCGCAAGTTACAACCAGGATACTAGCTGAGTTATTATTATAATTGTGATACCAATGATGTAATAACAGCTCATATTTATACAGCACTTTAAGAAACTTGTTGCATATATTATGTATATATTATATATATTTGATCTTTGTAAAAATCCTGGGATGGGAAATAGTATGATCTCCTTTTTATATATGAGAAGATTGAGGCTCTAAGGCTCGCTGGTAAGTTGCTTTCCCTTTCAGTCCTTCCAAGATCACATTGTTAGTAATCTGCAGAGCTAGCACCGGAACCCAGGTTTTCTAGCATTGGATTTCTAGATCCATGGCTTTTCCTGTTATATTAGCCTTCCAAGTCTTGACACACGTGACTACTGTAGTCTGCGTGGATAAGTCCTCTCCTAGGAGAGATGGAAAAAGTGAAGAGGCTCTTTGAAGCATTGAAGGGCAAGAAGAGGAGACAGGCCAGGAAGGGTTGACTGGGGCAGTATATATTACTCTGGCTTTAGTCAAATGAGAACAAAATATAAAGATATTGAAGTCTATAAGTACCTGTCTGGTTGTCCTCACTAGGCTGGATAAAGGACAGTCAGGCTTCTGAGCATGGGAGAGAAGGGGGCTCATCTTGGGGAAAGTGGCAAGATTGTGTAAACATCTCTTAAAAGACTATGAAGAAAGAAGTCAGAAGGAATAGGAGCAAATCCTCAAAACAAAATTAGTGGAATATGAATCTTCTGTGAAATCTCTTGTCACCTTTTAAAAAGATGAGGCTAAGGTTTAGAGCGGTGGTTCTCAACCTGTGGGTCGCAATCCTTTTGGAGGTCGAATGACCCTTTCACAGGGGTCACAGGGGTCACCTAAGACCATCAGAAAACATATTTCCGATGGTCTTAGGAACCGAGGCACTGCTCCTCTATTGGTCTCCAGGCGGGTCCACCCACATGCAGATACGCCCACATACGAGTATTAAAGAGTTGTGGCATTAGGAAGATTGAGAACCACTGGTTTAGAGACATCTGCCCTTTCCAAAGGGAATCCCATGTGATGTATGTAAGTTATTTTACACATACACATACACTCACACACACAGTTTTCTTATCTTCAGAAGAATCGTTTTTGAGGATCAAATGAATAACATGTCAAGTGTTTTGCAAATCTTTAAGTTTTCAATCTCCTTTCTCTCCCTCTTTCCCCCTTTACCTCCTCTCTCCCATCTCCCCCACTAAAGATTTTGTTTTTGTTGTTGTTTCCTCCAAACTGGAAATGTCCCAACCAGGTACTATCAATACCACATTCTGCAATATCATCACAGCTCATTGTAAAATGACCAAAAGATACCACCAGCTTTTATTGCTCCTCCCCTCTAGCTCTAGAAAAGGCAAAAGGTAGGTAAAAAGTCAGACTCTCACCAAAGACCCCAGTTGGGATTTTCTCGGCAAAGGTGCAGGAGTGGTTTGCCATTTCCTTTTCCATTTCATTTGACAGATGAGGAAAATGAGGCAAACAGAGTCACACAGCTAGTAAGTGTCTAAGGCCAGACTTGAACTCAGGAAGATGAGTCTGTCCACTGCCCCACCTAGATACCCAAAGGCCAGAGAGTAATTGCCAAATTCAAAACTACAGGCACTACACCAAAGTAATAAGGATTTTTTAGGTGGTTTCCCACTTAGTGGACATGTCATAATCTGAAGACTATCATCAATAGTGAAGCATCTGGGTTTCTGAACTCCAGTTACTGTCCCTTTGACCTAAGCATACTTTACAGTGTGAAAAATGACTCGATGACCTCTAAGGTCCCCATAGTTACTGTGGTAGCTGGCACAGAGTAAATGTTCGCTGACTGATTGAATTGTATTGTCCTGCCCAAGTTTGGCTAACTGTGGCTACTTTTACCAGAGTTTTACTCCAGTGTCTCATTGTGACATTAATGTGGCTCTGTTTTCAAAAGCCATGACAGTGAAGCCTAGGTTCTAGCAGATTTGACCAAGCTGGAAAGACTTCAAATATGGACCTGGTAATTAAATGTATGTCTAGTAATTAAATGTGTGAACTCACTAGGTTCAAAGGGGTTAATTGGCAGGTTGGCCACATGAATTTTTTTTGACCATTGAAACTTCTGAAGGATGTGTACCAAGTCAGAGAAGAGTAGTGATCAGCATCAGTGAAGGGAGAGCTCCACTGAAGAAAACATAGATTCTCAAAATATTGAAGCAAGGAAAAAAAAATCATGCCTGCAATCAATAAACATTTATCATGGACTTACCATGTGTTAGGCACTATGCCAAGTGCTACAGATACAAAGCAAAGGGAAAAGCTGTCTCAGCCATCAAGAAAAGCTCCTCATAGAGGAGAAGAAGATGATGTTCCTAGGGTTGGAAGGTCATCTAATCAAACCCCATCATTTTACAGATGGGGAAAGTAAAGTCCAAAGATATTACTGGCTTGTTCAAGATCACACAGGTATGTGAACTCGGGACCTTTCACTCCAAATTCAACCCTCTTTCCACTGCACAACACTGCTCCTCCACTGTGGGTTAGGGGAATGCATCACTTTATATAGAATTCACAGAGACGAGGAAAATGACAAGTTGCCTAAATGAGCACTTTGTATTTCTCTAAGGTACTGCAAGTATAAATAGCTTCCTTGTACTAGACTGTAGGCTGCTCAAGGACAGGTGACATGTCTCAACCAGCTCCTCAGTTCAAATAGCACTTTTTCCAGGAGGTTCTTTCAGATGCTAGCATCCTCCACTCTAAGGCTACCTTCCATCAATTCTTTATGCAGCTTGTACATACCTAGGTATGTCCATGATGTCTTCCCCACTGGAACATAAGCTTCTTGAAGGCAGAAACTACTTGTTTTGCTTTGCATCCTCAGTGCTTAGCACAGTGATAAGCTATTGCAATAGTTTAATAAATCCTTGGTGGTTGATAGAATTGCATTGCATAAATAATAATAAAGCTAGCATTTGTAGAGTCCTTTAATATTTGTCCAGAACTTTACAATACTGTCTCATTTTATCCTCAAAACAATCCAGGAAGGTAGGTGCTATTATTATCCTCATTTCACAGATGAGGAAACTGAGATAGATAGAGGTTATGAACTGCCCAGTATCACCGAGCTAATGATTGTTGAAGGCTAGATTTAAACTCAGGTCTTTCTGACTTATGCTAGTTAGCTACTTAATAAATGTTCAACTAAGTGAAAGCGAGTTTTCATCACCCAGCAATCCTTGGTGATTCATGCTAATGGTGTCACTGTTCAATCTTGTAAATACTCTCTTTTGGGTGGAAATACGGCAATCCTCAGCTTTGCCGTCCTTTAATTTTTTTACTTACTTGTATCTTGTCTACCCCAAGAGATGGTAAGCTTCTGAGAGACACATCCCATTACCTCTGGCATAGTGCTAAGGGTGCCATCTGTCCTCAATACATACTTGCTAACGTATTTATCAATAATGTTTGAGAGCTTCTCATCCTAGAAGAATGGGAGGGTCCTGCTTAGAGATGAGGATGACCTGAATAATGGAAAATGAAAGCATGGCCCTTGCCCAAAGTATTCTAGTGAAATATCTGGAGCTTTGTTTTTTCAAAGCAAATGCATTTTTTTAAAGCAAAGGTACTAATCCTCCTTCAGGATGGTGCATATGGTACATGCCAAGTTGGGAGATTCTGAACAAAGCAAGTTTTGAATTATTGAAGGCTTACGGGCATCTGAAACATTCCTTAATGGCTGAGAAGAACTCTCTTTCATGGTCTGATAAATCCAAAACAACTCCACCAGGATTGTATTCTTTTTTTTCCCCTTCTGAACTGTTCCAAAGAAATTTGCTTGAAGCAAAAACAAATTGAAACTAGAGATGCGCCACTAAAATGAGTTTGGCACCGGCATCATCTCCACCTTAACAACAATGGGGCACTTACTGACACATTGCAACTGAAGGCTTTTAGTGAGGCAGGAAGAACCAACTGACCATGCAAATTCTGGTAGAGGGGATCATTCAACAGATCACGCAACCTGGGCTTCATGGGAGCCCAAACAAAATGAAAAACACTAATCACGTCCTTCCACAACCCATTTCTCCTTCTTTTGCATTGCTCAGTATGATGCAAAATTATGTTCATTTAGATGAGGAAGTACTAAGTTTGCCTTGCAAATGAGATAAAAAACAACACAAAGCAAAATGGCCCTGTATGTTCTGGTGCCAAAATGTCCGCAACAGTTAGTGCAGATGGAACAGAAGGAAACTGTAACTTGGTTTTCAACTGTCCCCATGTACCACCTGGCAGGCTAGCCTTCCAAGCTTAAAAAAAACCAAACAAGTCACCAACGAAATAGTCACTTTGCCAGGAAAAAAAAAGTTCTAATTTGGCCGCCTAAGTTAAATCTTAAACTTTCTCCAAATGATGAAAGACAGAGTGATAAAATTATTGAGTGTTGTACCCTCCCCATTTTCTAGTGTTACAGGGAGAAAAGGCAAATGAAGGGGGTACAGGGAAGTGCCTCAGAATACATGGCTGTGTCTAATCAGCCATAGGGCAGATGCAGATGAAGAAAGAAGATGAGGTTGGCAGCATATTAAGAAAACCAGGCTCTAGCCCAAAAGCTTTTTGTCTGCTATGCTTTTTGACCAGCGTGCCTCTGTCTTCACTTGGGCTACCATCCTGGGGAATAACGACCAGCCCTTAAAAGCAAGAATAAGTGTGGCAGGCTGCTGCTGCAGAATGATGAATCAGATCTTCATGGAGAAATCGTCTGACCTGATGCCTGTCTCTGCCTGCATGCTGGTACATTTGAAAAATCCATTAGAAGAATGTTTTCACAGCATTAATCTCTTTCCTTTCCTCTCCACCTCCGTCCCTTGCATCCTTCCTTTGTGCATTCTCCCAGCTCCATTTATTAACTAGTCCACATTAATCAAATGCTTATGTATCATCTTCTGTTGGTTTTCCAGTTCTTAACACATGACATGTATCACGGCAGCCTTTTGGGGACCATCTCTTTCTCTGTTGTAGTTGCTTAATATTTATCAGGAGCACACAATATTCCGGGCACCTATCTGGCATAGTTCTTACCCTCTGAGAGTTGACATTCCAAGGTGAAACGACACATGTATCAATGTACAATTACAGTTGAACTCCCAGTTTCACTGTGTGAAGTGATACCGATTAATGTGTGCATGCTTTGTACAGCACAATGAATGTTTCCATTTACACAATGCCCTGGTCCACATTTGCACAGTATGCCAGGCACGGGAAAGCCATGGAGGGGTGCCAAAGTTAGTGGTGGGATGATTGTCAGTGCCACGCAGGCAACTGCCACCATCTGAGCTATAGGCATAACTACAGAGTACATAAAGCTTTATCTTTGGCAGTATGGCTGAGTAGCCAGAGTGCTACATATGGAAATAGGAAGGACTGGGTTCAAATCCTGCCTTTGGCATTTACTAGCTAGGCGATCTTGGTAAAGTCACTTAATTTCTTTTATGCTTCAATTTCCTCCACTGTGAAATGGTCTCTAAGGGCCACTTCATTCTAAATTACGATAAAACATTTAAATAATGCTACTAACATTTCAAAAAGGCTATTAAGTCTGTTGTGACACATGATGTTTAATTTTTTTTTTTTTTGCTTTTTGAAGGGGGGAAGGCCGGGCAATTGGGATTAAGTGACTTGCCCAAGGTCACACAGCTAGTAAGTGTTACTGTCTGAGGCGGGATTTGAACCAGTTCCTCCTGACTCCAGGGCCGGTGCTCTATTCACTGCACCATCTAGCCTCCCCTAAATATTTTTTTTAATGCGGTTATTAAGTCAAGAAGCACTAATTAGAGGGCAGCCAGGTATCACAATGAATAAAGCATCGATTCTGGAGTCAGGAGGACCTGAGTTCAAATATGGCCTCAGACACTTAATACTTACTAGCTGCGTGACCTTGGGCAAGTCACTTAACCCCAATTGTCCTGCCTTCCCCCCTCTAAAAAAGACAAAAAGAAAAAGAAGCACTACTTAGGCAACTACTAGGTTCCAGATACTGTGCTAAATGATGGAAACACAAAGAGTCAAAAAATAAAGGTCTTTGCTCTTAAGGAACTCACAGTTCAGTGTGGAAGACAACATGCAACTGACTATGTACAAATAAGATCTATGCAGAATAAATGAGAGCTAACAAACCTCTAATTTTCATTAGATTGAACACTAGCTACTCAGTTCATTAACTATCTCATTTTCATACTGTCATCTTTTCTTCTCTCCATCACTTTCACATAATCTATAATGTTGGTGGGTTCTCTTGCTGGTTTGTTTTTTGGGGTGGGAGGAGACATCTTGCCACTGAAGAAAAAACATGGCATAATGGATAGTGTCAGGCTTAGAGCTTAGAAGACCTGGTCTCAAAAGGCTGCCTCTGATACTTAGGAGGGCCAGAACCCGTCACTTAACCTTCATTGGCTTTAGGTAATTCCAAAGGATTTATCTACTAAATCCCCTGTTGCTACTCAAGATTTGCCAGTGTTGTACAAACATAGCAACAACACACTTTTAAAGCTTAATTTCATTTTTACTTCCCGTCTCTCTCTGTGCTTACCCCTTCCTCTCCTAGAACTGAGTCAAAGTTCATTTCTGGGCAAACAACAAACCAGTACCAGAAATAAACCAGTACCATCATCTTGATGCTGAAAAGCAAGTAGCAGAGACCCTTTCTGCATTAGCTCTGACTCCATATGATAACTCTGGCTTCTCACCCTTCCATCCTTCACTAACACTCTAATCTTCCCGCTATCACCTTTCCTTCCCACCCCTCCCTGCTCTCACATCTCACCCGCCATGCTTATGCTTCTGGTCAGGTATGGAGCAGATCCACCAAGCTGTGGTGTCACCACAAGGGGTTTGTTTGGCAATGCTGTCTGGACTGGGAGGCAGTAACATTGCCCACGGCGTGTTTTTCTGTTGACTGATAGTTCTATAACCCCACCAACACAGGCTTCAGGCATCAACATGTCTGTTCAGGGTCTTGCCAGGTTATGAACCATGGGAAGGCTTCCCATGGAGGTTTCCATTACTGGAAACATTGCTCTCATTTTCCTCCTAGGCCTTTACGATCCCCTTCTGCAGAATGCTAATGGAACTGAAGCAATCAATCCTACAGCACTGTAAATCAGGGCATAGAGTAGAGTGTAATGGAAAATCAACATGACTGGGACTCAGAGAGAGAGAGAGAGAGGGGAAGAGAGGGGGAGAGAGAAAGAGGGGAGAGAGAGAGAGACAGAGAGAGGGAGAGAGAGAGAGAAATGGGTTCATCCATCTCTGATTTTCTATGTGGTCATCTAAATAAATGGTCATTCTATATGAACATTTCACAAATTCTTCATGCTTCAGTGTCCTGATCGATAAACTAAAGACAGTAAAACTAGGTTCAGCATGGCCTAGTGAGTAGGTCATTGGACTAGATGCCAAGAGCACATGGGTTAAAATCCCACTTTAGATATTTACTAGTTGTGTGACTCTGGAAAAATCACTTAAATCCTTGGTGCCTCAGTTTCCCTATCTGTAAAAAGCAAGGATTAGACTTGATGGCCTTTCAGCTCAAAAACTATGATCCCATGAATAATGATAACATATCAGAGTATTATTAGGTGAACACAAAAAATGGTCACTCTGATGGCTGATGCTGAGAAACTACATCACCTAAAGTGAAAATAAAAGCTTGAATTTAAAGCCAGTTAGATGGTTTCTTTGGGGGGTGGGAAGGAATTAGGATGGTATTTCAGAAAGCTCATTTCTCTAATGGTAAATAGAACCTGAACTTGTAGTCAGGAAAATGTTCAAATCCTTACTAAGACGTCTAGCTGTGTGACCTTGGGTAAGTCACTTTAACTGTTCTATGCCTCAGTTTCCCAAGAAGTTAAACTCAGTGGTTTCTAAGGTCCCTTCCAGCCCTAAATCTATAATTCTATGGAGAGCTATTACCACTATTTGTAGCCAAGCAACAGAAAACCAGCAATGTGTGGAGCCCAAACAGGTTCCACACGTCAAGAAGCGATGATTTCACAATGTGTGGAAACTCTCTCCACTTGTATAGTCTCTAATTTAGTAGCAAGTTTTAGAAAGCTGCCTGAAGCTCAGAGATTTTAAGTAACTTTTCCAAGATCACATATCTATAAAATATAAGATATGAGATTTGAACTCAGTTCTTCCTACTTCCAAGGTCAACCGTCTATCTACTATGCCACATTGCCTCTTTAAATAGGTTCCCAAAAGCCAAAACAAATCACTAGTCAGCAAAACCAAGATAGTCTTTTATGGACATCATCACTGTGTCAGGAGAGAGTGATCAGCAGGAATGCTCAGGAAACTGGGATTAGCATAGGTGGTGATGCTTTACCTCCTGTGGATTCAGAAGGCTGCTCTCACGTGGGTTTTCTAAACAGCTCTGAAGGTACCACGACAATGTTAACTCCAGAGTTCTGTTCCTGACAGTCGTGGAAATGGGACACATTGATCAAACTTTCTCATTAAGGTAAAGCTTTCTTGCTAACTTGCTCATTTTCTCAAATTATAAAAGAAATTCTTGATCAATCTGACATAAACTTGCTGAGACTCATCTTGAGGCATCTAGATGGCAAAACAGATCCTGAGTGACCCTGGGCAAGCCACTTAATCTCCATCTGCCTCATTTTTCTCATCTATAAAAAGGGGATGATAAGAGCACCTACCATCCAGGGTTGCTGTGAGAATAAAATGAAATCATATTTGTAAAGCTTTTTGCAAATGTTAAAGCATGTATAAATGCTGGCTATTATATTAACTTGCACTCAGATCCAAACAGTGAAGAAAACTTGGGGATGAAGGAGAGAAGAGAAGAAGACAAATATAAAGAATTGAGAGACCAAGAAAGAAAGAGAAGGAAGGAAAAGGGAGGGTTTTACAAAATCATAAAATGATCTGCTGGAAACTGACTTGATATTTCAGTAATTTCTTGGCTTCTTTAACATAAAAATAATTTTTAAAAGGCATAATAGAGAACTAGAGATGTGATTAATCTTTTAAGACAAGTCAAGGATGAGAGCCATGTTTCCACTGGGTATTGAAGCCAGATGAAGGTTAACTCTTAATGCAGAAGATGTTTGCAGGACATCTTGTTCATCTGACTCTTTGAGTATTGCTATGAGGTGGGGTTGGTCAGCAGGATGGAGAGTTTCTTTGGGACTTGATCAAGGAATGAAATGACTGGAAAAAAATATACTAAAGAGAAAAAAAGAGATGGAAAAAAATGTTTTTCTTGCCTGAAACCCACATAATGTATGTTTCTCTGATCAATCAAATACAAGCTATAAACTTAGCAGTGGGAAAATGAATGTGCATCCTGGTGGTCTGGATTAATCATGGCCCAGACTGGATCCTGGTGTGGCCTTAAGCAATGCTGGCGGCGATTGTGCATAAAGAGAAAGAGAAAAAAAACAGAAAATGGTGAATCCTGAGACATTCATATATAGGCACACGAGGAGCAGAAGAGAGACAAATACTCTAGCCAAGCAATCTGTATGGAGAGTGGAATAGGAGTATTTATTATTCAGAGAATACAGGAACAGTTGTACTGAGTTAGACCAATGGCCAGCAATAAAAGTTAGCATTTATGTAGCACTTTAAGGTTTGCAAAGTGTTCTATCTCATTCGACCCTCATAAATGCCCTGTGAAACGGGTGCTATTAATACCCCCATTTTGCAGATGATCAAACTAAGTCTGAGAGTAAAAAAGTATAAAGTATATGAGGCAAGATCTGAATTGGTCATTTGTCACTAAGTTCAGCACTGTATGTACCACATCACAAAGATGAACTAGGAACACCCACAAGACATGATTTTACCTCCTGGCACCAACGTATGCTTTGTATTCCAAGACTGTGTTACCTGTTATAAAAGTACTTTGAAAATTTTTCCTCAATTTACCTGATACAAGTTTCAAGATTCAGCATTGGACTCCAATGTATCAGTACTTGGTAAACAAGTCTGTGTTCATTCTCTTTATACTTTTTAAGTTTTTATAAATTTTAACCACATCTTTTGTTGATGTTCATCTTTTCACATTGCAATGCTTTTCTCTTTTTTGGATATTGTCATTGTTTTTAGCCTGTCCCTATAAAACATTCAAATGATTATGTAGTCAGTTTTCTTCCTTTGATGAAAACAACAACCATAAAACCCTTATTGCTGTTGCAACTCCTTGTAAGGGACTCCATCAATCTGATCATTTCTGTAGCCCTTCTCCTGCTTCCTGTCAACTTCTCCTCTAGTATTCCAGTTTATAGAGCCTCCTTTAGAACCCATCTAAGAAACTAAAAGTCTACTAGTTCTTTCTAACTCTCCTGAGAGCGGATGGGCTCTTTCAAATGACAGGGTGTGAATTTTTGTCAGTCACCAGGTTCTACATTCTTACTCATGACTTCCTTTGAAAATCCCATATGGATGAATATCATCTGGTCCTGGTGCTTTACCAATAACTAAGTCAACCATCATATCTAGACCATCTGATGTACTTACCACTATTTGTTCTAAAACCTCTTTCTTCCTTATCTCTGAACAATGAGGGACACCAGGAATCCCTCTATCATATTCCTTAACACATACCAAGATAAGACATTCACTTTAGTCTATGTGCTATCTCTTTTTCATCTCTGAGTGACCCTTAAGATGATTTGGGCTTCCAGTCTTCCTGTTAGCACTTATCCTCCCCTAAGCCCAATTGCTTTCACATAAGTGAGGTTCCCTCTCCTACTCCACCCCAACCCTTAAAGGTTTTTAGGAGGTTAGATGATCACTTGTTACAGTGAAGATTGCTCTTATGTATGGGTTGGCCAGTTGGCATCTTCCAACTCTCAAATTTTGTGATTATGCTTATACTGATTATCCAGTATAGATCAAATTCACCAAGATATGGTGATCACAAGAGGTCTGATCAACATTCAAATGATTATTTAGTCAGTTTTCTTCCTTTGACGAAAACAACAACAATAAAACCCTTATTGCTGTTGTAATTCCTTGAAAGATACTCCTAGAATTCTTCTTCAGTCCAATTTCTATCCTGGATCTAACCTGGTCTTTTTTATGGGTTTGCCTGCTCTCCTTGCTCAGAAAAGAGTGTCTACGCTTTAGGGGTGCATGTGTGTAATGTCTACATGCTAGGAATGCATATTGTGTGGGTATGATTGGTCAGACTTGTAAATGAGGGACTGAAGGGACAGTACAAGAGTGTCCTTGCTAGAGAAAAATCATCAGAAAGGGTGTGAGCACAAGTCTCAAGCTGATGAAGCTCACTCCCATTCTATTTATTACTTTAGAGGCTGTACCAGAAAAGTTTAGGGAAAATTTTCTCTTGTTGGAAGACGTCCTAATCAACCATATTATATTTTAAGTAAATATCAAGAAATTTATTTAAGTCTATATGCTGATATTACTGATATTACCTCCAGCACCAGATTTCACTTGCAGACATATCTTCCTTCAGATGAGAAACTCAGGAAGCCGACTGTGTTTTCATTTCTCCCCCAACACCTCTGCCCTCCTGCTGTCTCCTACCCCCACCCTGGCCCATCCTCCCCAGAACAAGCTTCCTGGAGAAGTCAAGGCCAGCAGACAAATGTTTTTCCAATATGCCACTGATGTTTCCCCCCTGTGTTATCAGGGGAGTCTCTGAAAGAATGAGAGTTGAAGCAGAAAGAGTGGGGAGCATGTGAGAAGAGAAGAAAAACTCCTAGGTTTCCTTTCCAGTTTGAAAAGTTCTCAATGGGGACAAAAGTAAGAAATGGGGGCAAATTGTAGAACTAGGTGAGCGATGGGAAGGGATAGGTATATGTATTTTCTTCCTAAAAGTAGCTTTGGAATCTAACTGAACCTATTATGGAAATTTAAATTTCTTACCCCTGTCCTGGGCAATGTGGCCATGAGCAGGATAGAAATAAGTTATACATTTCAGTTCTAAAGGTAGTATTGGTACACAAAAAGTTAAAATATCAGCTTAGGCCCACAAGAAAGGAAGAGAAGGGGGCAGGTAGGTGGCACAGTGAATAGAGCACCAGCCCTGGAGTCAAGAGGATCTGAGTTCAAATCTGACCTCAGAAACTTAACACAAAACTAGCCATGTGACCATGGGCAAGTCACTTAACCCCAATTGCCCTACCTTCCCCCCTCCAAAAAAGCAAAAAAAAAAAAAGGAGAAAGGAAGAGAAGCATCACAATACTTTGTGATTGGAATTGTAAACAGGGATATAGTGATGGCTACACCAAGTCTTTTGAGTTGCCAACTTCCTCAACTGCCCAAATATGTAAACCCAGAAGCAGGGACATGGTGACGTCATTCTTTCCTTAACAGTCCTTAACAGGATCTGAAGAGCAATGGGTTCATGCCATGGGGAATCTATTTGTAGGGAGAGAATGCTGCCACGTAGAAAGGGGTTGAGAAACTGAATGAGTTGGTTAAATAAGGCCCTACGGTTAACATCTGTTTGTGTGTCACACATTGACAGTGAATCCTGTGGACCCCTTCCCGGAATAATGTTTTAAAATACATAGGATTCGTGTGACCTTGGGCAAGGCACTTAGCCCCAATTGCCCTACCTTTCCTCCCTCCAAAAAAAAAGCAAAAAAAATGCATAGGATTACAAAGGAAATCAATTGTATTAAAATAAAGTTGTATTTTTTCTCCATCCAAATCCATGGACCTTCTGAGATCTATCCATGGACCAACTGGGAGTCCATGGATCCCAGGTAAAAACCTCTGACCTAAGGTAAAAAGAAATATTTTGAGAAGAATGTAGAAGGGTTTTGGGGGATATGAGATGCATTGGGGGTTCACAGCTATTATGAAGGCAAATAAGTTCAGTGTTGGGTATTCTACAACATGGAAGATCCCAAATGGAGCACTATTGGTACAGATTCAATGCTTAAGTCTGACATCCTGCCTTCTGACAAAAATGTACCTAAACCATCCCAGATTACAAGGGACTAGCAGAGGTTGGAGAAGGAAGACAAGGAACAACAGAGAGGGGCAAATTATTCCACTATTAAATGTTTCCAAGAAAGAAAATTCTGCAACCCTTCTTAGCTGCCTCTTCCAGGTTGGAGACAAAGTCTAGGAGACTTTTCCAGAGACTGCCTAATGGGATTCACAGGCAGCAAAGCCGTACAAAGAGGAAATTTTTTCTTCAGCTTGATGACTTTACTACCCTGTGGGCCCAAGGTCAGTTTGTGAGGCCTGCATTCATGACTAGAGTGGCAGATAGAACTGGCAAGTTGGCAGCTCAGTGAGCTATACAAAGTAATTTCTACAAGGACGTTTGTCCCTTTTCGATGGGGGAATCACCAAATGCCCTGATCAAGGGGTGTGGGAGGATATTCATCTGGGGCAGAGGCTATCTGTATAAGAAGCCACTGAATCTATGAGAAACAAATCTATCTCTTCTCATGCTTGCTGACGTCCTCTCCCGTCCTCCCCACCTCCTACAAACGTGCTGGCCGTCATGAGAAGTAATGCCTCCTCGGTGTGGTGCGACCAGTCAGCCAGCAAATACTTATGAAGCACCTTCTTATGTGCCAAGCCCTGTGTGGGTACAGAGTGTGGGGTGCTGGACAACCAGGTTCAAAGGTCACTCAAACTCTGTTTTACAATTTATATTCATCAACAAAAGGAGATAGTTGGACTCAATGGCTTTAAAGTCCTTTACAGCTCTAAAATCCATAATACATTTGCTATTTTTTTCTTATGCTATGTGTTTTTCAGAAATGGAGAGAGTAAGAAGAGTCAGAGAATGTCAGTGCTAAAAGGGCTCTTATAGACCATCTTTAGCCCAAAGTCTTTCATTTTAGAGAAAGTGGGATTGTTGTTTAGTCATTTGATGATCTTGTCTGACTCTCTGTGCCCCATTTCTTGGCAAAGATACTGGAGTGGTTTGTCATTTCCTTCTGCCCATTTTACAGATGAGGAGACTGAGGCAGACAGGGTTAAGTGACGCGCTTATGATCGCAAAGCTTGCAAATGTCTGACGCCAGATTTGAACCCAGGAAGATGAGTCTTCCTCATTCCAGGCGTGGTGTGCTATCCACTGCACCACCTAGTCATCCAATTAGGGAAATACAGACCCATTAATAAAAGGCTAAGCAGTAAAATGCCTCACACCAGAGCAGATATGGATAAACATACACTGAATGAATGAATGAATGAATGAATGAATGAATGAATGAAATGGAAAGATAAAGAGTGAAAATCCCTAGACACCTCCTTTTCCCCAACTGACAAAGGGCCTTGTGAAGGCTGGCCATGGGTTATAAACAGGAAGTGAGAAAAGAAAACCCTGGGAGAAGTGGTCCTGGCCATTTCTCCCTTGTCCTGTCCTTACTCAGTCTCCTATACCTAATTCTCATCCCTTGTGGGATGGGAAGAGGTTGTGAGGATTTTCTTCCTAGAGGCAGATTAAGAATCTGAATGATTCAGATGGTTACTGATGCTGCAATATTGATGAACTAGGGATTCTGGTCTCTTCTTTATTTTCAAAGGCCCTATGGGGAGCAGGAGAAGGCTCAGGCATAAACCATATAGCCTCAATGATAGCCAAGCTTCAGGTTCAAGGTTCTGTATTAGCCAAGTATCTCAAATGCAAATGAGATACCTGAGGACTGATAGAGAGGCAGGCTACTAACATGGTATGGCAGAGGACTGAATTAAGTCAGAAATACCTTGGTTTAGCCCTTGGCACTCGGGCTAATGGAGCTCAGGCTTATTAATCAGACCCACTATCTGTACAAATCTCAATGAGGTCAGTGACCTCCACTGCAGAGACTTTTCCTGGTGGGGTGGAGAAAGTGGGTATTTGGGCGGCCAGACTCCTGAATCCAGTCTTACAAGCCACCCATCACCACCCATAATTAACTCCAGTGGCTGTGAGAAACCAGAGCCTACAAAGGACAAATAAGAGAATTAAAGAATTAAAAAGGCACTAACTTCAAAGGCAGGTTACCAGAGTTAAGTGTCTATGTTTCCTAAGAACAAGGATTAAGAGAATGAGGAGAAAGGGAGTGAAGTGATGAAAACAGAAAAAAAAACAGTTCAAAGAGAAAGAATTATTTTAGGTAGCTTCAAGCTAGGAGAAAAGGATGAAATTTAACAAGAGACTGGTGTCATATCTAAAAAAAAATTAATAACAGAGACATCTACAAGGAAGTGGAATACATTCCTCGAAGGGAGACCAATGGAGCAATAGCCAAAGTGTTAAATGAAATAAAAGGAGCATTGAGCTTAAAGTCACAGGAGCCGAGTTCAAATCCCACCTACTATTTTTCTGATCTGGGGCAAGTCACTTACTCAGTTTCCTCATCTGTAAAATGAAGATTTTGGACTAGATGACTAAGCTCCTTTCCAGTTGTACATTTATGATCCTATGATCATGTTGAACATGGTAGACCTAGGTGTTATACTGTCTGAAAACCCTGATTTCTCTTCCCCCCACCCTTCAAAGTCTTTGAGCTATTCCAGAATGGGTTGAACAGGAGAAGGATTTAACTGAAACCACTATCCTGGAAGACTCTTATGACACAGGTTGTCTACCGAGGAAGCCTTTCTCCAAAAAGGGGTTCCAGACAGGACCCCTGACTTCCAGGTCACCCGAGTCCCTTGCCTGCCCAAACAGCTATGGACCGAAGGTAGTATGCTCCTAGGTAGACTTGAACAACGATGACTTTGTCTAAAGATCGAGACATTGGAGGGAACGTTGGAGAGGCCAAAGGAAAAAGAAACCTGAAATGATGGATGTGTGTGCGTGTGAGCATGGTGCTTTCCTTCTTCCCTCTAAATGAAAACCATGCTTTTGGTAATCCCATCTACCTCTCAGTCTCCCTCATACATCAGCCCACCGGCAAAACACAGCCCCCATTCTGTTCTGGAATGTGCACTCAGAAACTTAATCTAACTGCTGAGTCCAGGCCAAATCCCCCAATGGCATCAACCCAATGACAGCACCTCCCCCCCAAACCCCTGTCTTCCCGCCACCCCCACTCCTGCCTTCAAGCTTAGGAGGTAACGTTCCACTCCACTGATTCCCTCTTCTCCATTACAGAGCCCTCCCTGCTCCCCCCTCCAATCCTCCCTTTCTCTCTCCGGCTCTCTTCTACCCTTCCAGCCAGGCCTAAACATTTCACTTCTGATTAATGTCCAAATGACAAGCCAATAGTTCTTGGCTTTAAAACAAAACTAGCTCTGCCTTAGCACAAGCCTCTCCTTTTCTCCTTCTGCCTTTTTGAATAGCTCCCAAACCCTTTCTTTTGTCCCCTCCCGCCAATAGCAGATCCCTCCAGGCACCAGTGAAAAGAAACTGCAAGGCATTTTGTTTTTTAAAAGATGGTTGTAAATTTGCCTCTCTCCACTGGGATACACCTTGAGGCAGAAGGGGCGATTCAAGCTGAGGTCTGTCTCCTCCCCATCCCTTCTACTCACTCTTACTATACCTCAAACCAACAACCACAAAACCAACAACCTAGCAGCCAAAGTGGCCAGATGGATACATACGGGATTTCTGAACTCAGTATCCCACCAGAATACACATTAACAATTCAAAGGTGAGCGAATCTTTTCTATTTATGAGGGCATTATTCCAACATACACCTTGACTGGATTGAAAAGTACGTCCAATATAGGACTTCTTAATCTGGGTTCCATGAAATCGTTGTGTTTTTTTTTTTTAATATTCTCATAACTATCAAAATAATTGATTTCCTCTGTATTTTATTTGAAGCATTTAAAAACATTATTCTGAGAAAGGGTGAAGATTCCCAAAGAAATCAAAAATGTTGAGAACCCCTGCTCTAAGAAAAACACCCTAACTGAAAAGTTATTTCTGATCTCCACTTCCAAGGCTACAGTTAAGAAACCCTCTATCTCCTGTCATACTGTACTAGTCCCATACAAGCATGGCTTATTGCCCTCCCCCTGACAAACCTCTATATCGAGAGGATTTGCTCTGTACCCCTTCACCCTTTATAGGTGTATATTTACCCAGAGATTTCTCTCTGTCCTAAGTACTTGGTTATTTCTTATCCGGAGACACACGCTCATAAATAGAGATAAAAAATATAAATGAATTTCTCTCCACGTAGGAGGCTCTGGCTACACCCCAGATGTACATGTATGTGGCGCTTGCCATGTGTGTGCGTGTGTGGCCCCCAAGACATATCTCCCACTCAGTATCGGTTCTTGACATGAGACAGCAGTGTACACACCCTTTCTTTCTGCAGGGAGAAAGGGCAGGGCGGCCTGACAGTCTTCCAAGAAAGCTGGGATGTGGCCTGAAGCCTCCCCTTCTGCATTCCTGTGGAGCACGTTTCAGGGGTTAGTGAGTAGAATGGGGAAGAGGAGTGGGGGGTGGGGAAGCAACAAGACATCCTTTAGCTTCAATTTCTCTCCTATGGGCATCCTCATTTTGAATTCCTTTCTCCTGGTGACTGATGTGTCCCATTGCAAGTGCCCAGAAACACGCAGATGGCTTTAAAGTAAGATGCCTTTAATATTTCCAGAAATAAGCATGGCCAACAAAACCATCATCATCTTAATTCAATTTGTGCCACTTCTGACGTATGCAGATAAGCACTTAATTAGTGATTTTCTGATAGGACCATGATGACTATGATAGTGCACCCAGAAGCACAAACAGG
This sequence comes from Pseudochirops cupreus, assembly GCA_028627135.1. Taxonomy (NCBI): domain Eukaryota; kingdom Metazoa; phylum Chordata; class Mammalia; order Diprotodontia; family Pseudocheiridae; genus Pseudochirops; species Pseudochirops cupreus. Next base: position 342,468,163 of record CM053582.1, on the reverse strand, counting down.
GACTGGGTAAGGACAACTCTTGGGACCCTCCCATGAAGCCACAAGTTGCCAAATTTAGCATGGGTAAACTTGCTACTTTTCTAATGGAAGGGATTCAAAAGTCCTAACTTTCAACCTGTGGTTTGCTTGTCCTATTAAGTCTCATCTCCAGCAAAAGAGCAAATCCTTAAACTGTGCTGAATTTTCTCTGGCTAAGAAGTGTCTTTGAAGCCTTACCCCTGTATCCTCCTGGTGGCTACCAATTAGAATAGACATTAAGCGCTTTGCAAACTTGAAAACCTTATATAAAGGCCCAATTGATGTTATCAGTAGTATTCTTACTCTATCACCTTCTAGCTCCTCTTTTCCTCTATGCCATAATGTCTCCTGTCCTGTTATGTTCTTCAGAATCATATCTGAGGGTTCAAGATGTTTGGTTCCTTCAGGGAAAGCAAGAGTCCAGGCAAGTTCTGCAGTTGGGGAAGGCCTGTCCAAACTAGACATGGCCCTTGGGATAAATGGATGCACAGCAATTGGTGGAGGTGGGACACAGAGTAGTACTCTCCTGTAAAGTCATGGACAATTCGCCCTCAAGTCTTTTCTAATACTATTAGAATGTTCAGGAGCTCAGTGAAAGGAAGGAGATCCATTCATATCCAAGCATGTGTCTCTAAGGGACTAGAATCTATGTCCTTATGCCAGGGAAGTATGTCAGGGCAGATGTACCAATGCTTGCCATCACCCACTCCCCCTAAAAAAAAAGCACAACTCAGTCTGTGATCTGATGAATACAAAGGATTTATGAAGTAAGTCCCCAATAGGATCTACCATTCAAGTGGATCAAAGACAGAAGTAATTCTCCAAAGTCAAAAGACCAATTCCAAATATGGGGAAAGGACCAGAGCCCATCATTTTGGAAAAAGGTAGAATAATGACATAAGGATTGTTCTTCCTAGGCGTGGATTGTTTTGGAGTTCTAAGACAGCAGAGCAGGGGAAAAGATGAATGTAACCCAGGCAGGGTCTGAAAGTTGTTTCCCCTGTCATTATTGCTAGCCAGAGGGACCCTAGGAGCCTTCATGACTTGACTTCTTACAAAATAATATTTATATGTCATAGAGGATGGAATTTTCAGCATTAAACATAAATTTACATATAAAATTAATATGTAATAAGCTCTTGCTGTATCCCTTCCCCTGAGTGTATTATGTCCTAGGCTGGTGCTTATTCTTAGTCAGTCACAATTTTGCTGGACATTCGTCATTCCTTGTCTTAGAAAAACCTACTGATGCTGCCTGAGCTCCCCAGAGACAAAGGAGAGACCAATGGCAGAGAGGCAGAGAATGGACTAATGGCAGGGCAGACAGAGAGGGGCAGCACTCACTGGCTAGTGTCACTGTGGCAGGCACACTGGCTACTGCTCCCGCAGGCATTCGGGCCACACACTGGTACCGACCCACAGTGTGGTTGTTGAGAGCAGCAATGACAAGGGTTCCACGAGTGATGAGGATCCCCAGAGCATCATCTGAGCTGTTTAGTTCTTTCCCATTCAGCCTCCAAGTGATGTTCACCCATGGTGGCTCCACAACACAGCCTAGGATCACAGGGCCCCCGTGCTTTTGGACAGTGGAAGTGGGCTGGACGGTAACCTGAGGGACCTCACCTGGGAGAAGAAGAGAAAATTCCGGATGAATCTCACAGAGGCATCAAAAGTTAAGTCCTTTATGGACCAATAATGATGCAGTTATCCCTTCTACACCACAACTTTCTCCATTGCAGTTTTGCTATATCGCAGGTTGGCATAAGAAATTAAATGAGAATTTTGGAGAGTTTTGCAGAAGTTACAGATGACATGTAAGGGCCAGCAGATGACACAGAAAAAGTTTAGAAACTCAGAAATGGATAAAATATATGAATAGAATTGCATCATAACAACATATTTTATCTTTTGATACCATAATAATTCAGACTTCTCCAGTACAAAGAGAGGGAAAGAAACTTTTATGTAGATTTCCCAGGTCATGGTGGCAGTGTACCCCAAACCCCTGTGATGTGGAAGGGATGGCTGTATACTACTGGTCCTTGCAAAACACTATAATTCTTTTAAAAAGATTCCAAAAATTCTGTGACTTCTATTTCCTAGCACTTGGAAGCAAAGCTGAAGGGACTTTGTGAAGAAATTTATGGGGGAAAAAGACACAAAATTAAGTGGTATTGTTCATTGTTAGCATTATCATTTCTCTCCATCTTATATTTTGGGCAAGTTTGACTGGGCCAGTGGAAGCCATATGCCTCTCTGTGATCCTTTTAAAAAGATTTCCTGTGGAAATTGAGGTTTGCATTTTATAGTGAAGGAAAAGTAGGGGGATGCCAGCAATGTAGGGATGAGTTTGGGAAGGTAAGCACTTACTCAAATTACCAAAGCAGCTGGCTGCAGCCAAGATGAGACAGGTGATGGTGACCGCTGGTCTCTTCCTTCTTGGCATCATTGTCATCCCATGCAGCGCAGTCTGTCACAGAGGAACAGAGGCAAGTTTCCCATAAGCCATTCTAGGTCACTTAAGGAGAAGCTGCTAGCTCCTGTGGTCCTTTGCTAGAGACAAGATTAAAAATGAAGACTGTTAGGACCATCCCATCTACAATGACCCATAGAGACCCTCCCTATCCTTCTGCTACTGCCCTTTCTCTGCCATTATCCGTACAATGGTTGTTGGCCATGATATCTGTGCTGAGAATAGGATTAACTGAATTAAGGTTCTGCCCCATCTCTCATTTAAGAAAGATTTGTTAAATTATACCTTTTGAGCTCAAGTATTTGAGTCCTGGGGCAGTTAGGTGATATGTTGGATAGAGTGCTGACCCTGAATTAAAATCCAACCTCAGACACTTACTAGCTGTGTGACCCTGGGCAAGTCACTTTACCATGTTTGCCTCAGTTTCCTCATCTGTAAAATGAGCTGGAGAAGGAAATGGCAAATCACTCCTGTATCTTTGCCAAGAAAACCCCAAATGACATCACGTAGAATAGGCCATGACTGAAATGACTCAACAACAACAACAAACTGGAGTCCTGGGAGATAGTTTAATAAATGTAATTATGTCACAACACTATCTGTTTAAAGAAGATAAGAAGGTTCAGTGTTACGTTATATACTACTACAAACACTCTGGTTATTATTGCAAGCCAAGGATCATACAGCGGCGGTATGCAGTAACAAGTAACAGTCGCTATGTTAGGACATTGGTACTGTTCTTGCCCCTCTTTTCATTAAGTCTCTCAATAGACATAAGCATTTATTAAGCATTTACTATTAAGCAAGGCACTGTACAAGACAAACAAAGGCAAAGAGGGTAACAGTCCATCCCTTCAAAAAGCTTTCACTCTACTGGGGAGGTAAAATATGTGCAGAGATAAATAATACAAAATAACTTCAGGAGGACCCCCCCCCCCCCACTAATAACTAAGAGGAATGAGGAAAGGCTTCCAGAAGGAGGTGGGATGAGATCTGGGCCTTGATGGGAACCCCTAAGACCCTAAAAGACCCTAAGAGGAGAAATCAGTAAGGAGTATGTCCTAGTGAACCATTCTCTCCAATAAAAGCGTATTCTTGTACTTTTGTTCTAGCAATGAGCTCCGCATTTGCCAGAGTATTTCCAACATGGCCCTTAACCAAACTCATCCACAGTAATTCCCCTCAAAGTCCTCAGCCTTCTTTCCTTGAAGGATCTGACTCAGACACTGTTCTTCCTTTGCTTTCCTTCTCGTCTTCCTTGCCAAAGACATCTATTTTTAGAGATGATCTTTAGTCAGCCTCTTACATTGGATCTGGACTCAGAGTCAGAAGGAACCTAGGTTTGATACTCACATGTGACCCTTACCTGCTGAACACGTCACTGAGGTTCTCCAAGACTGAGTTTCCTTGTCTCTGAAATGGAGATAATAATGACTATAATACCTAGCTGGACTGTTGGGAGGATCAGATGAGATAATGTCTGCCAAGCATTTTGCAGATATTAATGCATGATATAAATGTGATTCATTGTCGTTATGAACACTATTACTGTGGAGAGGCAGTGTGGTAGGATGGGTAGAGAGCCAGTGGTATGCACTGAATTCAAGTGCTGGTTCTGACACATAATAACTATGTAACACTGGGCTAGTCACTTAATTTCTAGGTATGGTAGGAACTTTCTAAGACTGTAAGTGGAGAGGAGTTGCTGACCTCCGTTAATAAAAGGGTTCTTCACCTGGGAGTTCCATTACAAAATGAACCACAGGTTTAGTCTATAATATTAATAACATTTGTTATTCTTCTTCTTGTAGGGGTCTAGGGTTGATTTTTTTTCCCTTCCTTTATAAAACCTATCTTTTTGTCAGGGTACAAGTTCTCTCACATGTAGATTATCTCCAGAGCCATATTCCTATGACTTTTTAAGTTACTACATCTCTGCCTTACAGATCCCAGCCAACTTCTCTTACACTCATACCCTTTCATTTTTCCCCACTCTTGGTTTTTTCTTCTGTCTCTCTCGGGCAATGGTTCATTTATACAAAAGTTAAACCACAAATCAGAGCATCATACAAGCAAGTACACACACACACATACATACATACACACAAAGAATGAGAATCACAACATGCATAATCCTATCACAGGAGAAAAAACAAGTGGGACCTTTCCCCTTTTAACTATAGTTTTCTTTAATAAACTACAGAATATTGCTATGGCAACAGTATATGTTATTCACACAAATAAACAGACTTTGAAAGGACCATTCCAGGAGGTGGTGCCGCATAGCTGACAGAAAGCTGATGGGAGCCAGGACGACCTGGGATAAAGTTTCACCTCAGACATGCACAGGCTGTGGGACCCTAGGTAAGTCACTTAACTTCTTTTCAGTGCCCCAGGTAACTCTCTAAATTATAAGTTTCAAAATAATGGACTAGCTGAATTGATCAAGGAAGTTTTTTCCCTTAGAGTTTTTAATAAAATCACAGTTTGAGTACAAACAAACAAATCCCTTGATTTTTCTTAAGAAAGGACAGAGAATTGGGCACTTAAGTACTTACTGGGTGTTATGGGCTAATGAAAGAAACTATGAATTACTTCTCAAGTGAAGTGTTTGTATTAGCCATCAGTTATTGTTTCAGGTGTTATGTGATGTAGGACAACAAACTTTGGGGAACAATTCTGGCAAGGTTCTGATAACCCAGAGAGTAACCACTTCCGCTTGATCCACATGGATCATCAGTCTATAGTATTTGGATGTGGAATTCATTAATGGGGCGAAAGCATCTCTTTTGCCTCCCTCCCTTCCTCCTACCTCTCCAATGGCACTAATTTTCTTCTGGATTAGGATTTCCCCCCCCCCCACCATCCCCGCCCCTCCCCACTACCCTCACTCCTTAGCTTTCTTTCAAAGGGTTCTGACACTCCAGGGTCATGACATCAAACATCCTTAGGATTCCTCCCCACTACACAATGTAATTCCCCAGACCCTCACAATGACACTTCTCTCCAGGGAGTGATATTTTATAATGGGCAAGTTCCTTTTAGGCCTTGATAGAGGCTCAATGAGACTTAAGTAGAAAGCAGTCCCAGCCACAAACAGATAGCATAGCACGGACCCTCAAAACAGGAGCATGAAGAAGGGCCAGTGTATTCTAGAACACCAGAAACAGGTCAGAAGATCTAGGTGTTGAGAATTCTAGAACCCTGTACTTGGAACTCAAGGCAGGGAAGAGAGTGGAAAGGGGGTGCCAGGAGAGAAAGATGGTGATGTTCACATGACCTCTGGGGGCCAATTTAATTCAGCCCGGTTAGTAAAACACATCTGGTATCACTTTCCCTCCAAAAGTATACCCATTCCACCCTACTGTTTCTCCACTGCTATTCCATTAAGATGTTAATAGGGACAGAACTGAAATCTCCAAGACAAATCTGCCAAAGCCTTCCATCCTCCTCCTCTTTTAGCCTCAGGTCAGTAGGACTTTAGCCCCTCACTCCCCGCCCAAGATCAGTTTGGCCTTTCAGCCTTACTGCCTCCAGCTGAGCTGTCCTTCACAACACTAAGCCAGAATCCCTGAACTAATGGGAGCCGGAAAAACAAACAAACAAATTTGAAAAATAAACCCTATAGGTTAGGCAATACCGAACAGTCACAGACCAAGAGTCATCAACCAGTAAAACACAGAGGGCTGCCAGGAGGCTAAGCAGGCTGCTACTAACCCCAAAGAAAGCTGACAGGAGAAAGGAAAAACAAAGCGCAAAAGAGGAAAAGTACTTTCTACTCCCTACGGTTAAGCAGGAAGAGATGCTGGGGGAAGGAGAGGAGAAAACTTAGAAAGAGCTATAACCCTGGCAGATCCAGGGTGTTCCAAAAACCTTCATGGCGTTCTATGAGCTATTCAGGCTCCAAGGCTATTAAAGCTTAAAACTGTACTGTGACTTTGGGGACATTCTATACTTATATGTTACTTTATAATTATAGTCACCTCACTTGATTTTCACAACTCTGTAAGATAACCCGATGTAAATATGGTTATCCCCACTTTATAGTGAAGGAAACTCCATTCAGAGGGTCAAATGACTTGCCCATGATCACAGAATTCCATTCACTTAAATAAAATAAACATTTATTAGATACCGACTATCTACCCAGTACCCTTTCTCCATTCATCCACAATGATCTCTTTCACATCTATCTCCTTCTCTCCAATAATACAGCCACTATCCTATTTTCAGCCCTCGTTACCTCTTGACTGAGTTATTAGGCTAACATTCTAAGTGTCCTCTCTGCCTCTGAATTCTTTTGTCTCCAATCCATCCCTCATATAGATCTCTAAATAGTCTTCAGAAGATAAAGATGGGTCTTATCATGTTTCTCAAAAATTTTCAGAAAGAAAGAAACCTTCAGAAGTCCTGCATTGCTTCTAGGGAAAAATATAAAGGACTTCATTTGGTATTTAAGACTTTCTACAAAGGGATCTAATGTATACATTGTCACACTTACTAGAATTGACTTCTTCATCCCTACAAATTCTGGTCTTCCTCCCAAGCTCAGCTCCAGTGACATCTCCTCTTTGAAACTTTCCCTGATCCTCCCAGCTATTACTTTTTTCCCCCATTCTTAGATTTTCCTAGAGCACTTTGTCCAGTTTCACCTTTTGTGATATTACTTCACTCCTTGCCCTGTATTATATGTTTCTATTCTCATGTAAACTCCAGTAGAATATAAGTTTCTTGAGGGCAGAGGCTATTTCATACTTTCCCCCTTTGTATCTTTACTGCCTATACAGGGATACTCCTAAGGTCCCTCTGAAGAACTTTGGAACTGATTTTGTGACATGGGAGACACTGGCAAAGGGCATCCCAGCATGGCATGCCTGCATCAAAGACGTCATTGTGCTTTATGAGGAAATGTAGGAGCTCAAAAGAAACGTGAAATGCATACATTTAGAAACATCTCCACTCCCAATGTTCATGTTTTCTATTTGTGCCTGACTGGTGGTAGAGCCCTCCAAGGTCATACTGGTCTGATCAGCCATAGTCTGATACACTGTACCTTGTACTATCCAACATAGTGATGTCATTTCGGTCGTCTTCGAGAATGAAGGACAACAACCAACCAAAACCAGTCTATCTCTCAATGGGAGTTTAATATTTATTCTACTGAATTATTTTAAAAGAACACCACAATAATCTACTAATTTGGGATTGATGGGAAGTAAAACCAGAAACTTCAAAGATTGGTGTTTTCATTAGGGCAGATACTCTCTTTACTATCACAGAATGCAACCCTTCTATTCCATGGTATTGGATCTTCTTGAATGCTTGCAACTGAAAAAAAATCCATCCCCTGGTGAAATCCTGAAAATGATTCTCTCTTAATGTTGTTAGGCTGGTTCTCAGATGTAGGATCTACTTCCAGGCAGAATTGATAAAGAAAACTCAGGTCTTTGTTCACCTTGTCTAGGACTCTTCTCCCTAAACTATGTTACCCTCCACAGACCATCCAAATGAAGCCTTCTGCTAAAAAACAGAGAAGGAAGGACCCCTAAGTAATATCTTCCATGTTCAGTGACCAGATTTAACCTGGATGTGAATACCTATATAACATCAATTTGCCAAACAAGTTCATCTTTCAGACCCTAAAGTCAGCAACATAAGCAAGTTATAAAATATCATGGTGAAATTCAGTCTCTGATTTTTGGGGGGGGGGGGGAGGGAGGGGTTAAATGGAGGGTCCTGGACCTCTCATTTCATCAAAGTAGGAAATTCTAGGTAAGAAATTTTCTCTACTGGTACAGGTAGGCATCTACACGGGAACACTGAGAAGTTAAGGTTTTCCTAGAATAACAAAGCCAGCATGCCCAGAGGTGGATTTTGAACTCAGGTCTTTCTGACTCTAAGACTGGCTCTGCACCTAATATACCAGGCTACTTCTCATAATATTCCTTTCCATGTCTATTTATAATGTTGCCATAGTAATAACACATAAAAGTCTTACAATTTTCTCCTTTTCCCACCCCAGGGATCTGCAGACTTGGGTTTGGAGTTAGGGCACCAAATGGGTATTTTTCACTATGAAGTATCTATTCTATCCCATCCTTTCTCAATAGCACAGTAGAGAGAAAAGAACACTAACCTGGGAATCAGGAGTCATAGGTTTGGATTCCAGCTCTTCTTAACTGTTACATGACCACAGACAGGTCATTTTACCTTTCTGCTCCTCAGCTTCCTCATTTGAAAAAGAAAGAGGGCCTGGGTTTGGGTTGGATTATTTTTGAGGTTCTTTGAACACTGCATTTAGAGCCAGAAGACATGGAGTTCTATTGGCTCTGATATCTACTACTTTTGTGATTTTGATTTCCTCTGACTCTATGAGTCAGTTTGTTCATCTATAAAATGAGGGGGTTGGACAGATGACTTCTAAGGTCCCTTCCATGGGGAATGATCCTTCAAGCTCAAATATTCCTCAAATCTCCAATTTTCTTGCTACTCTTAGGCCCTTAAAAGATAAAGATGGCAGCCATCTATTGCACGATAACCATCATACCAGCCATAATAGCAAGCAAACTTAGGATTTTACTCCCTGCCTTGCCCTACCTCCCAAATGGTTGTGATGAGTCTGTTGTTCAAAAGGGGGAGGGAAAAGAAAGAGGGAAGAAGGTAGGGAAATAGGCAGGCATAAAAAAAAAGTTCTTTCACATTAGGTAAAAATAACAATTTCCTGTTGGTAGGGTGAGAGCTTTAGCTCCTTTAACACAGTGCAGTAAATCAAAATGCCCTGTTATTAGCAGAATCAAATTAGTGAAAACTGTCAGTGAAGTGTGACTAGATTGTATTCCTTGTGGTCTAAAATCTGACAGTTAATTTATCCACTCCACCTCTTAGACAGAGAAGCGGCACACAGGGAGACTAGATCTAAAGAAGGGGAAAACCAAAATGAGAGAAAAGAGAGAAAGAGAGAAAAACGAAAGAGTCAAGTCTCTGATTGCTTTTTATAGTGCTCTTACTCAATACGTGTTTAATATAATTTATATTAAGCACAGTATGGAATGGTTTGAGATTCTAGTAGTTGTTTCTCCAAGAAAAGCTCACTAATTATTTGGTAGATTGGTCAGGTCAGTAACTCAACAAGCATTTTTAAAGTGCCTACTGTGTGCCAAATACTGTGTGCAAAGGGCTAGGAAGAAAAGAAGGGCAAATAAATAGTCCCTGCTTTCAAGGGGCTCACAGTCTAATGGGTCTAATTATGTGTATGCAGGCCAACAAACCAATTAAATAGAAAAATCTAAAGAGAAGTCTTGTTTTGTTTCAGATGTATACATATGTATGTTTATATATGCATTTTTGGGGAAAGACTATGAAGTATTTAGATAATTGCTTCAACTCTCCATTCTGCTTTTGCTCGCACAGATTAACTCCACCCTAACGGAATTTTAGGCAAATACTTTTGCTTATATTAAGTCCCAGGTTTCACTCCTCTACATGGAAGATGACAACACCTATCTCTTTCTCCAACCAAAGTGACTTTGGTGTGAAATGACTGAAGCTCAAAAAGTACCCTTAAAAAAAAGAAACTCCCCATGAATTCAAAATAATAAAGAGGAAAATCTGGAAGAGAGAGACAGATAGACAGAGAGAGAGAGAGAGAGAGAGAGAGAGATGAGAGTTCTTAGCTCAGAAGAAGGTAGTAACAAAGGTGTTTGGGCTATAAAATTGACAAAAGTTTTACTGAGGAAATTTGGCCCAGGTCCCCTCCTGCTTAACAAGAGCCAGCCAAATAATTCTCATTACTTCCGCACCCTCCATAATTTATATGGTTCAAAGTAGAAACAGATCCTGTTACTGCTCTTAATGAGGCAACAAGAGAAGACAGCATCTCAGGGAAAACAGGTATGAAAAGATGGAATAAAGAGTTCTCCCTAACACAGCTGCAAGGCACCTATGAGTTGCATTATTTCTGCCATTTTACATTTGGGTAAACTGAGCTATTAGAGGTGAGATGATTTGCCTCAAATTACTCAATGAATGGGAAGAGAATAGAAACCTAAGTTACCAAGCCAGTTTTAAAGACATCTCAGAATTGCTGGTACTGCATTTACCCGTCCTTTGGCCTGCTATAAAATGCATTGGGAAACATGTGGTGATGGAAAAGTCCCCAGATTTGGCAGGCACAATGACGGTGATAATTCTCTATATCCCTCATAGTCTTGGTAGTTGCAGGGAATTCCACAAATTCAAAAATAAGAAAATAATGAACAAGTGAGAAGAATATAAATCTTTTATTTTTAATTTTCAATCAATATTTTCCCATTAAAAAAAAATCAAAAGCAGGGAGAGGGAAATGTATCCTTGAAATAAATTCCTCATTTAGGACTATTTGATGTGCCAAGTTCTGAAACTGAAATCAAAGCCATTTTGGAAGATTAACCCAACACACATGCACGAAAAGTGTCTGAGAAGTTGAACTTGCCCTATGAACTGACTCCCGCCAAAGAGACATTTATGAAACTTTCCAAAGAAAACAACAAAACGCACTTCTGGGTTGAGATCAAGTATGAGAAATTTTAGCCTCAAAGTATTTGTTTTTGGAGAAAGTTACAAACATCTGAGAGGAGATCTGCAGCAGGGGAGCAAACATCAGGTTCACCTTCTCTGCAGAAATAATTCTTGTGGGATGATTGGGATCCTGAGGGAGACTGACTTACACAGTTACAAGCAGCATGTGGCTCGTACCCCACTGACCCTATCTTCTTGCTCAGCCATGGGGCTATTCAACTAATTTCAAGTGTGGAATAAGATTTCACTTTGGTTTGGCTGTGATAAATAAAGCCATGGTGTCAAGTGAAGGGATGAGATGATCCTACTGGCTTGTTTTATGACCTGACTCAGTTACCTTATCTAAGTCTACAGTTGTCTCATCTGTTAAATGATTTAATTAGTGGTAACTGTCTCTTCTCTAGGAAAGGGAAATGGTTTCTGCAAAACGCATTAAGCTTCCTGGAAGTCGGCCCACTCACCCTTCCAATCAAAAAAAAAGGTCCCGAAAATGATTCTGGTAATGAAGGCCCATCACATAGACAGGACAGCATTATATCTGACCCTTGTAAGCAAAGGCAGTAGGGGCTGGCTGCACCAATCACAGCCTTATAACAAGTTACAGATTGCTGTAGGGTATCAACTAGCTTGCACTTATTCTTGAGAAAGAAGGGGGAAAAATTAGTCTAGGGATACTTTATGATCATATAACAAAGGTACAGTTAACATTGGTAAGTAGTCCAAGGTACTGAGTTGTGCATAGTACAAGGCATTCTTTCAGATTTCTCTGAGAAGAAACCATCTGCACCAGGGACTCTAGAGAATCAGAGCTGCAGCAGCCTCAACTCAACATACATGTGGCAACAGCCAAGTGCCAGGTCCCAGAAGTGAGGTCTGCTCCAGAGCTGCTGCCCTACCCTCCCAGGCTGGAGTCTCCCAGGCTGGAGGGGAGTATGGGGGTGAGAGGAGAGCAGCTTCTACTTGGGCTCTGGATAAAGTGAAGGTTTCTAGGGTTTCCCATCTATCCTTCAGTAAAGTTAAGCTAACCCGCTGTCTACCCCCACTGAGGAAAAAGCAAACAAACGAAGACAAAAGCCCACCCCAAACCCAAGCTGACTTAGAGACTCAAAGGCAATTTTATTTCTTTGTTGCACACAACCCTCCTGGAAGCTGGCATCACTAAATTGATACAAAAATATTTTAAAAATAAATAAATTTATGGCTAAACTGGAAAAAGAAAACCCAGTGCTTTTCTGCGACAATACCCCTCACCCCATCACTTAATTTATTTTCTCCGTCCCTCCCCCCCACACCATATAAATTCAATTTGACAACCTTGCTAATTGGATAAACGAAGCCCCTACACTCCGAGAAGGCCGCTCTCTTTTCTTTGCTTGTTTTTCGAGGGCTCCAAACAGGGTGATTGTGCTCTTCTTTAACGGGAATTCCATCTGCTTTATTTCTCTCTCCCCATTCAAGATTCCTCCTGAATATTTATGAAGCCTGCCTACCCACCCCCCACCCCCATCCTCTTTTTACTCCACCTCTCCCTTCACTCACTCTTACTCATCCCTGCCTCCTTCTTTTCCCTCCATCCCCCCCCCCCATCTCTCAGTGCCAGGACAATAACCTTCCAAATGGCCCCCCCCTCCTAGCTTAAGATAAACACAAGCAGTGTCAAGTGTGAGGAGAAGGGGGGGAGGGGGTTCAACTGCCAGTCAAGCCCCCAGCCTTCAATGAGGCCCAGAGGCCTACCCTAATCTGCTGCATGCTTGCCATATGGGGGCTGTGTTGCCCCGGGAAACACTAACAGGCAGAACGGAGCTTAATAGAGTCCATATTCATTGTAATGCAGTGAGATAGCTCAAGGCACTATTGCCCCTTCGGTCTGTTTTCATTCTTCTGTTCCCCACTTTCTTTCTTTTTTTTCCTCCCTTTTTCTTTCTTTCTTCCTTTCAAAAGGACAAGGCCCCTGGAGAGCGCTAATCTGGAGAGGCTGGGGCTTGGAAAAGGATGGTGTTTGGGGTTGGGAGTAAGGGTTAGGGGGTGGGGAAGGCCAGGGCTAGAGGTGGGGGTGGGGCAGCTGTGGAGTGGAGGGGGAGAGGGTGGGGGAGGATGTGATGGTGGCAAAGAAACTGGGCTAATAAGCATGCAGCAGACCCAGCTGTCAAGAGGGTCACAAAGCAGCTAGCTACCTTACCCTAAGAACTAGGCCCACGTTAGTTTGGGAGAGAGAGAATGCATGAGGATCTGTGTGTTTCTCCATGTGCAAGCCCAGGAAGATGTGTGGCTGCTTAGGGTCTTTTAGCCAGCGAGGTATTACATTTTTCAAGACTATGGCAAGCCTGTATGTCTCAGCTTCTCAGGGAATCAGCCCACCTGAGGCCACAACAATTCTGTTAGAAGATACTCTTGTGCCATCTCCAAAACTCCAAAGATCACAGTCTCCAGATTCAAATCACCGTCAGTCAGGTTAGGGAAAATAAACAATCGAGAAGCTTTTGGAAGGCAACAGCAAGAACACTGATGTGGAATTCGTAAGACCTAGGTTCTAGACCTGACTCTTCCACCGGTTCTGCCTCAGGTAAGCCTTTTTAGCTTTTCAAGCATCAATTTCTTCATCTAGGAGATGATGATGTTACATGAAATGACTTTTAAGATCATCTTCCTGCTCTGGAATTCTATGATTATAAATAAAGAGAATTTCCTGAGTGCTGATCCTAAAGTGATCTCAATCTTTCAACATATTTCTAAGGGTAATAGTGACAGACTGAGCAAGATCTTAGTCAGGAAGAACTGAAGTCAAATCTGGTGTCAGACACCTACTAGCTGTGTGGCCCTGGGCAAGTCACTTAACCTTGTTCGCCTCAGTTTCCTCACCTGTAAAATGAGCTGGAGACGGAAATGGCAAACTACTCCAGTATCTCTGCCAAGAAAACCCCAAATGGAGTCATGAAGAATCGGATACAAGTGAAGGAACTGAGCAACAACAGCAACAACAATGTTTCTAAGGGTGGTAATGACAGACTGAGCGAGATCATCATCAGGAAGCCCTGAATTCAAATACATCTTCAGATGCTACTATCTAGGTGACCCTGGACAAGTCACTTAATCTCTTCGCCTCAATTTTCTCAGCCGCAAAATGGGGATAATAACAGTACCTACCTGTCAGGGTTGTCATAAGGATCAAATGAGAGAATATTTGTGAAAATCACTCAGCACATAGTAGTTACAATATAAATAATTATTCCTTTCCCTTCCCTAAACTGATTCTAAAACTTGAATTCTTCTTTACCCCCCTGTCCCTTTTTCTGGCCCCTGGACCAGGCACTTCTGTTTCTTTTTGGCCTCTTCTTGCCCCCTTGCCATCACCAGCATGCCACACAGCCGATATTCATCTCCCCAGCCCAACCCACATAACATCTCAATTAGAAACAGAAAATAAGGGGCTTAGAGAATAATCCAATCCAGTCTCATACAGATGTGGAAAACCAAGGCCCAGAAAGGAAAAGTCAGTCACCCAGAGAACTACTGTCAGAGCAGGACTAGGGGCCAGTTCTCCCAGTCCATGCCCTTTCCACTATGCCCCAAGTGCCAACTCAAAATAATGGGAAGCCTGATCCTGCGGTATCTCTGGAAGACTCAGGGTACCATCTTGGTTATGATTATTCTCTCTTCCCTGATAGAGTTTTCATGCTCTGAGTGAGGCTTATAAAGAGCTGCTGATTACAGTGTTCTACCTTCTACTGTGTCTCTCGGCCTGGAAAGGTTGTGCATCCACACAAGGATGGGGTTAGAGAATGAACTTATGGTTTCATTGTTATAAGGAACAAAGCTCCGTCTATCAATGCAAGTCATGATACCTTCTCGGCAACTCAGTTCTAGTTGCCTAGAACATTGAGAGGTTAAATGATTTGCCCAGGATCCCAGAGAATGCATCAGAGGCAAGACCTGAACCCAAATCTTTCTGGTTATTAGAGGGATTGAGCCCACACTTTCTTGGCTCCAAGGCCAGTTCTCTACTCTCTGTACTATTGCATCTACGCAAAATAGATCACAAAGAAGTTTTAATTCCTCAGAGCTACAACCCAGAATCCCAGCACCATTAACCTCAAGAGTCATAATATATAACTATATTTGTCTGATATCAGAAAGTACTGGATTTAGGACAGGAGGCTTGAGTTCCAGTCCTCTTTCTCACAGTATGATTTTGGGCAAGTTACAACCCCTTGGACTCCTGTATCTTCATCTGTAAAGAAGCAGAAAAACACTCTATTTGCTATAGAAAAAACTGGATAAAAAAATTAAAAGTGCTCTTTGGAAAGGAGAAAAGAAAAAATAGTTCTTCATACTTATCCTGCCCACAATGCAGGGATTTTTGTGAAGATCAAATGAAATAATGCATTTAAAATCTTATCTTGGTTAAAGCACTAACACTGTCATAATCATCATCACAGCCTCTTTCAGCCCTCTACACCTGGAGCCATTGTCAAAGTCTGAGGTTCCACTAATGCAGGGGTTCTCAACCTTCCCAATGCCGCGACCCTTTAATACAGTTCCTCACGTTGTGGTGACCCCCAACCGTAACATTATTTTCGTTGCTACTTCATAACTAATTTTGCTACCGTTATGAATCGTAATGTAAATATCTGAGATGCGGGATGTAGTTTCATTGTTACAAATTGAACAGAACCCCCAGGTTGAGAACCGCTGCACCAATGTTAAGTGCTTCCTTATTAAGGTCCCCAAGGATCCCCACCCTGTCCCAAAACAGAAACAAAAACAACCCATGTAGGTAACCAGGCACAGGGTACAGAGAATAAAGTGACATAAAAAAAAATTATTTCCTTATCTGCTGTAGGAAGACCCTATCAGCAATTCATCATTGACTCTAATCTAATCCCTAACAGGCTCCTACTTTGGGGCTGCCTGTTAAGGGAGTGAGATGGAAACTCTAAAGAGAAAGGTTTAACAGGAAAATTACTCACTGAGCTCAGGGAAATGGTAGATACATGGAAAAATAGATCTACAAAGGGTTAGTTGTAATTATATTCACTAGAATGACAAAGTTCCCCCCACCCCATTAATATTCAGCTACTGCCACCACTCCTACCCCCCAAAATGGCCCCATACTGTCCTATATGATTCCCTTTCTTCCATTCCAAAACTCAAGAGACTAAATATGCTCAGCAATTGGGAAAATAAGAGAATAAGTGTACGTGTGGGTAAAAAGAGTGGGAGTATGCTAGTCTGTGCATGAATGAATGTGTATGAGGAGGTGTGAGCAAGAATGAGGAAGACAATTTAACAAACAGCAACCTAAGAGTAGTACAATTTAGTTCATGGGCTTAATGAATGTTTGTTGAGTTGAATTATGTAGAAGGTTGCATGAGAAGTTCCCTTGAATTTTACAGATGACAAAATTAAAGACCAGAGAAATGGTGACTTGCCGAAGGTCACACATGGAGTAAGTAGCAATGAACCTCAGGTTCCAGCTCCAGAAACTTCATCAAGAGACTGGAAACCAAGAGAACACACATAGTCTCCCTTAGGTTAAATAATTTTTGATTAAAAGTTAAAAGAGTAGATTATTAAATTTTCATCGTGAGCATTCACACTTCAGAAATCAGCAAATGCTTCAGATCAGGAGTTGTCCAGGCTTGAGAAAGGGAGGGAGACAATATTATTAATTCAAATTAGATCTAAAAGTGTATCAACTGTATATTTTCCCCTCAGAGGGCTGTTCTTAAACATTTATCAACACACCCCTGGTTAAAGGCGATAGAACTAAAAATATGTTGACAAAAAGCCCTCATTCTTTTTTTTTTTTGCCCTCATTTATTCTTAAAGAAAAACTAGTATGACCATGGGCTTTATTTCTTAGAATCCAAGGGACTTTACTAGCCATTGTGGATAGCCCCAGGAAGAGGGAGAAGGGCCAAGCAGGGCCTCTGATAGGACTCATCACCCTGGCAGATGTGGCCGAGGGTTGGGATTTCATTCAAGGGGTTTCTTTTGTTTTCCTTCTCATCTTCTTCCCAAAAAACAAACACTGAACTAAGCTCGAGGCTTTAGGCTTCCTGCAGACATTGGGTTGAAGGCGCATCAAGGAAGATGCTCAAAGGTCGCCAAACAGGAGCAGCTGGAAAGAGCTTGAGGTTAGTTTGGGAAAAGGCAGGAGGAGAAGGCAGGCAGGAGGGAAGGAAGCAAGAGAAAGGTAAAAAGGACAGTCAGGAAGGGAGGTGTTACGTACAACTGGGGATGGGGACGGGAGGAAAGGAGAGGTGATGGAGGAGTGGAAGGGAGGCGCGGTTAGCTTGAGGGTGGGCATGCAACTCAAACGCTTGGTACCTAGTTCAGACCTTAGTACATGTTGTGTAATGAATGGTTGATGAATGATTACCTACTCTAGAAAGGAGCTCAGAGTCAAGTCAAAAAACATAAATTAAGCGCCTACTACGTGCCAAGCACTGTTCTAAACACTGGGGACACAAAGAAAAGCAAAAACTATCTCTGCCTTCAAGGAGCTCACAGTCTAATGGGAGAAAAGTATGCTAACAACTATGTACAGAGAAGAGACATACAGGATAAACCGGCAGCAGTCTCACAGGGAGGACAAACTAGGAAAGGCTTCTCATACCAGGTGAGATTTTTAGAAGGAAGTTAGGGAAGCCAGTGGGCAGCTAACGGAGTGCAGTGGACAGAGAGCTGGGCCTGGAGCCAGGAAGACTCATCTTTGTGAGTTCAAATCTGGTCTCAGATGCATACTAGCTGTGTGACCCTGGGCAAGTCACTGCTTGCCTCAGTTTTCTCATCTGTAAAATGAGCTGGAAAAGGAAATGGCAAACCACTCCTGTATCTTTGCTAAGAAAACCCCAAATGGGATCATGAAGAGTCAGACACGACTGAAATCTGCCAGGAACTGTGCCAAGTGCTTTATAACTATTATCTCATTTGAGCCTTACCACAGTCCTGGGAGGCAGATGCTATTATCATCCCCGTTTTACAGATAAGAAAACTGGGACAAACAGAAATCCCATGACTTACCCAGGGTCACACAGCCAGTATGTGTCTGAGTAGGCCATGAACCTAGTTCTTCCTGACTCTAGGCTAGCTCTGTAGTCGTATTATACCAGGCTACCTCTTCTTGTATTTGCTATAAAGTTTAATTATTTTTTGTTTTTTGTTATGATATGATATGATGTAATATAATGTAATATAATATATAAATATATTTATTAGGTATTATATAATAATATATATAGTATATATTATAAGTATATTTATATAAAATATATATAATACAAATTTAAAATAATCACTCATTTTTCTGAAGGTATTATGAAAGGAATTCTTGGCTCAAATTCAGGATTGGGTTGGACTGTGTGAAATCTGAAGTGGTCTGTGATTCTGTGATGTCTGACAGTAGCCACCAGGTCAATGATTCACCTACACGGCTTGGTGAGTAGTATAAGACTCTATTGGGCATTGAAATTTTCTCTGAGCAGAGTGCTTTCTCCTCCTTACTGCACAGACTCCCATGCACAGTCAAGTTCTCCGGCAGTTTGATTTTTAAATACATGTGCTAGCAGGCCTCTCTCTGAGGGCAAGGCCTGCAAAAGGGTCCCTCTTTTTTGACTTCTGGTCGATAGGTGTCATTTACCAGTCCAGGAAGACATGCACTGATCATCTGGCCCCTAATCTGATCCTAACAGTTGGAAAGTTCCTTTCAAGTAAGAATAAAAAACCCTGTTTTTCTTTAAAATAAAATAACCAATTAAGCACCCATTGAGCAAAATATAATAACTGATATTTCTAAAGCACTTTGTTTCTAAAATACTTTATATTAATTATCTCATTCATGTCTCTCATGACCTAGAGAGGGGAAGACCAGTGTGGTTGATGGAGAGTTGGTCAGAGTCCAGAGGCCTTAGCTGATTCTTGCCTCTAACAACATGGACGGTTTGACCTCTAAGTGAGAGAGCTGGAAGAGAGAAACTGAAGGGGAAGAGAAGAAAGAAAGAAGTGGAAGAAGAGAAGAAAAAGAAACACAACCGCTCCTGAGGGATTGTCTAAATCTCTAAGTTGCAGGTAAGGTGCCCGTCTGCACAGGTAGAGCAAATTCTTCCCCAGAAGCTACTACCCATCCCTGTGAAACAAAACAAGACAAGACAAAACAAAACAAAAAACCCAACCAGAGTTGGCTGTTATAGGTATTGTTCCCCCATTTTACAGATCAGGCAGCCAAAACTCTGAGAGGTTAAGTAATTTGGCCCTGGTCACACAACTTGTCACTTTCTGACGCAAGGGATTTACAAGTTAATGTAATGGGCAGCCAAGTGAGACCTAAGGGTGAGAATCTCAGTCCCCAGCTGCCTGGGGCTTCCAGACCAGCATGGAAATACACAGGTGTACACAATACAAGTTAGACTGTGATCCTGGTAAACGAGAAATGTAAAGTGTTGTCAGAGTTCAGATGCCACAGAGATTACTTCCAACTGAGGAAGAACAACATAATAAAAACCCTGCTAAGTCTGGTTCTACAGCATGGCCTTGGGCTCCCTGCGCCTCAGTTTCCTCATCTGTAAAATGAAGGAATTGGACAAGATGACTTCTAAGGTCCCTTCCAGATCTAGACCTATAATCTTATGAACCAAATACGTGTATCTTCCTCTTGCTTCTGGAGATTTAGAGTAGTCTAATCTGAGCATCAGAATACCATGTTAATAAGCAGACAAACCCCTGTAACAGAGCATAGTAGTTTCAAAATTCAACTTATGGATATCATTAAGGAGGTATGTAGATGAATCTTTTGAATAATTCAGATCAGTGCAGACACTCATCTTTTTTTTATTATCTGTAAGACCTACCTAACTTTACTCCTTAGGCTAAGATACTTAGAGAGTCTTTGGGGAAGTTGTTGTTGAGTCGTTTTTCAGCACTGTCCCACTCTTTATGACCCCATTTGGAGTTTTCTTGGCAAAGATACTGAGGTAGTTTGCCATTTCCTTCTCCAGTTCATTTTACTGAGGTAAACAAGATTAAGTGACTTGCCCAGGGTCACACAGCTAGTAATGTCAGAGGCCAGATTTGAATCCAGGAAGATGAATCTTCTTGACTCCAGGCCCAGAACTCTATACACTTCACCAAAAGTTTTAAAAAAGTATCGTGTGTGTGTGTGTGTGTGTGTGTGTGTGTGTGTGTGTGTGTGTGTGTGTTACATATATCCTATTTATTTGGGGGAAATGAGAGCTTCAATGTGTAGAGCTTAAAAATCCCCAATAACAATCTAGTTGAGAGTTATTTAAATTAACTTTATTTTTAATACAGAGAAAATTAAAATATCCCACTCACTTAAAAATTAAGACACGAAACACAAAACTGTATTGCAATAAATACAAGCCAGTGATCTGAAAAATGTTATAGGCTTATACTATGGCTAGTTAAGGGATATTCTGGGAGAGAATGTCATCTCTTTGTGAACAGGGATTGCTTCATTGTATTTGGATCTCCAATGCCTAGTATACAGGAGGAACTTGAATGAATAACTGTTAATTGATTGATTAAGGAGAGAAGAAAAAACAGGAACGAAAAAGGATTAGAATGACTTGAAAAGGCACAAATATGCAGATAGGGAGGGTGAGGAGGGGAGAAGGAAATGGTCCTTGTAGTGGGAAGAGTGCTGGCTTTGGAGTCACACTTGGGTTCAAATCCTGTCTCTGTCACTTGCTGCCATTACAACCATTTCCCCTCTCTGGGCCTCGGTTCCTCATCTGTAAAACAAGGGGGTGGAGCTGGATGACCTCCAAGGTCCCTTCTAACCCTAAATCTCATGATCCTACCAGATTCTTCATCATCTTTATGCAAATCCGTTCTGTGAGAGGGAAGCCTGCACAGAACCTGATATAGCTGCCTTATCAATGAGATTGACTCCAATTCACCTTGTACATATGCAGGCAGGGTTTTTTTTTTGGCCTGCTGTGTCCTCTATTAGAATGTAAGCATCCTGAGTTCAGGGACCTTAATTTGCCTTTGTCTGTGTCCTCAGCACTTAGCACAATGCCTGGCACATAGCAAGTTTTAAAATTAATGCTTGTAGACTTGCAAGAACCCTGAAGGCATGCTAAAGCTCTGATTGACAGAGTTCCAAATAATGTACTAATTCTACTTTTTAAATCAACAACAGCAATGATCTTATAGGTCCTAAGAGAGAAGAATGTTGCCAAATTTTTTTTATGAAGTAATTTACTTCTGCCTAAGAGTCTGAAGCACCCGCATTGTTCAACTCTTTTTTTCCGTGAAGAACTCATAACTTCCTACTCTGAAAAACGAGGAGGATCACACCTCATTTAGCAGAGAAAATATGATCTACTTTTATGCAATAACATCTCCATCTTCTGACCTTTTAAGGTAGGTACAAAGATTTAAAGTCATATGCACTTTAATGGGCTTAGGTATAAATGAGGTTCACATGGAGGCTAGATAAAATTCAGTCAAAGGTTAGGTTCCCTGTCCAAGCCTGATATCCCCACAAGAAAACTAATGTAACCATCACTCAAAGTACTTTACATAAGACCCTCCACATTGGCTGGGATTGATTACTTAATGTTCCCTGCCTTTATGAGGGGATGGAGGGGGCAAGAGAGAGGAGAGAGCATCTTTTTCGGGTTTCCAGCTTTGAGAAACAAAACGGGATTCCAGATTCTCTTCAACTAGGAAGACTCTGGGAAGAAGTTGACATGTAGGGGTTACACTAACAAATATGCATCGATGACAGTGCTGATCAGTGTTGTGAATTCTTGAATCTCGGGTAAGACTATACCTTACCCAATCTTCCTCAGTCACCACTTAGCACTACCTACGCTAAGAGGCTAATAGTGCCTCATTGCCCCTCAGGGACCTAAGATGTTGCAAAGAACACTTGCCCCACCCTTCACACCATCCTGATGATGATAATGATGATAATTTCTCAGTTGTGTCCCTGCTTGTTCACATACAGAGAAACTAACCATCACACTCAGGTCGTTTATAAAAAGAAGTTGAAGGATGTTGATTCAGTTTACAGAGATTTGGTTCAATATAACACTTCGTCACCTACTGGAGAAGGAACAAAACTCCCATTTGGAGTTTCTTTCAAACCCAACTCAATTCTTGGTCAAAGACCCCAATATGAAATGTTTGGCCTTCTTATCATTTTAAACGATTTCCAGGAGCCAACTGGAACCCCAGCCTTAGCCTAGAACAGACACAGAAAATGATAGGAGAAAAGAAACTTGTCAATGAGTTGGAGGGAAGAGTCAATTGTGGTTTAAGGAAGGGAAATTCATAAAAATGGTCAAGGCATTAGTTAAACCCCAGGTTGACTATCCAGGTAAAGTTATAGAAACAAGCCAGTTCCAGAAATTGAAGAGTATTTGAGGCAAAATGAAAAATCTTAACACATTGTTGTTTAAGGAAAGGAAAAAAGGAACGTTCACAATCGTTCAGTAACCAGTTCTTGAATAGCTGCATAGTGTTACATGTTGTGCTATGGCTCCCGTAACCAGGCTTTTCATGAGCCCAGAATCATTTATTACAAATTGGGAAAACATCTTAATATACAGACCACGGTAACGTGTAATCACTACAGTACACAGAAGTAGGATACACTGTTTTTAAGCCAACTCATTGATATACATAAGATATAGGAAAGACATTTCTCCCAAATGGATAAAGGCTCACATGAAAAAACTTTTAATATATACATTGTATTTAAGTATGTGTATATGTATACATGTACATATATACATATTTGTGTATATGTATGCATACAAACATATTCTATTTATTTTTGGAAATAGAGAAAGTGATAGATAGATGGAACAGCTTACAACTTGCAAGTACCTTGTCCTTGAACAGAAGTGGAGTGAAAGGAAATGAGTGGGAATATGAGCATGGACTCAGGAAGACTCATCTTCATGAGTTGAAATTTGGCCTCAGACACTTACAAGCTGTGTGACCCTGGACAAGTCACTTAACTCTGCCTCAGTTTCCTCATCTGTAAAATGAGCTAGAAAGGGAAATGGTAAACTACTTCAGCATCTCTGCTAAGAAAACCCCAGAGGGGGTCACAGAGGTGAACACAACGACTGAAAAACGACTGAACAATAACAAATTCTATGGGACTGGATAGAAATATTCAGATTTGAAAATAGCTGTCTTTCTTTATCAACAAATGTAGAAAAATTAAAATGAAAGTTGGGTCAAGAATAAAGTAACAGTAATAACATTTCTACCATTAGAGGCAGATATGTAGTACCGTAGACAGAACAATCAATCTAATGTAGAAGACCTGAGTTCAAATTTAGCCTCAGAAACTTACAAACTGTGTGACCCTGGGTATGTCACTTAACCTCTGTTTGCATCAGTTTCCTCATCTGTAAGATGGATATAGTAACAGACTCCAGCTCCCAGGGTTATTTTGAGGATAAAAAGAGAAAATTTGTAAAATGCTTTGCCAGCCTTAAAGTGCTATAAAAATGCTATTATACTCAATACATTTAGTTTTGGAAGCAATTTAAATTCATCATTTCATTTGATCCTCCTGATAATCCTGTGAGTTAAATATTTTGGTAGGGTTATTTCCAATTTTATAGGCAAGGCAAACCTAGATTAAGTGACTTACCCAAGGTCACACAGAACAGAGATGAGAAACCAGGACCCATCTGAGTTTTGACATGGGTGGGGGGGGGGGGGAAGGAATATGAGACCTTCCCAGGCATTTTAGCTTAACTTCATTATTGTATAGCACCAAAGGTGAGTTCGCATTTAGGGAGGCATTATATAACAGAAGGAATGCCAGAACTGGAACGGCAGGGGAATGGACAAATTGGAGCCAGGGGATTGGTTTTGAATCCTGGCTTTTCCATGTATTACCTGCATGACCTGGGGTAAGTCACTGAATCTCTCTGGGTCTCAGTTTACTCATTTCATAGGATTGGTCTAGATGACCTCTAAGTTCCTTTCTAACTAAATCTATAAGCTCTTACCCTCCAATTTTCATTCTAGCTCTGCCACCAACAAACTGTGTGGCTTTGGTCAAGTGATTTTCTTTGCTTGGGCCTCAGTTTCCTCATATGGTACAGGAGGAGCTTGGACTAGATGAGTTCTGAGGTCCCTTAGGCAGTAGCATTCTGTGGTTTTATTTTTCCCCAGGGCATTGAGCATCTGGTCAGAAGCTACTGGAGGCAGAGATCGGAGTGTTTCTGCAACAAGCATGGACTTTTAAGAACAGGGGAAGGCTTGGAGTCTCTGGGATTCCTGTTACCATCTCCCTCTGGGAGTTTGGTTTGGAACGCTAATGTGGTTCTCATTCAGGGACTGACGCAGCTCTTATTGTAATGTCTAAACCACAAGCTCAGAAGAGGGAAAGGGTGGCAGGAGTCAGAGACCCAGACGGTGCTAAGAGAAAGTGGAAAAGGTAGTGTGGGCAAGAGATAAATCAAAGGAAGGGAATGGCAGGATGGAGAAACTATAGCTTCTGAGACTGCAAGGAGATTGGATATTCAGTGGAAAATGAAGACTGAGCATTTGGGAAATCGGTTTCTGGTTCTAAAGCTTTGTGTTGTTTTTTTGTTTGTTTGTTTTGGTTTTTTTGGTGGCCCCTTAAGCCAGTTAAGCAATGCAACCATTGACTTTAATTAACTGGCTCCTTGACATCATTCCCTGTGAGAAGCAAATGACATCAATCCCACACCACACCCTTCTTCCCCCAAGGCTCAGAAACAGGTTCTGGGATCTCTGACAGATTCAAAAATCAACTAAGAGAATGTTGGACCTGAGAGAGCCCTTAAGCATCCCACAGCCTAGGGGTTCTTGAGGAGTCCACCAATAGCTTTCAGGGGGTCCATGAACTTAGATGGGAAAAAATGTTCTATCTTTATTCTCACTAACCTCTAACTGAAATCTAGCAATTCCTCCAGTTTTAAAAAGACAATATTCTGAAAAGTGGTTCATAGACTTCACCAGACTTCCAAAGGGTCCATGACAGAAACAAAGGGTAATAACCTCTGGGTTAGCTCAACTCATTTACCAAATGAGAAAACAGTCTTGTAGAGTTGGAATGATTTGTCCAGCTTAACTAGTGGCACATCACCGAGGGATGGAAAAGCTTTTCTACTGTTCCCTAATCAAACTCCCAGCTTTTATCCATATTCAGCATCTCTTGTCATCTCCACTGGACAACACCCAACTCACATCACTGCATGAGCAAAAGTCACCCTCAGTCAAGCACCTAGATGCATATGATAACAATACCTATCATTGACATAATGTACTTTACATGTGTCATTGCATTTGATCCTTACAACCACCCTATGAAACAGGTAATATTATTGTTTCTACCTCAATTTATTTCTACACTCTAAGGCTCAGTGAGGTTAAGGGGCTTGGCTAGGTCATACAGTTACTAAGTATCTCATGCAAGATTTGAATGAAGGACTTTCTGACTGAGTTCAATACTCTATCTACTTTGACACCTAGCTGCCCTATAACTGGCCCTTGAATTGTCCAGAGGCATCTTCCCATTACTGTATCTTATAGAGCCATTTCCAGACAAGGCACACTTTCCTACTTTTATGGTTTTAGACTGGTTTGAAAGTGTCATTTTCCTGTCCCAGGAAAGATATGTGTCAAGGGTTATTTCCAGCCTATATCCTCCTAAAACCTATAATACCATACAATGATCAAAATATCATATCCAGTCAACCTAACATTATCCAATTTGGATTACAGAAAACTTCCTGGACTGAACAATAGAATTACTGAATAATGGAGTTGGAAGAGGCTTTAGAAATAATATAATACAGCCCTTTCATTTTCAGATGTGGAACAGCCGCCTGTGGATGTGATCTGTTGATCCCCATCTAGAGGCCTGAGACTGAAAACCAATCTTAGATGATCCTTATTGGAACCTGGGTTCTATTTACTTAGGGTCCAGTCTTTAGACCAGCAGATATCCAACACTAAATAATTCAAGATATTTATTCTTGGTGAGTCTTTAGGAAGCCACTTAATCTTATGTATGCTTTGGGGTCCATTCATTTAATCCCATTTTCTGTTCTGTCTATAAACTCTGAGGGTCTTCCCCTCCCAGAGTGACATTTTTGTGATGATAAATTAAGCCATCTTTTGTCTCAGTTTTTACCCAGCCCTTAAGTCACTGAATGGGCATTCTCTCAGACAAACTGAGGTTTGGGAAAGACCTTAATTTAGGAAGGGCAGGGTCATGCCTGGTACCCTGGGCCTTCGCCAGCTGTCTTGACTTTTGTTTTGCCGCTGGACTTTGATGACTGGAGGAGAGAGTGAGGCTGACAACTTTATACCACTCTGTCTCATTTAAATCCAATTCATGACCAAGACAAGATAATACAGTGATATCATTGATCCTCTTGGAGAAGGAAGGACCACCATTACCAACAGTAAGAACCTAGAGAATGAATTATGCTAAATAAAACCATCATGTGGGACCTGAGGTTTGCAAGAGGCACCATTATTTGTGGGATAGAATGGCAAAATTGATTTTGATGTCCAAGAACAGGAGGTATTAAGTAGAAGTTCCTTGTCCTTAGCCTCTGCTTACTTCCAGAGATGGAGAATGCACTGACTACAATGTTTTATAAGGAAGTTCTTCCTTTTACCTAGTCAAAATTCACTCTGTGGAACATATACATTGGTCTTAGTTCTGCTCTGTGAAATTACAGAGGATCAATCTAATCCCTCTTTCCCATACCAGTCCTTCCAATATTAGAAGGTAGTGAGTATATGAGCAGCTAGCCCTGGAGTTGGAAAGACCTGAGTTCAAATCCAGCCTCTGACATGTACTAGCTATGTGACTCTGGGCAAGTCATTTAACCCTGTTTGCCTCAGTTTCATCATCTGTCAAATGAGCTGGCAATCTACTCTAGTATCTTTGCCAAGAAAAGCCCAAAGGTGACTAAAACTACTCAACAACAGTGAGTATGTAACCCCCTAAGTCTTTTCTTCTGGATAAGTATACCCAGTTCCCTCAATCAATTTTCAATGCCTTTCCGTGGCAAATTTATGTTTGATCTAAGGAAAAACTTTCTAACAATTAGTACTATCCAGAAGTCCAGGAGTAGAGCAGGCTGCTTAAGAAACCTTCCCCCTTGTTGGATATATTCAGGTGGAGGCAGGATGACCGTTTGTCAGGGAATTCTGTGATTCTATGATTCACTTGGTATGCTGCTTTAATAACCCTTCATTATTTGGCTCCTTTCGTATCTCTACATGCTCCAGTTTGTTCTTAAATCATGGCACCTAGAACTGGGTCCAACTTTCCAGATGGGATCTGAGCACCATCAGGTAAAATGGAATTATCATCTCCTCCTTGTTCTTTCTTCTATTAATAGACTGAATCACTACAACAGTGATTTCATCAGAGTGAGGACTCTCTTTACCTTCACAATGACAACCTCTCCACCCCTTAGCAGACAGAACCATGAGTTGCTATGGTAAAAAATGTTTATTAGCTGGTGGCTAGTCCTTTAACAATGAGCCCTTCCAAACATAGCTGAGCAGGTCCTCATCTGACAGATACAGCATGTCACTAGGCCCATACTCAACGATCTTCTACGTTTTCTTCCACTGTCATAGCCATTAAGAAGCTAGTGTCACCTCCACACCACAATGAGGCACCCAGGGCTTTGCAAAAGACAGGTCAAATTTATTCACAGGATTACTGAAAGGACTGAGATCACAGCTATAAAGATTTTACAACGTACTCAGATGGAAGATGATCTAGGTAGGTGAGATGTGTTGCAAGAGTTCTAATGCTGTTTCAGAATCTGGGAGGAAGGCTGGGGCCCAAGTGGTTGACCTCTTTCTTCTCAATATTCTCTTCTAAAGCCATAGTTCTGGATGTGGATAAATTTGTTAAATAAAGAAAGAGTGGAATTTTCAAGACCATCCTCCTTTACCTCTCTAGACTCACGTGTACCCTAGGATCATTCTACAGGAAGAAGCCAAGGACACACATGACTTAGGCAACTTGATCTTTTGATGTCTGCCATCTCTAGATCTGGGAAGAAGCAAAAATTAAAATCTAAACATATACCCCTCTTCTCCAAATCCTCTTCCAGATAG
This sequence comes from Pseudochirops cupreus, assembly GCA_028627135.1. Classification (NCBI taxonomy): domain Eukaryota; kingdom Metazoa; phylum Chordata; class Mammalia; order Diprotodontia; family Pseudocheiridae; genus Pseudochirops; species Pseudochirops cupreus. The sequence continues at coordinate 342,439,995 of CM053582.1, read as the reverse complement.
CATACAATCAACTTACTAAATAGTGCTGCCCCGTGAGGAAGAAGGTTCTCGAAGAACCTTTTACTCCAAAGGCACATAACTCTTATTTAGGCCAAATTGAGGAGCACTTGCTAGTCAGATCCTCTAGACTTGTTTCAGGTGTGATCTCAGAAACTCATCCAAAGTAATCTGTAACGTAAGCATGAGTACTCAGGCAACTCTTCCTTTCTCCCTACTGCCATTATTCTACTTTGCTCTGTTTCTCAAGCCCCTTCCACTCCAGGTCTGGACATTCACTGCTTTTTACATATCCACAGGAAATCCAGAGTTTTTCTCCCCACCTCTCCCTCTGAGTGTTTGGCCTTCGCTTTCAAAGAGGACCATGACATCGGGAAGATGATGACATGATCTGCAAGTGAGTTGGATTACAATGAGGAAGGGCTGTGCAAAGTCATCAGCCTCATTTTCTCCTCCAGAGTCATCTGGGTCCAGAGGCCAGATATTCATCAGAACGACTGGAGATGGCTCAGGATGCAATGAGAGACCCTGGCCCTTTTAGGCTGAGGCCTTTTCAAGTTCTCACTTGGAGTGAGGGAATGCCCATTCACTGAATAGGCCTAGTGAGTTAAGGGATGGCCCCTTTAACTTTAAAAAAAAAATCAAACTGGGAGGGGAAGACCCTCAGGGTTGCTGCTGAAAAAAGTTACTACAGACATTCACTATGAGCCAGGAGGGCCCAAAATATAGCCATTACGTGGTGCTTGGGCAGGGACCTATTGTGGTCCAATCTATGAACTCCAGAGTGAAAAGCAGTGGCAGGAACAGCACCCCCTTTTTCTCACCCACCCTCCTTTTCTTCTACATCCCACTCCCCCCTTCACTGTCTTTCAGCTCCCTACCCTACATATACATTAATACTAGCTGGATTCTCTCCTTCCTCATTCCAAAAGATCTCTTAAAACATCTTAAACTTTTAAACAAATAAGAATCTTGAGATCTGAAGCTCATTGTGGACTTTTCCTGGCTCCCTCCTGCCCCCTCCCTTTTCAGAGCCCTCAGCCACGGCTGAAAAACTGGCACATTCATGGGAAAACAGACTTACGGAACTGAGCCAGCTGGGTTTGGCATACTCTGTTTACAAAGAGAATAAAGTGTCAGGGGAGAGGAGAAGAGTGTTGAAGGCTGAAGCGTAGTGGAAGGGCAGTTTGAACCACGTGTTTCACCAATCCACCAGTAGTATTCAAGCATCTGCCCCTTGGATGTTCAATTTCTTCTACCAACTTAATTCAGCAAATGTTTGAGTGCCATGCACTGTACATGCCAAAGTACACCAAGAAGATGGAAAAATGAAGTGTGATTCTGGAGCAAAACCTCAATAAAGACAAACGGGGGTGGAGAAGATCCAGACAGAGAGGGGCAACGAGAGAAAGCAAAGGTCCATCATGCCAAAGGACCGCAAAGGTCTGTCTATGGCATGAAGACGACAATGACGATAATGATAACGATGACACTTGTCAATTGTGTAGCACTTTATAAAAGGCTTTATCATTCGCTTTTGCTCTTCTCCACTCAGGCATACCATGAGAACTTGAATAGTGGTTTTTCCACTTGGCAAATAGAAATGGTTTTACCTTATACAGAGAGACTGGAGAGGGTAGTAGGTGGCACACGCTGACTGCTCCAAATAAAAATTACCCAATAATATTGTTATACAACCACAGATGTTCTGAATACCCACTAGCCTGGAATGTCTCATTTCTCTACTAGCTTGCTTTCTCCCTGGCTCAATCTGGATCCTGGTTAGAAGGGACCTTAGTCTCTCGGGGGTCATCTAGTCCAACTTCAGCCTCCCCACCAAACACACACAGTAAGTGGTCATCCCGCCTTAACCTGAAGACCCTCTGCTTATAAGGCACCCTTCCCTTAATTTTAGCATTCTGTTGAACCCACAAGCTTGTTCTCCACAGTAGATCCAAACACTAGTGTCTCAACCTGAAAGAGATCACCCCAGGGGAAGGCCTCCAGGAAGCTGGTGGAGATGTCATCACTGGATGGAGAGCTGGTGCAGTACAAGGCAGTGGGGTTAAAGTCAAACAGAAATGATCCCTACAGCTGCATGTTGGCAAATTAACGTTATCTATGTTATACTGTATTTATATTTTCTGAAACATTTTCCAATTATACTTTAATCTGGTTTGGGCTGCCCTCGGGAGTTTTGCCTGCCTCATGCAGCCTGCAAGCCTTGAGTTGGACACCTCTGATGTCATTACCAACAACAGACAGGGTGTAAGACCTAGAGTCAGGAATCCCTGGATTTGAATCCTGCCTCACACATTCAGCTGGCTCAGGGGTGGGGAATCTGTGGCCTGGAGGCCACATGTGGCCCTCTAGGTCCTCAAGTGTGGCCCTTTGAAGCCAACCTTGGCTGCACTTGAGGACCTAGAGGGCCACACATGGCTTCAGGTCGCAGGTTTAATCCTGGCCAAGTCATTCTAACATCTCTTGGTCTGTTTTCTCGTCTATAAGATGGGAAGAATAGCATTTACCTCTCGGGGCTGTTGTGAGAATCAAATGAAGTGATATTTGTAAAGCACTTTCGCAGCCTTAAAGTGCAAGGAAATGCCAGCTGTGCATTGTTGTTGTTCTCATTATTGTTATATACCTGCAAACGTGAAAGCACTAGGTAAACACCTGTTGTTATTATGCTGTGATATTCAGTGGGAGCTTTTCAACAAGCCCAGAGTGTGCCGTCTGTTTGTAATCAAGACAAACATAGCAACTAAGCCATCGTCCCTAATATTTCTACCTTTGAAGTCCAGATTAAGGGATGTGCAACCGTTTCAATAGCTGACAACAAAAGTCTCACTTTCCTTTCTTCTGTGTTTCTAAGTAGAAAAAATACCTTGGATTATCAAAGATGACTTTGGCTACCTCACCATGCAAACAAGACTGAGAAAAGTATACTGTCTGATTCAGATGCAAACAACTGCTTTAGGCAATCTTACATTAAAAAAACAACACAAACAAAAACCAACCAAACAAAAACCTTTCCCTTTCCTAATTTTTAGAAATAACTTTTTTTGGGTAGTAATCTTCAATTTAAATATATATATATATATATGTATACATATGGAATTCTTTTAAAAATAATAAATTATTTTCCAGGAAAGATGCCTGTAGCAGAAAATTTTTTTTTCTATTTTCCCTTTTGGCCTTTTCTATATCTCTAATCTTGAGCTAGCTTTCCTTTTCTCTAGTAAATTCTACCTGGGAGCAAACCTGGAAAAGAAGCATCCCAAAGATGACAGTAACAATGGAAGTTAGTCCAGTCTGCAAAGAGCCCCATTTTTTTTTTTAGCAAAGACTACATTAAGAAAAAAGTCACCCCTCAACTGACCTCTCTTAGCTCCCAGAGGTCAGGGATGCAGAATGGATCTCATGATACTTGGGGATCCTAATAATTAATGACTCAAATGTTCTGGGAGAGAAGAAAGAAGACCTTTCCCAAAGTGCCTCTGAAGGCTGATTTAGAGCATATCTAAATCCCAGAGCTGCTAACATAACCAAAAAACCCAGAGAGTTCTGACAGAACCAATCAAGAGGGAGAACAGGTGTGTGCTCTTCAGGGGTCCCTCCTCTAAGCCAATAATGAGCAATCCAAAAGACCACTTTCTTGAGATTTGGCACAATGGCTTTGAAAACCTGTAGCTTTAGACCACAAACGGTTACCAGCCTAACAGTTTTCTTAGCCGCCCCTAAAGAGAATATTGTGGGCCAGGCCTTCATTCTGAAAGTGACAATTCCTATTCTCCACCCCACCCATACTCCTAAATCTCAGGATCTCTTCCCACCCCCTCTCAATCCTCCCACTCCTTGGAATGGGAGGCAGCAGCCTGCTGCCCAGCACATTCCCAAACGGGTTTCATCTTGGTCCAGATTCATCTTGTTTCTTAACTCTTGCCAAGAAGAAAAAATTAAGAAATATGCATGTATTGGAGGAGGGCAGGCATAAGAAACAGAGGATGGGGCTGGATTTTTTTTTAATGTCAGTTGTTCATGGAATGCAGAAAGAGTTGTGAATGGGGAAAGTAGCTTTCCTCTCCTCCCTTCCATTCTATGTCAATCCCATTATGGGCAAAAAAAGTTCTTTTTTTTGGTTGTTCATGATGGGAACTGAAAAAGAAAAATGGAGTTTCCTGCCATTGGGAAAGCGAATGCTCAAGATAAGTCCATTTTCTCTGATCTTCTCTTCCTGTTTACCACAACAAACAAAAACGATACATGGAATTGCATTTTGGACATTGGTAAGACAGGCAGTTTTCAGGCTTATTGGGGTGGCCAAACCACTAACTTGTGGCCACCCAGATAACTGGGTTTGGAGCTAGGGCAGTTATTTCTCAGATTCCTTTCCACCACAATGAAGGGAAAACTGTTCTGATTCTGAAGACACTTGATTCATGACCAGGCAGTATATAGCTCTATCTTTCTCTGGTCCCTGTGGCATGGCTGTTGTTTCTAGGTAGGATTCCCTGCAGCCTGGAAATAGATCACTCTCTCTGCCTCTAGCCCAAGGATAGCTAGGTGGTGCAGTGGTCCTGCAGTCTGGTAGACTCATCTTCCTGAGTTCAAACACTTACTGGCTATGTGACCCTGGGTAAGTCACTTAACCCTATTTGTCTCTGTTTTCTCATCTGTAAAATGTGCTGGACAAGGAAATGACAAACCACTCCAGTATCTTTGCCAAGAAAACCCCAGAGGATCACGAATGACCAAACAACAAAAACTCCTACTCTGACTAGCACATACTAGATACAGATTTCTACGAGGGTGTGATGGTAAGAGGCCTTTCTCTTTACACATGCTTATTCAGATACATTTAGGACCAATGCACCCAAGATGGTCAAATCTTATTTTTGTTTTCAGAAAAACAGCAACACATACAGGCTCTAGTAAACTTAAGCACACCTATCATCCCCTCTCTCTTCAAAACAAAAACCCAAATGAACACTACTATTATCTTAGACTTGAATAAATAGGCACATGTCTTAATATTGTAAGCTTCTTCAGAGCTCCTCTTGCCTGCCCCCAATCTCCAATATGCCCAAGCTCCCCTCAAAGTTAAGCCAACAGAAGCTTGTCAAACAGGTTTCAGAGGATGCCCATTCTCTGGAGGGAAAAGGCAGAGTAGGTACCTGCTTCTTTGAACTTCCCAGACAACCTTGTGCCCAGGGCAAAAGAGACAGCTCGACACCTCACACTGGAGTCTGCTGGCCAGACACAGAAGGAGAATGAGGATTACATCTTCTCACTGCCCAGAGGGCACACATTAGAGGAATCTGTCTGCTCAGAAGGACGGTGTTGCTTCCAACCCTTTTCCTGGGGCTTTTCATCCCAGGAATCCTGACCTCTTGAACTCCAGCATATTTCACCAGTTGACTTCCGTCCCCTGTCTCTGGCTTAGCCCCTCTCTCGTCACTGCACAACTGAAAGCAAAGGCAGGATGATACAAAAACACTGAATTGGGTATCAGAAGAGCTAGGTTCTACTCTCAACTTGTTCACCAACTTGCTGAGTGCCTCAGTCAAATCTTTTCACCTTCTTCAGCCTTGGGTTCTTCAACTTCAAAATGAGGAAATTGGACTAAAATGGCCAAGAAAATCCCATGGCCAGTATTGGTGTCAGGAAGAGTCAGATATGACTGAACAACAACTCTTGCCACCAACATAGATCACAGTATCCTTCATGTCTGAGTTATCATATCCCAAAAAGAAAAGAAAAAAGAAAAAAAAATCATCATTGGTGACCAACTGTCTGGTGATGAGCTTCTTCAGATTTATCTGGGCTTATTCTTAGGCAGTAGCCTCCCAGGCTGATGCTGGGCCCATACTTGAGGGGCTGACAGAAACAACCAGAGTTTGTAGTTCACGGGAAGAGGCTTTGAGAACCTGAGGCCATATTCACATCATGATGGGGCATTAGAGTAGGACTCTAGTAGAGGTAACTGAGGTCCAGAAAAGTAAGATTTTGGCCACCAAGCTGGTATCTTCTACCCACTTCTACTTCCTCATGCTATGACATTCTTCCTCACTACAACTACACTGTTGTACACCGAGGTCATTCACAATAAATACTAAGTCATCAAAAAACCTGAGTTTGATGCACAATCCCATCATGGCCATATTATCACATGGCACCACTGTTGTTTCATATTGTGATGTGATGCTCATCCTTGTAAAGAACAGGGTTCTGGGAACACATTGGCAGAAAATGATGAAGGATTGCTTGAAGTCTTGGTGGGATATGCTGAAATATGACATTTAATAATGCACTTCCCTGGCACAGGATCATCACTGGTTTTTCAAGAAAAGGGGTTAGAGGATGGTCACCTTCAGAGTGGAACATGCAAGGAAACCAGAGAAGCAGAGACTGAGTGGTAATCTTCCCCAAGGGAGCCCCTCCCAGCCTAATATTAGGAAAACATGTCTGATCTTGGATAGATGCAAAAAAAAAAAAAACACAACAAAAACCCCCAAAACCCAAAAGTCTTGTTACTTCCCTCTAGAGACTTCCAAAGTCAAAGAAAGGGAGTTGGCCCTGGCACTCCAGTTAACTCCCCATGTGGGGAAAATTAGTTCTGCCTGCCTAAAATTCCACTCCAATTGGACACACTGTTCTTTGTTTCCTGCCTTTAATAGATGTAAAACAGAGCTATCCAGGGCTCACCATGTTTCCCCCACAAGGAGGTAGGTTCTTTTTGGTGGCTATTTCCATTTCATTTATGATGGAGTCTCCCCTTACTTTTTACTTTATTTATTTTCTACAAACCAGTACTAAGCACAAGTGTCAGGGAGGTACAAGTGATTTGATCCAATTCAACAAGCTTTACTAAGTGCCTACTATGTACTGGAAATATGAAGACAAAAATGGAACAGCCCCTTCCCTCAAGTGGCTTACATTATCCTAGGGATCACAACAGAGTTTGATTAGTGTTTGTGGACTGAAAGACCTTCTACTACTCCATCTAATGCTTATATGCAGGAGTGTGCTACAGCCAGCTTGAGAGAGCCTACTGTTAAATTTTTAGTATGCATGCTCACACCTCTAAAATCAGCAAACACCATAAGTCAGGGACTAATTTATTGTTTTGTTGAATGGCTATACTAAGAAAGTTCTGGGGAAAACATTAATAATACAGATTAAACTTAAAAGTGTGTCATGCCAACACTGGGGCAGGGGTGGAGGGCAGGTTGTTAAATATTTGTCACTCCATAGCTGCTTATATGACATTTTATGGTTACCAAGCATCTTAAGGACAATGTCTCATTTCACTGTGCCAATGACAGTGGATGTATCCATTAATTTTATTTTTTGGATGAGGAAACTAAAGGTCAAACAAGCCAGTAAGATGACATTGACTAGAAAACGGCAGAGACGATACTTTCCATCTCTCCTTTGAACCACACAGATCCCCTATTAATCCTAATTCCATCTACTGTGGTTCCCACTTTCCACACATTTTATGGTCCTCCTCCAAATAAGTATCAACAATGCTTCAGGAGTTGATTTGGGGACCTTAGGCAACAGACTATAGTGGGAAAGAACACACCAGGTCCGAGTCAGATGCCACTTATTTCTCATGTGACCCTGGGTGAGTCACTTAAAACTGGACCTCAGTTTGCTTATTGGTAAAATGATTACTTCTTAAGTCCCTCTAAGCCTAAGCTCCTAGAAACTCTTTTTTCTGACTCCTCCAGGACTTTATGAGGTATGATCAAAAAGAAATGAGCCAGATACAGAGGTGAGGAGGACTTGTACATATAATCTCAAGACTTGATAATATGCCTCCTATAGTCACTATCACAGTTTATCCCTTAATTTCTCATTGGTTAGTAGATGTTAGCTTTGCTTTAAAGAGATGTGAAGATCTATGAGGGTAGGGATCCCATTACATTTATTTTATCTCCTCAGAATCAAGTATAATATTAAACAAAGAGGACTTTTCATAAATGTTTGTGGAATGAATGAGTGAGTGAATTAAAACTTTCATGAAGAAAGGAAGCATGTCTTATGCAATGAGGTGGCACGCACTGAAAATCCTAAATTACTTAAGATTTGGATGAATTTTATTTCTAATATTTTTCTTCCTGAGTTTTATTTCCATTACTGTTTTCTTCTGCTCAGAGTAAAAATTGCACATTTATGGCTGGTTTGAGATCCACACAGAATGAAGGTTCAGGAGTGGCTGCATCATTATACAGGACTGTATGAAGAATGCTACAAAAAACTATAAGATAACTCTAGTTTGGAGTCTGGTAAGGTATGTCCACAGAAACTTCTGCATCCTGAGACTCATTTCCTGAGCCCCTAGGTTCTTAGGGAGGCTGCTCAGGAGATAGATGCCCACTAAACTTCCAGAATGATTTTTGTGAGAGATGAGAGCTTGACTAAGTCTCCAAACTGGAAGGCACAAGAAGATAGGTCACAAAAATCCTGTTACCTGCCACTCTGCCCACCCCCCCCCCCCATACAGAACTGAGAAGCCCTTCTAGATACCAGTACCTGTTAACAATTGGAGCAATACACTGAAGAAAAAGTTTCAACTGAAAGATTATCTGTGGAATTTGTTAATTTAAATTGAAACCCTGTTCATTACAGTAGTATTAGAGGAATTTCCTACACTTTCCAGTCCTCTTCTCATACTGTTGAGGGTAACTGAGTTTAGCTATATCACCTTTCTTTAGCCAGCAGTACAGAGATTTAAAAAAAAAAAACCTTCTGTTGCTACCACTAACCCCCTTGGTAAAATGAAAAGAGTACTGAGCTTGGAGGCTGAGGTTGTGGGTCCGGGTCTTGTCTATGTTGCGTTCTAACTGTGTGACCTCGAGAGGTCATTGAATGTCTTTCTGAGCCTCATTTTCCTCACTGGTAAAAGAAGAGTGGGGTGGAAAGGCCTAGTGGGCATCGAAGGACCCATATGGCTCTAAATCTATGACCTCTTGATTTTGACACAAGCCCTTCTGTCTGTTTACTGCCATGTGAGTGAAATGACTGAAGAACCCCACTGCTGAATACCCAGAAAGGCTTGATTCTGGAAGGCTAGTAGAAGAAAGGGGTCTGCTTACAACCCACAAAAATGCCTTAGCGCCCTTTACCAAGCACCTTGCTCATTGCCTAACAGGAACAAAGGACTCATTTCTTTCCCTGTTCCAATATGGATGCCATTGGAAAAAATTGCTGTTTTTATAAGGTGTGATTTCCAGAGGCTAAGGGCCCACCCTGGCAATCTACACCATGGTTTGCATGTGTGGGTCTTGGGGGGAAAAAATACAGAAGGGCTAAGGGGGAGGCAAGTGGCTCACTTCCTCATTCCCCCCACTCTGGGCCTTACATATGTCTGACTCAAAGAGGAGTAAAAAAGATCCTACATGGCCAAAAGGGGGGAAACAGGCTTATGTGCTCCTCCCTTCTCTTTAAATTTAGGAGTGGGAGGAGCTCTACGCAGCCAGAAGGGAAAAGGGCTCAGTGAGACTAATGTGCTCTTGGCACTTCCAGATGTGGGCCCCAAACAACAGGGCAGCTCCGGACAGCCCAGATTACAAAGCAGCAGAGGGGCAAGGAAAACCCATTGGCAGATAGATGATAAAGGGGCATTCACTAACCACAGACACTTCAGTGGCTCCATTCATGCCCAGGGGGGAGGGAAAGCTAAGCCCAGTCTCTTCCTTCCCTCTCTCCTTGTCCCCCATCTGTGACTGGGGGCACAGAGGGGGACGGGGTGTGTGTGTGTGTGTGTGTGTGTGTGTGTGTGTGTGTGTGTGTGTGTGTGTGTGTGTGTGTGTGTGTGTGTGTGTGTGTGTGAAATTTTAAAACTGGAGAACGCTGAGGCTGTGCTCCTGGGATCTGCAGCACAGATTCCTTTGACTGCTACAGATGTTGGTTTGGGGGAGTGCAATTCTATATTCCTTGCCATTTTTTTTTTACCTTTGATGTTGGCCCAAGTCCCTCTCTTTCTCTTCCTCTGCTTTCTTCCCTCCCCAGCTCCTAAATCTAGAAATGTCTTTTTGTTATGTGCCAGGAATGATTTAAATGGGATTTGAAGCCAGTCTCGCTTCCCCTACTTTGACCAGACTCCAATGGATCTGTCACTGCTCTCAAATTCAGCTGGGCTTCTTCATTTTCCTTGCCTCTCGTACCACACCAGAGGTCTACAAAGGCCAGATGTATTACAGATGGGGAGCCTGAGGAGAGGGTGATGAAGGCAAGAATGATGGTGGACCTTTCTAGAAAACCTGAGTAGATGACACACTTATGAGATCCTGGAATAGGTCAGGGCCATATGTGAGTCTCTTTGTAAACCTCCAAAACATCTAGCATAATGCTAGGAATAGCAGCTACCAAAAATAATAATTAATAATAATGATTGCTAGAATGGCAGGTTGGCTAAGTGAATAGAAAGCCAGGGGGGGTGGGCTTGGAGTATGGGGTCTGAGTCAGAAAGACTCGGGTTCCAGTCCTACTTTGAGCACATCCTGGCTGTGAGACCTTAGACCTTCTAAATGCTCCCAAGTAACTGCCTAAGAATGTAATTGGAAAGCAGGTGCCAATCTACATTGGTTGAAAGAATATCTTCACTAGGAATTCCTACACTGATGAAATCAGAGATTAGGTTTAAAAAAAAATAGAAATTAAGGGCAGCTAGGTGGCCTAGTGAATAGAGCACTGGTCCTGAAGTCAGGAGGACCTGAGTTCAAATATGACCTCAGACACTTGACACACTTATTAGCTGTGTGACCTTGGGCAAGTCACTTAACCCCAATTGCCTTGCCTTCTCCCTTCCAAATGAAAATAGAAATTATAATAATTGTTATGTGATGTATGACTTCTATTGTGTTCATTTTATAGGGAGGTTAAGTGGGACGCACAATTCAATTTCGGGGGTGGGGTCCTTGTTGAAGGCCCCGAAGAAGATCAGAAAAAGAACCACCATGGTTTAGTGTAGTGACAGTTCTGCTTCTTGGAACTAACACCTCATTATTTTAAATCTGGATCCTCAACATCTCATAATACTCTTTCTCTCCTCTCTCTCTTTCTCTCTCTCTCTCCCTCTGTCTCTTTCTCTCTCTCTCTCTCCTTCTCTCTCTCTCTCTCTCTCTCTCTCTCTCTCTCTCTCTCTCTCATTCTCTCCCTCTCTCCCTCTCTCCCTCTCTCTCTCATTCTCTCCCTGTCTCTCCAAAAAGTTTTTAGGTCATGGAAAGATTTATTTTTAAATAAAGTAAATTAATTTTGTTCCGTGCTGAGAATTTCACAACCATTTCCCCTTTAGTGCATTAAAGAACCTCTGAGAATAAGTGAAATAGAAGCTGAGTGTGATCATCTGGATGATGAGGCGCATAACTGAGGGCTAGTGCTCCTGGAGAAAAGCATCTGAGGTGACTTGGGGCAGCAGTTGACCACTCCCTCTCACATGGTTTCCATTGACTGCTTCAGATGCTGGGTTTGAGGGTTTTGAAAATACAACTCCGCATTTCTTGAAAAAAAAAAACCAACCTGTCACCCTTCAATGTTGGTGGAAGACTCCCTTTTCTTCCCTTTCTTTGTTTCTCTTCCCTTCTAAGTTCTATTATTCTCTGTCCTCTTCCCCAATGCTCTTTTCTCTCCTTTCTGACTCCTTTGGGGTCCGTGTCAGGGTCCTTACCCACCCACCACACCCAGGAATACTGTTTAGCCCCTTAAAGGATCAGGAGGCTACAGAACCACAGGAACAGATTGCATTTTCTGACTCTTCTTCTCTTTCTAAATCAAGCCTCCTTTTCTCAGATTGATTAACCCTAAAACTATTTACATCCTTTATCTTCTCATTTTTGAAAAGAGACTGAAAGCCTTATGAAATCCCTCCCAAAGCCCTGTCATCATATCAGAACTCCTACAGATAATAAACTTTCTTCTTTTGGTAAAAGCTCCCTCTGTTCCAGTTCAGGGATTAATTCAAAGACAGTGAATGAGGAATTTGATCCAGATGGATTTCTGGCAGCAGGATCTGAAATGCCTTCAATAGGTAGCCCTGGCCTTAAATACCCAAACCAAAGCAACAGACAGCAGAGAGATCCCAGGTACTTACTACTCGGGGAATTGTGACCTGTTTCCTAAATTCTTCTCTCCTAGATCGTTTCAGGTTATCCCAAAGGCAATGGGTCTGTAGGTTTTCAAGGTAAACAAGAGCTTTGAACTCACATATTATCTCATATCCTCAAAACACTTCCCTAAAGTAGTCCAAGCAAGTATTATTTTATAGATGTGAGAAAGAAGGCACAGCACTTTCTCAAGGTTCCCCAATTAGACAAGGACACAAAGCTGGGACTAGAACCAAGGTTTGGTTTCTTGCATCAAATTCCCAGATGTTTGCAACAAGAGACAAGAGGCTCCCCCAAGTCTTCTCAAGTCAAATCCCCATATTCAGGTAAAGGGTTATTTCTTTTCTCTGCAGTTATTTGTAGTCTTTTTCTCTTGTCGCCCTCTGTTTCTCCAAAAGGTCCAAGCTTTGTCATTTTCTGGAAAACACGCTCTGCTACAAACTGATACTTGGGCTGTGGGAAGAAATTTCCCCTGAGATATTGTTCTTATCACCTATTCCTCTTAACCAGTGAAATTATCTGTTAGACCAAACACTACTCAGTCCATCTTCCTGGCTCTAACACTCTGTTTGACTAAACTTGTTGAGGCCCCAGGATTTGGGGTAGGAGTGGGAAAGGATGTTAGGGATGGGACACTTTAGGACAAGCAGCAGGACTAGATCTCATTTCAGATGGGAAATGGCTCATCTTGAGGCAACTTTACCTTCTAGCTTAGGTCTATTGCTGCCCCCCTTGCTTCCAAACCCTGCAAACACATGATAAATGATGGGACAGCACATTTGAAACATTCCAATCCATATTCTAGGTTTAAATTCTGGTGTCCCTCTCCACCCCATCCCCAACCCTCCCAAATCTGACAAAAAGTCCTTTTATGCTACATGGACTGCAAAAGAAACAGCTTTAATGGACAGGTGATTTTAATGGACAGGTGATTTTAATGGACAACATTTTGTACCATTCCCCTCTCTACCTAACCCTGCCCCCAATTATTTATTGATACCCATAACCAACCAGAAGAGAGCTATGGTGGTCCAGTAACAGGTGAGAACTGGACCTGTGATTTCATTAGTAAAGGGAATTCCCAGATGAGGAAACCATCTCTATCAATAAGGGTCATCAATTTTTCTATAATTTAAGAGTCTTAAGAATTGTCTAGTGCACTGAGGTTAAGTGACTTGCCCAGGGTCACACAATCAGTGTCAGAAGCAGGACCTGAACCCAGTCTTCCCAGATCTGCAGTTCCCTGTCTATAAAGATATTCCTTCATTCCCTTCCTCCTTTTCTTTCTTTCTTTCTTTTCTTTCTCTTTCCTTCCTTCTACCCTCCTTTCTTTCTCTTTTCTCCATTCTTTCCTTTCTCTTTCCTTCCTTCTACCCTATTTTTTCCCTTCCTTTCTCCCTTCCTTTCTTTCTCTTTCTTTCCTTCTCTTTCTTTCTTTCCTTCTTTCTTCCTTCCCTCCTGCTCTTCCTGCTGCCTTGTAATGTTTCTTCAAAAAGCCCTAACTCTTGTCATGCAAACCTGCCTGTCACAGTAGTTCCTTCCCTCCCCAAGGTAATTTTTCTTGCAAGCTGCCTCTTCTACTGACTAGTAAACGACTTTATTGAGCTGAACACCACCCACCTCCATTGCTCAGGCTCTGATTAGAGGGGCTACTCTCTTGGCTTTGCCACTGATTCACGGTATGAATTGGGCAAACCACTTAACCACTCTGTGGGCTTCCCCTCTTGTCAATAGAGAATAATAAGTCCTCCCTTCATGAATGACGTGAGGATGAAGGGTGCCTGCTGCTAACCTGCTTTTACCCTCTTGGAAGGAAGGCACCACATAAATACAAAATATTATCACAGAAATTGGCTCTTCATGGAAAAGTCCACAAAAATGAAGAACAAAAATAAACCCCACATCACAACACCTCTTTCAAGAAACCTGTTCAGCTATTTTCACTTGTATACAAGACCATGGTGTAGCAGCCCTAGAGTTTCAAAGTGCGGAGACATGTGCAGGAGAAACTGAAGGGAAAAACCCCCAGGAGAGTTCCAACTGGGCAAAGTCACCTTATTTAGAGATATGAGACTACACCCTTTACTCCCTTATGGGGGCGCTTAATGCCCCCATGACTCCTTTTCGCCTTCGTCAAAGACCACCCAGGGAAACTTTCTGGCAGAATGCCACCATCACAGAGGCTGAGGCCAGACCGAACTTCAGGGCTTCTATTGCTACAATAGAATTCTATGCAATAAAGGAACTGGACTGTGGAAGATTTTACCTGGCCTCCATACATTTTCTGTCATTTGGGATGAAAACACCAAATTCCTAAAGGAGTTAAAGCATCAGTGGTTAAAGTCAATCATTTTAAGGGTGACTACAACTGATAAAGTTTGGATTTAAGATTAATACAACTCCAACTCTGTTCTGTGATTTTAGAGCAACTTCTCATGTTGTTGTAAACAACATGCCCCCTGCCTACAAAACATCCATTCATATTAAAAATGATGTCCAGTACTTATGCTGTAACACTGATTTTAAAAAAAAGTGATGTGTGTTTGTGTGTGAAACATTAAGTTGAACTAGTGTGTAACAAAAATCCTGCCTTATAAAGATGGTTTATTTTATACAGTATTAGCAATTAAAGAAAGGGCTAGGGTTGGTTGAGGGAGAGAGAGAGAGAGAGGGAGAAGGGGAGAAAGAGAGAGCGAGAGAGAGACAGAGAGAGAGAGAAAGAGAGAGATCTGTAAAATAATTAAGAGCTCTTGATTTAATAGGAAATGAATAAATCAGACCCCACTCCCAATTTGCTATGAACCACATTTAATAAACCTGCTTAAATTGTACATTCAGACTAGTATAGAAATTTCATTTGGGGAAAAAGACAGGTGGGTCTCTTCACTCAGTAGAGAGGTGGTAGATTACAGACTTGTAATGAGGTATATATGGTCACATACTGTCAATATGTTAAGTTTTTTTGCTTTACTTTGTTATGAGGGAAGATTCTATTGGGCACTGGGTATTGGTAAATGGTAGCAATGGCTTTTTTTTTCAGCATAAATTTTTTTAAGTTAAAAAAAAAAAGAAAAATCCAGATAAGATTGAGGGAGCACAACAGGGGTTGAAATTTCACCTCTATTGATCTGGGTGTCATATTCCAACAGAGAAGTGAAAATATCTGATGTTCCACCAAGATGAGGCATTTCATAAAAAGGCAGAACAAAGTGCAAATCTAAAAGACACGTGGGTACTCCCTAAATTGTCACTTGGGATATTCAGTGTCCCAGGTGTCTCTTCATCCCAGACAGCAATCCTGGGGTCACAACTACATCTCCCCAATTTAGAACTAGGGTCTTTGATTAGAGTGGTCAACTGAAGGCTAGTTAGGTTGAAACTAATGGCTGTCATTTTACAGTCCACTTCTCTCAGTGAAATGGGCATTTGTATATTGCATATCTGTATATTGTATAATGTTCTATAGAAAAGGGATATTACAAGCTGAGATTATCTAAAGAGCACAAGATGGTGGGTCACAAAAGTCCCTTTACGTGCCACTCTGTTAAAAACTATAGAGCCAAGCTGACCTTATAGATAATAATACCTGTTAACCCTTATAGCAATACACAGAACTAGAAATCTAAAATGGAAAATTATCAGCAGAATCTCTAAATTTAAACTGAAGGGCTGCTTAGTATAGAGATGCTAGAGAAAGGTACAACACCTTCATTTCCATGGCTTTTCAGCAATAATCTGGAGGATGAGACAATAATATTTGAAAAATCTTTTTTTCTTCATCCACTAAAGGTGATGAGATGAGTAATTGTAAGCAATTTTTTTTAAATCACAGAGTTTAAAATTGGAAGGGACTTCAGAGGCCAAGTAATCTAACCCCCTCATATGTAGATTAAGAAATGGGAAGCCCAGAGAGATGAGGTGACTTGTCAAGTGGCAGAGCTAGGATTCAAAGAGTTCCCTTGACTTTTTTTTAAGCATATTTAAGGTTTTTTTTTTCCACTATCAAGACTTTTAAGTTGCAAAAATTACTAAAAGCTACACGCACCCCTCCTCATTACTGCTCAGCCATGAACTGCTTCCAGTCACACAGGTTTAAAAGGTTGGTGTCATCCACATTCTTGACTGTAAGAATTTAACCAAAATCTACATTCCAAAAACTTCCTTGAATGTAGAACATTCCAGCTTCTAACAAACCTAAAGCTCAAAGCCACCTTGAATTTGGGACATAGAGGTGAGTTGCCAACTACAGAAGAATGAGTTTTTTTCAGAGTAGGGCTTAATATTTGTAAAGTCAGACAAAAAAGATCATTCAAACCTTGATGAGTTTTGCTACTTTCTTCAAATCTCATCTCCACAAGGATCATGTTTTTCATTTTGGGTTCTTTAGTATTTTGTACTAGTCTCATGTATTTAAATTTTCTAGTTAGTTCCACAGTCAAAGGTCAATGGAAAGATGCATAAGTAGGCTCTAAACATATTACTGATAATGACTTATATATGTATGAGGCATGGCATAAAAGATCTCATGACTCCACTGAAGTATCTGAGAAAGTATTTCACGTATTTTTTGTCTCGTCTCTCCAACTACAATGAAATCACTCTGAGGGAAAGCAAGATCTGTCCTTCTGTTCCTCTGGTATCCCTCCTAGTCCCTACCTCAGTGCTGGGGATATAGTAAATTTTCTATTCATTCCTGTTTGATAACTGAAGTTTCCCAAGTGCACTGGGAACCATACACTCACCTACCTCATCCTTACTCTGCCAAAGGATTCTGGGAAAAGAACATTTCTCTAAAATATTACTCTCCGGTTACCTCACTAGCGAGGGCATTTGACAATACACTTGATGCAAACCAGACTCATCTTCCCCTGCCCAGAACATACAGCTTCTTTTTGCTGACTCCTAGGAATGTGGAGATTTTCTTCAACATTTTTTCTGACATCTCAGCTGGGTGGACTTTCTGCTAGTGGATGTGGAGTTTCTGCTATGATATCTCTCTTATCCACTGCCCCTCCCCAACCCCCCCAGCCAACTCTATTCCAAACATCAAAGGCTTCCTTTGAAGATAAAGCCAAATTTGCCATTAGGAAAAGACAAATGATTTCCCAAACTGCATTTCAGAAGATGGGAAGAAGCCCGAGTTACTCTGTGTTTTCAAGATAAACACAGCATAGTATGTCATACCACAAGGCACTCTATATAATACCCCTGACTTGAGACATAAATCTGCGTCACTGGTGCTCTCAGAAACACAGGCACGAGCAACTGGTTCCTGTCACTGAAGGCCCACCAGGGCAGCACACTGAGGCCAGCAGCATTGGTATTACATGCTGCCAGAGAAAGGCCATACCTGAGGCCATGGAGCTCTGACAAGCAGAGATTAGAGGCATTAAAACTAGAAGCTGTCTGAACCATGGACGGAATCTCCAAACCTGACTTTTCCAAGCCCAGTGTTAAAAACCTTTTTTCATGGATCCCATTTTTTCCACAGATGCTTTTCTTTTCAAAGAAAAACAGGACATTTAAGAAAATTAACTACTTACACATTTGAATTGTAAATTGTAACATACGAATGTCCAATGATACTTAGCTATAAATATTATAAAACAGGCAAACAGCAACAGCCCCCCAACAACTCACCTGCTGTCTCTCACTCCCCTCTCTTTATGTCTATTCACTGTCAGTGTGAATGATGAGAAAATGGCAAGGTCACGGGCTCCAGGAAGTTTGTTCTGGAATTTAGGAAAGAGAAAGTTCTCTCATCTCCTTTCCATACAATGCAACAATCCAACACTTGGCTGAGATTTGTTTTTTTAAAGTACTTGGCCATGAACTTCAATTGGAGTTATCTCCCACAACTTCATTTTACAGAAATACAAAACAGGGGGAAAAAACCCAAAACTTCTCGAAGGTCTTGCTGAGCCCCCGAGTTTCCAGTTTCTTGGCTCACAGCTTCGAAAGCATAAGGGTGGGATTGAAATTAAAATTTGATTAAGTGCTTACTGTTTTAGGGAGGAGGGAGGGAGGGAGAAAAATTTGGAATTCAAAATCGTATAAAAATGAATGCTAAAAATTGTCTTTACATGTAATTGAGAAAAATAAAATACCATTAAAAATTGATTAAGGACACACGGCCACTTTTAAAAAACTGGTTATGAAAATCATTGCTAACATTTAAATGAGCAGCCCATGATGGCAAAGCAAATACCTGGAAGTGAGTTCTTACCCTTTACCACAAGGCAATTCTCTTTAGAGACACTCTCTTCTTCATCCATCCATTCCCTAACAAACAAATACTTGTTGAGCTCCCACTATGTACAAGGCAGGGAACTGAGTACACTACAAGAAAATACAAGACTCATCTGGTCTCAATATGGGTATACTATGACCAGAAGGATCATCTCTTGCCCACCTTTTAAAAAGTCTGACAACATATTCCTCAATCCACATGCAGAGTTCACCACCTTTTTGCCAAGGGAGAGAGGCATGTAACATTCCCCCTAGATCCTCTCCAGTCAAGATCATCTACAGATCAGAGTTGTGATGTTGTTTTTCTTTTACATTATTGTTTGTCCTTCTTTCTCAACCACTGTAGGGTCTATGTGAATGTTGACTGAGTTATTACATGAATAAAATCTCCTACCAATTAATCCTTATGCTTTCCAAATCACAAACACGTTGCTGAAGGGGTGAGGTTTGAAACACAGGGATAAAGCCCTTTCAAAATAATGTAAAGAAAGGTATCCCCACCCATGTCACAGAAGGAGTGGAATCTCTCATACTCCCTAGAGCCAGACTAAGACAATCCCAAGAAATTCTAACTGATAAGACCAGAGAGCATCTAAGGAGTGACAGAAGAGTAACCTTAGCAGTAAATGATCCTGGAGCTCTGGGAAGAGTCCCAGGAATCTCTAAGGGCTGGGGTGATGATAGAAGACTTCACCACAGTGATGGGATCTGAGCTGATCCTTGAAGGTTAGTTAGGTGGGCTGTGTTTAAGGGAGGGAAGAGGGAAAAGAACATACTTGGTAGCAGGTAGAACACAGTCAAAAGGAAAACAGCAAAAATAAGCATGACTTCACATCTTCAGTCTTACTGCAGCAAAAGATTCATCGAAGAGAAACTGGGGAGCAGAGAAAGTGGGACCAGGTCATGGAAGGCCTTTAATACCAGGTCAAGGAGTCTGGATATTTACCTTGTAGCTTATGGGGAGGCGAAAAAAGCTTTGAATGGGAGTTGCTGCTGTTTGTCCTTCACTCTTGAAGAGGACCATGACATCAGGAAACTGAAGTAATGAGGTGTATGTGAATTAGATTTAAGTGAGGCAGGACTGTGCAAAGTCACCAGCCTCACTTTCTCCTCCAGAGCCATCTGGGTCCAGTGGACAGATATAGATCAGGACGACTGGAGATGGCCCCTTCAGATGCTCTAGTGAGGTCAACAAAGGAGAGTGACATGATGAAAATAGTTTTAAGAAGGCTAATCTAATGAAGGACTGCTCCGAGAGGTAAGAGAGATGATGAGTTAATCTACTACAGTAATTCATACAAGAGGTAACAAGGATCTAAACTAGGGTAGTGATAGTAGGAATGGAAAGGATGGGACGGATACAAGGAATGTGACAGATACAAGGAATGTGACACAGAAAGAATGGAAAAGAATTGATGACTGATTGGGTATGGGGGCAGGGCAAGGGAAAGGGAGGAGCCAAAGTTGTATTATCCTCATTCTACAGAAGAGGAGATTCAGGAATCCATCAGTTGGGTCTTAACCAAGGGTGAATGGGAGTTCACAGGAAGAGCCAGGTCTCAAACCCAGGTTTCCCAAATACTTAGGGTAGTATCTCAGGCCATTTAAAAGAGGCAACTCTAACTTTTCTCCAACTTACTCCAAGTGAACTCAACAATATCATCTCTTCCCTGACATTGCTGTACAAGAGGGCTCCAAAGATTGAACACCTGATCATTAAAGCAGTATATAAACTTGATTTCATATTTGAAGTATATGTGTGTGTCCCCATTCAAATCACTTTTAGGATCTGAATTGTTCCCAAGAATAGAAAATACATTTAGTGCTATAAATGAGGTTCAATATACCTTCTAAGTTTCCAGTCTCTTAAGTAACCGGACAGTAAACAATGTTTATGCTTTAGTTTGATATTGAGCTTTTTCCTTGCGAATCTTTGGTCTTAAAACATAAAAAGGATACTTCGGAGTTGTGGGAACTCAGGTATGTATGCTCTGCTGTATTTCATGGATTAGCAGAAACTCCCAAAGAAGCTCAGTAAGACAAACTTTCATTTGGGACAGAAATGACTCAACTAGGGACTCCTCTGTCCTCAGGTTTTTGTCACAGAAACGCTGATTAAAAGAAAATATCCCTGGGCTAAGAAAGCAGGTGCCACTGGGACAAAGTTGTGAAGAAAACAGGAAACTTTGTGATGACAACTTCTATGCAAGGATTTTTTCCCAATTTTAACCTTTCCTAATGTACCCAATCAAGTGGGATAAGAGTTACATTAACTAAATGAACTAAGGTTTACCACTCCTATGGAGTCCTGGGGTTTGAAGATAACTTAAATTCCAAAATCCAACTATACCACTTTGAACTTGGGGAAGCACTTGACAAAAGTTATTCAGGACAAACATATCCCACTGCTATAGCATGGAGGGGTGGAAGTGGGGGAACTTGGGGGTGGGGGGAGAAGAGAAGCACAGTAACTTTCTTGCCCAGACTCAGTAACTGGGTCAGGATTTGAACTCTGCTTTCCTGCTATCCTGTGGGATGCTGTGACCAGCAGACTCACCTCTTGCCCTCCTTTCTTAACCACTGTGGTGTTTGTGGGGATGTCAGCTGAATTATTTCATGAGTAAAATCACCTATTGATTAATTTGGGGGCTATACAGGCCACAAACAAGTTACTGAAGGGTTGAGATCCAAAATACTTTAAAAAGCACTTCAAGGTGGCAAAATAGGGTAGCTGTTTCCACTCGTTTCTATTAGGTAGCGGGCTCTCCCATACAGCCAGACTAAGCTAATTCAGCCAATGGGAAGCTAAAAAAACTACTCCCATAATTGTGTGTGTGTGTGTGTGTGTGTCTGTTGCCAAAAGTCTAATATCTTTTCCTATAATCACCACCTGTATCTGTTCTCAATAGAAAAGCCTGGGACAAACAGTTAGTTCGTTTTTTGCAGTATAAGCCTCTCTTCCAGATTTTTTTTCCTTTAAGGACAAGGGACAGGGATTTTTGAGGTTTAAGTTGTCAAACCTCACATTTCATTTCATTGTTTGCTGTCGTGAGGGCAACCCCTATCTCTCTGAAGACTCAGACTGGTTAGCTTTTGATGCTAAAATAATTGGAAGAAAGAATATAATGAAGTATCTCTGATTTTTAAATTATAATTTATTTGCATATTCTCCCTTCTAAAACTCAGAGATTGGAAGACCTTATCCACTCCTCCTCACACTTAGCAATAGTCTTTGCTAATCCCAAGAAGCTCCATTATTAGTACGAGAACCTTCTCTCATTTATGTAGAAGCAATTACAAATCCTCAGAAACAATCTTGGAAACTTCTCTACTCAGAGTCACTTTGAAGCCAATTAAGTTTATAGAATATAAGCTGTTAAAAAAAAAGGTGCTTTCCCCTAAAGACGTTCCCCTCCCCCAGTCAGAAAAGACATTATTTTTATGTTTCGGGTTTTTTTTGGTTTTTGCTGATGAATTTCTGCCCACTGGAAATGAAGACTGATTTATTGGCTGTAAATGGAAAGATCAAAAGGCCATGAGAGAATTGTAGAGCAGTTAAGGGACTAGTCACCAAGTAAATCAGAAATGTTAAGACATGTAGAGAGAGGCAGGTTGGCCTAGTGGATAAAGGGCCAGCCAGTACAGGAATTAGGATAGATCTGGGATCAAGTCTACTAGTAATGTAGATGAACTAGATGGTGGTTGACAAGTGGCCTGGGAAACTCTCAAAAACAAAGTTCAAAGGCATTTATAAACTGGACCAATGAAGGGGGTTTCTACACTGGGAGTTCCCTTCCTCCCCAAACCATCCAAGAATTTTTAAAATTATATTAATTAGCCAGTGCTTCCAAAGCTACCCCGGTGGCAAATGATTGAGTATAAAGTGGACTCCACTGTACACAGTGGAGAAGGGTATGGGGACATCAGTCTTCATCAACAACATAAATCTGGTGGAAATCCATTCCCAAGCTCAAAGAGATAATTTTGGGGCACTTTATGGAACTGGGAATTTTTACAAAGAATAAAACAAATTTGAACACATGACAAGTTGCTTTTTGGAGATTTTTGATGTGTGATTTTAGTCTTAATCTTAATCAAATTGCCAGCATCCTTCAGGAATCCTGGTTTTCCTTAACGTTGCTTTAAAAACATGACCCTTCCTTACATGGAGTCTTAGGCTTACTAACTATTCTCCTTTCACCTCAAATTCCTCCATCTTCTTAGAAAGATATATGCACGACCACAAGTTAAGCACCCCCAAGTGCTCTCCTTGAACAAAATAGCGACTGTTTTCTTTCCTTGCTCACTTCTCCACCTCTCCCACTTGTTCCTTTCCTTGATCTTCTTTCAATTACCAAAACAAAATCCGCTAAGAGCCTAGAAAAGCAAAACTAGCAGAAAGCAGAATGCACACACATACTCCACCTCAACCTTTCTCCACTCTGCAAACCTTCTCCCATCCTTCAATGCCACCCTGGCCCCAAATACACACAAACTAGTACTGGAGATTTCTCCCATATTATCTCTTCCCTTCATCTCCCTGATCCTGTCTTTCCATTGATTTTCTCTTTAAACCAAATTTTTTTTCAATTTAGACATTGATTCACCCTCTCTCTGGCGAAGGACTAAAGTGGAAAGTTTTGTGGGTAAGTGGTATCCAGCGGCCTGGAACAGGGAAGCCGAAAAATGGTGTAAATCTTTGGGGAAGTTGGGGAAAGCAGCGGCAGGGGTTGTAAGATACAGTCCTAGGCCCTCCATTGGTTTGGCGCAACTAACCGTGGAGTGCAGAGTGAAATCAACGAGCTGCCGGGTGACCACTGGGGAGCCCCAGGGAGAGATCCCGGGGGATAGAGATAAGGAAGAACGCTTCTCTGTCCCTGCCCTCGATCCCGGCGCCTTTACGCAGACCCCAGCCTTCTGGGGACAAGGACGCGGAGCGGCCTGGGACAAACTTTTTTCCCTCGGACAAACTTTTTGCAGTATGCCTGGTCCTCGATGCTCAAGGCTCCAGCATCCAGGCACACAAAGATCTGTGGCTGCGGCCCGGCAGGCAACTTCCCAAACTCAGATCCCAGCCTCGGGCCAGACCAGAAATTCATATCGTTCCCAGTCTCGAGAATCAATTGCTACTCTCTCCATGAAACAACCAACCCCCTCCCCCCAATAAAAAGTCCGACTCTCCATCCTACACTTCACCCCCGGCAAAACAAACCAAACCACAAACAAAAACACCTAGACGAGACTTAAAAAAAAAAGAAGATACTTCTTTGTGATTGTTTTACTCACCTCTATTCAGCCGGGGTAGAGAAGTGCAAACTTGGAACCCAGGGCCGGCGCTCTGGGATGGCAACGCATACATGGACACACACACACAAGAACACACAGACACACACACGCACACAGCTACACCAGATGAAGAGAGAAAATCTCAGGAGCAACAAAGGCAATCTGAAGTAGAGAATTTCCAGGCCGGATGATTTGGTAGGAAGTGATTAAGGAAGGGTTTGCGTGGAAGTGTAAGTGTGTCGGGTGATGGGTTTGGTATTCAGGGAAGGAGGAGGAGGAAGAACCAGTGGCAGTGTCGGCGGGAGGAGGAGGAGGAGGAGGAGAAGGAGGAGGAAGAGAAGAAGGAGGAGGAGGAGAAGGAGGAGGAGGAGGAGGAGGAGGTGGAGAAGGAAAGAGGCATTGCGATGAGGGCACCCGGACCCTCCATATGGAAGGAGGTTTTTTGGATGACTGAACTCTCAAACAATTCCTTCTTTCGCTACTCCTGCATTGGAGCCTCCCATTCCCCCGCGAAGAGGAGGAGGAGGAGGCAGAGAAGAGGGGGAGGAGCAAAAAGGAGGAAAGAAAAAAAAAAGTCCTGGAAAGGAAACTGAAGGGGAAAAAAAAAACCTGGTGTCCTAAATAGTCGGTCAGTTTCTCTCTAAAACACCTAACTTTGCTATCCTTCTTTTTTCCGGAACCTTTCCAGATTTTTTCTCAGTTTCTTCCTTAAATGTAACTTTCATCCTCCAGCCTTCTCACATTTTCTTACTCCCCTCTTCTATTCCCTACCGTCTTCTTAACTTCATCTTGGATATTTCTGCCATCTGTTCCCCCCCCACCTCAGTTTTCCATCCTTCCCCCACCCTTCTTCGATTCCTTCTTCTTCGATTCCTTCTCAGACCCCTTTCTCTGATTTCGCCTACCTTTCCTTATATTTGCAAAAATTGTCGTTAGCCAGCTAGACATAAAGTTGCTATTCTTAGCGGGGGTCGGGGGGGGGGGGGGCTGGGCAGTGAGGTGTGTGTGGCCGGGGATAGAAAGAACCAAATCAGAGAATATAGCAATTGAAAATCATTGGTGAGACTCTTTGGTCCCGCTCCTTCTCCCTTCCACCCTCCTGACCTTCAGAAAGGGAGTCTGCAGAGGCCCAAAGCTGAAAGCTCCCTGACCTGGTCTAATTCATCATACAGGGGATAAGGGAACAGCTGCAAAGGGAAAGGAAGGATTTGGGGAGGGGGCAACTTCTGAAGGACAAACATGGCTTTTTTTTTTTTAAATGTTAGCTTGGTCCCAGCCAAAATATTGAGACGGGAAATGTTTCAGGGCAGTGTGGAGCCATATGATCCCATAGTCAGCTGCAGGATTGGTCTCTTCTCTCCAGGGGAAAATTATGGAACGTTATCCTGGAATTGGGCGGTGGAGAACATCTAATCCAACTTCCTCCTTGTAGATAAGGAAGCTGAGGTGAAGAGACCTTCTAAAAGTCATACATCTTGCAATTGGTAACAGAACTGAGACTACTAGTAATTATAACTAACATTTAGATAACACTTTAATGTTTTCAAAGGGCTTTACAAATAGCTCATTTGGTCCCCACAACAGTCCTGTGAGGTAGGTGCTATTGCCGCCATTTTACAGTTGAGGAAACTGAGGCAGGCACCAATTAAGTAACTTGCCTAGGGCCTCATAGCTAGTAAGCATCCGAGGCTGTATTTGAACTCAGGTCTTTCAGGCTCCCAAGTCCAGCTCTCCCTGATTCTATTATGCCCCATAGCTGCTTCACGCGTCCTCTCTGACTTAATTAGGAATTTAGGTAGACGAAAGTCAGAAATGGCAATAAATGTCTAAACCTGATTTTGCCTTGACTAACTTCAAGGCCAAGGCCAAGGCAAGTGAAATACTTCTCTGGGTCTCAGTTTCCATATTTGTAACATGGAGATAATTATGCTAGTTAACCCTACATGTTTTTACAGAGTTCTTGTGAGGCCCAAATGAGATCAAAGACATGAAAGTTTTTTGTTCAAGTATAAAAATGCCAAGCAAATACTGTAAACTATTATCAACAATATTATATACTATTGTTAACAATATTAACTACAGTTATTAACAATATTAAGTGTTATTATGAGCAATATTATGCTTTTTCCTTAATTATCTGGGCAAATCAGATGGACACTGGTTTCTTTATCTCCGTTATCCAGATACTTGCTGTTGTATATGCCTGGGTGCTTGGGAACGTCTCCGGGACTAGGTCTTAACTGGAGATCTGAGAGTGAGAAATAAAATGGATAGAAAGATCGTTGTTGTTGAGTTGTTTTTCATTCACGTCTGGCTTTTCCAGACCCCTTTTGCAGTTTTCTTGGCAAAGATACTGGAGCAATTTGACATTTCCTTCTCCAGCTCATTTTACAGATGAGGAAACTGAAGCAAACAGGGTTAAATGACTTGCCCAGGGTCACACAGCTAGTAAGTGCCTAAAGCCATGTTTGACCTCAGATCCTCATGACTCAGCACTCCATGCATTGAGCCTTGTAGCCCACCTATTATTAACTAATCCTCAGAAAGGACACCGAAAAAATTTTCCCACTACTCTCAGCACCTTTGACCCCCTGCCTCTGCTTCTCTTTCTATAAATTGTCCATCAGTATAAGTCTTCGAGAAGTTGGAGGGGGAACAGCTAGGTGGCACAGTGAATAGAGCCACCGGCCCTGGAGTCAGGAGGACATGAGTTCAAATGTGACCTCAGAGACTTAACACTTAATAGCTGTGTGACCTTGGGCAAGTCACATAATCCCAATCACCCTGTCTTCTCCCCCCCCCCCCAAAAAGGAAAAAAAAGTAGTTGGATGCACACTTCCCTGCAATATAGGGGCAATTTCTGCTTGGTATAGGGTAGACCAGAAAACCTCTGAGGTCATTTCTGACTGAGAGTTGGGGACCTGAAGTGATTTCTTCTGACCCCATTTCTCCTTACTTTTCACTTTTGAACACTTTCCTAGTCTCTTGTTGAGGAAAGTTAAGCAGATTCAGCTTTGTGCCTGGATCAAATACACAGGATCATACATACATTTAGAGTGAGGAGGGACATTAAAGTCTATCTATTCCTTGGGACATTAAAGTCTATCTATTTCTTTAACAAATTAGGAAACAGAGGTCCAACAAACTTACGTGATTTGCCCAAGGTCTCTTAGGTAGTAAGCAGCAGAAATGGGATTTGAACCCAAGTCCTCAGATTCCAAAACCGTTGTTTTCTTTGTTGAATCCCACTACCTCTGCAGACACATTTATCTAGGGACTAAGACCAACCAGCCAAACCTCTCTTTAATATAATTCAACAATCATTTACTAGTGGTCTATTATGCATGAAGGACTATGCTTGATGTTAACGACACAAAAACGGAAAAAAAAAAACTCTACAGCTTTTGCCCCTAATGGGGCTTACAATCTAATTGAGACCAAGGTAGGGGTGCAGATGTCAAATGTATGAGTAAATAAATATGATGCAAGGACGGGACGTGTACATAAAGCATGTATTGGGGAAATATTCTCATTTGTTCTTTGGCTATAAAATAGAACATGATAGAGAAAAGGAAAGGTCTAATAAAATTCTATAAGACAATTTAAAGAGGGAGAATAAATCACTTGGCTTTCTGAAACAGGAAGCATCTGAACTTGGCCTTGAAGGACTTGAAGAATTTCAATAGGTGATTAGTAAATGTTTACTGAAATGAATGGACCAGGCAGAGATAAGAAGGGAGCCCTTGGGGGAAAGAACCCTTTTGTTTTCCATCTCGGTAACTTTATCTCCTAAATGTGAGCTTGGCCTAAATGTGTGAATCCACCATGGTGGAAAAATTCAGAACAGGTATTGAGAACAGCTCTTTTGTCTGGTAAATGGAGAGTGTAAAGAAGAGGGGTGTGAAGGAAGACTGGAAACTGTGAAACTGTTGAGAGTCTTAAATGCTAAACTGAGGAGTTTATATTTTATCTTAGTCAATAAAGGAAACCTTTTAAACAGAGGAGCAGCACGGCTAGACCTCAGAGAGAGAAGAGTTTCTAAGACCATTATAATTATCTCTCAATCATCTCTCTCTCTCTCTCTCTCTCTCTCTCTCTCTCTCTCTCTCTCTCTCTCTCTCTCTCTCTCTCCCTCTCTCCCTCTCTCTCTCTCTCTCTCTCTCTCACTCTCATTGTGCTCCTAAATTATTTGGAGGGAATGTCCTTGCTCTTTCTATTAACTCCTGTCATGAGTAGAAGTGAAAGTGATAACCAAGAAACTCCAAAGGAATTGCTTCTCAATGTCAGACTCATAGTCCAGGAGACACATGGTATCAGTGCCTTTGCCCTCAGCTGTCCAGACCTGGGCTGTGTGTCACCAATGTGAACAATTCCCCGAACAACTGCACCATCCTCAGTGCCCTGATTATTGGGGGAGTATGCTGGACTGCAGAGAAGGCTCTGAGATATCAGTTGAATATAGGTCTTCTTCTTAGGTTGCGCTAGCTCTCTATTTTAACCCCATTAAGTAAGTTTGTTGAGACTCTTCATGACCCCATGGGCCCTACTGTTGTGAAATTTTCTTGGCAAGGATACTGGAGTGGTTTGCCATTTTCTTCTTCATTAGATTGAGGCAGATGGAAGTTAAATGACTTGTCCAGGATCATATAGCTAGTAAATGTCTGAGGCTGAATTTGAACACCAGTCTTCCTGGAGTCATAAATTTTTTTTGGTCTTTTTTTTGGAGGGGAAAAGGGAGGGCAGTTGGGATTAAGTGACTTGCCCAAGGTCACACAGCTAGTAAGTGTTAGGTGTCTGAGGCCAAATTTGAACTCAGGTCCTCCTGACTCCAGGGCCAGTGCTCTATTCACTGTGCCATCTAGCCACCCCAGAAAATAATTTTAAAATTTTATCTAATCAATTTTTATGGCAAAGGATTACTTTTATTCCATACTTAAACATTAAGACAAACACATCCATAGAGATTGTAGAACAGTATAGAATTGTACATGGGCCCATGAATGTCAAATGAAATCAAGCAGGTAGACAGACAAGCAACAGACATTCACAATATATGCCAGGCCTTGTGTGAAGCCTTGGGGATACACAGCCAAGCAAAAAGAAAGATAGTCTCTGCCCTTAAAGGGCTTATATCCTAATGGGGGAAGGCAAGACAAGAAAAGAGCTGAAAAAGGCAAAGAGGAGAGACTCTACCTATGCTGGGGAATGGGAATAGGATTGGTGGGCAAGTCCTCTAGAGTGAAAAACAAAGGGGAATAAAGGATGGTCAGCCAGTGCCTGTTCCCCAAATGGAAGCAACATAAGTAAAATTCTTTTCAAATTGTATGTGTATATGTATGTGTATATACATGCATATGCATATATGTATATATGTACCCACACATATATACCCATATATATCCATAATTAATTGATACTCACAACATATATACCCACATATATACCTGCAATACATAGATACACACACAACACATATATACACAGACACACATGTATAAACATACATGTATACATATATGTATGCATATGTAAATGTATAGATACATATATACACCTAAATGTTAGTTATTATCTAAAGCTCGCTTTAAATATACATATATAATAAATTGAACCTATAATTCTTAAAAACTGTTCTGTCAGAATTTAATTTAAAACTTTTGAGCCTTGTATTATTTTTGAAAGTAGAGGGAATGAATTCTAAAACTTCAGATTTTGCAAAGGTTCTGTCCTGAATGGGGGAGTACTTATTATTGCAGGTGATAAAATAACATATTAGGCAACCAGCTACTGCACATTTACCCCCAAGAAGGTCAAAGACAGAAAGAAAAGTCTCATATGATATACCTAATTATTCAAAGCAGCTCTTTCTACGGTAGCAAAAAACTAGAAATAAAGAGGGTGTTCATTAAATGGTAAATAGATGAATGAACTATGGCATAGGAATATAATGAAATAGTCTTGTGCCACAAAGAATGATAAATATGAGAAATTCAGAGAAACATGAGAAGATTCATGTGAACTGATACAGAGCGAAGAAAGCTGAAACAAGAGAACTATATTTACAATGACTAGACTTGTGTAAATTAAAAAAAGCAAAACCACAACACTGAAAGGCAGCTAAAGCCAGACTGATGCAATGACCAGTCTGGGCTGTAGATGACAGAGGTGAGTGAGTATGGATATTGCATGTTATATGCGCACTCTCTCTCTCTCTCTTTCTCTGTCTTTTTCTCTCTCACTGGCAGAGGATGGCTAGAGGCATCAAACTCTGCCTAGAGGCAGGAACACCCAGATAATAATCAGAACCAGAATAAAATGTAATTGAGAAATATTTAACCAAATAAATGCAACACAGATAATGTTAATCTGTGTTTTCCTTTTTTTTTTTTCTTGCCTTTTTTTTTGGAGAGGGGAAGGGAGGGCAATTGGGGTTAAGTGACTTGCCCAAGGTCACACTCTAGTTTTTGTTTTTGTGTTAAGTGTCTAAGGTCGCATTTGAACTCAGGTCCTCCTGACTCCAGGGCTGATGCTCTGTTCACTCCTCCACCTAGCCACCCCAATTTGTGATTTTCTAAATTAATCTGGCAGGGATCATTTTCTATTTGAGTTTGACACCACTGGTTGAGGGTATATTGAGAAATGAATGGTCTAAAAAAAATATTTTTTTTTATTAATAGTATTTTCCCCCAATTTTATGGAAAGACATTTGTGTTCCCTCTCCTCCCCTTCCTAAAATGGTAAGCAGTTTGATATAGGTTATATATGTGCAAGCATAAAAACAAAGATTATTTGGAAGGCCTTAAAACAAATTAAAATTAGCACACTGGGTACTCAGCTTGACTTTCCTCTATTACCTTCTTAGCAAGGCGGTGAATGCCGCTCTCTTCTTCGTATTTTTGTGACATTAGCTAAGCTTTGCAGATAGAAACAACATCAGTTTGCTCCCCTTTCACCACCTTCTCCCCTTTCCGCTTCACCTTTTCTTTCTCTCCCTCCCTAAGCCTCTTCTTGCTCCTTTTCTATCGGCAGGATTTTTCTCTGCTTTCCCTTTGAAAGTCTGGTGTGCTTTCCGACACACAGCTCTGGGCTGAGATCCAGTGAGACCCAAAAGGACAGAAGGCAAAGCACTCTGCGAAAGCATTCACCTCGGGGAGAACGACCCCTCTCCCTTGTCCCTCTCTACTCCAGATCCGGGTCTCTGTCCCTAAGACTGCCTCTCCTGTCTTGTTAGATTGTAAAATTCCCTCGGCAGGACCGGCTCCCCAGAAGAGCATCACCGAGGGCGCTGCTGGTGCTTCCATAGATGTTGATTGTTTTTATTATTGCTATTATTAATAGGATTATTGTTACTATTATTATTACTACAACCGTGTTGTTACAACATTACAACCCTGAACTCTCCCTCTTTTGCCCGAGGGCGGCTGCACGTTGCTTGTCTAAATTCTCCTTTCGTTTGCCGTCTGAGTTCTTACCGACTCTGGCTGTGGGAGACAAGTTAAGAGAACTGCTGGGCTGTGTTGCCCCCTTCTGCTGATCTTATCCTTGAGAGTGGTTGAATGGACTCTCTAGCAAAGGGATGGGGAACCTGCTCCCTCGAGGCCACATGCGGCCCTCTCTCGTCTAGGTGCTCAAATGCGGCACTTTGACTAAATCCAAACTTCATAGAACAAATCCCCTTAATAAAAGAATGTGTTCTGTAAAACTTGGATTCAGTCAAAAGGCAGCACCCGAAGACCTAGAAGGCCACATGTGGCTTCTGTCCAATGCCTAGGGTACTTCCATGAAGGAAGAGGCCCCTCAGGATGGAAGACGTGAGCATTGTGTAATTATGGAGTTTCTTCTCCTCCTTTTTTTTCCATTTTGGAAAAGCTAGGATTTCTCAGTGATTAAATCTGGTCAGGACTTCAGTAAGGCATCAGGAAATGAAGAGAAATTAGAATGCGGAGAGGGCTGAGAGATGCAGCAGGAGCCTGTTGAGTGATATAAAAGACGTTTCCCGATCGATCATACTCCTGTGTGTACAACTGTATTGTGACTGCTGCGGACTTTTATGAAAACATCTCTGTAGAACCACAGAATGTTAGAACATCATCTTCGTCCAGGAGTTCTTGACCTTTCCTTGTGACATGGACCCCTTTGGTATTCTAGGAAGGGTCTATAGGCCCTTTCTCAGAAGAGTGTTTTTAAATACAATAAATAAAATACACAAGATTACAAAAGGAAACCAATTATCTGGAAATATACTTACTTAAATACGTGTTTTAAAAAGTTCCCAATCTCTAGGCTAAGACCCCTTATCTAATTCAATCCTCTCATTTTATAAAGGAAGGAAATGCATTTATTAAGTGCCCTGTACTGTGCTAAGCAATTTTCGAGTATTATCCCATTTGATCCTCTCAACAGCCTGGAAAGGTAGGTACTTGTATTAACCCATTTTACAGAGGAGAAAACTGAGGGAGACAGAATTTAAGTACCCCCCTCAAGGCCCACAACTAATAAGGGTCTGAGGTGGGGTTTGAACTCAGGTCTTCTTGACTTCAGGCTCAGCACTCTAGCGACTATTGACACACAGATAGCAAAGTGGAACTCAATCCAGATCTCTGACTCTTAAGTCATTAAGTTCATGCTGTTGACCAGACACAGGGCTTCCAGAAGAGTTTAGATATACTGTCATTAAGACTATAAGTTTGGGGTGGCTACATGGTGCAGTGAGTAGAGCATTGGCCCTGGAGTCAGGAGGATCTGAGTTTCTATCTGGCCTCAGACACTTAACACTAGCCTGTGACCTTGGGCAAGTCACTTAACCCCAATTGCCCTGCCTTCCCCCCTCCATATAGAAAAAAAATTTTTTAAAAGACTATAAGTTCACATCCCAAGAGTAGGCAAAGCTTGGCTCAAAGCCTCAACCCATGCTGTGACCAAAGAATCACAGAATTTGAGAGTCGTAAGGGACTTCAGCAGCCATCTACTCTTAACAAATATCCCAAAGCAATGACCACCACAACAACCTCAGCAAGTGGTCATCCAGCCTCTGTTTATTGACCTCCAAGGAAGTAGGATTCAACCACATATCAGTGTATCAATTGCCTTCCTCTTCTGGATAGTTCTAATTATCAGGAGAACTTTTCCTGACATTAAGCCTAAATCACCCCCTTTGCAACTTCCATCCAATGCTTCTGGTTCTGCCTACTAATATGAAACAGAACAAGCCCAATCTCTTATCCACAAGAAAATCCTTCAGATATTTAAAGATGGCTATCCAGCCCCACTTGAGTCTTTTTTTCCAGAAATGAAACATCTCTACTCTAGTTCTTTTGGTCAATCCTCACGTGACATGGATTCATGGTCCTTCACCATCTTGGTTGTTCTTCTGGCCATTCTTTAACTTATAAATGACCTTCTCAAACTGTAGCACTCAGAATTGAACACAATACTGTGGATGAGCTCTGATAAGGGCAGAGTACAGCGAGATGACCATCTGCTTATTCCCAGAAGCTAGGTCTCTAAAAAAAAAACTATTGATACTGTTTGTTCCTTATATTATCATAGTTACTTCATGTATCCCTCCCCCTCCCAGAAAGTCATTCCATGTAACAGATAGTAAGGTTTTTTTGTTGTTGTTTTTAGGGGCAGCTAGGAGGCACAGTGGATAGCACACTAGGTTTAGAATCAGAAAGATTCATCTTCATGAGTTCAAATCCAGCTCAGACACTTACTAGCTGTGTGACCCTGTGTAAATCATTTAACTCGGTTTTCCTCAGTTTCTCATCTGTAAAATGAGCTGGAGAAGGAAATGGCAAACCACTCTTTGCAAAGAAAATCTCAGATGGGATCATGAGGAGTCTAACACAACTGAACAAAGTTTGTTGTGTTTTTTTTTAGAGAGGAAAAAAAGTAAGCACAATGGATTCATACATTGAAAAAGTTTAAAACGTGCAATGTGTTGGACCTGTGACTCTCCCACCTCCATGAAGGAGCGCGTTGGGGATATCCTCTCGCGCGGCTTCTGTTGATCTTTGTAATTTTGCTCCATTCATTTGATTTGTGGTGGGTGATGTTCTTTCCATTTACATTATTGTAATTACTGTATACCTTGTTTTCTTGGCTCTGTTTATTTTGCATCAGTTCATGCATATCTTTCCATGCTTCTCCATGTCATCACATACAGCAATTCTTATAGCAAAGTTATATTCCATTACGTTCATGTACCACAGTTTGTTTAGCCATCCCCAAGTGTTTCCAATTCTTTGCTATTATAAAAAGTGGAAGCTAGGTCTTTTCTTAATGCAACCTAAGGTTTACTTGGCTACTCTTTTTTTTTTTGGTTGCCACAGGACACTGCTGATCCAAACGGAGCTTGTAGTTCACTAAACCCCCAGATCTTTTTTTTCCCTAGACTAATTACTTTCTAACCAAGCCTCTCCCATCTTGTACTTGGGAAGCTGATATTTTTGTAGCAATTTTCCTGAATTTCATCCTCTTAAATTCAGCCCTAGTCTTAAAATATCTTTTTGGATCCTGACTTTGATAATCCAATATGTTAGCTCTCCCTCCCAGCTCTTTGTTATCTGAAGAGGTGGTTTAGAGTAGTATGAAATAATTTAGCAAAAGTCTTGCTGATATATAGGCAAAGTATGTTTATAGCATTGCCCTCATCTACCAGTTTAGTAATCCTGTCAAAAAACGGGAAATGAAGTTAGTTTCAATGGATTTCTAAACCACATCTAAATCTAGAAACTATAATTCTATGAAGAGAATGTTAGTCAAAATAAGTAGTTTGATGCGAAAGAACAGTATGAGTTAATGTCCACAAAGGAAAGAGAAATTTGAGTTATATTCTCTTCATATAGATAAAGTTTATGGATAGTGTTGGTCTTGGAGTCAAGGAGATATGAGTTAAAGTCCCACCTTGGACATTAGCTATGTGACCTTGGAAAAGTCACTCCTTTCTAAGCCTCAGCATCAGGAAAATGAGGATAATAAGATTGCCTACCTCCCCAGGGTTGTTGTGAAGATCAAATGACCTAAGGTATGCAAAATGCTGCGAAAACCTTAAAGAATCCTTTAAATGTAATTTATTATTGTTGTTATATGAATATTAGCAAAGCTAATTTTCTGAATAAAGGTTTTTACTCTATTAATAATGTTGAACATGAAAGTATTTGTGAGTCTGGCCTTCTAGTATGAAATTCAACAACTGAAATGCAGTTCTCACTTACTCAGGACAGATGCAGAATCTGTAACAAATATTCAGGGTTTTTTTTGGAAAGTATGAGCTAAAATTCAGTTAGTTTGCTAATTTTCCTTTCTTCCTGCAGACAATGGTTTATATTACCAAGGTAGGTTATAGCCTTGAATGTCAGGCTAAGGAGTTTACTTTTGGTTGGTAATAAGGACTACTGAAAGTTTTTGAAAAGGAGATTAAAGTACAGAGGTGAAAAAGCCAGGGCTATGTTAGGTAGCCCAGAGTGGCTGACATGGAGGTTAACTGCAACATAGTTGTTCTGCACAGTATTGTAGCAGTTAATAAATAATTTATTGAGGTTTGTTATGATATGGTCAGTCCTGTAGTAAGTAATGGGATGGGGATAAAGAAGTCCCTTGTTGACAGGGGCTCAAGAAACTCAAGAAACAGCAAATACAGAAAACATTTATTCAGCACATACTCTGTCTTATTCTAAGAAGAAAACAACAATTACATAGTGTTTTAAGGTTTGGAAAGGACTCAATGTTTGATAGCTCCTTTGATAAGAAGAAACAGCCCTTGATTTCAAGCAGCTGTCACTCTAATAGGAACATGTATACATGTAACTATATTGAGAAATATAAACTGAGGGCCATGAGGATTCAGATGAAAGAGAGGTAACTTGGCAATTGGAACCAATAAAGATGGAATAGAAAAGACAGCGTTAGAGTTAGACTTTGAAGATTGAACCAACCTTGAACAGAAAGAATAGTAGGGGGCTTTGGGGAGGCATTTGATACAGATGGAATAGCGAGTAAAGGTATAAAACTAGGACAGGAAGGTGCATGTTTAGGAAATAGAGAGGAGTTCAGAGTAATTGGGAAGCTGATTTTTCTCTCGGTGTAGACATACAGTTTCTAGACTTAAGTTAGGCACATAGAAAGGTAGGGTACATGACAGGGAGATGAATTTAGAAAGGTAAACTGGAGCCAGTTGATGGAGATCCTTGAATGCCAGCCTCAGGAGTTTGGAATTTATCATTGGCAAGGAGTAGACTTTGAAAGCGTTTGAGCAGGAGTTATACAATCAGAATTATACCTTATGAAGATGATTCTGGTGAATAAAGGAACAAATGAGACTAATAGTCATGAAACAATTAGCAGAGAATGCAAGTGAATCCATAATCAAATGCTAAATTGCTGGGCTACCAACACAATTGTAGACTTAGGCCCAATGCTACTTACTTGGCCAACAAGTAGAACTAAACAGGGTTGACTTTTCTTCTAAGACAAAAGCCATAGTGTAAATAGTAACCATGGGGTATAATTGATGGGAATATCTATCAAAGAGAATTGCCCTTCAACCTCCAACTTATTGACTAGAGACCACCAAACTGTTCTCTGAGAGCCATAACTTTGAATCAGAGATGAACTTGTAACACAGAAATTTTTTAAAAAATCGTAACTTCAAAACAATTTGGGGACCATACAGCTAGATTTGTCTGGTGTATCCTAGATGAAAGAAAAGAAGGATCCCTATGTGGTAAGTTGACTTTGAACATAGAGTCCCTGCTCATCCAAGGCTGTGGGAATATCCTGAAGCCAGCTCAGCCCCATCTGGTCCTACATGAAAATCCCTACCTCTCTCCTCCCCCCTTCACATGTTAGACTGAGAGATTGTTGAAGCTGGGGCTGCCCAGACTCCAGCTGTTTGATATTGTGCTGCTGAAGGCGGCAGGGAGGGCAGGGGGGCGAGAGATTCCAGATGAAAGCAAAAACTCAAAGAAAACTGGACCTCAGAGCTTTGATAAGAAACTCAGTGGGTAACAGGCTCAGTTAAATTTGCTCACTCAGCCATTTAAGGCAGAAGAAGTTTCTCACACATCCTGTAAAGTGGTTTTTTTTTTTAAAGCAATGGGATGCTTCCATGAAGAGGCATAAGCAAGTGAGGAGTGGGAAGGAGAGGTTCAAATGCCCAAGCGGTCTTTCAAGGCTTGGAGCTCGTAGGCTCACTTATTTGCTTTGCTCCAGGGTTTGTTTTGATTCTTCTTCATATAAAAATGAAGGGTCTTTTTTGAGGGTAGAAGAAATCGTCGTGTTATCCAAACCCCAAGGGACAGAATTCTTTACAGTGACAGAAACAGAGTCATCTCCACTTTGTCTAATCCTACCTTACCTCATTGTGTTCTGAGAAGTTGTGCTTAGGGAGAGTCTAGAGGCAAAGAACAGTTAGGTAGCTCAGTGGATGAAGATTAGAGAACCAGGACAAGAAAGTGCTTGTTTAGGGAACAGAGAGTAGTTCTGAGTAATTGGATTACTTTCTCTCAGTGTAGACATACACTGAGAGGTTAGAGAAAGTCTAATACTGTAACACCTGGTCTGGAGTCAGAAAGGCTCATCTTTCTGAGTTCAAGTCTGGCCTCAGACACTTACTAGGTCACTGTGTGACTCTGGGCAAGTTGCTTAGCTCTGTTTACCTCAGTTTCCTCATCTGTAAAATGAGCTGGAGAATAGAATGGCAAACCACTTCAGTGTCTCTGCCATGAAAACCTCAAATAGGGTCAGGAAGAGCTAGACATGACTGAAACGGCTAAACAACAACAAAAACAAAGAAGCCAAAGTTACCCTGACCTGAGTCCAAAAGGGATAGAGCTGAGAGGCTGCCCCCTTCACATAGACTACGAAGTCATTGTGGACGCCAATGGAGGGGCAAAGAGAAGAGAACAGTTTGGCTGAATCAGAGTAATGGGTGACATCAGCCAAGTCAGTAAGCACCATTTATTACGTGCTCCCCAAGTGCCAGGAACAATTGTGACTGGCAGCCAAGTCATTCAGTGCGTAGAGCTTTGGAGAGAGTGAGGAAGATGTGTGTTCAAATCCACCCCCATACACTAGCGATATGCCCCTGGGGAAGTCACTTAAGACTTGTTGGCTTTAGTTTCCTCATCTGTAAAATGGGAATAACAATAGCACCTAGGTCTCAGGGTTATTGTGAGATAAAATGAGATGATACTTGTAAAGGGCTTAGAAGGCCTTTGAATGCTATATAAACACTGTTATGATTATTTGGGGGGGGGGGGGATTTACTATGTGAAGTACACATTGAGGGAGAGACAGGAGGCTGTGTGTGCCAGGAAGGTCAAATCACTATCACCATCTCAAGTACTACATCCACTTGGACTTTGATGAAGACAGACTAAAATCCTGAACCCCAGGAGGGTCCCTTTAGTTCACTGCTACTTCCACCTGGGCCCTGGAGCCAGCACAGAGCAGTTGCTGTGGAGAAGGGGCCCACCTGCCTCAGCACCAAGAAATACCAGCTGCCACTGATGTCAGGGAAACCCAAGAGCTCTGGGAGCGGCAGCATCCTCCAGACTGTCCCTGGTGCTGCTCCAGCCGCCATCATCCCAGGAAGCAACCCCATGGAGATACCGCTTGAGAACAGCTTCTGTGGGTGCCATAGCCATACGTGGCTTTTGAAGGACCAGAAAAGAACATTCAAACCACCAAAGTCCTTGTCACCGTCAAATGGTTCAATCTCAGACACTAATTGTATTTTATCCGTGGAAATAACTTTAAAGGAGATGGATGCATTACCCTTTTCTTTGCAGCATCACCCTAAGGACCACAGGACTTTTCTGACTTTCAGTTGAAACCTTGTTTTTACATTTATTTATTTCGTTTTTAATTTATGGAATAAATAAGCATTTCCATAACAATGTAATAAAATATGATTGCACGTGAGACCATAAATCTATGTCCAATTTGCTGTTGCTCTTTTAAATATATAATAAAGTGATCGTGTAAATTTCTTTTTTTCCCCTTTCCTCCATTCAGAGATGGCGACAATTAGAGACAAATGTGTGTGTAAAATTTTTCTATACAAAGTCCTACTTAATAGTTCTTTCTCTATATGCAGATAGTATCTTTCTTCATATGTCCTTTATAGCTAATTTGGATATCTTTAATAGTCAAAGTTACTTATTTGCTCAATGTTGTTCTTGAAACAATATTGCTGTTACTGTGTACAGTGTTCTCTTGGTTCTGCTCATTTCACTCTTCATTATTTCATGCACGTCTGTCCCTGTTTTTCTAGGTTCGTTGCACTCATCATTTCTTATAGCACAGTAATGTTCCATTACAGTCATATACCACAACTTGTTCAGCCATTCCCCAGCGGACGGGCATCCCTGCAATTTCCAGTTTCCATCTGACTTGCAGTTGACCTTCTATAAGTATTGTTTCTCCCCATTAGAATTGCTTTTATATTTGTATCAACACAGTGTTGTTCTTTGCACAAAGAATGTTTTTTCATTCATTCATCCATATGTGTCAGGTACAAAACACTGGGAATATAGAAGGCATATGTAGCCACTACCCTCTGTTAGCTTACATTCTAACAGGGAAGACAATGTGTAAATTGCCAGCGATGTACCAGATATATACAGAGTATATGGAAGATAAACTGAGAGGTGGGAAGGGAGGAAGGAGAACGTCAGAAAAGACCTCTGCAGAAGCTGGCATTGGAGCTGATTCTTGGATGAAGCCAAGAAAGTCAGAAGGTGGAGGTGAAGGATGGCCAGGCGTATATAATAAGACTGAAAAGGTGAATTGAGGTCAGGTTTTACCTGCCAAACAGAGGAGTTTCTTTGGGGTCGTAGTGACAATAAAGACCCACTGGAATGTATTGAGTGGGAGAATAATATGTGCAGAATGATGCTTTAGAAAAATCACTTTGGCAGCTGAGTGGAAAGTGCATCAGAGAGGGTGGAGAGATGAATTAGGCTATTGCAGTGGTCAGGGTCTGAGGGGATGAAGGCCTGAAGTAGAGAGATTGCTTTGTGAATTGTAGAAGGTGCTGAATGGAAAGAAGGTGGTAGAGGCAGAAGCAACAAGATTTGGTATCAGATTGGATATGTGAACGTGGGATGAGCGAGAATGAGAAGTCAAGGATGGGGCAGCTCAACGGCACAATAGAGAGAGAGCTGGGCCTAGAGTCAGGAAGATCTGAGTTCAAATCCAGCCTCAGATACTTACTAGCTGTGCGACCCTTGGGAAAGTCACTTGGCCTCTTTCAACTTCAGTTTACTCATCTGTAAAATGGGAGTGATAATAGCACTACCTCCCAGGGTTGTTGTGTGGATCAAATAAGATGATATTTGTAAAGCACTTTGTGAACATTAAAGAGCTATCTAGATGCTAGAGGTTACTAATAAGCTTTTAACAAATGAGCTTTCATTTATATTCTAGGTCAGCAGTTCTCAACCTGTGGGTCGTGACCCCTTTGGGGGTCGCCCAAGACCATGGGAAAACACATATTTCCAATGGTCTTAGGAACCGAGACACTGCTCCTCTATCCGTCTCCAAGCGGGTCCGCCCACATGCAGATACACCCACATACGAGTACTAAAGGGTCACGGCATTAGGAAGGTTGAGAACCACTGTTCTAGGTGATGGTAGCATTGAGAGGTGAGAGTTTCTATGACTCAGCCTATACATGAGTTTTGTACTAATAGGACTCAAGAAATAGTAATGGAATACATAAACATGTAATTAGATGGGCCGAGTTGGCAAGGATAATACAACTCAGGCTAGAGCTTTTCCAAGTAGGACATTTCCCAAATGTTCCAGCGTGATGAGGGCTCTGATGTGACTGGACTCTCTCCAGCACTTTCCTTGGGTATAGGCAGCTTGTCTGTGTGGTATGGATTGAGAGGCATCAGGAACAAGCCCCACCTGGCTCCACTCTGGTTCCCTGAAGCTGTTCCAGTAAATATTCATTTCTTAGGAGTTAACTTATTAAAAGTATCATGGTAGGGGTAACAAGGAAGCCAGTGGTTCCCAGTCTTTTCCATTGTGGAGATCCTTTTTTTTTTTAATGTCAAAGGGTTTTGCTTACCTCAATATGACAATTGAACTGTCAGTAATCTATTGATTGAGCAAATAGAGAAAAAACAAAAAGCTTCTATGAGAATGTTGGGTTTGGAGTTGGGAGACATGAGTTCCAATTCAGGCTCTGACACTTATTAGCCTCATGCTGTTGGGCCAGTCAGCACCTCTTGGTCTCTGCTTCCTTTTCAATAAAATGAAGACTTTGGGCTAGATGAATGACTAGGAGCATAAATGAATGAATGTGTGGATGGATGAATGAGTGAAGCAATGGAAAAGGATTTAAGAGCCAAGCACAGATGAAGCAAATGCAAACAAGCAAGTCAGACCCTGTCCTCGAAGTAGTTGTTCAGTTGTGTTTGACTCTTCATGAGTCCATTTGAGATTTTCTTGGCAAAGACACTGGAGCAGTTTGCCATTTCCTTCTCCAGCTCATTTTACAGATGAGAAAACTGAGGCAAACAAGGTAAAGTGACTTGCCCAAGGTCACACAGCTAGTAAGTATCTGAGTCTAGATTTGAACTCAGGAAGATGAGTCTTCTTGACTCAGGGCCAACTACTCTAAATACTGCTCTACCCAGCTGCCCTGGGGTAGCTCCCAGTCATTCTGAGAATCTCTCATATCGCATACATATCATCAACATGACTCTGTGCATCCATAGACCTCAATCCCTCTTCTATAAAATGAGGCCGTTGATGTTAAATAATTTCCAAGTTCCATTTCAGCTCTAAATCTATGATCCTGTGGATTTATATTTCATAAATCACTGGGGTATCCAGATATATTTGAAAAATAGATAAGTGAGAGAAATATTATTTATTCAGCATAGAGAGAATGATGTTTCCCTTCTCCTAGTCCTCCCAATACATACACAATGATGAAATCACAGATTTGGGCCAAATATATGTGCATGTATATGTGTATGTATGGATATACAAGTGATGTGTGTACAGGTACAGTTACTATCTGCGTGACCTTGGGCAAAATCCTTAATCTCTCTGGTTCTGGGTTCATAGGTTCACAGTTTCAGAGCTGGATGTAGTTTAGAGATGTAGTTCAACTCCTTCATTTACTAAGGAAGAAACTG